>CM047738.1:8034906-8776204 GCA_026225825.1 Pistacia integerrima | reverse complement strand
ATATTTGTAAATCTGAAAACTAGTTAGAACTGGGCCAAGATAACCCTACATGTAGATGGGCTGGGCACTAGCAGGCTCCTTTCTAGCATCTTGGGCTTGGTTCCATTCTGCTTTTTCTTTATGGGCTGGACCCTTTGGAATTTATTAGTATACTTGCTTTATTGTTGATTAAGATAGAAAAGCATATGCTTTAAACTTGAAAATAAAGCTAAATGAAAGATGGATTAAGTGATTCACCTTTAATGTAATATACCCTTTTTTTGGAATGGGAGTAGGGAAAAGAATAACACTACACCAATAACCCTTTCTTTCGCAAATTTTTCTCACAACTCTGACGTGGCAGCTTGCATTTGGTCAGTTCACAATAGATCTCACATGGGAGTCTTGCATGAGTTTCACTAATTAACTGTGAGTTGTCACGTCAGGGGTTGTAAGAAAAAATTTATGAGAAATGGTTGTTGGTGTAGTATTATTAGTAGAGAAAATCACATTTGCTTGGTAAGTGTAATGTCTGAGAGAGATTTCAACTAAACATAGTAAGATGTGTTTCAACTTTTGGGTTTGTGTCTCTCAAAATAAAAATCAAACATTATTGGGTAGATTTAGGGTGCGTTTGGTTTAGTATTTTGGATAGGATTTTGGGGATAGTATTGGGTTGTTGGATAGGGGAGTATTATGAGGTAAATTTTAAAAATTTATGAAAAAACCCTTAGGTTTACTAATTTAATTAAAGACCCTAATATATAAAATGACAAAAACACCCCCACCATCTCAGCGCATTCCGCCACCACCATTAATCAGTCTGGAAAATTTTGTTACTAAGACATGCGATCGGATCTATGCCGTAACGCATCGTTATGGCCTTTTCCAGCCATATCCACCACAGATCTGGCCGAAAAAGGCCAGATCTACGACCTGTTATGGCCGTTGACAGCCAAAAAAGGCCAAAATGACGGCCATCTTTGGTCACGCTAACCGATGGCCGGTCGGTGAACTCCCTGCCATTTCTGGTCGAAAGTTAGGCCGTTGTACAGATTCCGGCAATCACCGATGGTGATTGTTGAAATCTGACAAGTTGGGTTGTGAGGGTGTTTTTGTTAATTTTTAAACTTTTTTTTCAAGGGGTATTTAGTGAAATTAATAACCTTATGGGGTCTAAAAGTAATTAAAAAATAGGATAATATTTCTAGAATAATGTGTCAAACATTATTTGAATAATAGGATTGAGAATATGGATAAAAATAGGGAGCCAAACGCACCCTTAGGTACTCAAATATGGGTTAGTTGTACAGAATTTTACCTCTTAGGTGAAATATTGATGGGGGAGCTGGTCGATTTGGGTTATATAATCTTCGAATCTTTGTCCATAACACCTTTCCAGATCATGTTTGATGATGACACTTACCGTGTATAGCTCATCGTTACTTACAACTGCTAGAGGACATGAGACATCTGTCTAGGGCTATGACACAGATGTGCATATTATGTTCAGAGATATGTTCTGGCTTTTGAAATTTCCCTTCATGCTGATCAACCACACTTCATTAATATCAATGTCATTAGAGCCAGCTGGATTCATTAGATACAAACAACATTGTCAAGAGAAACAACAATGATTTGTCGATTTCTCAATTATATGTCATTAAAGTTGTAAAACTCAATCAAGAACCAAAATGCAAATAAATAAATAAAAATTTGAAGGAAAAAAGAACTTACACGTAATGGATTATGAAATACTATTTCTATGGCTCTTTGTCGAAATCCACCCATCTTGGGCTTGGGATTACTTATTAGGTAGCTGATCAAGTTTAATGAATTTCCCATTCGAAACACGCTGTTTTGGCCTTATAGGTTTTCTACACTTTGTGCACACCTCAATTAATTTTATTTTAAGACTTGTAATTATCAGTAGGTAAAAGTTCGCCAATATTATAAAAAGTAAAAAGGTATTATTTTTAAGAAATTATTGTATCAGAAAGGTACTCACTAGTCACTCCAATAGGAGATTTGAAGGAAAATTCTAAGTGATTAATTTTAACAACCCCAATTCTCTTCAAAAATTGGGAATATAAAAGTTTCCAAATATTACATTCTTTACAGAAGAAGGATATTTTTTTTTTTCTTAGTTATATAACTTCAGTTTCTACTGAAATTTTTGTGTTTCCAAAATTATTGGACTCATAAAATTGAGAGTTAATTGCATGATTCATTATTAATTAAATACAAAAGCTGATACATGCATTGAATACTCTTTTGTATGGACTATGGATTGTAGTGATGTTGTGGGGGAAGAATTTTGAGGGCGCCCATAACAAGACAAGTTGAGAAAATTCCCAGAGGTTGGGTGAGAGGCCCATTATCACATTTGGATTCTACCGATTGACAACAAACGCCTGCTACACTCAATTATATCTTATAATCCCATCAAACACCTACTCCAAACAACAATTTTTCCTTTTATTAATCCTTTTATATATATATATATATATATACACACCGAGGATAACCTTCATTCTTTTAGTGTTCGAATTCAAATATTTAAATAATTTATCATAATAATATTATAATTTATCTAATTTTTTAGGATTATAGGATATTCAATAAACCCTGTTAATTAATTAAGATGTAAACAAACTGACTCAAAAACATCGGTTATCATCAAAATATATATGATAAGCACTTGTTAATTAATTAAGATGTAAACAAACTGACTCAAAAACATCGGTTATCATCAAAATATATATATATATATATATTGAGGATCTCATATATTTTTTTTATCAAAATTATGATTAAATATCGTTGGGTTTATATCGCTAGACTGAATTAATATTTTATAAATGAATAAGTTTATTATTTTGACAATATTAAACATACTAATTAAAAAATTTATATATATATATATATATAAAATTTTGATTAATGGAATAAAAAAATCTCTGCTTTATATATTTATAAATGTAAACTTGTCATGAAGATATGTCGGCGAGTTGGGCCGTTCAATTTTTAAAATGTGAAGAAGGTTTGAAAGGAGTTTTTTTAATTAAAGAGACGATTATGCCCCCTGTGAGCTTTCCTCCAAAGTTAAGCCATCCATTGAATTTCCAACATCTTTCTACTAAGAAATGACTATTCTACCCTTATAAGTTTCCTTCCCAAGTAGGAAATTCCCCGGGAGCATCCAAAAAAGAAGGCAAAGGAAACTTTAAATTACAGTAGTGGTCGGAAAAGGTCGGCTTTGACCTTGGATTTGGAATTTATTAGTGGACCTATTCAAAGATTTTTGGTAAAATCTAAAATAAAATACTTATTACCAATTACAACAATTAATTGGAAGTGGGGAAACTTGAAACAATGAATTTCAGTTTTTACCAAGAAAAAGTGACAATATTTTCTTACCATCCATTTAGAAGAGGAGGCAAACAAGAAATTGAAAATTTGACCAACACAATTTCTAAGAAATTATTGAGAATGAGTAGTTGGGTTTTTGATCGAGTCATATCATGAATAATTTGCTTTTTATTTTTATTTTTTAGATCAAACTCAGATTTTTCTACAATATATCACTATACATATATATTCAACCTAAAACTTAAAACCGATGAACAAAAATATAAAACTTGTAATATACATATAATGTAATTATATTATAACGAAAGTTATAAAACTCGGAATATTAATTTCGTTTAATAATAATAATAATAACTGAATAATCATGGTACAAATTATAACAATTAAAAAAAATTAATTAAGTGTTCCTAATTGACAAATCTAGCCCTTGAGCATTCCCCTTAAGGCTTAAGTAAAACAATTTCCACATCCGTCTTTTCAGAATGACAATATTACCCCTCATGATTCCTCCACTGTCCCACCAAAACTTACTTTACCATTGTACCCCTTTGTCCCGATTTTTTGCAATCCACCGAAATGACTATTCTGCCCCTGACCACCTTCCCAGAAACCCATATCACGGTGTCAAGAAATGGCCCAACCTTCCTTTCATTACCTGTAGCTTAGTTGTCTTCCATGGCTCTCTTTCTTGGAAAACCCTCCGCTGTTTCGCCCCTATATATATTCCTCCGTCATTCACATACTCTCAAATCCAACTCAACTTTCATAATTGTAAAACTTCTTTCTTTGAGTTCTTCCTCTAATTACAATGGCAGCTGCTTCACAAAACTTCGAAGATTTCTTGCCCCTCATGGCACACAAGCTTGGTGGGGATGGTTTGATTGGAGAGTTGTGTAATGGGTTTAATCTTTTGATGGATACTGATAAAGGGGTCATCACCTTTGAGAGTCTTAAGAGAAACTCAGCTTTGATGGGCTTACAAGACATGAGTGATGATGATCTGAGGTCTATGGTGAGAGAAGGTGACTTTGATGGCGATGGAGCTCTTAATCAGATGGAGTTTTGTGTTTTGATGTTTAGATTGAGCCCTGAGTTGATGGAAACTTCAAAATTTTTGGTTGAAGAGGCTCTTGACCAAGAGTTCAAGGCTTGTCATTAACTCCTTTTTTTTTTTTTTTTTTTTAAATTTATTGATGTTTTATTTTGGAAGATTTTTTTTTGTAATGGAATTGATGAATATACTTGAGGGAAATGAGAAATTCAGAAACATTTAGCGTTTCCATTTTTGTTCTGGTTTGATCTTGTTTTATTGAAGTACTCATTTGCACATAGATATGAAGGCATACCAAAGGCCCAAGCTAAAAGAAAAGCTTTATAAGAGATATATTGAATTTGCTATTATGATTCCATTTAAGAGTGCTAAGTGGAGAAGTTTGGGTTCAAATGTATCAAAAAATTGTCTGTTAATATACTCTTAGGTGTCTAAATGTAATTAGTTATGCTCTAAAACCATGAAAAAGCTAAGAAAATTTCTGACTAAGTTTTGGCTTTCTGGCAAGACTGGATGGTCAAGTGTCAAAAAAATACAGAGCAGAAGCAGATTCTGTAGGTTCTTAAATTATGTTATTCTAAATATTTAGCTTCAGTTTTGCAATCTGTAATGCACAATATAGTGCTTAGAATCAAGCCTTTGCCTTCAAAAAGACCTTTAATTGGTGATCACTGTTATAAAGTATAAACTTCGATTCACTTAAAAAAATAAAAGTAAGTAAAGTGATGGGGCCATACAGATTTTCCAACCTAAGGTGGAATTTTTCTAACCCCTGTAGTGGAGTTGACTCTACGACTGCTGGGGTTTTATGGACCCAAATTTACCGAAAGTGGTGCAAGATAAGTCATTTGTTTGGTCATTTTGGTTCCTTTTCTTTAGGCTGGGAATAATAATGGTTTCTGGCATCTGCATATTGGTTATGTAGTTACTGAATGAAACCAACTAATCAAGTTGACCTGATCAAACTTGAACTCTTGAAGGCTGTAGTCTTTTGGAATGCCATTCTTTGACTTCAATTGACCAGGTTAGATGATTAATTTATACACGTATGATTAAGGCTGATTTCTTCTAGATCTTAACATCTTCTTTTTTCTCCCTAAATGCAGTCCTTACCAACTGGTGATGTGTAGTTTTCAACTGTGAAACTCCTGCAACTAAAGCAAATTTCGGTAAAGCAACTATTTACTTTACTCTTTGTGAAAAATGAAAATAAAAATATGGGTGATACTCTGTAAACTCTGTACAAAGTGTGTCAAACATGAAGTTTAGAAATTGGTGGCTATTGTAATAAATGTCAAACCGTTGGGCTAGTCTACTAAATCTGAGTTCATTTAGTATTGCGTCAACATTTTTTATTATCATGTAACATCTGATTTAGATATTTTCTTTCCATAATAACATAACTGTTGTATTTTAATCTGAAAGTCACTATTGTTGAAGGTTTCTTCTCTGAACTGAATTCAAGTCATGAATCTTCCATGTTGAGGTTACGTGTTTGTCTGTAAGTTGTACAAAGAGCTCAAGTCTTGGAAACAATGGATATCCTTTCTTTTCTGTTCATCAGCTATAAGTTGCTTCTTTTCTTTTCTGAATACTCTTTTGCTTCCGACTCCATTAGTTCATCCCAGTCTCTAAGTGATGGCAGAACCTTAGTTTCAATAGATGGAACCTTTGAGCTTGGTTTCTTCAGTCCTGGTAGTACCAAGAGTCGTTACTTAGGAATTTGGTACAGGAAGATCCCAGTTAAAACGGTTGTGTGGGTTGCAAACAGACTCAATCCTATCAATGATTCTTCTGGTTTGTTGATGATAAACAGCACAGGCTATCCTGTTTTAATTAGCCAGAACACCAGTGTAGTCTGGTCTGCAAACTTGACAAAAGAAGTCCTGAGTCCAGTGCTACTACAGTTACTAGATTCTGGAAATTTCGTCCTAAGAGATGAACAGGATGGTAATTTGGGAACTTATTTGTGGCAAAGCTTTGACTATCCATCTGATACATTGCTCTCAGAAATGAAACTTGGATGGGACTTCAAAACTGGTCTAGAACGGCGTCTATCAGCATGGAAGAGCCCAGATGACCCATCTCCTGGAAACTTTACCTGGGCAGTAGAACTACAAGATTATCCTGAGCTGGTTATGTGGAAAGACTCAAAAAAATTCTACAGGAGCGGTCCATGGAATGGCCTTGGATTTAGTGGTGCACCAGCATTAAAGCCTAACCCGGTTTTTCAGTTCAACTTTGTCAGTAATGAGGAGGAGTTGTACTACATGTACAATAACGCAGACAAATCATTAATCACAAGAGTTGTTATGAACCAAACCAACTATGTACGTCAACGACTTGCATGGAGTGAAGCAACTCAAAGTTGGAAGGTGTATTCAATTTTGCCAAAAGATTACTGTGACACTTATGGTCTTTGCGGTGCTTACGGGA
Source organism: Pistacia integerrima (assembly GCA_026225825.1). Taxonomy (NCBI): domain Eukaryota; kingdom Viridiplantae; phylum Streptophyta; class Magnoliopsida; order Sapindales; family Anacardiaceae; genus Pistacia; species Pistacia integerrima. Next base: position 8,769,366 of record CM047738.1, on the reverse strand, counting down.
ATTGTATCAGTACTGAATCACCGGTTTGCCAATGCTTCAAAGGCTTCAAGCCTAATTCAGCAAATATTGACTGGTTTCAAGGTTGTGTGCGCAATGAGCCCCTAAACTACTCTAAGACAGATGGTTTTATCAGATTTAATGGATTGAAACTACCAGATGCTACACATGCTTCAGTGAAAAAAAGTATGGATCTCAAGGAATGCAGAGAGAAATGCTTAGAGAACTCTTCTTGTATGGCATACACTAACTCAGATATTAGAGGAGGAGGCAGTGGCTGCGCCATGTGGTTCGGTGACCTGATTGACATCAGACAACAGGTAGATGGCGGGCAGGACTTATATATTCGAATGTCTGCTTCAGAGATAGGTATTTTCTTAATTTATTTTCTATTGCTCCTTTGTGAGCATTGGTTACTCACCGAAGTTAGATCATCTTTATCAGTCTTTTTGTTGTTAAAATTATTAGCTTTTATAGATTGGGGTAGTACTATGTGGTCAATACATAAATCTGTTTCTTGCTATAGCCTTTGTACATGTGTTTTTAATGTAATTTAACTATTCACTATGCTATATCATTACTGAATTTTTCTATATTTTAGCCATTCAACCAGGGGCGACAGATGTCTCAAAGCTGAAAATAGCGGTGATAATTGTTGCTACTATTGCTGTGATTGCTGGGATACTTATAGCAAGCTATTACATTCACAAACGCAGGGCAAATGCAGTAGGTAAATTTACTATCTGTCTTCAGAATTTCGTGGTCATTGGTTTTGATTAATTCAAGTAATAGCAAATTACAGTATTTGCAGTCAATTTTAAATGCAATGCGAATGAAATCTTAAAGTATATATGAAGTGTTTAATGCATTAATCAAAGTCATTGGATAGTTGCCACCTGATTTAGAAGTATGAGTTCTTATTTATTTTCTGTTTAAGTGTTTCTGTGCTACTCCCTTATCAACTGACAAATACATATTGGCTAAATTTAATAGTCACTTAAATGCTATTTTTCTGATAAAGAACCTGTACTTCTGAAATGGTAATTTAAATTATTTACAGTTATATTGTCCACTATTTCAGAGATAACAGAAAACAGCGGATACACTGATCAGGGAAATGAAGAGCAAGAACAAGACCTAGAGCTATCGTTATTTGAGTTGGCTACAATTGCTAATGCCACCAATAACTTTTCAATCAACAACAAGCTTGGAGAAGGTGGCTTTGGACCTGTATACAAAGTAAGCTTGCAACATGCTAGTGAAATGATGGCATGAGCAAACTACTTATTCTACTCAGAAATGCTTTAACAAATACTTTTTCCAGGGTATACTGGCGGATGGAAAAGAAATCGCTGTAAAGAGGCTTTCAAAGATTTCTGTGCAGGGATTAAATGAGTTCAAAAATGAAGTTATACTGATCGCCAAACTACAGCACCGAAATCTTGTAAAGCTTCTCGGTTGCTGCATTCAAGAAGATGAGAAATTGCTGGTTTATGAATTCATGCCCAACAAGAGTCTTGACTCCTTCATTTTTGGTTTGCATCCCTCAACTTATGAATTCAGCTGGTCTAGTGTAACTCTGTTTATACATAGATCTTTTTTTTCAATCGTTGAGATATTAAACTAACCTAAATATGAAACTTTCCAGATCAAAAAAACCGTAAGCTATTGGACTGGTGCAAGCGTTTTCACATTATTTGTGGGATCGCTAGGGGTCTCCTCTATCTTCATCAAGATTCTAGACTGAGGATTATACATAGAGATCTAAAAGCAAGTAATGTATTACTTGATCATGAGATGAACCCAAAAATTTCGGATTTTGGCTTGGCAAGAACTTTTGGAGGAGATGAGATTGAAGGAAACACAAAGAGAGTGGTTGGAACTTAGTAAGTCTTTCTTATCTATATCATCTTTATAATGTAGTTCCCTTATTAATTAAATTTCTCTTTTAAACAATTTCCTACAGTGGTTATATGGCACCAGAGTATGCTACTGATGGTCTATTCTCAGTAAAATCTGATGTATTTAGCTTCGGAATCTTAATGCTGGAGATTGTATGTGGAAAGAAAAGTAGAGGTTTTTATCACACAGACCAAAGTCTTACTCTTGTAGGACAAGTAAGAAACATTAATGTACATTTCAGCTTTAGTTTCAAGAATTATATCAAATTCTGACAGTATTCAAACTGATAATATATGATTTAGGCATGGAAATTGTGGAATGAAGGCAAGCCATTAGAACTGATTGATTCATTCTTGAGCGAATCACGTAATCCATCAGAAGTCACGCGTTGCATCCACATTAGTTTGTTATGTGTGCAGCAGCATCCTGAAGATAGGCCAAGCATGTCATCTGTGGTTCTGATGTTGGGCAGTGAGATTGCATTGCCTCAGCCGAAACAACCCGGTTTCTTGATAGACAGGAAATCAGATGAACCACCACCAGGCTCTTCATTTGGTAAGCCTGAATCATCTTCAACAAATGAAATTACTTTCTCTCAGTTGGAGCCTAGATAGAGAATGCTCATAACATATGATCCCAGTAACTGATATCAGTCACATTTCAACCTTATGAGTTAGACTGTAGAACTAGAAGTGATTAGGCCACTAATGATGTAGTATACAGTTATGGATCAAGAAGAACCTGGAGTTTTATATAATTTGTAGTAATTATGTATGTTTTAACAAGTTCTTTTTTATAAAAGAGTAATGTTGATAAAAGAACTTTCCAACTAAAACAGTCAAAGAATTTTCGAACGAACAATTCAAAATTTTGATCAAATCATGGAAGTGATAAATAACAAACGCGTAAACCAGAAGAAAAATGAGAAGAAAACAAATCCCGTTTTAATAAGGAAACAAAGAGTTTTGTCAATAATATAACTCTATTTTCTGTTGTGGGTCACTGTCACTTCGACATTTAGTCCTCTGTGTTGAACCCGGAATTTATATCTACTTACTTGATAATTTTCTCATTGCCACGCAAGACCAGGGAGAAATTGATGTGAAAAGGCTACAAGAATGTCAAATATTTCGATTTCGTATGAGGAAATATGGGGCCATCTTTTATTGTAAAGAATCTCAAGCTGACCGGCCAACCAAATCTTAGTACATATTTATTAACGCCGGCGACCTTTTTACATTAACTTTTCACATTGGCAGACTTTTCAATTTCAATTACTTCATCCACCCCTTCAAAGATTGCTTAATTCTATCGCAATCCATCATTTTCGACAAATTGGCATTCATTTAACAGCGACTTTTTTCTTCCATTTGAATTGAATTCGATAATTCGATAGATGCAATTGCCATGTGGCTTGTTAGTAAAATATCTCCAAAAGTAGAAACAAAAATCTGTAGTTAATCTTTTTCTGTATATCACATCTATTTCCCTGAACTTCGATTTGAAGATTGTTCAATTCATGTATAAAATAGAAATTTGTTTAATCCGTCATATTCGATCTATTACCAATATAGCCATAATTTTCAAGAAGTGAAACAAACTTCTTGAATGATTAGTTTTTGGTAGAAAATCATGTGATATCTATATCATAAATTTTATCTTTTTAAGTGGTTTAAGAGGTAAAATTTTATTGACTCCTATCATCTTGAGCATATAAAGAGAGTCCAAATCCAGATATTAATAAAATCAAAACGTTCAGAAAAGAGACTGAAGGTAAAATAATTGAAAGTTTAAAACCCAGGTGGGTTCACATACTTTTTGGAAAAAAATATGGGCATCAGCGAAATAAAAGATATTTTACAGGGGCTGATGATAAGTGATAGTTACCTTTTGGAATTTGGAAATATTCAACTACCTGTCCTTTCTACACTGGCAGTCTGGCACAGCTCAACGTTAAAGAAACAGCTGCCGTACGCTGAATGAAAGCATAATAAAGTCATTGGCTTTATGTCAATATCATTCTAGATAGAAAACATTGTTTTCTTTATGGTGTTTTTTTTTTTTTTGATATATAACTTGCTTTAGAGGGCTTCTTTCTGACTGAAGCTGCAGGCACCCATGGATATTCTTTGTTTCATGTTCATCAGTTTTAAGTTCCTGTTGTTCGTGGAATTCTCCTATGCAGCCGATACTATTAACTCATTACAGTCTCTTAATGATACCAGTGGCGCCACCTTGATTTCAAATGATGGAACCTTTGAGCTTGGTTTCTTCAGTCCTGGTAATAATCAAAATCGTTACTTAGGAATTTGGTACAAGAATATCCCAGTTAAAACTGTTGTTTGGGTTGCCAATAGACTCAATCCCATCAATGATTCGTCAGGTTTGTTGATGATAAACAGCTCCGGAAATCCTGTTTTAATGAGCCAGAACACAAGTGTAGTTTGGTCTGCAAATTTCACAAAACAAGTATCAAGTTCCGGGGTAATACTTCAGCTACTGGATACAGGAAATCTTATCCTAAGGGATGAGCAAGATGGGAATTCGGAGACTAATTATTTGTGGCAAAGTTTTGACTATCCATCTGATACTATGCTTCCAGGTATGAAGCTTGGATGGGACTTAAGGACTGGTTTTGAGCGGCGTTTAACGTCTTGGAAGAGCCCTGATGACCCGTCTCCTGGAGACTTCACCTGGGAGTTGGAACCACAACAAAATCCTGAGTTAATTATGTGGAAGGGCTCGACCAAATTCTTCAGGAGTGGCCCCTGGAATGGCCTTAGATTCAGTGGCGCGCCAGAGTTGAGGCCTAATCCGGTTTTCGTTTTCAGCTTTGTATCTAATGAAGATGAGTTGTACTACACATACAATGTCACGGACAATTCAGTGATCTCCAGGATTGTTATGAACCAAACTGAGTATCAACGTGATAGATTCACCTGGAGTCCATCAAGTCAAAGTTGGACGGTGTATGCAGTTGTGCCGAGAGATAGATGTGACAATTATGGACTTTGTGGTTCCTATGGGGTTTGTATTCTCAGTGAATCACCGATTTGCCAATGTATGAAAGGGTTCACGCCTAAATCACCAGGAAATGTGGACTGGTCACAGGGGTGTGTGCGGAATAAGCCACTGAACTTGTCAACAATAGATGGTTTTATCAAATTTCCGGGGCTGAAATTGCCGGATGCTAATCATTCTCGGGTTAACGGAAGTATGAATCTCAAGGAATGCGGGTTGAAATGCTCACAGAACTCTTCTTGTATGGCATATGCAAATTCAAACGTTGAAGGAGCAGGCAGCGGCTGCACCATGTGGTTTGGTGATTTGATTGATATCAGAGAGATGACAGCTAGTGGGCAGGACTTGTATATTCGAATGTCTGCTTCAGAACTAGGTATTGGCTTAATCATTTTTGTGTTACATAGATAGATTTTCTTCGGTGTAGTATTATTGATTAATTTGCTTGGCTGTATCCAAACTGTTTCTTAGGGTCGAGTGATGGAAAGAAGAAGATGACATTGGTGATAGTTTTTACTACAATTGGTGTAGTAGCTGGGGTGCTTGTAATTATACTCGGTTATGTTATTCACAAGAGGAGGCAGAAGAAAACAACAGGTAAAGTTACTCTGTTTGCTTTCTGAAATTTGTGGTCCTTTGTTTTCTGTAAACATAAATGAGTGGTAGCAATTTTCTTCCATCCAACCCTTTTCCAATAGAGCATAGCTGAGACTTTTCTCCATCAAATTTTCAATTAGACTTCTTCATAAATGCCTTGTGAATGCCATCAGTAAGGTGTAAAAACTGATTGCAAAATGGAAGTTTGGGAATTTGTATATTAATATACTTTGACAAATATGTATCCATTCCAAATAACTGATGATTCTAGTATTTACTGTTAATTTGTATAAACTAGAATTTTGATATTATTTGGAATGGTTACATATTTGCTACCTTGATTGAAATGATATGTTTCTATTTTTTATTTTTTCTTCTGGCGATTTTCGGCAATTGCAGGGGGTTTTCGAAATCTGAGGAGCTTTGGTTAATTTTCCTGGTGCTTTCTGTGTGCTATTTGGTGGAGTGTTTCTGGGGCATGCTGTTATGGTTTTTCTGTTGCTATAATTCATCTATTATGCCCTTTGCGGCTACTGGCTAGCTTTTGGAGGCTAGATTATATGTTTCTTTTGAACTACTATATTTTGAGTAGCTGGCAGTCTTAATTCTAAGAGTTCATATATTCATGTATTTCATTACGCTGGAATATGTCTATTTTTGGAGGATGTTCATTATCTTTGTAATTTTGTTCTTCATTTCCTAATAAAACAACACCATAGGTGTTACGTGGCTGTTAATGTTTATTAAACAAAAGTTCATAACCTCATTATTTGTAGTTAATATGTCCATTATTTCAGAGAAAACAGAAAACAACAGGGAAACCAATAACCGCAATGAAGATCAACAAGAAGACCTGGAGCTGCCATTGTTTGAGTTAGCTACAATTGTCAATGCCACCAATAGCTTCTCAATGAACAACAAGCTTGGAGAAGGTGGATTTGGACCTGTGTACCAAGTAAAACCCCAACACAGTACTGAAATGACTATGTGAAAAAAGTACTGATCTTATTTAGAATAGCATAAGTCATTTCATATATCTCTTTTCAGGGCAAACTAGAGGATGGACAAGAAATTGCTGTGAAGAGACTTTCCGTGATTTCTGGGCAAGGACTAAATGAGTTCAAAAATGAAGTCATTCTGATTGCCAAACTACAGCACAGAAATCTCGTAAAGCTTCTTGGTTGCTGTATTCAAGGAGAGGAGAAATTGCTAATATATGAATTCATGCCCAACAAGAGTCTGGACAACTTCATTTTTGGTCAGCATCCCTCAAAATTATGACCCTAACAAGTTTAGATAAGTCTTTTTCACTGTCCTTGAAACTTCAAGCTAGATATTAAACTAACCCTGAATATGATACTTGCCAGATCAAAAAGGCGGTAAGCAATTAGACTGGTCTAAGCGTTTCCACATCATCTGTGGGATTGCAAGGGGTCTTCTCTATCTTCATCAGGACTCTAGATTGAGGATCATACATAGAGATCTCAAAGCAAGTAATGTACTACTTGATCATGAGATGAACCCGAAAATTTCAGATTTTGGCTTGGCAAGAACTTTTGGCGGAGACCAAACCGAAGGAAACACAAAAAGAGTAGTTGGAACTTAGTAAGTATTTTTTTTTTTTATCATACCATCATTATAGTTCACTTTCACTCAATAACTGAAATCTCTCTTTTAATCATCTATACAGTGGTTATATGGCACCAGAATATGCCTAGTGATGGGCTATTCTCAGTAAAATCTGATGTCTTTAGCTTTGGCATTTTAACGCTGGAGATAGTAAGTGGGATAAAAAACAGAGGATTTTATCATCCAGACGAGAGCCTTAACCTTATAGGATATGTAAGTGAAAAATATTACATTACTTTCAGCAAAGCTTAATAGTTTGCCTTTGAACTGTCAAATTCGGACTGGAAATCGTAATGACAAAGGGTTTTTGATATGTTTTAGGCATGGAAATTGTGGAATGAAGGCAAGCCTTTAGAACTGATTGATCCAGTGTTGGGAGAATCATGCCATTTATCAGAAGTGATCAGATGCATCCACGTTAGTCTCTTATGTGTGCAACAGTATCCTGAGGACAGGCCAAATATGTCATCTGCTGTTCTAATGTTGGGTAGTGATGGTGAATTAACTGAGCCAAAACAACCTGGCTTCCTGATGGACAGGAAATTACATGAAACAGGCACTTCATCAGGCAAGCCTGAATCCTCTTCTACCAATGAAATCACTATCTCACTGTTGGAGGCTCGATAGTTTTCTTACTATACGACCTAGTCGACATTTCATGTACCTTCATCAACTAATTTTGTATGCCTGTTTTGACCCTGTGGGTCATTTTTCATCTGTATATTTATGTATAGTTCCCCATTCATTTTCTTAATCGGCCGGATATTAAAATTCATAGTCAATAAATTTTACAGTTATGAAATGCAGAATGCCGATCTCCAGTGGTTATTATGATGGCAAGTTTCTCAAAGTAACACTTTTTGTTGCTTTACTGGCCACATTTTATATTGTTGTTTAATGAACTTGATACTGCAATTTATATGGAGCTAAAAACGTAGTTATATTAGATTGTGTTCTTTGCAACTGGTGTAAAGCTTGCAGTTAATAAACTGATAATGAATGCATTATGCTGTCTCTTTCTCCACCAAATTTAATATTCTTAATTAAGCACTCCAATCTTGATTACCAATTAATGCCGGTGCGTAAGAAAATATTTAGTCGAGCAAAACCAAAGAATAATGTTATCCTCAACTAGAAATGCGTGAACCGTCTGCATATTGGTTTATACAACCAAAATCAAAAAGTCTATTTCCAGCGTAGAAGTTTTGGACTCATTTGAAATGGTAAAAGGTCACATAGTTTGACCAACCTTTCAGATTCAAGTATTGTTGCTGCGACTCAGCAACATTTCCTTATCAACGGGAGGGGTATACTTCTCTAAGTTTTTTTTTCCCTTTTTCTTTTGGGTTCAGATATTCACTATGGACACGTTTTATTTTCAGCTAAAAGTCTATAAAGGCGGTTGAATGAAATATGTGTCAGCATCATCGCATTCAGATCAATTTTCTTCTAGATGGACCAATTTTCATGGCGTTTATATATAAGCTGCTGCAGATACAGTCCAGGCAACAATGGATATTCTTCCTTTTTTGTTCATTAGTTTTAAGTTGCTGTTTCTGTTTTGTGAATTCTCTGATGCAACTGAAACCATGAGTTCATCCCAATATCTAACTGATGGCAACACCTTGGTTTCAAAAAATGGTACCTTCGAGCTTGGTTTCTTCAGTCCTGGTAGTTCCAAGAATCGTTATTTAGGAATTTGGTACAAAAAGATCCCAATTCAAACTGTTGTTTGGGTAGCAAACAGAGTCAACCCCATCAATGATTCTTCAGGATTATTGATGATAAACAGCACAGGTAATCTTGTATTAACAAGCCAGAACAAGACTGTAGTTTGGTCAGCAAACTTGACAATTGAAGTCCAGAGTCCAGTTCTAGCAGAGCTTTTAGATTCCGGAAATCTTGTCCTGAGAGATGAACAAGTTTCTAATTCGGAAACTTTTTTGTGGCAAAGCTTTGATTACCCATCTGATACATTGCTGCCAGAAATGAAGTTTGGATGGGACTTGAAGAATGGTCTTGAACGGCGTCTAACAGCTTGGAAGAGCCCCAGTGACCCGTCTCCTGGGGACTTGACTTGGAGAATGGACCTACAAGGTTATCCTGAGCCAGTTATGTATAAGGGATCAGAAAAGTTTTATAGGAGTGGCCCTTGGAATGGTCTTGGATTCAGTGGTGCAGAAGCAATGACTTCTAATCCAGATTTCCAATTCAACATGGTATCTAATGAGGAAGAGTTGTACTATTCATTCAGCACTACTGATAAATCACTAATCACAAGGGTTGTTTTAAACCAAACCGACTATGAACGCCAGCGACCTGCTTGGAGTGAAGAAACTCAAAGTTGGAAGGTGTATTCATATGTACCAAGAGATTACTGTGACAATTATGGTACTTGTGGTGCCTATGGGTACTGTATCACTAGTAAGACACCAATTTGCCAATGTTTGGAAGGGTTTAAGCCTAAATCAGGAGAAAATTTGGACTGGCAAGGGTGTGTGCGTAACATACCATTAAACTACTCAAACCAAGATGGTTTTATCAAATTTGTTGAGCTGAAGCTGCCAGATGCTGCACATTCTTGGGTGAACAAAACTATGAATCTCAACGAATGCAGGGAGAAATGTTTAGGGAACTCTACTTGTATGGCATATACTAACTCCGATATTAGAGGGGCAGGCAGCGGCTGTGCCATGTGGTTTGGTGATCTGATTGATATCAGACACATACAAGATGGTGGTCAGGACTTACATATACGAATGTCTGCTTCAGAACTAGGTATTGGCTTTATTTTTGTCTATGTTAATCCTTAATTAAGTGATCCTGTATAGACTAAAGTTGGTGTATGCAGTCATGACAAAGAGCAATTTCTTGCTGCCTTCTATGCATGCATATTTTTACTAACTGCTTTGTATTCTATATTTTAATGGTCGATCAAGAGACAGAAGATAATCCTAAGATGAAGATACTGGTGATAACCTCTATTGCCGTTGCTGTGGTTGCCGGAGTACTTATAGTGAGCTACTGCATTTACAAAAGGCGCATTCACAAAAGAAGGACGAATACAGAAGGTAATGTCATTCTGTTTGTTCCCAAATTTATTGCATTTGTTTGTTCTTTAGAGTTGGCCTAATCTTTCACCATCCAGTTTTGAATAAAATCTTTTAAACATAGCCATAAGTTTATGGTAGGAACAGCTTAGGAAACTTGACTTCTGAATGCTGTTGATATCTGATAATGTGCACTACTTCGGAGAAAACAGAAAACAACATGGAAATGCATCAGGAAAGAGAAGACTTAGAGCTACCAATGTTCGAGTTAGCTACAATTGCGAAAGCCACCAATAACTTTTCATTTTCCAACAAGCTTGGAGAAGGTGGCTTTGGAGCTGTATACCAAGTAAAACACTGAAACATGATAGTGAATTGAACACATGAGAAGAGGAATTATTTTACTCAGAACACCATAACTTATTTCACATTTACTTTTTTCCAGGGCACACTAGCGGATGGGCAAGAAATTGCTGTGAAGAGGCTCTCAAATATTTCTGGGCAAGGATTAAATGAGTTAAAGAATGAAGTTTTACTGATTGCGAATCTACAGCACCGAAATCTTGTAAAGCTTCTTGGTTGCTGCATTGAAGTGAACGAGAAATTGTTGATTTATGAGTTAATGCCCAACAAGAGCCTGGACTACTTCATCTTTGGTAACCTTATGAATTTCACCTGACTTACTGTATCTCTATTATAGACATATGTTAATTTGAATTTTATGCATGCCAGATCAATCAAGAAGTAAGCTATTGGACTGGTCGAAGCGTTTCAACATTATATGTGGGATTGCAAGGGGTCTTCTTTATCTTCATCAAGATTCTAGACTGAGGATTATACATAGAGATCTCAAAGCAAGTAATGTATTACTTGATCATGAAATGAACCCAAAAATTTCAGACTTTGGCTTGGCCAAAACTTTTGGTGGAGATCAAACCGAAGGGAACACAAAAAGACTGGCTGGAACTTAGTAAGTATATATTGTCTTGACACATCTTTGTACTTCACTATCACTCATTGATGAAAAAACACTTTTTTGTAAATTTCTTCCACAGTGGTTACATGGCACCAGAATACGCTAGTGAGGGACTGTTCTCTGTTAAATCTGATGTGTTTAGCTTTGGCATTTTATTGTTGGAGATCTTAATTGGGGTGAGAAATAGAGGGTTCTATCATCCAAAGAGTGGCCTCAACCTCACAGGATATGTAAGTGAAAAAAATTTTAATTACATTCACTAAAATTGCAGAGAATTATGTCAACTTTTGATCAAATTTGGAATGCTGAATCATAATTGATAGAAGGGTTTTTATATGTTTTAGGCATGGAAACTATGGAATGAAGGCAAGCCAATGGAACTGATTGATTCAGTGTTGGGAGAATCATGCAATATTTCAGAAGTAATAAGATGCATCCACATTAGTCTCTTATGTGTGCAACAGTATCCGGTGGACAGGCCAACCATGTCAACTGTAGTGGTGATGCTTGGTAGTGATAGTATATTGCCCCAGCCAAAACAACCTGGTTTCTTGATGGATAGGAATTTACTTGAGCCAGGCCTTTCATCAAGCGATTATGGATTAATGTCAAAGAATGAAATCAGTATCTCACTTTTGGAGGCTCGATAATTCTGTTACTGTATATGTCCAAGTCCACATTATTTATTCGTTGTGATACAATCCCATATTAAATTAAAAAAATGATTGAATCTTGGATTTTTCAAAGGTGGGATGCTAGTATTTTGAGTAATTAACAAATGTCCAGCCCATGACGGTTGCACAGGTCTATATCCAATATCATCATATCGGTGTGAAAATTGAGATAGAAGATTGATGTGGATTGAAATTCATCGTCAATATATAGAGTAAACAAGTGTATTCCCACCAGAAGTTTGGTAAAATCCTAAATTAATATCCTTGGTTATATTTATTCTAGATTTCCATCCTTAAAATAACACAGTTAACATTTTTTAAGTTACAGGTAGGGGCGGATCCAAAGTGTATTAATTTTTAAAAAACAAAAATTAAATACATTATTCCATTTAGTTTGACTTTGGCCCACCCTTAATTTTTATTGTCAAATATTAAAAAATTGTGACCCACTCTCAATTTTAGAACTAAATATTTTTGTTTGGCCCACCCTAATAAAGATTTCTGGATCCGCCCCTGGTTATAGGTAATGCAATTACCATAATACCCATAACAAGTAAATTAATAAATTACTTATTAACCCCTAAATTAGTAGAATTATAATTAACCATCTTATTTTCAGATTACTTCAATAACACCCTCGGCCACTGTGCACCCTCTCGGTTTTTGCCCGATCTGGGTTGTTTCCGACGGTATTGAACCACCTGATCACCTCCATCACCTTCCTCATAGTCCATCGTCCGAAACCCCTCTGATTTGACTCATTGACCCCTTCCGATCACTAGCGCTGTTAGGTTTAGGGTTTTGCTATTTACTGCCAGAAAGTATATGTACAAGTAGAGATTAATGTACTTGCTCGCACATGATAGGTCTCAATCCTTGAATATGACTAACTACAATTTGAGGACATTTATAAGGGCGAACGACATGCTCCCAGTTTGCTACAACGATAATTTAGCATCCGAAAAGTTTCAAAACGACAATTACCTACCTTCCGATAATGTCTGTTAGTAAATTCTATTAGGTGAGACTGACAGTGAATGTAAAGACAAAAATACCCTCCCTCTTTGAATCCAAATCCCATGAATTGATTCCGCCGCCTAGACCTGCACCAACTCCAAACCCACCACTAGAACCACCAAATACAACCATCAACACCGCCACAAACCACCACAAATTTCGAACACAAATCAATAATCCATTAAACAATTTAATCACACATCACGAAATGTGTATTATCAATCAATCATCAAAGAATAAAACACTGAGAAGAAAAAATTTTCAAATTCCAGAGCTAAGCGCACGCAGAAGGCTCTCTGGGGCCTTTTTACGAACACATGGTGGGCGTTTTGCAAAACCCAGGGGAAAACAACCGCCGGCGATAGGAGTCGGCCGAAAAACAAAAGTACAAAACAACAACAGACTACCAACAAGCCCGACTCCAAACAAACAAGCAATTAGCCCCAATCAAGTCCTCAATAGTTCCAATCAAAACAATCCAACCTTGAAAGTCACACAAACCCAAGTGGGAGTCGCCGGCAAAAACGATGGACAAGCTTGGGCCAAACTGATGGAGGTTATGAAGAGGAGCATCCGATGACTCGTTTGGTACTGATAGGTTGCATTTTGGTGATCGGAGATGGGCAGGTTGGTTGGGGAATTTTACGAACAAGTGGTGGGCAGTCCAAAAACGACCGGTGGACGACAAACGGGGAGTGGGGAAAGCCGATTGAATGGTAAGTTTAGAAGAAGGGGTGAAGGGGGTTTCCAGTGGTGGTGGAAGGGTGAATTTCCAATGTGCCAATCAACCAAAAACAAGCCTAAAAAGGGGTATTCGCCGGAAAAAAAAGGTGAGATGAAAAAGATGAAAATAGGCGGGGGAGATGAGAAGAAGATGGGAATACAGGGTAAAGTGACATAATTACCCTTGACTGTTTTTGAATTTACCATTTTATCCTCCTAGTTAAACTTGTTGGGTCGTAATTAATTATTGTTACGGGTGGGAACATGTGATTCAACCATATCCATATTTATAATTACTTCTCTAATAGATGTAGTGTCAATTAGACCTAAAAGTTTTGAAATGTTAAATACCCTTCTAATTTTTATTTCCTTTGATAGTGCCCAGAAAGAAAGTTCCCTCGGGGGCATTTGGTTGGCGGTAATGTCAGATTATTGGGGTAATGTCATCTGATATTACTTGATTACCACGTTTGGTTGTCAAGTAATATAAGATTCCGGTAATCTTCAAATACTAATAGTAACTACTATTGGTAATATTAGAAGTAATCTGATTACCTCCATTTTCTTAGGTATTCTGAGATTACGAGGGTTATCCTTTTTTGTTATAATTTTATCCCTTATTAATGAAAATTTTGGACAATAATGCCCTCATTTTAAAATAAATTTACATTAATATCCTATTTCAATTTTACCCTTATTTAACTAAAATTTTGGACAATAATATCCTTGAATTTAAAACAATTTACAAACTACTGCCACTCAGCCACCACCACCACTGCCACTCAGCCACTACCACCACTGCCACCTAGCCACCACTACCTACAGTGGCCAACCACCACGGACCGCCTCGGAGAACTTGCCAGAGTCCCTAAAAAAGAACGAGTTTCGGTGGGAGGCTCCAAGAGTCATCATCAGGCTAGATCTGCCCGATAATGGCGGAATAATACCGCCATTTTCTGGCCGATATGGCTCGATATGGTCGCTTCGCCATCAATATGGTCGAAACACTATATCAAGCCTCTTGGTCACGGTGAGTTCGTTGATGGGGACTTTCTGAGACTTCCCATGGCTGGTCTACTATGGTGGCTAGATTCGGCTACAGGAGGCGGGGGTGATTTCATAATAAATTAAAGTTTTATATAAGCAGGGGTGTTTTAACTAAATCTGAAATATTGGGGGTTAAAAGAAATTATTCAAAAATTAATAATAAAAATAATATTATATTAATATTTGTAAAGGAGACAATTTAGTAATTTAAATAACATACCCACCAATTTATTCCCCATAACCAACCATATTAATATAACATACTCACCAACTAACCAAACACATTTTCTTAAAGATTCTTAGTAATCTTTCAAGGTAATTTATCTTTCTAGTAATCCAACATTCCCAATAATCTAATATTCCTGAACCAAACACCCCCTCAACGTTATCTGGAAGCCCAAAGGAAAATTAATCACTAATTACCCATAAATCTGACAGGGATAATAATTCTCTGTAAAAGCACTCCAAATTACGTCTCTTAATAATGGATACATTTCAGTTGACCTAACACATTAAAGAATCAAAACACATGTAAGATTATGGACACATTAACAATTTTCTTACTCTAGCTAATTTAATATCTAAAGCTCTCCTCTCCTTTTTCAGCGCATAAAGTGAATTCAACTGAAGCCAAGAAGAAATTAATTGTAACCCAAAGTAGAACCCTGTAGATATTTAGCCTCGGTAGATTTCCCTTGATTGGTGGTGACGCCAAAACTTTACTCAATGTGAAAATTACAGAGAGAAACATGTTTGCATAGTTAATCAATGAAGTCAAGCATGTTATTTTCCAGTGTTGAATTTTTGGGGACATGTGAATGCAAAAGGCCGCCACATAGCTCGGCCAACCAATCAAATTCTAGTTCATTTTGTAATGGTGCGCCAATTCTTTCGTCATCTTGGGCCAACACCGGACTTGGGTTTTACTTGTGTTAGATATTTAATTCACATATCAACAAAGTTACTAAATTTTCAGCTACCGCCTACCAGTCTGTACTAGTGAAGGTTCCTTCATTCTGCAACAATTAAAAGCAGTTCTCTTACTCTGAAATGTAAGTCAAGATTATTAACTTTTAAGTCAATACCCTTCTAGATGGACAGTCATTTATGGTGTTCATCCGTAAATTGGTGGCAAAGAGCTAATAGGTCTAGACCCCAATGGATGTTCTTTGTTTATCTTTTATCAGTTTTAAGCTTCTGCTCTTTTTCTCTGGATTATGTTATGCAACAACTGACACCATTCGTTCATCCCAGTCTCTTAGTGAGCGCAGGACTTTAGTTTCAAAGGATCAAACATTTGAGCTTGGTTTCTTCAGTCCTGGTAGTTCTAAGAATCGGTACTTGGGAATTTGGTACAAGAAGATCCCAGTTCAAACAGTTGTCTGGGTTGCAAATAGACTCAATCCGATCAATGATTCTTCCGGAATGTTAATGATAAACAGAACCGGCAATCTTGTTCTGATGAGCCAGAGCACAAGTATAGTTTGGTCAGCCAACTTGACAAAAGTATCGAGTTCAGCAGTGGTTCAGCTCCTGGATTCAGGAAATCTTGTTCTAAGAGATGAACAAGATGGTAATTTAGGAACGTATTTGTGGCAAAGCTTTGACTATCCTTCTGATACATTGATAGCAGAAATGAAGCTCGGATGGGACCTAAAAACTGGTTTTGAACGGCGTATATCAGCCTGGAGGAGCCCGGATAACCCATCTCCAGGAGACTTTACTTGGGGAATTGAACTACAAGAAAATCCTGAAATAATTATGAGGAAGGGTTCAACAAAATTTTATAGGAGCGGTCCATGGAATGGCCTTGGGTTCAGCGGATCGCCAGAGCTAAGGCTTAATCCAATTTTTAAGTACAAATTTGTGTCTAATGAGGAGGAGGTTTACTACATGTTCAATGCAACAAATAAATCAGCGATCTCAAGAATTGTTATGAATGAAACCAGTAATGCTCTTGAACGATTCGTATGGAATGAAGAAAATCAAAGTTGGAAACTGTATGCATCGGTGCCTAGAGATCGCTGTGACAATTATAATCTTTGTGGCTCTTATGGGATTTGTATTCCCAGTGCATTACCAATTTGCCAATGTTTAGAAGGATTCAAGTCAAAATCATTGGAAAGCATGGACTGGTATCAAGGGTGCATTCGCAATAAGCCACTAAACTACTCTAAGGCAGATGGTTTTATCAAGTTTGATGGATTGAAAGTGCCAGATGCTACACATTCTTCAGTGAACAGAAGTATGAATCTCAAGGAATGCAGGGAGAAATGCTTAGAAAACTCTTCTTGTATGGCATACACTAACTCAGATATTAGTGGAGGAGGCAGTGGCTGGACTATGTGGTTTGGTGATCTGATGGACATGAAACAGTTTCCAGCTGGTGGACAGGACTTATATATCCGAATGTCTGCTTCAGAAAAAGGTACTGGCTTAATTTTGTTTACTGATATCGGTTCACCGTCTTACTTGTGATTAATTTTGAGTGTAGATTAAGATAATATGATACATTTTATATAACTTGACTATGTTCTCTTTTCAATATCACCAATGTCATGGTCAAGGGGCGAATGATGAGCATAAGAATATACCGATAATAGTTTTTACTACCATTGCTGCGGTTGCTGCGGTTGCTGTGCTTTTGCTTATCGTTGGCTTTATTTTGTCTATGTTACTCCTTAATAACTGATCCTGTATAGACTGAAGTTGGTGTATGCAGTCAAGACAAAGAGCAATTTCTTGCTGCCTTCTATGCATGCATATTTTTACTAACTGTTTTGTTCTATATTTTAATGGTCAATCAAGAGAAAGAAGATAATCCTAAGATGAAGATACTGGTGATAACCTCTATTGCCGTTGCTGTGGTTGCCGGAGTACTTATAGTGAGCTACTGCATTTACAAAAGGAACATTCACAAAAGAAGGACGAATACAGAAGGTAATGTCATTCTGTTTGTTTCCAAACTTATTGTTAACATATACAAGCAAAGTTTTGCAATCAGTTTTTACTTTTTCGTTGTTGTATATACTTTTTGTTATTCTTTCATTCATTTTAGCACATGTCTACCAGCTGGCACAATATGATAGGTTGGGTTTGTTAATTTGTTACAAGTTTCTTACAGAGTCTCAGTATATATTCTCGTTCTTCTCCGCTGTATAGGAAGAAAATATACACTGAAATGGAATATTCAACTTTCCTCCATTGTTAAGCTCTCTGAGTTTTTGGTTGCTCTCCTTACATGGTATCAGAGCCAGCGAGAGCATCTTCAATGGCAACCTCTGATTCCGATTCTCACTCTGACCTAGAATCAAAAACCCCATCTCCATACCTTAATCTCCTTGATCCGGTGAACCCCTATCGGCTTGACCATGGTGACAGTCCAGCCCTTACCCTTGCTGCCAATCTCCTCACCACCGACAACTACGCCACCTGGTCTCGCTCAATGCGTCGTGCACTCCGCCCGAAAAATAAACTAGGTTTTATCACTGGATCCATCACCAAACCATCTAAACCCAATGATCCATTGCTTGAGCTTTGGGAGCGCTGTAACGACATGGTCGTTTCTTGGCTCCACAACTCTATCAGCTCTTCTCTCCAATCCAGCGTTCTCTTTGCTGATGATGCTCGAGAAATCTGGTCGGATCTTCAGGAATGATTTTCGCATCAAAATGGTCCCCGTATTTACCAACTCAAGAAGGCGTTGGCTGCTCTGCTTCAAGAACACGACCCAGTAAGCATTTACTATGGCAAGTTAAAAGCTATCTGGGATGAACTTTCTGTGTATGATCTCATACCTTCTTGCAATTGTGGTACTATGAAAACCTTACTGGATCGATATCAAAGAGATTGTGTGCTGCAATTTTTTATGGGTGTCAATGACTCTTACTCCTCCATCCGAGACTAGATTATGATTTTAGATCCCATCCCACCTGTCTCCAAAGTGTTTTCCCTCATCCAACAGCAAGAAAGACACCATCAAATGACCTCCTCCACTCCATCTCCCGAAGCTATGGCCATGGCAATCCAGCAACCCTACACCCTTTCCAAGCCCTCACCTAAACCAAACCACCCTCCCAAAAAGGACCGTCCCTATTGCAGCCATTGTAAAATAACTGGTCACACTTTCAATACCTGTTTCAAAGTTGGCAATGCTAAGCCCCCTCTTTGCTCACATTGCAACATGACTGGCCATACCATTGAGAAATGCTACAAACTTAATGGATATCCACCTGGTCACAAATATCATACCAAGCAGCAGCCGCAGCAATCTGGTTTCCTTGCAAATCAGACATCCTTTTCATTTACCAATGACTCTGAAGACAACAATGATGCCAAGTTTGGTTTCACCAAGCAACAATATCAGCAACTGATGGCCTTGCTCAAACCTCAGGATTTACCCATTGCGGCTTTCCGCTGTCCACTTCAACAACGCACCTCAAACCTCTCTTCACCTAGTATCGTCTTCCCAAATGTCTGGTACTTCCACCTCTTTATCTACTCACACACACTATTCACCACATACATCATCTATTGCTTGGATCCTTGACACAGGCGCTACAGACCATATGGTCTACAGCACCACATTTTTCACCACTATTACATCTACTGTTTCTTATTTTGTGAAACTACCCAATGGTCATTCCGCCCCTGTCACACATATTGGAACAATTCACTTAACTAATTCCATCATTTTGCATGATGTCCTCTGCGTGCCATCCTTGTCTTTCAACCTTATTTCAGCAAACGAACTAACCTCTACTCTTAATTTTTGTTTGCTCTTCGTTTCCACTCACTGTTTTATTCAGGACCTGCATTCATGGATAACGATTGGGAAGGGTGAGCTCAAGCATGGCTTGTACCATTTCATTTGCAAGGAAGTTCTTCCCTCAGCTTTGTCTACTTTTCTCTCGACACACTGATTTAGCAACCATACCAAGTTTTCTTGTTTTTCTTCCCTTACAAACTCTGTCTCAAATACTGACCTATGGCATTGTCGCCTAGGCCATTTATCATTTCCTAGGTTACAGTTAATTTCAGATCCTCTTGTACACAAGGGAATTTCATCTATTAATGAAAAGTCTTGCAAAATTTGCCTATTAGCAAAGTTTCATCGTTTATCTTTTCCTAACAGTTCACATTCTTCATCAAGAATCTTTGAGCTCATTCATTGTGACCTATGGGATCCTTGCTCCACAACTGCACATGATGGCTCAAAGTACTACTTGACCATTGTGGATGACTTTTCTATAACTACCTGAATTTACTTGCTTGTTGCCAAACCTGAAACCAGACAATGCATTACAACCTTTTACAATCTTGTTGAGACACAATTCCAAATGAAAATTAAAATTATGAGAAGTGATAATAGTGCTGAATTTAACATGCATGAATTTTTTAATCAAAAAGACATTATCCATCACAAAAGTTGTGTTGCAACCCCTCAACAAAATGGCATTGTTGAGAGGAAGCACCAACACTTACTAAATGTGGCTCGTTCCCTTCTTTTTCAAGCGGGTCTTCCCTTAACTTACTGGAATGAATCCATCCTTACAGCCACATATATCATCAATAAGCTTCCATCACCACTTCTCAACAACAAAACACCTTATGAACTCCTTTTTAATAAAAAAACCCGAGTATGCTCACATGAGAATATTTGGTTCCCTTTGCTTTGCCGCCACACTTGCTCATAATAGAACAAAATTTGACCCTAGAGGTCGTGCATGTGCATTTCTTGGCTACCCTTTTGGAACTAAAGGCTACAAGCTTTTGGATCTCAAAACTAATACCATTTTCATTTCTCAAGGGATGTTATTTTTCATGAATTTTTTTTTCCTTTTCAAACACCTCTCTCTCCTTCTTCCACAACCCCATCTCTCCCTATTTTCTCTCTTTCGTTTGCACCTCCTTCTACTTTTCTAAATCCCATATCTCCTTCTCCTTTATCCCTTGACCCTCATGTTGTTTCCGCTGATTGCCCTAATACATCCTCCCCTTCTCCCACTTCTCCACCATCTAATTCCATCATTCCTCTTCCTGTTGCCCCTACACTTCGCATGCCTACCCGGAACAGGACTGCTCCTCAATATCTGAAGGACTTCCATTGCAAACAAGTTAGGCTTGCCTCACCTCACCGATCAGCTTCCACTGCAGCTCCTCAATTAAATGGTAAATATTTTTCTCTCTCTGACTGCTTATCTTACAAGCATTTTAATTCCTCTTTTCAAGCATTTTCATCATCCATTTCCATTCAAACCAAGCCCACCTCATATAAACAAGCAATTAAAGATCCTGAGTGGTGCTAAGCTATGGATGCTGAAATTGAAGCTTTGGAAAACAACCATACTTGGACCATCACTGATTTGCCTAAAGGAAAAGAAGCAATCGATTGTAAGTATGTCTATCGCATTAAATTTAAGTCTGATGGTTCTGTTGAAAGACTTAAGGCTAGACTTGTAGCTTAAGGCTACACCCAACAAGAAGGCATAGAGTATACTAAAACTTTATCACCCATTGCTAAACTTGTCCCTGTTAGATGCCTTCTTAGTGTTGCTGCCATCAAAGGATGGTATTTACATCAATTTGATGTAAATAATGCATTTCTTAATGGTGATTTACATGAAGAAACCCTCGGGTTACACCAAAGGTAAACCAACTCAAGTTTGCAAATTGCTTAAAAGCCTTTATGGCCTAAAGCAAGCTTCAAGACAATGGAACTTTAAACTCACCTCTTCTCTTATTGCTTTTGGCTTCATCCAATCAAAGTCTGATTATAGCTTATTCACCAAACATGAAGGGGAAAATTTTACTGCTTTACTCATTTATGTTGATGATTTTTTGGTTGCTAGAAATTCCAATGACTCCATTGCTTCTCTATGGAATTTTTTGAATAGCAAATTCAAGATTAAAGATCTTGGTTGTCTCCGTTATTTCTTGGGCTAGGAAATTGCTAGATCTTCCAAAGGTATTCATATATGTCAAAGGAAATATGCCTTAGACATTTTGGCAGATTCGGGTATGCTTGGATGCAAACCCCCTGGACTTCCTATGGATCAACACTTCAAAATCAGCAAATCTGAAAAGACTACACTTTCTGATCCAAGTATCTTTCGAAGGTTAATTGATAGGTTATTGTACCTCACAATAACCCGCCCAGATATTTGCTTTGTTGTCCAATTATTAAGCCAATTTATGGATCAACCTTCTTCCTCCCACCTAGTAGCAGCCTACCGTATCTTGCGGTATATTAAAACTGCACCTGCTTAAGGTCTTTTGCTGCCATCCTCATCTCAACTTCAACTTACAGCTTTTTGTGATTCGGATTGGGCCTCTTGCCCGGATTCTTGCCGGTATACAACAGGATATTGTGTTTTCTTGGGTCAATCGCTTATTTCTTGGAAGTCTAAGAAGCAAACGGTTGTTTCCAGATCATCTGCTGAAGCCGAGTATCACTCTATGGCCACTACTTGTTCAGAACTAATTTGGCTTCAATACCTTCTCCATGATCTTGACATTTCTCATCCGCAGGCTGCCATTCTCTACTATGACAACCAGGCAGCCCTTCACATAGCTGCCAATCCGGTATTTTATGAGCGAACCAAGCACATAAAGCTTGATTGTCACTTGATCCGCGATAAAATTCAGGAAGGAAGTCTCACAACAGCTCATGTTTCCTCTCAAGCACAGCTGGCTAATACATTCACCAAAGCTCTTCCATCCTACCTTCTTCAAGCACACTTATCGAAGAGGGAATAGTAAATTTCTATTCTCCATCTTGCTGGGGGATGTTAACAGATACAGGCCAGGTTTTGTAATTAGTTTTTACTTTTTCGTTGTTGTATATACTTTTTGTTATTCTTTCATTCATTTTAGCACATGTCTACTAGCTGGCACAGTATGATAGGTCGGGATTGTTAATCTGTTACAAGTTTGTTACAGAGTCTCTATATATATTCTCGTTCTTCTCCCCTGTATAGCAAGAAAATATACACTGAAACAGAATATTCAACTTTCCTCCATTGCTAAGCTCTCTGAGTTTTTGGTTGCTCTCCTTACACTTATTGCATTTGTTTGTTCTTTTAGAGTTGGCCTAATCTTTCACCATCCAGTTTTGAATAAAATCTTTTAAACATAGCCATAAGTTTATGGTAGGAACAGCTTAGGAAACTTGACTTCTGAATGCTATTGATATCTGATAATGTGCACTACTTTGGAGAAAACAGAAAACAACATGGAAATGCATCAGGAAAGAGAAGACTTAGAGCTACCAATGTTCGAGTTAGCTACAATTGCGAAAGCCACCAATAACTTTTCATTATCCAACAAGCTTGGAGAAGGTGGCTTTGGAGCTGTATACCAAGTAAAACACTAAAACATGATAGTGAATTGAACACATGAGAAGAGGAATTATTTTACTCAGAACACCATAACTTATTTCACATTTACTTTTTTCCAGGGCACACTAGCGGATGGGCAAGAAATTGCTGTGAAGAGGCTCTCAAATATTTCTAGGCAAGGATTGAATGAGTTAAAGAATGAAGTGTTACTGATTGCGAATCTACAGCACCGAAATCTTGTAAAGCTTCTTGGTTGCTGCATTGAAGCGAACGAGAAATTGTTGATTTATGAATTAATGCCCAACAAGAGCCTAGACTACTTCATCTTTGGTAACCTTATGAATTTCATCTGACTTACTGTATCTCTATTATAGACATATGTTAATTTGAATTTTATGCATGCCAGATCAATCAAGAAGTAAGCTATTGGACTGGTTGAAGCGTTTCAACATTATATGTGGGATTGCAAGGGGTCTTCTCTATCTTCATCAAGATTCTAGGCTGAGGATTATACATAGAGATCTCAAAGCAAGTAATGTATTACTTGATCATGAAATGAACCCAAAAATTTCAGACTTTGGTTTGGCCAAAACTTTTGGTGGAGATCAAACCGAAGGGAACACAAAAAGACTGGCTGGAACTTAGTAAGTATATATTGTCTTGACACATCTTTGTACTTCACTTTCACTCATTGATGAAAAAGCATTTTTTTGTAAATTTCTTCCACAGTGGTTATATGGCACCAGAATACGCTAGTGAGGGACTGTTCTCTGTTAAATCTGATGTGTTTAGTTTTGGCATTTTATTGTTGGAGATCTTAATTGGGGTGAGAAATAGAGGGTTCTATCATCCAGAGAGTGGCCTCAACCTCATAGGATATGTAAGTGAAAAAACTTTTAATTACATTCACTAAAATTGTATTGAATTATGTCAACTTTTGATCAAATTTGGAATGCTGAATCATGATTGACAGAAGGGTTTTTATCTGTTTTAGGCATGGAAACTATGGAATGAAGGCAAGCCATTGGAACTGATTGATTTAGTGTTGGGAGAATCATGCAATATTTCAGAAGTAACAAGATGCATCCACATCAGTCTCTTATGTGTGCAACAGTATCCGGTGGACAGGCCAACCATGTCAACTGTAGTAGTGATGCTTGGTAGTGATAGTATATTGCCTCAGCCAAAACAACCTGGTTTCTTGATGGACAGGAATTTACTTGAGCCAGGCCTTTCATCGAACAATTATGGATTAATGTCAAAGAATGAAATCAGTATCTCACTTTTGGAGGCTCGATAATTTTGTAACTATGTCCAAGTCCACATTATTTAATCCTTGTGATACAATTACAATCCCATATTAAATTAAAAAAAAAAAAATGATTGAATCTTGGATTTTTAAAGGTGGAATGCTAGTATTTTGAGTAAATTCTGTTCGGTGAGATTGATAATGAATGTAAAGACAAAAATACCCTCCCTCTTTGGATCCAAATCCCATGAATCGCTTCCGCCGCCTGGACCTCCACCAACTCCAAACCCACCACTAGAACCACCAAATACAGCCATCAACACCGCCACAAACCACCACAAATTTCTAACACAAATCAATAATCCATTAAATAATTTAATCACACATCACGAAATGTGTATTATCAATCAGTCATCAAAGAATAAAAAACTGGGAAGAAAAAATTTTCAAATTCCCGGCGCTAAGCGCGCGCAGAAGGCTCTCTGGGGCCTTTTTACGAACACATGGTGGGCGTTTTGCAAAGCCCAGGGGAAATCGACCGCCGGCGATAGGAGTCGACCGAAAAACAAAAGTACAAAACAACAACAGACTACCAACAAGCCCGACTCCAAAAAAACAAGCAATTAGCCCCAATCAAGTCCTCAATGGTTCCAATCAAAACAACCCAACCTTCAAAGTCGCACAAACCCAAGTGGGAGTCGCCGGCAAAAACGATGGGACCAGCTCGGGCCAAACTGATGGGGGTTATGAAGAGGAGCATCTGATGACTCGTTTGGTACTGATAGGTTGCATTTTGGTGATCGGAGATGGGCAGGTTGGCTGGGGAATTTTACAAATAGGTGGTGGGCAGTCCAAAAACGACCGGTGTACGGAAAACGGAGAGTGGGGAAAGCCGATTGAATGGTGGGTTCAGAAGAAGGGGTGAAGGGGGTTCCAATGGTGGTGGAAGGGTGAATTTCCAATGTGCCAATCAACCGAAAACAATCCTAAAAGGGGGGTATTTGCCGGAAAAAAGGTGAGATGAAAAAGATGAAAATGGGAGGGGGAGATGAGGAGAAGATGGGAATACAGGGGTAAAGTGACATAATTACCCTTGACTGTTTTTGAATTTACCATTTTATCCTCCTAGTTAAACTTGTTGGGTCGTAAATTATTGTTACGGGTGGGAACATGTGGTTCAGCCATATCCATATTTATAATTACTTCTCTAAGAGATGTAGTGTCAATTAGACCTAAAAGTTTTTGAAATGTTAATACATGTAAGATTATGGATGCATTAACAATTTTCTTACTCCAGCTAATTTAATATCTAAAGCTCTCCTCTCCTTTTTCAGCGCATAAAGTGAATTCAACCGAAACCAAGAAGAAATTAAGTGTAACCCAAAGTAGAACCCTGTAGATATTTAGCCTCGGTAGATTTCCCTTGATTGATGGTGACGCCAAAACTTTACTCAATGTGAAAATTACAGAGAGAAACATGTTTGCATAGTTAATCAATGAAGTCAAGCATGTCATTTTCCAGTGTTGAATTTTTGGGGACATGTGAATGCAAAGACCGCCACATAGCTCGGCCAACCAATCAAATTCTAGTTCATTTTGTAATGGTGCGCCAATTTTTTCGTCATCTTGGGCCAACACAGGACTTGGGGTTTACTTGTGTTAGATAATTAATTCACATATCAACAAAGTTACTAAATTTTCAGCTACCGCCTACCAGTCTGTACTAGTGAAGGTTCCTTCATTCTGCAACAATTAAAAGCAGTTCTCTTACTCTGAAATGTAAGTCAAGATTATTAACTTTTAAGTCAATACCCTTCTAGATGGACAGTCATTTATGGTGTTCATCTGTAAATTGGTGCAAAGAGCTAATAGGTCTAGACCCCAATGGATGTTCTTTGTTTATTTTTTATCAGTTTTAAGCTTCTGCTCTTTTTCTCTGGATTATGTTATGCAACAACTGACACCATTCGTTCATCCCAGTCTCTTGGTGACGGCAGGACTTTAGTTTCAAAGGATCAAACATTTGAGCTTGGTTTCTTCAGTCCTGGTAGTTCTAAGAATCGGTACTTGGGAATTTGGTACAAGAAGATCCCAGTTCAAACAGTTGTCTGGGTTGCAAATAGACTCAATCCGATCAATGATTCTTCCGGAATGTTGATGATAAACAGAACCGGCAATCTTGTTCTGATGAGCCAGAGCACAAGTATAGTTTGGTCAGCCAACTTGACAACAGTATCGAGTTCAGCAGTGGTTCAGCTCTTGGATTCAGGAAATCTTGTTCTAAGAGATGAACAAGATGGTAATTTAGGAACTTATTTGTGGCAAAGCTTTGACTATCCTTCTGATACATTGATAGCAGAAATGAAGCTCGGATGGGACCTAAAAACTGGTTTTGAACGGCGTATATCAGCCTGGAGGAGCCCGGATGACCCATCTCCAGGAGACTTCACTTGGGGAATTGAACTGCAAGAGAATCCTGAAGTAATTATGAGGAAGGGTTCAACAAAATTTTATAGGAGCGGTCCATGGAATGGCCTTGGGTTCAGTGGAGCGCCAGAGTTACGGCCTAATCCAGTTTTTAAGTACAAATTTGTGTCTAATGAGGAGGAGGTTTACTACATGTTCAATGCAACAAATAAATCAGCGATCTCAAGAATTGTTATGAATGAAACCAGTAATGCTCGTGAACGATTCGTATGGAATGAAGAAAATCAAAGTTGGAAACTGTATGCATCGGTGCCTAGAGATCGCTGTGACAATTATGATCTTTGTGGCTCTTATGGGATTTGTATTCTTAGTGCATCACCAATTTGCCAATGTTTAGAAGGATTCAAGTCAAAATCATTGGACAGCATGGACTGGTCTCAAGGGTGCATTCGCAATAAGCCACTAAACTACTCGAATGCAGATGGTTTTATCAAGTTTGATGGATTGAAAGTGCCAGATGCTACGCATTCTTCAGTGAACAGGAGTATGAATCTCAAGGAATGCAGGGAGAAATGCTTAGAAAACTCTTCTTGTATGGCATACACTAACTCAGATATTAGTGGAGGCAGTGGATGCACTATGTGGTTTGGTAATCTGTTGGACATGAAACAGTTTCCAGCTGGTGGGCAGGACTTGTATATCCGAATGTCTGCTTCAGAAAAAGGTACTGGCTTAATTTTGTTTACTGATATCAGTTCACCATCTTACTTGTGATTAATTTTGAGTGTAGATTAAGATAATATGATACATTTTATATAACTTGACTATGTTCTCTTTTCAATATCACCAATGTCACGGTCAAGGGGCGAATGATGAGCATAAGAATATACTGATAATAGTTTTTACTACCATTGCTGCGGTTGCTGTGGTTGCTGTGCTTTCGCTTATCATTGGCTATTACATACACAAAAACAGAACAAACTTAGTAGGTAATGTTCCTCAGTCTGCCTTCTTAAGTATATCTTCATTTGTTTGCAAGAACTTTTTGTAAAATGAATTGAATGCTACAATTTCTTCTGAGTCAGTCTTTTGAAACAGGATAGCTTTGATTTTTAACATAATTTCCGTTAAAATCCGTTACAAAATGGATAATTGGTAAAATTCCTAGTCATGTATCTAGAATATTCAATACATAGAGAACAATGTTACAGAATACTGAGTCCTCATTACATATGGAGAACAATGTTTCATTATTTACAGTTAATATGTTCACTGTTTCAGAGAAAACAGAAACCAACAGGGGCAGCAGTCTTAGACAGGATGATCCAAAAGATGACTTGGAGTTACCATTGTTTGAATTAGATACCATTTCTAATGCCACTGAAAACTTTTCAATCAACAACAAGCTTGGAGAAGGTGGCTTTGGACCTGTATACAAAGTAAGCTCATAAAACTATATGAACTGATCATAAGAACATATTACTACTATTTTACTGAAGATCACAGTAACTAATTTCACAAAATATCTTTCCAGGGTACACTTGTAGATGGACAAGAAATCGCTGTCAAGAGGCTTTCGAAGATTTCTGGGCAAGGATTAAACGAGTTCACGAATGAAGTTATACTGATTGCCAAACTACAACATAGGAATCTTGTAAAGCTTCTTGGGTGCTGCATTGAAGGAGATGAGAAAATGCTGATATATGAATTCATGCCCAACAACAGCCTAGACTCTTTTATTTTCGGTCTGCTAGCTTAGTGTATTTCTATTAGAGACATTTGGATTTGTTCTAGCAAAATTGAGGTTGATTTTTTAACAATTCAAGCATGACAACACAATGACCTGGATATTATTCTTGCTAGATCAAACAAGAAGCACAGTATTAGATTGGTCCAAGCGTTTTCAAATCATTTGCGGGATTGCTAGAGGTCTTATTTATCTTCATCAAGATTCCAGATTGAGGATTATACATAGAGATCTGAAAGCAAGTAATGTACTACTTGACCATGAGATGAATCCGAAAATTTCAGATTTTGGCTTGGCAAGAACTTTTGGCGGAGATGAGACAGAAGGAAACACAAAAAGAGTTGTTGGAACTTAGTAAGCATCCTCTTGCCCTGTCATTTTATTGTTCTCTACTACATTTCTATATTAATTAACAAAATTTCTCTCTTAACATTCTTATACAGTGGATATATGGCTCCAGAATATGCCACTGATGGACTTTTCTCGGTAAAATCTGATGTCTTCAGCTTCGGCATTTTAATGCTGGAGATAGTAAGTGGAAGCAAAAATAGAGGGTTTTATCATCCAGATGACAACCATAACCTTATAGGACATGTAAGTAAAATCCGAAAAGCATTAGTTTACTTTCAACAAAAATTTCAGGAATTATGTTATTTCTGGCATATTGACAGAAGGGTTTTGATATATTTTAGGCATGGAAACTGTGGAATGAAGGCAAGCAACTGGAACTGATTGATTCAGTATTGGGAGATCAATCCTGCAATCTTTCAGAAGCGATAAGATGTATCCACATTAGTCTCTTATGTGTTCAACAGTATCCTGAGGACAGGCCAAATATGTCATCTGTAGTTGTGATGCTTGGTAGTGAGAACGAGTTACCTCAAGCCAAAGCAACCTGGCTTCTTGATGGACAGGAAATCACAGGGACCAGACTCTTCTTTAGGAAAGCCTGAATCTTCTTCAACTAATGAAATCACTATCTCATTGTTGGAGGCTCGATAGTTTTAATTTTTAACCATATATATGCAGCTGAACTAATTGATATTAGACCATAGAAATTGTGATTTCATTTACACAAATTAGCAATGAGAAATAGATTATGACTGCTACGTAAAATGGGATGTTATTAATGTTGGAGTTTAGCTTGTGTCCATTTTGATTGAGGATAATCCTGGAGCGTCCTGTATTTTCTGGATTTGATCTATGAAATATCTTGTTAATCTCAGACTCATTTAGGCAGTACTCATCTTGTATCTTTAATTTGAATAAGGTTTAAAATTAAAAGACAGAACCATATTCTGACTCTAACTCAACTATTATGCCAAATCTTATCCAAAATTTAGGTTTATTGATGATAGGTCTCAATCGAAGTTAACAGAACAAACTATAATTTGACATTGATATGGATTAGTTCCTAGCTCATCAATATTCAATCTCTCACCAAGAATACTGCATCAACTAAAAGCACAAAGACAAAAGGTTACTAATAGCTTTCAAACTAGGCACCAAACCAAACAATACTTAGAATAGACCCACTTTATCCCAACAGCCTGACCCCAATTTTGTTCTGAAAAAATTCCATCAAACTCAATTGATGACTCATTTGACACCTCGACATAATTGTAACCCAAAAATAAAGGTTACTAAAGGCAAGGAAAATAATAAGGCAAGTATGAACTTGTTCTGGCTAGAAAGGATCTATTGTAACATCTACTAACCACCTAGTCGAGTGGGGCTCAAAGATTTACAATCATCACATATTGTTTTTGTAATATCTTCTATCCTACCTTGTCGAGCTTATTTGAAAAAATGATATCCAAGTTTGAATATGGGGTACACGCTCTAAACTCTCACTATTTGAGTTGCGTAAGAGACAAATTCGAATCCCACCAAACAAGATGGTAAGATAATACGTGATAATCGTAACTCCATAGACCTCACTCAATAAATTGCAAAAGGGAATGTTACATGTGCAGTATTGGCATACAATAGAAGAACAAGCTTTACAAATAAGATGGGGTTGGTGAGAGAATGCAGGAAACATCAATGAGAGCTAGGAATGGTAGGGGAGACAGAGTCAAAATTGTACGTACGTATAGATAACTTTGAGAAGAAGGCAACAACTAGAAAGATTGATTGAAAGAACATTATGGAAGAAGACAGGCTGACAACGAACTTGTATACAAATACAATATTCTTCAAGCTAAAGCCAATTCCAATCTCCCATTTTCATGCACTTGTACGTGGACCCCTTATACAAATTATGATCGATCATGAATGATGGTGAGATATCAGATGGATTGTGCTAAGGTTCCTGCTTGTTCAAGAAAACACCACTCCCTTTTTCATGTAAAGTCTACATTCCTTTATGGTAAACCCTAAACCCCAATAAATTTAAATAAAAAAAAAAAAATTATGTAAATTAAAGTGTTTTCGAGGTTTGTTTGGTACGACTTCTTCTTCGATAGAACTTATTAAAGAAAAGTTTATTAGAGTTGAGCTTTTGTGAAAATTTTGTTAATGGTTTGGTAAGGAAAATATAAAAGAGTTTTTAGTACTTATTTACCAAAAAGTGTTTTAACATACAAGAATAAATTAAGTCAAATAAATAAAATAGAATCGGGGAATTTTTAAAATTTAAACTTTTTAAATAAACTAAAACAAGAGTTTATAGTTTATCTCATATAAGTGGTAAAATAACTTATTTAAAATCTTATAAACACTTTTAAAATACAATCAAACACTCTTACATAATTTTAAAAAGTGTTTATAGTTTTAAATAAGTTTTTTTAGTCAATAGATATATGATAATCTAAAAGGTTATCTTGACGGTTAAAAAAGTTTGTTTTTTTTATTAATTTCTTGGATTCAAACCACTTTAGAATCACTCCGCCGTTAAAAAAAAAATTGATAAAGTTTCTTATATCGTGTTATCTACATACAAAAGCAGACGTCTATATTACGTACTACTTGGACTCGGTCTTCTTTCTAAATTATTTTGATGTCATCTTCATATGAAGTGAGGGTTTTGTAATTTTGTGGACTTTTATTTTGTGTGAGAATTATTCATTTATCCACAAAATTTGAAGTCTACGTTTGTAATGTGAACTGAATTTACAAGAATCCCTTTGCAGCCGTTGTCGCTAACTGGAAATGCTGTCGTTTGGTGAGCTCAACAAGATAATATTCTAACAAAGAGTTTATTAAACTCTAATATTATTATAAGAATATGTGAAGCACTGACAGGCACAACTTGAGATATTTTAATTTCATGCTGATCAAATTGACCATGCGAACTCTTAATATACAAAATTCGATGACTCTGACTTGCAATTCTTTTGACCCAAATTTAGACACCTTTTTTTTTAATTATAATTTATGAGCTTTGCAGCCTTCCACGTTTTCGCCAAATTAATTGGACCAAAATCAAAACAGTGTTCTTATTTGAGTTCAAATCAAACAGATTTATGACATTGATTGTAAATTCGCAAGTTAAAAATTACAATTATTTTTCTGGAACAAAAATATATATGTTAAAAAAAAAAAAATCTTAAGGAAAATAATACAAGAAAAAAAAATGTTTATTTTTTTAATTTTTTTTGGGTAGTGTAAAAGGAATAAGTTAAGATTTATTCAAAATGGAAAAAAACTTGAGTGCTTTGGTATAATCAAATGATAAATTTTGGAAAATTGAACCATTTCTCTTATCAATCATGGAATGATTGAGAATTGCATTTTCTTTACTCAAAAATCTAGATTATGACATATAAATAAACCCAATTAATTTCTCTAACTTCAATTAAATTACCACTTGTTCTACATTAATTGCTTCAACTCCTTGATAAATGTTATTATCTCTTATTTAAAGATTAAATTTAATCAAATCTAAATTTGGTTTTCCGTAGAGAGAAAAATATGTCAACTCTTATCTTATCCTAATTAAAATATAAGAACATGTTCAAGTCATTTTCTTCTACAGATATTTCTTTAAACCCAAGCCTTCAATCTAAAATCAGTTTAATTAATGGTATAAAAGGTAAACCGGATTAAGCGTTAATGTTGGTCGCTAATTTGGAATGACTCACCTAATAATCTAGTCATACTCATTCATATCTAGATTTATTATTTTCTTACGTGTCGTTTGGTCAGCATGCAGCCTATGATACGTCACCTAATCTTGTCCACACTTGAATTTTTGAAAAGTCAAACCCCCAATCAACTAATCAGCACCCGAATTACGTAAACTCACGTAATTGGGCCCACTAAAACCGTTAATCTCGAAATCCTCACCGCCCTCCAGCTCAACCCTCTGACGGTTCAGATTCAATACAGCCCATTTATTAATTCCCCAAAGCTCCATTTCACTTTCGGAGCCGTCCATCACCGGTTTCCATTTGCTTAAAATACTCGAATAAATATTTTAAAAAATCATAACTATATTAGTGTAAATCAAAATTTACTTAATTACGATTTAAAATTTTAAAGAAAATTCATATTTTACATAATTGAATATTTTTAAAATATTGTATAAGAGATTTGTGAAAGATTTTTTTTTCTATATTTTACGTTATATATAGGAGTAAAATCATTGATAAAATCATAATAAATATCTTAGTTCCTTTAAACTTAAGATAACATTAATTGTTTAACATTTTTATTTTCATATTCCCTGTAGTAAAAGATATTTAATTTAGGAGTAAAATCCTGAATAAGTATAATAATAAATATTTCCCATTTTCTTTAAACCTAAGATAACATTTATATAGCTACCATCTTAATTTTCATATGCCTTGATTAAAAAATATTTTTTACTTTTATTTTGATTGTCTAAATCAATATTATTATTATTATTATTATTATTATTTGAACCTTTATAATTTTCTACATAATTTATCCAATTTGTGACAAGCAAGTAACAAGTTTTAAAAACCCTGAAATTATGCAAACTATAAACATTCTTGAAAAAAAAAAAAAAAGTGACGTTTACCCAAAAATAAGCATTGTATCTGGACTGTATTTAATTATTTATACGAACTTTGGGGAAAAATTAATTATTCCTTAAAATAAGCAAATACTAATTAATTATATATAAAAATAAAATAAAGACTTAAAATTAACTTCTTCTAGAGGATTAGTTTCCAACGACCATGATGATGATGAGCGTGACAACAACATATCATCATTAATCATTTATTTTAATCTAAAAAATTAAAACGCAGTCGTTTGGTACCACCCAATTAAGCGACTAATCTGGTCATTAACTTTTTTGATCTCTCTCATATGCAACTATAAATACGACTCCAGCGTCTTCATTTTCAATCGTTGAAAATCTCAATCTCAGACTCAGATAGAGGGAAAAAAAGGAGAACTCAGTGACTTGTTAAAGACTTATTCACAAATGGCCGTCAAAGTGTATATTGTGTACGTATTTCTCTCTTGTTTTCTGTGATTTAATCTTCGTTTTGTTGCTGATCGTTCGTTTTTGCTTAGAATTTACGACGTTAAGCTCTGGATCTGTTTCTGCTTTCAATTTTGTTGAGTTTTGTTTAACTTCCTTCTGTGTGATTAGTGTGCTTTAGTTTTAGATTTTACGGTGAATCATTTGATCGGATTAGCCTTTTAAGAATTTGTAATTGTAGTTCTTGAAATTTACTTCGGTTATGAAAGAGTCGTATTGTTATGAATTGAAAATATTGAAAGTAACATTTCAGCTGAGGAAGCGTGAAATGATTGCCATTTGAGGTGATAAGGTATTAATAATGTGATTTGAAGGTTGTGAAGTTCGTTTTTAAGATTGCATTTTGGGGAAGAAAATTATGAACTATAATTCAATTTTAAATATAATGCTCAATTTTGTGTCGAAATATAGACTCGAGCTGTGTTTGGTATGATGGAATTTGAATTGGATGGACATGGAAGTTTATTGTGTATCATACAGACGATTTATAGGGAGAATCTCGTTCTGAATTAGGTAGATTGGTGTGAAAAGTAAAGTTATTGTGATTAATGAGGCAGGTTAATTTCATTATCGTATTCTCTTTGTGGATTTATTTTTGTTTGCTTTCTTGTACAGAATGCTCATTTAAGAATCACCCTGTGAATTCTATAAACTAAACTTGCACAGGATATGGGAATTTACTTTTTTCGTTCAGAAATGTCATATGTGTTCGGGATTCAGGAATGTGTTTAAGAATTAGATAAATTTGAAACCTGAACTCGTTTTCTTTACCTAATTCAGTTCCACTGTTTAGACTCTTAATTGTAGCTTTCTTAAGTGATTGGCTGGGTAATAATTTTGCTCTTTTTTTTCTTAGTTAGTTTCATGTAGCTGAAAGCATGATTTTGCTGATGCCATAGATTAGAGCTCTCATTAGCTTCTAGTCGGCACTTGGCATTATAGCTCTCATTACCTTCTAGTCGGCACTTGGCATTATCCATATAAAATTGTGTCTGTGATATCGTGTTGTTTGTAAGCAGAGAACCTAACTAATCATTTTGATAGAAAAAGTTGAAATAGTTTGTTATTGTGTGGTCAAAGACCGTATGAAAATGTATGAGTAATCTATAGGCCAGTATAGTTTATGTTTTCAGTCATCCATTCCACCCATTTGTAACATCACCCGTTTGACTCTGAATTTCACAAGTTAGATGATGGTTGACATATGTGGTGTGTTGCTCATGGTAATTGACCTTAACTCTAGTTGGTCATAGTTTTATAGTTCTGGGCAACCAATGGCAACTAAAATGGTGACTTAGTATTTGTACGTGATGTACATATTTAACTGTTTTCTGATTTGCGTAAAAGAAATTCATATTACATATTTTGTGGTGATATTTAGTAAAATGAATTTCCAGTAAATAATGTTCTACTGTTTTCTCTCCTGTTCTTATACAGCGTATGATTTGTAAAATATATCGTTGTACAGTCATTTAATTATTATTGTATGCCACTGCATTTTCTCAGTTCTAGATCATCGTCTAATGCTGCTTTACAATGTTACTAGTATAATATGAGTCTTTTGATTAAAATTTCTTGTTGCTATTACAGGTACTATTCCATGTATGGACACGTAGAGAAACTTGCAGAAGAGATAAAGAAAGGTGCTTCATCTGTCGAAGGTGTTGAAGCCCAATTATGGCAGGTAAAATATGCATTGCTTTATTTGAGCATCACATTCTATTTTTATTTAATAAACTGCCAAGTTTACTGCATGTTCTAGTTTTGCTGGGTACATAGTATTGTTTTAACTCATTGCAAGCAACAAATTTTGAGAAGAGGCATTCACTTTTGCAAAAAAAATAAAGGGGCCTACTAATATATGATTTAGATTTCGAATCAGGCTTCCTTCTCACCAAGAAAAAGGTTTTAAGGTGGTATATTGTTTAGATGGTAGGCCAACCATGGTTGTCCTCCATGCTCAAATTCAGGTATTTTGGGGTCAATGACAGAGTTCTTGCCTAGTTAGCTGCTTTTGTTTATAAGTATAGTTTCCATGAGGCTGTAAGCTTTGATTTTTTCTTGACACCTATTCATTTCATTTCATCTTCCCTCATGCTCTCTTGAGTATACCTCGTGTATCATTTGTGAGTTATTGCGTGTCCTTCCACAATCATGCATCTCAGCTGTTTAGCTCTTATTTCTTATACATAATGCTGCTCCTTTATATTTGCTGTTACACTTGGTTTTTCCATCATGTTTTATCTAAATTAATAGCCTTTACCTTGGAAATGCTTACTGTTTATGTTTTTCTTGATTGGCTGAATTTTGTACCATGTCACCCATTCATATTCATTCTTCATTAAAGTTTCTCAGTTAATTTGATTGCCAATATGTTATGATTTTCTTCTGCTCTCTTGTTTAAATCAAACTGTAAAATCTAGTGGATGTGCATTAATAGTTTATTAAAAGTAAAGATACTTTCATGAATTCCTTATTCTGCATTATAGAAGTTGTTATAGATACCCAGACTGATTTTAGTGGGCATGTGGAATAGGTTGCTGAAACGCTGCCAGAGGAGGTGCTCGGCAAGATGAGTGCACCACCAAAGAGTGATGTACCAATCATTACAGCCCAAGAACTTGCTGAGGCTGACGGGTTTGTTTTTGGCTTCCCAACAAGATTTGGCATGATGGCTGCTCAATTTAAGGCATTTATGGATGCAACTGGTGGTCTCTGGAGAACCCAACAACTTGCAGGAAAACCTGCCGGGATCTTCTATAGCACCGGGTCACAAGGTGGTGGACAAGAGACTACAGCGTAAGTTCCTATATCATGGTTAAGTTTTAACTGAAATTACTAAAACTCCTTCAAAACAAGGAAGGAAAACTAACTATTAAATTCTTTTTACAGGTTGACCGCAATCACTCAGCTTGTTCACCATGGGATGATATTCGTTCCCATCGGATACACATTTGGCGCAGGTATGTTCGAGATGGAGAAGATCAAGGGTGGAAGTCCCTATGGTGCTGGAACTTATGCTGGGGATGGCTCGAGACAGCCAACTGAGCTGGAATTGGAGCAAGCTTTCCACCAGGGGAAGTACATTGCCAACATCACAAAAAAGCTCAAGGGAAGTGCTTAAATTTGGATTATATACCAATTACCATAAACACATTTACATTACATGGCCTTTCTTCCATTCTTTTCACATTTAGAATTTGTATTTCCTATATCTCTTAAGGTTTGCAAACAATAATTCCCGCTTTTTTTCGTATATGATTTGTACGCGTGTTATACATACAGTTGTTTTTTCTCAATGGTAAAGTTGTTTCAGGTTGCTTTGTATTCGTAATTTAAGACGAAATATTATTATTAGTGTGAGGAATTGCAAATGTCTTTTGTTTATGTAGAATCTATAATCAATTGGAATTTGCCAGATCAAACCTAAAAACAAGTAAAATATTTATGGTGTGTATATCAAGATATGAGAGATTGTATTAATTGACAGGCACCTAACATCAGGTATATGTTACTTTTCGTTGTTATATATATTCCCTTAAAATCAACCCCCTTGCACTAAATATTCCGAACACCACTTTCAAGTTTCAACATGTGATCTTGGGTTCTGTATTAGTCAAATCTAAAATGTCAAACTTTTATTCACCTTTTCTCTCTGAAAAGGAAAATTTTGAGGCTTAATTTCAGCACAACATGTTCCGTGTGAAACTATTCAATTATGTACTTTTTTTTCGAAAATAGTACACCAATTCTCTCTACCGTATGTTCAAACTTTTGAGCTTCAATTAGGCGAGGATTCTAATAATGGACAAGAGTCGAGCACCTTTCCATTATAGTTTTCATTTAAATAATTATAAATCTTTTTTTTTTCTCTTTTTGATGACAAAGGGTGTTCGTGTCGACTTACACGTACCTCAAATAATCTTTCGGGACCTTAAATTTTTTAATAACAATCTCAAGGTGAAACCTAACAAAGTTGTTGGGTCCGAGGTTGACCGGTTTAACTGGCTTGACCGGCTAGTCAAACTGGATGACAAAACTTTTAAAATTCAATAAATACACCCCTAAAAATTACAAGTAAGTCCTACAGGTTTGAAATTTAGCAAACACGCCACAAATACAAATCGGTCCATGACTAGTTGGCTGCGACGACACCCCAAATGCAATCTCAATCATCCCTTAAGCCCATTCCCTAGAAAATCTACTCAAGATCTGGTCGAAATTGGTTCGATTTTGGCCAAATCTCACTGACACCGACGTCGACATTCCAAGCCAAATCTCACCGACGTCGGTGTCGAAAAACCCTCCTCATTACCCCAATAATACTCCCTTCTTCCTCCCTACCAAAACTCATCTCACCCCACCCCCGTTAGCCTCACTAATCGCCGACAAAAGCTTGCTATTGCTGTCGCTGGTTTTTTTCAATTTCCGATCAATTCACTCACTAGAAATCAACTATGTCGTTACCATTGCACTCAACGGTGCTTTTTCTTCAAAAGCTCCAACATTCCAGCCTTCAATTGTTTGTCAATCATCATCTCAAATTCTATGATTTTTGGTGAATAGGGAAATTGTTAACTCGGCCTAATGAAGCTCCCGAGTCTCGGTTAAACCGGTTGGGTAGGGCCAGGTTTTAAAACACTGCCTGAAATTACCGGTAAGGTAAAAACTTTAATAACTACTCTTATTAACAATCGAAGAGAGACTTAAACTATCAAACCATGCGGTCACCCAAAGGTAGTTAATAACTATAAATCTTGATTATTCATAACTAGAATAAATCTTGAATTCTCCATTGGATTGCAGAAGAAGAAAACAGATAGGGCAATGAAATTTTAATGTCATTAATTACAATATCTTTGATAATAATTAATTTTATTCTTACAAGCGAGTATTAGCTTTCTTTATTTTTCTTGAGACATTCACTCAATCATGTTTATATGCTTCAAAACTAAGTGACAAAAAATGATTAGATTGGATTTAGATTAGACTTGACAGCTTTGAAGGTGATCAAATTTATTAAGGTCGTTTTCTTAGAATCAACAAAATTAAAGACAAAATAGTACCTTCCAATGAAACAAAACAAAACAAATCAAATTAAGAGTAAACGACATATTCCCACCCAAGGTTTGACAAAATCTCAAGTTAATACCATTGGTTTTATTTATTCTATATTCCCACCCTTAAAGTGACAGAAAAACGTTTGATATAACGGTAAAGGGGTAAATTAGGTCATTTTACATGGGCGACGCACGTTAGCAAACCATCGCCTCTACGATTCTCGTGCACCACCACCTCCCTCTACAAAACCAGCCACACAACGAAAAAACATCCAATGAACACGAACTCTCGGCCGGCAAATGACGACGAAACGGTTTCTGCGACATA
The DNA here is from genome assembly GCA_026225825.1 of Pistacia integerrima. Classification (NCBI taxonomy): domain Eukaryota; kingdom Viridiplantae; phylum Streptophyta; class Magnoliopsida; order Sapindales; family Anacardiaceae; genus Pistacia; species Pistacia integerrima. Next base: position 8,730,125 of record CM047738.1, on the reverse strand, counting down.
GGGGTTTTATAGATTTGGGGACGGTGATTGCATTGGTGGTGTCCAATTGGATTTTCACAGTCGGAATCCGGTGAAGAATACCGAAACCCTAAGCCTAACGGTGCCGGCAATTAGAGGGGCAAATGAGTCGGGAACTAGAGGGGTTTTGGACGACAGACTACGGGGAAGGTGATGGAGGTGCCCAGGGGGTTCGACGTCGTGAGCAAATGTATCAGTGTTTCATGCGAGGGTGTATAGTGATCAAGGGTGTTTTTGATATAATTTGAAAATAAAATGATAAGTTTTGTAATTCTACTAATTTAGGGGTTAAAACATAATTTATTAATTTAGGGTTAAGAGCATTATGATAATTGCACCTTCTAAACCCTTAAAGTTCATAACACTGTTACTTTAAGGGTAAAAATCTGGAATAAATGGAACTAATGTTACTAACTTGAGATTTCATCAAACCTTGGGTGGGAATATGTCGTTTACTCTCAAATTAATCATGGGCTAAGAATTAAGAAGCACCTACCCATGCACCTATCGCACCTCCTGAAATGGGAATATTTTTCTCGTGCTATGATTTTTTCTAGGAAAATTTGAGTTGAATTTTTCTTTCTTCTCCTGAGTGAAGACTTCAATGTGAAGCACATGATTGACTGATATCGCATTTTACACACCATTCTCCAAAAATGGCGTTGGGCAGAAGAAGTGCTTTTTCAATGGGAAATTAATTAGCTAAGCCAAATTGACCGTTAATTGCTTTGGTAAAAAGTGCTTCCCAACAATAGTATTGAAACTGATCTTGGAACCAATGTACAAAGAAAAACATAACTAAAGTTTGAAGAGTAACAAGCTTTTGTCATCTTAAAGTCACAAGGAATAGCAGAAGACTAGAGTAGAATAAAAAATGATGAAAGATTTTGTTGCAAGAAATAAGGGTTTGTTATTGAAACACAAGTTTTGAGGCAATGAGTATATTACTCAAGAGGTTTTGAGTTCGAGTGCTAATAAGGGTGACCATTGAAACTCTTATCCAGTCAATAATTTTAAGATCTCGAGAGATTAGTTGAAATACGCGTAAACTGGCTCGAACACCCTTGGTTATTAAAAAAAAGAAAAAAAAGGGTGCAAATGAAAAGTGATAAGAAGGAGAGAAAGTGGGAGCAAGAAGAGATGCTAAATAATAATGAAGTAGATTTGAGAAGAAAGATCTTTTGCTTTTTTATTTTTGTTCTTTCTTTTTGATAGCTTCATCATTAGTATGCTTATATATATTAAGCTTTTTATTTCTTCCTTCAGATGCCTTCCCTTTAATTTCACTTTATGGGAATATTCTTGAATTAGTCTTCACACTCACTCACACTTTTTTTAAATTAATTTGCTCTTTTCTTTTTAATATTAATTACCCAAAGAATATATATATGTCATCTTCAAAACACCAATTTTCAGATGATTTATATGTTGCAAATTAATAATCTTAAAAGAATATTATTACTATTTCATTCAAAATATTACAGAAAAATCAATAATGGTGAGATTCATTTTATATTAATAATATTAAAAATTGCGTGTTTCAGAGACAAAACTTGCATCAGAAAACATAAAAATAGTGTATTTCTGATGCAAACTTTACATGAAAAAACATAAAATTAGCGTCGGAACACATATAATACCACATAAGATTATTAAATTTGAGAAAGAAAAAAAAAACCAAATAAATAATAGCGATTGATATAAATGGTTTATAGTACTGATATTTTCATATTCAACATCAAGAATAATTTCACCTACTACTACTTTAGTCATATATATAATATTTCATAGCTCTATAAAGTGTGAATTCAAAAACACATCAAAGTTATATATATATATATATATGTATATATACAGGAGATGTGATGATGATGATGATGATGATAAAATGAGGACCATATAAATATGTGTGAATGGTTTTGACAAGTCCACTGAAACAAAAATACAGAGAAGATGAAGATAATATATTTTTGTATGGATAACAAGATGTTAGAAGATGAAAAAGAGAGCGAGAGAACTCTAAGGGGTTGTCCTGCAGTCAAGGAGATTTATTCTCTTCCTTGAGTTTCTGAGTTCAAACTTTATTAGGGTTACCTACCACAATAATATTATGGTTTATATGGTCTTTTGAGCTTGTAGAGTGTTTAATGAACCTTAGAATTAGTTGAGGTACGTATAAGCTGGTCCGAACACCCCGATTACCAAAAGAGAGAGAGAGAGAGAGAGAGGTTTGGCTTGTATCTTAACCTTCCAATGGAAGGTGGTGTATGTGACCATTGGATGAAAAGCACAAAAGCATATTGTGATAGCATCTGCACATTCATTATTTTTTCTGATGTTAAAAATTTTAATAATAAAACCTGAAAGGAGTGAAGTGGGTCACCTTCTGACTTCCCACTAACATATATTCCAAACACATAAACAAATCAAAAGTGAAATTTCCAATCAAGTCTCATCCCCACACTCACTGCTATTCTGGAATTCAATTATTCCTTCCCCTCTTCCCCTTCAACTAGTTGAAGGTTTTCTTAAACAAAAGCTACCTGGCTACCCTATTGCCAATGCCACCTCTTTTCAAGAATGTCTTTTAATTAATTTATTAATTAACCTTGATGATAATGCCACAACAAATTTAATTATCAGAAAATCTAATCTCTCTTAACAACTTTCTTTTTCCTAAAATCAGAACCCCCCCTATAACCAACCTTAAAAATCATCATAATTCTTCAATTATTACAACAATTCATATGCCTCCCATTCCTCCCAAATATTGGGCAAACTTACATCATTTTGCCTTGAAGTTCCCCCAACAATGGCATTTCACTTTGAGGGATCTAATCTTTTTTTTTTTTTTTCTCTTTTACAGATTTCTTTCTACAGTTTTTCATCAGAAGATCAGTCTGCTTCTTGCTTCCTTGCTTTCTCTTCTTCAATTTCTTCATATCAACTCCCCATTCTTGGCTTGGCTTGGCTTGGCTTGGCTAGGGTTAAACTTGTCAAGATGTTTACATGCTGATGAGACAAATTTTTTTCTCCAACCAAATTCTCTTCCTCTATCTGAATGTTCCTCCAAATGTCGGTGTCCAAAAATCAACTGTGGTCTCATGCGTCACTGGGAATGTACTTGAAACTGGTACTAAACACAGTCCCCGGCTTCGAAGATCTTGTTTCGGTCCTTCATTGTCCTTAGACTTCTCAGAATTCTGAATCAGAATCAAGAAAAGACATAAGTTATGATCATTAATTTGAAAGAACTATGATTATGTTAAAGCTTTAATTTTGGGAAAACTAACAGAAAGATACCTCTTGCTGTTGAAGATTGGGAGCTCCATTTTTCATGTATGGAGTACTTAAAACCTGAAATAATTTACACAGAAATGGTTAAGTCATCATGATATCATATTAGTATTATTATTATTATTATTATTATAAAGCTTTAATGGAACTTACACTGACTTGTTCATGGAGGAACTTGATGTATTCAATGGCTTCAGATAGCACTGAGGCAGTATCAGTCTGACAAAATGTATATACAATACAAGTAGGAGATTAATAAAATTAGGAATCTTTCGTGAATTCAGCATCAGAATTAAAGAAGAATAAAAAAAAAAAAAATTTAACATCATCAGAAACCAATTAATTTACCTTTCCGAAAGGTGAAACCAATTGTTGGAGTGCAGTGATTCTGTCCCCCATCTTCTCTTTCCTCACCTAAAGAACAAAGCTACTGATTCTCATCTATGTCTTTTCTCTATATAAATCCATTTTAAAGCTTAAAAGTTCCTTCTTCTCAATCTCAAATCAAGAAAAGTTTAATTTTATCAACTAATAATTAATAATTCAATACCTTAAAAGCCGGCATAGGGGACGCCGTTTCGTTTCGAGGCCTCTTCGATGCAGCTTCGCTTCCACTGTTACTTTTCTTCACCACTGTGTTTGACTCCCGCACTTCAGATATGGCATGCTGAACATAATTAACCAAAGAAATAAAATGTTCCAATCAAATAGTCTCGAAACCCTAATCATGAATGAATCTTAAGAAGAGAAGAAAAAGAAATCATGTGTATGGTTGATACTGATTAATCACCTTGGGCTTTTCCTCGTAGTTTTGTGTTGCATATGGTGTTTGCAACGTTGGGAAAAAGCCTGAGGATCGAACGTCGTTCATGGAAGCGGCGGAAGCGTTCCAGAATGGAGCGTTATTGGAGAAGTGTAGCTGGCTGTGTTGCGGCGGCTGTTTTGGTGGTGAAGTTCTCAAGAATTGAGGAACTTTTGACCATGAAGGAAGTAGCTCTTGATTTGTGTTCATGGCATAGCTACTTGCGCCGCCGTATTGATAATTCATGGAAGATTGGTGTGGCTGATTATTATTATTCTCTGGCGCGCCTAATATTCCTTGTAAAATAGTTGAAGGGCTACCGTACAAAGCCGATGAATCCATTTGGAAAGTTGACGGCAAACCTTGACATGTGACGGTGCTGTCACTGGAGCTCCCGCCATGAGGACTAAACTGAGGTTGATCTAATGAAAAGCCTCTGTTGATTTGCTTGAAATCCGTCACTGATGAGTCTCCACTCACCCCGGAAAATAATTTCTCTGATCTCCAATGAACTGGAGTCGATCCCATCCCGGTTTCTTGCTGATAATTTGCACTCGAATTCAAGTTCTCTTGAAGCATGGAGCGAAAACTATTCTCAGATTTATCACCCCGACTGAAAAAATGAAAGGGAAAGAAACCAATAAAAAAGTTAAACAATAATTCAATACCTTATTTCATTAAACATGAGGCCACAAAGCTTCCATTAAACACAACAAAAAGAATAAAATACAAGTCCACAATCATTTTGTTATCTTACAGTAGCGTTTGGTTCCACTCCATGGATGGTGAAGAGAGGCCTAAACCCATCATATGCAAGTCGGCACCGGGGGAAGTAGAATCTTGAGGGGGTTGTTGCAGCTTTTGGGTGTCTTGAAAGACCACGGAACTACCGGAAACCGAAACGGAAGAATCTATAGAGGTTCTAGCTTTGATATCCACCATTTCAGTTGGCCATCCGAAGCTCCCCAAGCTATTGAGACCTGAAGACGAAGAAGAAGATCCACTGTTATCAAACCGGGTTCTTGAAGAATCCCACCAGTTAGTAGTTGTATTGAATTCGTCTGCCATGGCTTGCTTGATGGTTGCTACTTTTGGAAGATTGTTTTGGTTTTAATTTGTTTGAGATTACTGAGCTTCTTGCTTTGGTTTCTTGGAGGTTTCAAGGTTACATAAAATGATGAGAGACGATTCGCTGCATATTACGAAAATATATATATGTATATATATATATATACAAAGCTTCAACAACTGTTTCAGGTTACTGTTCAAGTGAATGAACTAACCGGAATGTGGTTGACATTTCAGGGTGTGATTAGACAAAGAGAAACCTCATTTCACTTTCAATTTCTTTTATTTTTTTAATTTTAAATGCCAAAAGGTCAGATATTTATGTTTTTATTTTCTTTCCAAATGGGCTCTTTTTTATTTTTTTATTTATTTATCATATACACCATAAAATTTACTAATTCTCCCAGTATTTAACATTGAAAAAAGAGAAAATATTCATTATATGATTATTATTGATTGTGTTTTTTCTTATTTGGCTTCATTACTTTAATAGACAAATGGTGGGTTTGCTTTGCCAAATAAGTTGATGCCAAAAACTGGCGTCCCACAGGCACATGGAGCCCATTGCCCAATGATGCAGAAGAGTTTTTTCCCCAGAAACTCAATGAACAATTTTTGTTTTGTTTATCAGATCGCAGCCCAATCTCACTTTGTTCTTTTTACGAAAGAGGAGCGATATCTACTCAATTATTCATTCTAACTTTACCACTTTTTTTAACAACTTTACGATTACGATCTGTAGCTATGAAATTACTTATACTTAGCTTCATTCTCTTATAATTATCTCTTCATTCACAATAGCTTAATAATAATCAAAGGTTGGATATATCCCATCTTAAATAAGATCATATTAACTGTTAGATTTTTATTTTTTTTTATTTTTACAAGGGTGTTCGGATCAGTTTATGCACATATCAACTAATCTTTTGAGACTCTAAAAGTATCGTTCAAGTAAAAGCTTCAATGGTCATTTCTATTAGAACCGAGAGGGACTCAAACTCAAGACCTCTTGAGTAATACAGCCAAGAGCCCTTATCGAACCACTCGATCACCTAAGAATTCAAACTCAAGACGTCTTAAATAATACACCTCAATTGTTAATTATTTCTCCCATAGATATATATATATATACACACACGATGAGGTGGTTTCACACTTGGCATTCAATTGGTCATCAAGCACAAAAACCCACAAGAAAGTAAGTGTAAAATTTTTCTGTGGATAAATCATCATAATCAAATAATTAGAGCAAAACGTAATCAAGAAGTTGACACCAAAACCAAATTTAAATTTTGTTGGTGAATGACTCGACTCGGTTTCTCTGCTGAGCCTGAGGTAGGTGAAAATCATATATTTCCCTTGAATTTTTGTGAATCTCAATTAAGTCATAATGGAATTTTGATTATCAGATATTTAAACTATTTGGCGTCAAGATAACTTGATTTTCATCTTACAATTTCTATGGGAGTTGATTTTTGCTGATGGGATTAATATGTCTGCCATATTCTTTTATATTTATATATTTATTTATATATAAACCACAATTTCCATGCATGCATTACGTTTCCCTCTTTTATACGTAAAGAAAATGTTTTTTTCTCTTCTGGAGCTTAATTAAGAGAAACCAAATTGAAAAACTCAAGCACTCATAATAATAAAATCATGCCGTTTAAAGATAGAAGAACACGAATTATGACCAACTGGAGAAAACCTTCAATTCCTGTGGATTTTTTCAACTTAAGCAACTAATTAGAATTTCTGTGACAAGACTACCAATATTTTTTGTTTGGTTTTTTTCCAAGACCATGGACTTGTAATAGTTCAATCTGTTGAGTTTGTACTATGAATAGTTGAGTTTGAAATTTTTTCATTGCAAAATATATATATATATATATATATATATATATATATATATATATTTTAAATATTGCTTTAAAAATATGTTTTTTTGTAAAAACAATCCCAAAATAAAAAAAATTGAATGCTCATGTAGAAAATCTATGTTGTATAGCAGCTGGGATAATTATAGCTTAAATTAGAAAATTAAATAAGCATTTTTTAAAGAAATTAATTAGAAAAATTGCATAATTTAGAAGAAATTAGAAAGTAATTAATTGAATAATTACAATTAAGAATTGACATAGAAAATAAAATAAAATAAAAAAACATGGAGACATGGAAATTGACTTTGGTTAATTGAGTTGAATTAAGGCGGCAAAGGGGAGACTAAAAGAAGACTAAGATAGTCAAATCGCGTCATACTTAGAAGTAAGACTTTTGCACAAAGTCAACTCGTGGGGTCCACGCGGCGTGCACGCGTGCGAAGACACATAGGACCCATCATCCTCCCCTCTCCCATTCGGTTCACCTAAGGAGTCAGAGCCCTGAAAACGACGCTCTCCTCCCTCTTATTTTCTTCCGTCCTAATCATTCCCCCCTACCCATTTTGACACGTACCACCTCCCAAAAAAATTAAGATAAATTAAATAAATAAATACTCATCCTCCACCTTCTGATGTATATTTCTAATTTTCTATGAGAAAGATATTTTTTTTTTTTTTGTATATATTATAATTTAATAGAGGTGTACGTACAAAAATTTACTTACTTTAATTTTTTATTTTATAATTCACGTTTTAATAGTATGTATTAGGATTTTAATTCATTGTTGTAGTTAGACAAGTGGAAGAACAAAAATAACCCTAAGATGATAGTATGGAAGAGAGAACGACTTTTTCCCACCCAAGGTTTGCCTTAATGATACTCTCCCACCCAAAATTCAAACTATTACTTTTTCACCCAAAGTTTATATTCCATTAATACATAAAATACACTTAACTTTCTTAGTCGGCGTTCAGTGAGTTACCAAGAAGCGAGGATAAGAGGCGTTTTGTAGAGTGGATGTCAATAGACCGAATAGTGGTAACCGATTAAATATTCACCACCGGAATCAACTGAAAACCAGCTACGAACAAGAAACCATAGCTTTACAGTAGCCGGTAATCGTCGAGAAATGAGGTATCGAAGTGAGAAGGGTTTTGTAGAGAGAATACCCAAGGTTTAAATGATGGTGACGGAGGAAACTTTCACGGCTTTGGATAGTAATAGAATATTAACTTTGGGTGGAAAAGCAGTATTTTGAAACTATTTGGGTAGGAAAGTGTCATTAAGGTTTTACTGTACATACTTTATACATAATAAACTTGTATATTACATTGAAGATGAATGTAACCAAGTATACACATTTAATGTATTAGAATGATTGAATCTGTATGTTCATTATTTGAACAGAAAACTTAATTTCCTATCATTTTACATGTGTGTTTTTGGGTTATGGCAAGTTGTTTTGGGTGGAGGTGGTTGGGGTAAGAGCCTAAGAGGAGGATGGATTTCTATTTTAGGAACCTGTTACAATCTATTAGATGTATTATTAATGATTTTCATTACTTGAATCTTTTCAATACAACTTGACAATGAATCATTAGAATTTTGGATATCTCAGTTTCATTGCATGTGCCCCTTATCTTTTTAATTATTTTATATATACAATGTATAAATATAATGAATTGATAAATACCTAATTGGGAAATTAATAAATAGTGAATGAGTATCCAATTATTTTGGTGTACTGAGCTTAAATTCTGCTTGTTGGATCTCACCATTCATTCCATCATAACATCAATCATCTTTTCATATATCATTATAATTACTCATTATGAATATTTCTCAAGTAAACTAATAGAATAATTATCATTTATCATTATTCTTTTTTTTCTTTTATGTGTATTGCAAACCAAGATTAATCATATATCCCATACATTTACAAACATAATGAAACCATGTTAATAGCTTAAAAGACTCTGAATCTCTTATCTTCCGTTTTGATTTGGATAATGCTACGCTGACAAATGAATCTTACAAGTTTTTTCTCATAATTCAACGTGATAGTTGATAATTGATTTATAATGAATTTTCTCGTTTGATGAATTTATCAGAAACCAATTATCCGTTGTCACGTTGGGTTTATAAAAAAAAAGTTTGTGAGATTTGTTTGTCAACCTATCTTTATTGTTTTGATTTTTCACCATAAGAAATAACGGGTAGTAAAGATATACTAGTTAGTATTATATTTGTGGGAAGGTCTTTCAAAATTGTTTAATCTTAATTCGCACATATGGGTTTTTGCACTTCTTATTCAAGGGGTTGGACTGGCCGTCAAGAAAATTTGTTCATTTTTTTTACTCTTTAGTTCGAATATTGGAGCGACCTACCACATTTATAACTTACCTTGAAACATTGGGTTTACAGAGTATTCAATAAGCTCCAAAAATTAGTTGAGATACGTGCAAGCCAACTCAAACACCAAGATCATCCAAAAAAACAAAAAAATTAAACCTTGAACAGTACCGCAGAATCATTCCCTAGCAACATGAGATGTAAGAGATATTAACTCAAGTAGATGGCTGTCTAAATCCCTGGAAAATACACCCATTAACTGAAAGCCTTGGACAAATGGTGATAGGTGATGTCAGAGTGGTGTAAGGTAGTGGTGTGCATAGCATAGAGACAAAAATGTGAGCTAGCCAGAAAGCAAAGCTTTACAGTTTACACAAAACTTTAAATTGTCAATGAAAGAGAAAGAAAGTGTAAAGAAGAGATTAGAGAAGAAGAAAGGAGTAACTAATCAAGAGATACCGAAAAACTTAAGCCAAGTTGGGGTCTTCGTGAAAGCTAATATCACACACAATAAAAAAAGGTTTAAAATTTTCAACATCTCAGCAGCAAAACACGGCTTCTAAAATTTCATGTCGGGCTGGGCCATCTCTCTGTATTTTTTGTCAAACCCAGAACGTGGCTCTTGCCTCTTGCTGTAAACATAAAAATCTTTTTAAGTCAAACATTATCACAAACACTTGGAGGACTAAATGAACACCGCGTAATGAATCACCAATGCCTTCACTTCGTTTTCATAATTGATTTTTTTTTTACTTCTTTCCGAATGTCAAACACCATAGAAATTTAAATAATTTACTAGATTAATTTATTGGTGGATATATTAATTAATTGTGTTAGAGGAATTAATGTTAGTTTGATGTGATTTGTGGGAAAGCTATGAAGCAATATTATATGGTCAATCAATATTAACCATTTAAATGTTGTCAACTGATATAATTTTGGGTTGACTTTTGTTTATAGAGTCACGAACCAGCTGGACCAATTTCGACGGTCTAGATTGGTGGTTTTTTTTTTTTTTTTTTTTTTTAGCTTTTGTTTTAGACAAGTAAGTTTTCATCAATAAAAATCTATTCTTAACACCCAAGGGGTTGGAAGGAGATTAAACAAGTTGAGTTTTTGGGTTCAAATTTTGAAGTTACTTACCACAATAACATTGTTGTTTATCTGGTTTTTTAAACTTGTAAAGTATTAAATAAACCTCGAAATTAATTGAGGATTAATTGAGGTGCGTGCATTATAACCTGACCAGAAAAAAAATATTCTTATTCATAGCTTTTGGTAGTCAATGTAATTCAGATTTTTTGAGCTTGATTTTTATATAATATAATCTCATTAATTTAAAATTTAGAGGGTTTTTGATATTTTTTTAAAGAAGATTAGTAATATCATTATAGCGATAAATTGGATTATTAAATTCCTCATTATTAACAAACCAACAAAGGAAAAAAAAAACCATGTAAAAAATGTGGTTAATTAGTATTTAAGTGTTAGATAATAATAAACAAAACTAAGCACCGAGAGATAGTTCAAGAACTCTGATGAATCCTAAAAGAAACCTATGGGTCTAATAAAAACAAAAATAAAGCAAATAAATAACTAAAAGTCAAAAACATATAAAAAAAAAATGACTTATTAAATTTTATATTTTATATTTTAAATTGATAAAATATTATTAAATATCTTAAAATAATAATAAAATAATTGATAGCCATTCCTTTCCACTCTTCTTACAAAAACCAACTAAGATTTCCACTTTGTAAAGAATTAGCCAAAAAAAAATGTATATAATTTGCCAACTTTCTGAAAGTTGGGTAGCCAAGTGGGACAAAGAGTTATGGATAGAGATGTTTTAATTAATTTAATTTAATTAATTAATTAAGAAACAAAGGCAGAAATTGCAGATCCATAGTTTGATGTTCTAGTAAGATCTACAATTGGGTTTAGTGACAATATAATAGGATTTAAAAAGTTGTTTTACATTCTCACCAAGAAAATGATTATATTTTGATTATAAATAAGATAAAATAAATATATATATCAAAGTCTAAACTACCTTTACATCTCAATCAAATGTGGAATTCTAATCTTGGGAACTTGTCCCAATTCTAGTTATCCTCACCAACTCCATCCATCTTCATTATCTTCACTCAAAATGTTATTATTCCCTTATTATTACTATAATTAATAACTTAATTACAGGGTTAAATATTTCAACAAAACACTAATTTATAAGTTTGAAGAGCAAAAGAGGGAGGAAAGTACGGAAACAACATTCAAAATGAAAGGGATTAAACAGAAACAAGAAATATGTATTAAATGAGAAAGAAAAATGGGTTTAGAATATGATTAAAATTATTCTTTTACAAAGTTTTTTTTAATTAAATTGGGGTGTGTTGTGTGGGTTATGTGACCGTGTTTCGTGTCATTGACTTAGGGTTGAAATTGAAATCATGGAATTTAAAAATGAAAAGAAAGGGGGAGGGTGTGTCATCATGTTTCAGCAAGATGAAGCGTGAATGAATAAGAAAAAAAAACAAATTGAGGTAGTGGGCATGTGTCTAGTCACAAAAAAATAATAATAAATAATTGATAAACAAATTCAAACCCTTGGTGGGGTTGACTTAGATTTTGACCCTCTTTGATGAAACATTCCTTTTAGTCTTCATTTGGATTGGACCCACTTATCACAACCTTTTAATTTTCTTAATTTTTTTTTTTTTACAAATTAATATCATTAAATTTTGAAGACTTTGCTTCAAACCTGTTTCTTTGCTTGTCCTCATCTGCTTTTTGGCAACACTACTTTACTGTCATTTCTTTTTTTCTTTTTTTTTCTTGGTCGGTGAATTATTATTTCCTTTGTCTTTTACCTTTATTATGCTATAATAATTATTCATAAGACCAAAAAAAAAAAATCAATTGAGAAATGCTATTCAAATTAATATATATATAAAAAAAAATTGTTTATTTGATATAATGAAATGCCATAAAATATTTTAAACTAAAACCAAACCATGTTTCTCCCAAATTTAGGGAGAAATTACAAGTAGTATAATGATTTGAGATTAATTGTGTTTAATTATTGGCAATCTCTAGTAATCAAGGCAAGTGGGTCAGTTTCTAAATTGGCTAACAAGTAAGTGCAATAGCATGACTTCATATTTACATCATTCCATAAATATGAAAATGAAATTATATGCACATGAAGATGATAATATTTTATAAACGAGGACCATATAATAAAATAAAGAAAGAGAGTTATTTTAAATGGTTCATGATTGTATAAAGAATTTATAAGAAGAGGAGATTTAATGGAGCTACCTCACCTCTTCTATTTCTCCTTTCTTCACTTTCATCATTGATGTTTCTATTAAACAATTTCTCAATAGACTATTCTTTATCCCTCCAATTAAACTTTAATTTAATGCAATACAGCTTTTTCCTTGCAATGGACACTATAATTTACGTGTTTAATTGACTTTAGATTAATGTATGTAACTTCAAACTTGTATATCGGGTTAAGAGAAAACGCTTACATATGCTTTAGTTTTATGGTGTCATACATCCTTTTAATTATAAGCTCAATCATTTTATATTATTTACACGAGTAAATCATTTTTTCTCATTCAAATAATAGTTTAATGATACTTTCTCAAATATAGACTTTTAAAATACCACTTTATTATCTAAATTTATATTCTGTTTCCAATTCCGACATCGTTGCAACCCCACACCACCATCATTCTCTTCATCGATCATCACTTACCAAAACCTTTTAAACTCTACTTCGGTCGATCTCGCCAATCGCCGACAATCGAGTGATTAGGGTTTACGTAACCGCCCCTTTTAAGTCACATTCCGATCAATCTCAACTACAAAAATCTAATTTTCCACCATTAAAAAACTCATCGACCTCCTCTTTTAAAAAATCCCAACAACTTGAACCAATTTTACTCTCTGTTCGCCGTCAAAATATAAATTTGAGTAATAAAATAGTATTTTAAAAGTCTGTAGGTGAGAAAAAGTCGTTGACTCTTACTTACAATAATAATCCCCAAATATCATGATTTGCATAAGAGACTTGCTAATCACATTCCAATTTTTTTTTTTAAAGATTTGCATTTTTGTGAACTGGACCTTACTCAGATATTTGGATCCAGCATTACATATCACGCAACATGGCCCGAGCAAATCAAGGATCTCTCAAGGCCCGATGTTAGTAATAATAACTGGCTGAGTATGACTAGTTTTGGGCCCGCAAGGTTCGCTGCTTTGTCAGAAGTCCATTTTGTAGATTCGGGCCGCCACAAAGAAACTATGTTGGAATGGGTTGTATTGGGGCATAAGTTTACATTTGTAAAGTAACAAATTTCGTTTTGGGTTTCACTTCTCTCGTCAAGGTTATGCTCCAGTATATTACTGTGACAATACATCACGTAAGACTTGTAAAGTAAAACATAAAACTTGCGATATACATTTTTACATGATTGTATTTAAACGTGGAACAAATGGGTTGGATTAGACAGGTCAACTCTAACCTGATCTGTTTTAGAGCCCAACCTGCATGCAACCCCCGGACAGGCCAAGTTGTTATATGACAACCCGCCAACCCGGCGGGCTGTTATTTTGTTTGCCGGGTTGGCCTAAAAAGAATTTAAAAAAATAAAAAATTAATTATTTTTTTCAAGTTTCCCCTATTTTTTTAATTATTTTAATTAAACTATTATGATTGAACTCTTACAAATAATTTTACACAATAATATTAAACTATACTTCTAAATCATAAATATTAAAATGTATAAAACTTCGTAATATTTGACATATTGTTATTATTATTTTTTATGGTACGTAAAATAAAAAAAAAAATACTAAAGTCTTATTCTCAAATTTCCATGTCTTGTATAAATTATAATTCATTCTTCTGCTAAAATTTCATCAATTGAATGAATAAATCTAATTTTTCTACTACAATTTTATTGTATTAAAATTGAATTAATATTTGAAGTGTTAACAAAAAAAAAATTTAATTTAATTGAATTATTGATATTTGAAAAGTTAACTAAAAACAATTACATTTATTCATTTATAAATTGTTAATTATTTATTTGAAAAGTTAAATAAATAAAACAAAATAAAATAAAAAATAAAAAAATAGGGCTAACCCAGCCCGGCCCGCAACCTAACCCGACGGGTTAGGGTTGGCGGGTCGGGTTGGGCCAGCCATTTTCCCAAAAATGGCGGGCCTAACCCGGCCTGCCTTTATTGGCGGGCGGGTTAGGACCATCCCATTAACCTTGTAACTGCCGTCACTGGCCTCTGCGGGCCGGACGGGTTACTTTTCTACCTCTAATTGTATTATAGCGAAAGACCTCTTGCCATGAGATCAAAGAACCGAACCCTTAACTCCAAAGGGTTGGTCGGGCGGTTAAACATGTTTACTCTCTTCATTAACTTATTGGATTTGAACATTTTGAGACTACCTATTACATATGTCACTTACCTTAGGACATTAGGTTTGTAGGGTATTCAATAAATCACGGGGATTAGTTGAGATACATGCAAACTGAGTCGAACACTCCGATCTTCAAGAAAAAACACAAAAAAATCCAAACCCTTTCAAAATACAGTTTAAGTGGCTATTCTCATAATCACCCTGACAATAAAAAACAAGACTAACAATGATATGCTTTGACGACAAGATTTTAAGTGGCGCAAATGTATTATGTTATTCATATGCTCAATAATTTATACATATATTACATTTATATTGAATGGGAATATGGAACACATCGTCGATCCCATCCAAATTATTTTCCACTTTCCATTGCTTCCTAAAAGAAATGTATGTCGTAAGCGATGATGGAAGCTAGGAGTGATTGGCTCAATTGTTGAATGGAGATTGAATCCAATACCAATATTCTCCAATACAAGTCAATACAATTTTTAGAGTGGTTATGTTATGACACAAAATGATGCCTCAATTTCAAAATAGAATCTACCCTAAACCCCAATTAAAATACTTGGTTTAACCGTCCTAGAAGCTATCTAGAAAACAACTCAACCATTAAACTAATGCCTTCTTAATATTGTAATGTTGAAAGTACCAATCAATGATGAAACCCTTTATTTTTAGTGAAGATTTGTGTCAAATTTATGATTAATATATGGTTTATGAATAGCGAAAGACCTCTTGCCATGAGATCAAAGAACCAAACCCTTAACTCCAAAGGGTTGGTCGAGCGATTAAACATGTTTACTCTCTTCATTAACTTTTTGGGTTTGAATCTTTTGGGACCACCTATCACATATGTCATTTACCTTAAAACATTAGGTTTGTAGGGTATTCAATAAATCACGGAGATTAGTCGAGATACATGTAAACTGACTCGAACATTCCGATCATCAAGAAAAAAACAAAAAATATCCAAACCCTTTCAAAATACAGTTTAAGTGGTCATTCTCATAATCACCCTGACAATAAAAAACAAGACTAACAATGATATGCTTTGACGACAAGATTTTAAGTGGCACAAATGTATTATGTTATTCATATGCTCAATAATTTATACATATATTACATTTGTATTGAATGGGAATATGGAACATATCGTCCCATCCAAATTATTTTCCACTTTCCATTGCTTCCTAAAAGAAATGTATGTCGTAAGCGATGATGGAAGCTAGGAGTAATTGGTTTAATTGTTGAATGGAGATTGAACCCAATACGAGTATTCTCCAATACAAGTCAATACAATTTTTAGAGTGGTTATGTTATGACACAAAATGATGCCTCAATTTCAAAATAGAATCTACCCTAAACCCCAATTAAAATACTTGGTTTAACCGTCCTAGAAGCTATCTAGAAAACAACTCAACCATTAAACTAATGCCTTCTTAATATTGTAATGTTGAAAGTACCAATCAATGATGAAACCCTTTATTTTTAGTGAAGATTTGTGTCAAATTTATGATTAATATATGGTTTATGAATAGTGGTCCATGTATAATTTTTCTCCCTCTTGTTGAAATGTCTCTTTTGACACATACACATCTTACATAATCTCCCTTATCCATTTCCCAAATAATATCATTTGCATACTTGTATAAGCTTAAGTGATTTGATTTCAATATCTTAATCTTGTTAAAATTCAACTGATGTTACATGTTAGTAAGACATTAGACAAAAACTACTCAACAACCCCCCAACAAGATGATGATAATAATAATGCTATTACTACTTACAATACCATCATATTGGAGCCTCCTACTCAGCATATTCAACATTATACTAACATACAAATTATTTAAATATTTATAACCGAAAGTACTATACTTTACTCCTCTAAATATAATAAAGTTTGTCCTAATCCTAATTGGGTTTTGAGTAATCAATTAAACTAATCTGAAATTAGGTTTTTTTGTCAACATTTAGACAAACAATACATGACCAAAGCTTTGATTATTTGGCTTTATATGTTAAATTATTCATCAAGGGGAACAATTATTTGCATTTGGGACAACAAGGATGATAGAATAGGCCGATAATCCGCCTCTTATATAGTGACAACACAAAGTAATACTACTGTTCATGACGGTTTAATGGGCCGAATGGGCCTATAGTAGGGGCCCGACAAGGGGAACAAAGGGGATTTGTCTCACGTGTGGGTGGGGTTTATAGGGTGGTCAAAGTCAAGAGTCTCATGGGCCACACGTGTAATTGTCCAATGTCGGGTCACGTGCGAGGGCGACATTAGATTGTGCCCCGTCAACCACCAACTTTGGGCCGTCAACTTCTTGTAAACAATTCACGTGAATTTTGGCCCAATTCTTTGTCGTTTGGTTTAGTCATTTTTAGGGTGACTGTTACTGTTAGGCTTAGGTAACCATCAATATTTTAATATAACACATTTTTTATTTATTATCATATTCATATGATGCCCAATTTGGGGTCCCTCATGTTTAATCCCACTTTTGACTTGCTTAATTAATTATGATTAACCAGATAATTGATATTTTGAAATGGGTTTTCAATACTTCCCGCCTTATTAGACACAATTGCTTTGTAATTGGTATTTTTATTTATTTTAGTCAAATATTACACAATATACTTAAAAGGGTACATTTCAACCCTTTAGTGAAAAAATAAATGTCAGAAACCTCCATAGATATTTGACAGTTTAAAAAAATCATTGAAGCTTTTGAGATTAACCATTTTATTTTTTTTGAAAAAAGTAAATATCATTCAAGGTGTGATAATTGATTGAATAATTTGTTGTATTATGAAAAGGGAATTAGAAAATAGTAAAAGAAAGTCCAAGGAATTTTGATGTAAAATTTGGTTGTTACTTGGTGAAATCAATTATCAAATAGTTGACAAGTCTATTTCTCTCTCTAGTATTATTAACTTTCATTGTCTATCAATCTTCTTTTAAATATATGCATCAATTATGTTTATTATAATTGGTTACTATCATACTCAATGTTGCATTGTCTCTAAAAGCTCAACTTTTTCTTCATCCTTTTTATTAATCATATCTTTCAATCACCATTTTCCTTTTTTTAATTCATCATTCATTTTTATATTACATTATCACCATCCCTATCATAACCCCCCAACCATTCCCCATTATCTTTAACAACATACTTTTCGCTAATCACTAAATAACTTTTCATTTTTCTGTAAGTTCAATTAATCCAACAAAACATATATATATATATATCAGAATTCGTGTTCAAGATTTTATTCCTCTTCTGACTAGATAAAAGGTTTAATACATTAAACTGAAATAAAACACACACAATTGATTTGTCGTAGTATAAAACTTTTTAAATATTAATCCTATTTTCCCGAATGAATTAGGTTTGGTTGAATTCTAGTTACAAAAAACACTCTCACTTAGAAAGCGTTTTTAAACCCCAAAAAAAAAAAAGTTTCCAAACAGGGATTTAGATGGTGCGGTCGGGTCGGGTATGATTCAGCAAAAGTTAGATCCTACGAAGTAGACAGCCTCACGTTGAGCGCTATGCTCTGATTGGTCTAACTCAAAGAGGACCCACACATAAGAGAAGAGATAGGGACTTTGTTAAACACTTACGTATGGTCAACGCTTATTGTACGCCACGTGGCGTGAATCTGGGCATGGTCCCCCTCCCCCACTGGAGAAGCCCCCATCCGAATATATTTTTTCCCGGATTCTACGCTTCTGGGGAACCTTGATTTGCATGGGGGATGGGGTGTGGACCCCAAAGACAGACGGATCGTTAGATACGTGGATTTGTCTCTTTCTCCTACAACTACTCCTCTCCCATTTTTTTTCATTATTTGCAAAATTATCGTTGATTTTTAATGTCTAAGAGCATCTCCGCTCTTAAACTCTTTATCACCTAAAATTTATCAATAAAAATAAAAGTTTAACATACTTATAATCATATAAATATTAATTAAAAAATAAATTTAATTTTTTATATTAGAGAATAGATAATTAAATTTTACTCTCTATCCTAATTTTAATAAATAAACTATAAATTTTTATATATTTTATTTATTAATTTTCTCTCCTTATTAAGTTTCTTTCTTGAAAATAAAGAATATCCTTCATTAAATTGTAAGAGTCTATTAGATTTAAATAAAAAATTCATTTTTTATATTTAAAAATTTATGAAGATGTTCTTTATTTATACGAAAGACTCTCTTTATAATAAATAACATCATTGGAGTTGCTCTAATTATTACTTATTAATTAGTATTATGTATAAAATTAGTTAACTTAGGATGTATTAAAGCCGTACGAAATTGGATATTTTGACGTAAAACCCACTAAAATTCAAAAGGTTAGAGAAATTATCACTAATTTTATAGTGCTGTTACATCATTAAATTATATGGTATATAACATTACACCTTGCCTTTTTTTTTTTTTTTTATTATCACAAAGATGTTAAAATCATTTTGTGCGTATTTCAACTAATTTTTTAGGGTCCTGAAATTGTCAACTGGGTCAAATTTTCAGTGGACATTCCTATTAGTGGTGTGGTATATATATTACATTTTTTTTTAGTCATTGGAGATGTTTGGATCAGCTTGCATACACTTCAACTAATCTTTTAGGGTCCTAAAGCTGCCAAACCGGGTAAGAGTCCCACTAGACACTCCCATTAGTGGTATGGTATATACATTAAACATTTTTTTTTTTTTATCATTAGTAGTGTTCAGGCCAACTTGCACGCACCTCAACTAATATTCCGAGACTCTAGAACTGTCAACCGGATAAGAATCTCAGTGACCACCCCTATTAGGGCTTTGAGGGACTCAACTTAGAAGCTCATGAAACTTTTTTTTTTTACTCTTTTACCATCAGGTCATCTAATGGTGGTTATATACATTACAATTTATGTGATCATAAAGAGTTATTGTAATGAACTTTTATTTTCTTCTATTATAATTATCTAGTGAAATAAACATGTTAAATTAGTGTAAGAGGTCTCAAATTTAAATGTCAAATGGGATTGATTAGCTGGATTCAATATGTTTGTAAGTTAGAATTTTAGTTGTATCAAATTGCATTAGGCAAGAAAAAATTAAATATTTATCGAGTTCAATCACTATTATTTACTTTATTCATTTTCTTAAGACGAGAGTTAGATTTTGGCTATCAAGAAAGGGAGGTATATAATAGTTAAATATATCTCTTATTAGTTTAACCCAATTTAATGTAGAGTGGAAGAATATTAAAAGAAACCTACTCCATTTAACTAGTTTAGAGTTCAGAATTTATAGTATGTTGAAGTTTGAATGGAATTTAGTAATAAAGAAAGGTCATAAGGTAATATGTAACATCTTTAAAATATAGTTTAAATCTTTCTTATGAACAAAGTAGGCCCACAATGGCTGATTTTGCTATGTTTAAATATTGAAAGTAGTTTTTTGATGTCAAAAGTTGATTTATAATAAAATTAAAAGCAAACCCACATATATAATTTAATTATACTTGAGAGGGTATGGATAATGTTTTAAAAAATGAAATGAATTATGTTTCCAAGTTTCCTAACAGAGTAAGTATAGTTGTTGCTATTTGCTTGGCACTTAAAATGGATCTAAGATCACTCCAACTCCAATTTAAGTAGCATTTATTAATTTATAGCAAGAGTAAACCACTTTTCCCACCCACGGTTTGCCTGAATGACACTTTCTTACCCAAAAAGTTACAAAATACCAATTTACTACTCAAATTTTATATTTCGACCAATTGTCGGTCGATTCTAGTATTGTTACGACCCCACACCACTACCATTCTCTTCTTCGATTATCACTCACCAAAACTCTTCAAACCTTGTTCTCGCTGACTCTGCCAATCGTAAAAAATCGAGCGATTTGTGGAACACACAATTGCCTCTCACAAGTCATATTTTGACCACCAAAATCCAACCTACCACAACCAAAAGACTCATCGGCATCCCCTCTTCAAAAGCCCCAACAGTCTTAATCAACTTTGCTCTCCGCTCACGGCCGAATCAGAAAGTATATTCTAGTTAATAAACAAAAATATAAACTATGGGTAGTAAGTTGGTATTTTGGAACTTTTTGGGTAGGAAAGTGTCATTAAGGTAAACCTTGGGTGGGAAAAGGTAGTTTACTCTTATAGCGACTACCCATTCCATTTCTTTCATGTCTAAGTAGTAGCTTTCAGATGGCGTTAGCCATTTTTGTATTATGATTGCACGGAGCAACTGATGTGAGATGATGCATAAAGCAAAGTTTTTCATAAAAGTGATGAATAGATATAAGTGTGACAAATTAAAGTAGATAGTTGAAATGGATAAGTAGATAGTGAGAATAGCAAATGAAATTGGTTGGAGAAAATATCAGAATTGGAATCCACCTTCTAATATATGTTTACTCATCATTTGATACAACAACAAAGAAGAATTTTAAGTCAAATACTTTATCATTTCTTATGGTACAAGCTAAAATTCAATTTAGATTTTGGGGCAACCATAAATGATGTGTACCCATCATTTCTAACCACTAAATTTTTTAGTGTTTTTTTATTTTCAATCGAAATTAATATATATATATATATATATATATATATATATATATATAAAGTAAAACAATAGTATTTGATGTAATCCCAAAGGATTGGTTTACCGATCAAGAAAGTTTGCTTAATTATTTGAATTCTTGGATTTAAACCTTGAGGTCATTTACTACAATAATATTGTGACTTATTTGGTTCTTTGAATTTGTAGGGTGTTTAATGAATCTCGAAGATTAATTAAGGTATGCGTAAGTTGACTCGAACATCTCGATTACGAAGAGAAAAAAAAAAGGTATCGATCTAACTGTTTCAAAACAAAGTAGCTCAAAACATAGTTTTTTGCTGGCTTATTCCAATTAACACTAGTCATAAGTAAATTAAAAAGTGCTATTGGAGACTAAAAAGCACTTCCCACTTGGTATTTAAGTGTTCCAAGTAGTAATAAAATCACATATTAATAAGTAGTTTAAATTTATAAAAGCATAATTGAATATGAAAAGCAATTTGTAAGAAGCAGAAATGAAGTGGAGAAGCGAATTAATGGTGAGAAAAAAATGGGCAAAGAAATGATGGAAGTAGACAAAACTGCAAAGAAACTGAAGCACTAGAGAAAACAAAAAACAAAAGAGAGACCTTATCTCCACCACCCATCTGTTGTTTTTTTTTGAAAATAAAAATGAAGAAACTGAAAAACGTCTCTGGAAATATGTCTCTCTTTTTTCTGGGGTTGTGTCTGGAGAGTGCCATAATTGTTTTGACTGACCTCCCTGAAAAAACTGTTTTCTAAAAAACGAGAGTGTTTTTGTTTGTTTTCAGAGACAAGGGCAAAGAGAGGGGAACATTTTCTGATTCTTCCTTATCTGTCCTGCTACTCCACAACAAAATTGTTTTGGCCTTTCAACAGTTTTTGTCTTCTGGGTTCTTAATTCGTGTCAGAATTCCCGGCTATTTTTATGGCTGCAACGCAGATTGGGTCCAACTGACACATACATTTACCAATAGGATTGTATTTGCTTTTTTGTCGTTTTCATTTATACGTTACAAACCCAACACCATTTTCATCATCTTCATTCTTCAAACTAAGTAATAATAATCAACCATCTTGCTTTATGCCTTTCTGCAATATCTATGTGTAACTCATGTTGCATAAGGAAAAAAAGATATACTTTTATCTCCATGCATTTCTTATAAGCCAAACCAAAGGGCATGGTTCTTTCTTTTATTTAATTAAGCTGGTTTTCTGTGAAGTTTGGTTGCTCAAATGAGATCCATGAGAGTGAGATATATTGGTTACTTCAGACTTTCTTGAGGGTTACTCTGAATTATATATTTAATTTGGTATAATATTTAGAAGAGTTTAAGCTTTTTAACTTATAGAAAAGAAAAAAGTTGGTATGCTTTTTTGAGAAAATAATAGAAAAAAGATAAAGATAGGAGTTGATAAGTGGGTGGCTTTCTTGTTTGCCGTTTTGGTAAATAGTCATTATTCATGAAACTGATATAAGTGGGCAGGATTCCTGGCTGGAATTAAGATCAAATTCCCATGAAAAGTGATGATTATGGCAATTAGAAAGGAAGAAAGAGACTAATAAAAGAGCCCAATTAATTAGAAGAGGAAATTTAAAAGCTTTCCTTGAAACAGGAACTGTTTTTGTACAAGACTATAGTCCCTATGCATCATAAACAACAGTTAAAAAAAAGAAAAAAGAAAAACATTAAAGACATGGGGTTAACCTAAAAAGGATGCTTAACATTTTCCTAAGATGATCACGAAAACAGTTCTTGTGAACCTCCATGAAAAGCTAATACTAAAGATTCAAAGAGTAGTCTTGCCATTGATTTCTTCAATTCTTGTAGCTGCTCTGTTGTTCCATTGCTTGAGACCAGGAACCCACTTGGGACATTTGGGACTGAAGTAGCTTGAAACAACCCTTGAGTTCAAAAGCTCAACAATGGGTGCAAATTTCACACACCTTGGGGTCTTGTACTGGTTTATTGATGCACCTAAACTAATGGCATAGTCCATGAGCTTATCAAAAGTCCCTAGCTCAACAATCTTTAACTCAAGAGGTCCAATTGACTTATCTGACACACGGCCTTGGCGGTATACACTGTTGAGTGACTCTTCAATTGTTAAGCAACAATCCTCAAAGACTGAGGGAGGAATTGGGGTTGTCCCATTGAGGGTAATTTCCCAATATAACACATAATGACCAGGGATTGTTGTGGTGTCTGCATAGCTTGTGTACTCAGCAAGAGTTGCATCAAAGGGCATCAAATGGTTCACTGCATTCTTGACAGCGTTTTGCAGCTCAACCTCATCAGTTTTATCTGAATCAATGCTCAGCACCACATTTTTCCTGCATATGAAGTTGAATTGTGGTGCGTTGTTCTTAAATCCAGCCACTCTCAGCACATCACCAACTCTATAGCGATAAAGTCCTGAAAAAAGTGAAATTAAACAATTGAGTATAAGCATGTAACATTAGTAACAATAAGTTGCAAAATATATTATGAAACAATTTAAGTTACCTGCATAAGTGGTGACTACAAGCTCGTACTCTTGGCCAAGCTTGACATCAACAAGCTCCAACAAGTCTTTTTGCTCCTTCTCATTAAGTGATTTGGGCATGGAAATAGAGTTAGTGACACCATTGTTTCTATGAACCGGCAAGAACTCAAAATAGGCCATTGTTGGTATAAGGGTGTAGGAAACTTCACTTGGTTTACAAAGAGGGTTAAGGTTGAGACCAAAATAGCACTCGGAGGAGGCATACATGGTGCAAACAAGAGGGAGACCATTGCTATAGTAATCAAGAGTTGGGATGTACTGTGACATGGTCCCAGTCACAATAACATCCACATACTTAGTGTTGGGCCATAACCTTGTTATGATCCCTTGCCAGGAAACCTTACTGCACTCATTTTCAATAAAATCAGCAAGTTTTGGGTCTGGTTTAAGGATCTTCATGACTGCTTCACGGACAGATGGGTCAGTGATCTGGGGGTCAATGGTGCCAATTCTAATATCATTAGCCAAAAGAGGCCAATGTTTTTCAAGAAATCTGATCGCCCTAATGAACCCAGAGGCAAAAACAGCACCAACTCTAAGGACTTCTTTGTTCTGGCAAAGGCCACAAAGCAGTTGAGAGTACATACTTTGGTAGGAATCTGGGCACAAAATGGTTTCATTTGGGCTAGTGTAGTTTGTCGAAGGGTCAAAAGGCCTGTTTATGAAATGAGAGCTTTTGTAGTAGCTCGTTAAAACTGGGCGAGCCACAAGGCCACCGGGAGTCTTGGCCTCAGATTTTATAAACAAAAAGTACATTCCTTTGCCTTCGTCTAAACCAGGAACATGCTGGCTCATTACAGGCATCAATAAGCTATAAAGTAGAGACCTCCTCTCTAGCTCTTCTTCAATTGTTGGCATCAACTTTCTCTCCCCTCCTGATGTCCCAGAGCTACAAAAAGAACCCATCAAACCAAAACTCCCAAAAAGGAGAAAAATTTGAAGTTGAAAGATGTAAAAGCTCAGTGATTTACCTTGTCAAAAACTCAGAAATGGGCTTAGAACAGAGAATTGGAGAGGTATCTCCATTGGCAATACGATTGATATCATTCTGGATATCTTCATAAGTGATGACTGGCATGACTTTCTTAAAAGTGTCTCTATCAGTGTGACCATTAAGGCCATGTCTACGCAAATACTCAACATGGGCATTGCGAAAGAGGATCTCTCCAAGAACCTTCTTCTGAACCTCATCAGCGTTTGTTGTAACATTTTCAATGAACTCAAGGCTCTTCTTGTTCTTCTCTACAAGATTGTAATCTGAGTTCTTTGGTGCCTCAGGCATGGTGTGTTCAGACCAAAGAAAGAGATTGTTTAGAGAAGAAAACTGGAGAAATGTGTGTGGTTTTAACACTTGAGAAAGAGGATTGATTGATTGATTGTTTGGATTTTGGCTTTGGTCTTGGTGTGAGGTAAAATGAAAGAGAATTGGCCTGCTATATATAGAGGGAAAATTGAAGGTGGCTATTACAGCTCTAGAGGACATTTTTGTACTTTCCTTATTACCATTTCTTTCTTTTTTATTTTCCTTTTGGAACACCTCTTTAGCATGAAAATTTCAAGCTTTTATTCTCAAATATCTTGTTCACTGAAAAAGCCCCCCCGCCCCCAAAAAAAATAATAATTTATATTTACTTTTTTTAAAAATAAATTATGTTTAATCAATTGTTAAAAGGCATTAAAAAATTTGTTATTGTGAGATTTCTGACCGGCAGTCTACGGTAGACCCGCAGTAATTTCACCGATTGCAAGGGTGCTTGTACTGCGGGTGTTTCACAAAAAAACGGCGTTAAAATTTACGGTATTGTTAAAGTCAATATCTCACGAAAGTGTACGGTAAATAATTGGGGAGGAGAGGAGACGATTTCTTGTTGAAGTATCCAAGTGGGACCAGCCAGCTGGCTGCCAAACTTGATAGGTTGACACGTGTACAAATGGGAGTTTAGTGCCTTCACGTAGTTATTTTCGTATAGCTCCACAAATTCGTGCCTTTCCTCGCCAAAAACTCGGCCGTATCCATAGTTCCATACCTTAGATATTTTATCAAAGCGCTCCCTTCGCCATTCCTCATCAATTTTAATTAATTAGGGTTTGAACATAAAATATTTATGCTTTCAATTGACAGTATTTCCAATTCATTAATTTTTTTTTTTTTTTAAATTTTATACATATTTCGTATATGTACATTGTGGGTATATATATAAAAGAAAATGAAGGTTAAAAGCGATGGAGGAAACAAAAATTGAAGCGAGTGAGGTATTTTGGTAGATGTGTGAACAAAGAAAGAGTGAAGGGTTGAATAATGGGGATACGGTTAACCTAACAATGGCTGCAAAGGGAAGAATGAATAGACCCATAACTAAAATGGCACTAATGTTTGTTAGGAACTTTCTTACGTATAAAGAAGGTATTATTTGGGAAAGGAAATTCATGCAAGTCATATGAATGAGGAATGATAATAATAATAAATAAATATATATATATATATATATATATATATATATATATATATATATATATATTGAATTAAAGCTACTACTCAAAAGAAGTAGTGGGGTTTCAATGAGGAGCAGACATCAAAGACTTTCACATACATTGTGTATTTGGTATGACTATTTTCAAAAGCTTGTGTCTGTGGGATTTGAAGAATCAACACAAAGTATAGTTGATGAATTTGTTAAACTTAAACATCATGTTTTGGCTTTTACCCAAAGCCACAGTGAAGTTTTCACACATGGATGTGGCCATGTCTTTCTTTTTTCCTCTCCCTTTTTTCTTGTCAGCAGTGTATAGTTTGATCAGTCTTAGTCGTATTCGGGTACATTGTAACTATTTATGTTAGGGTTTATATCATTGACATTCATTTCCTTCACCTTTTGTATTGAAAAATACATGGATTGGGACTTTTCATATCGGAAATTATTATTCCTCATTGATGATAGCTTTTTTTATTTTGTAACGCAATAAATGAACTCATTTATGAACTACATTAGTTTCATTTTAGGTCTTTGGATAAAGAAGAGAATAGTTTACGGTATAAGGAAAGCATTTTTTGAAACTATTTTATAGGGATTTTAGGGATGATTTGAAAACATTCATGAAATGAGTAGATCGAACATTGTAAAACTCAAAGTAGTGTGAGAGAATCATTCAATCCCTATTAAAAAACCCAAGTAAATTTACTAACATTATTCTTATTAATAACAAAATCTTCATTGACCTTTCATGAAAAGTAAGAACATATATGTTAGTTTCATACGTTTTTCCAAGAAATGGGTTTGATAATGATGTTGTAGCATATATTAAATAAAAAAAGACTCAAGAACATGCACCAAGATAAGTAGCTAGAAGAAGCCATATATGTACTTGCATTTGGTACCTAACACATCCTCAATTTTACTTTGTTTCTTGAGGTCAAAACCCGATTTCTATGCAATACACGCAATGCCCAAAATGTCAAAACGCATGTCGTATTCTACTTAACTTATTTTACATCTCCATTGATTAATTAAGATAGATTAATATTTGTTAATGAGACCTAATCATCATAATTAATTGAACTTGTCAACATGTTAATGGATAATTTTCTTTGTCACATTAAAGAGAAATTTAAAAAGGTCAAAAAACAAAAGGCAATGCCATTTATCAATTATCATATGAATCCACTTTAGAACTCTTTAACTTTAGGCTTTTGCTTCTAGTAAAACATGATGATGAATCATGTCTCTCCATTTTTTAAATCATACTATGCAAAATCTATTTTAGAGTTCGATCCACATTTTAATCTTGAGGGATTCTTTAAAAATTTACTTTTGGGTATTTATTCATCCAAAGTGTTTAATTAAATACATTTTTCCAAATCTAAAAAGCACTTGAAAAAACATCTTGGATCATATATAGCATTACAAATTTCAAGTGATTTTTGGTGACAAGAAAAGTTTTGCATAACTATCACTAGGCGATCGAACGGTCAACTAAGACTTTTGGATATATTGCTTAAAAAGTCTTAAGTTTGATTTATCTTGATTATTAATAGGGATAGCCACTGAAAATTTATTCGGTTGTTAGCTTTAGGGCTTCAAGGGGCTGAACACCCTCGGTCATAAAACAAAAAAAAAAAAAAAAACTTTGCACATTTGACTAATAACTGAAAAGCACTTCTGATAAACACTAGAATTAGAAAAGGGGAGAAGAACAAAATTAGTTAAAAGATCACATAAATAAATAAATAATAAAGTCAAAGAGTCGACGATCCCAGAAGCAAGAAATCGCCACGTCAACGAAAAAATCACCGAAAGTTCACACCATATCCCTATCCTCCCAAAGAAAATTGCATTACCTTCCCCTCCCTCCCTTCAACCCAGAATTCAAGAGAAGTTGTTGGGTAAAGTCGTCTCAATCTTACATCATTGCCACGTCATCACATTGCCCTCCACCAAGGATGTCTCCACTTTTGCCACGTGTACCCGCCCCGCCCCTGTCGCCACTTGTTCGCCTTCTTTTTGCCACATAGACCCCACCCAAAGATAACACTCACGTGTCTCTTACCCACCCGCCTCTTAACCCGGTCAAACCCATCCCACCGAAGTATTGTCATCCGACGGCTAGGAACCCTACAACTCCCCCGTTTTTTTTTTTTTTTAAATCGGACTAGTGGGACCTACTTGCTTGGTGCAGAGTAGGGATTGAGAGCGGGCGGGTGCACCGAGGCAGGTAGGACCGCACCCAAGTGGGGCGCATAGTGCTTGGCGTAGTGAGGGTTTTTGGAGAATGTTATGTTAATGGAGACAGAGACAGTAATGCAAATCTTTGACCGTTGACTTTTTATTCTTTGATATTAATTTAATTTAATTATTATTTTTTTAAAGTTTTAACATCTCGAGAAATATGGTAAGAAAATGGGAATGTATAAATTAAAATAAAACTAAAAATCCTTGCTTTTGTATATTGTCTCCCATCATTCTAGCTTTCTTACTGTTGCTCCTGAGCTGTTGGATTAATTAGATTAAAAAAATGGGTTAATGGGTAGTGATGTTGTATTTTTAATTAATTTTTTTGGGATATTTAAAATAAATATTATGTACTTTCAATACTGGATCAAGATATAGACGTAGCTTAATAAGAAATGTTAGTCCAGGGTGTAAAGAGTCAAAATTGAGAATTTTCTATGTTTTCTTTGATCACAATCATAACCTTTCCAACAAGTTTGGTGCCTCGAGGAATTATATTGCTAGTAGAGACCATACAAAACCCTAGATCTGCCTCAATTCATTATAAAAATATGCATAATATAACTGGCAAGTTAAGGAAGGGATTAAAGCCAAGAATGTTTAGGCTACCTATAACATATAACACTATATATATAAAATAAAGAGTAAACAACTTTTTTCCACTCAAATAATAGCTTAATGACATTTTTCTACCCAAATAAAGAGTAAATGACTTATTTCTTCCCAAATAACATATAACACTATATATATATATATATATATATATATATAAAATAAAGAGTAAACAATTTTTTTCCACCCAAATAATGGCTTAATGACATTTTTCTACCCAAACTTTGAAATACTACTTTACTACTTAAATTTATATTCCGTTTTCGATTCTGACATCATTGTGACCCCACACTATCACAATTTTCTTCCTCGATCATCACTTACCAAAACCTTTCAAACCCTACTCTCGTCAACCTCGCAAATGGCCTGCAATCAAGCAATTAGGGTTTGCACAGCCGCTCCTCCCAAGTCAAATTTCGATCAATCCCAACCGCCAAAAGACTCATCGGTTTCTCCTCTTCAAAAGCTCCAACAGTCTAGACCGAGTTTGCTCTTTGTTCACCGTCGGAATATAAATTTAGATAATAAAGTGATATTTTAAAAGTCTGTAGGTGAGAAAATGTCATTAAGTCATTATTTGGGTGAGAAAAAGTCGTTAACTCAAAAATAAAACCATCAATTTGATACTTGATATTGTGAGATAATTGAGGATACTTTTGAATTAGGTAATTAAATAATATATTAAAGTTAGGTCAATGTACCTATATAAGTTGGCCTTTGGGAGATATAAAATTGTTATAGAGTTGTTAATACAAGAGCAAAATGATGAATGTAGGGTCATTAAGAACCCTTTCATGCATACAATTATCAACGTAAGGCATAATATTACACAAACACAGCCACGTGAAATATATATTACAAAGTTCTAATTTAATTTATATATTAAAAGCTATTAGAGAATTTTGAGAGTTCACATTGGTGTTTGGATTTTGATCAATCATAGTATCACAACGTGTAGGGTAACAATTTAATGTTCAGAGTGATAATCCAAGATCTTCTTCCCACGAGCAGCTCATAGTTTATGCCCTAATTCCAGCCCACAGCATCTTAATTATATTTATACTTTAATTAAACTCGATTTCTGTGTGTTATCATCCTTCTAACACATAATTAACTTAATAATCCTTTATACTATAATGTGGTCCCAAATCTGGTTTATTTTTTATTTTTTTTGTTTGGTTATATATATATATGTCATGGGAGATAATGCCACTGAAGAAATTTTTATATAAAGGTAATATCAGTCTGCATCGTTAAGGCAGGATCCTGCATGTCATAAGGTGAACATTTGGATGAGTTAATTAATTATAACTAAGCATGATTTTAATATAAAGTACGTGGACATAACTCCATGTTAATTGCCTGTAAATCACATGCAAAACTGATCTTTATGCTCTAGGTTAAAGGTGAAGTTGCCTTTATTAAATTTGACACTTCAAAAGGGCTTTGGAGGTTGTGTTAATACTGTAAGTAGTTGAATTTTTCTCATCTTTTCATATAATTAGAATGATATTACCCACAGAACATTAAAAATAAAATAAAATAATAATAATAATAGAAATAAAAGCTCATCTTGCAATTCATGTAATGATGAACTCAACTCAAGAAGTAGTGAAATAAGGAGAAATTTTATGGTGCATTAGATGTACCATAAGAATCATCAAATGATATTACATCAGAATGCTGACAAGCATTTTTCCACACCCGAATTTCTCGGTGAAGAAGACGAAGAACCTTTAGCTTTTTATCAAATTGGCAATTTCGTCATCCAGCCTTAGTGCCCTACCTTGTTGAATTATTGTGATGGAGGGGGGAGTGGCCTTTTTATCTTGTTCATCAGGTGAAAGAGAAAGGGAAAAAAAAAAAAATTATATATATATATAGAGTCAAGTCACAAAATCATGAAACGATTGAAACATGTGCTGAAAGTAGAGAGAAATGTGGCAATTTTTCATGGAGTCTTAAGATGTTTCATCGCAAACTCCTTATAATTATCTTTATGTCTCTCAAATTCTATCTTTTACATCCATCAATGACCCCATCTCACTTTGTGATCGAGCCTCAAACCACTAACGGTGGGCCATTCATCCTTTTGTTGAAGTTGAGAGACGACTTATTTTCATATAGTAATTTCAAGTGGGTAACAAATTAAAAAAGTAATAGTAAGATAGATCTTCGAATATACTCATTGAATGACTTGAAGACTCATTTGGATGCTCAGTTTCTTGCTTTTAACATGTTTTTCATGAAATTTTACAAGAAAAAATTCATCTTGCCGACACAGAAATGGCCGACATGGATAGCATTATGCACTATCATAAACTGGTAGAAAGATAGATTTGAAATGACATGGTAACACAACACAAAATGTTGGTACTTTGGGATGTACCATATTCCGGACATGTCCTTACAATATTCTCAAATGTAGAGAAAGTTAAATGAATTTAGGTTAAGTTTGATGCCCATGTGTTCTCCATTTTCATGCTCTTTAACTCTAAATATAGATAAGATAACCCCTTCTAAGCTAAAACTACAAAAAGGTTTAAAAATAATTTCTCTCCAACAAAACTATCAATAACCCACTACCGCAAAAGCTACACATGTTTTACTTCTCTTTTTACTCAAAAGCTCAATCAAATATATCATGCACCCTCATGGATCCAAGTCTCCATCCATTAATGTGACACTTTATTTATTATTATAACTTTATTATTGTTTATTTCTTTCACTTTCAGTGAAAGTGAGTTTTACCCAATCGAGGAATTGGTGTGTTTGTTGTTAACTCTTATTCATTTCATTTCACCTGAATGTTTTAATATATATATATATGCGTGCTTTATTAATACTTGTTCATCATGGAGCTCTCTGCTACAGCTTATCCACTTACTGTGCCTCCATTCTTGTCGGTAAAGTGACCCAAAATTTATGCAAAACTGTTCCTCTCTCGACAGTAAGTCAATTTCAATACTCATCCAAGAATTTAGAATCATTGTTGTCTATCTCCAAGTGTCTTACAATTTTGTTTATTAAAAACTAAATGAGATTGCGAATAATATAACAAAAAGAGAAGAGGGTATATATTTTTGTTTAGAAAAAACATGAATTATTGAGATATTCATGGAACATAAAATGGTAAAGCTAACAGGAGAATGGCAAAGTGTGGTTGACTAGAAGTTGAATGTGCCATGCATCACTGAATTAATATATATATATATATATATATATAAGTTTACTATGATGGAGAAGACTGTGTTTTGTGTTGAATTGACGAAAGAAAAGTAATCAAAAAGCTGAAATCAAATCTTTCTTTTAAATTAAAAGCAAACAACATGACATACAGAATCTAAAGAGCTAGAGCTAGCTGGACTCAGCTTCTTCTGGTGCCCATTGAAAACTTGGTGGTGAGAACTGGTGACAGAGATATTAAAAAATAATAATATAGCTTTTTACAAAATCATTACCATGAGAAATTCTAGTTAAGTGTGAGGCTTAGATTATAATCATGATATAAAAAAAAAATATAAATATATATAAAGTATGGTAGCACTGATGAATGACTACATGGCCTAATAAGGCATATTTCCCAAATTGGGAAAAAATGGACATTTTTTTTTTTATAAAAAAAATTGAAGCATTTGAAGAAGAAAATAAATAAAAAAAAGCAAATGGGTGAACTGGGTATGCCCACAAATCACATGGTAATAGCAATAAAATGAGTTTGTCGGCTCACTTTTTAGGGCTGCGATTGGAATAGTAAGTGATATGTTACACCTTTGTGTGTTGATGCAGAAACATTTTGATTATGCTCTACCAAGTAGGAGAGGATAAACATTAATCCTTCTAAAGAAAAAAGAATGAATGAATGCTTAGCAAAAGAAGATGAAGATGTAGATGGCTTTTAAAAGTAGCAGTAGTAGTAGTAGCAGCTAGCAGTGTTTTTATGATTCCAAAGCAACAATTCTCCATCGTTAAGCATTGGTTTAAGATTCCTCTTTTTGATTAATTGTTGGTTTTTGGTTTGCTAATCAAAAAAGCAAACTGTGATTTAGACTCCTTGAGTTTATGTCCAATCCAAGTGATCAATTTGCTTAGGTAAAACCTTTCAGCCCATCTTTTCATGTCCCCAGTTACGGTAGCCAGTGGGTCCTTAATGGTGCCAACACTCACTTACACCACAAATACCCAAGAAAAAATATTTTTATCTCTGGTTTAGATTATCATTGCACTCATTTGTTGTACTAGTAGTAGTAGTAGCAGCTAAAGTCTTTTAGTTGTAGGGGCACATTAAATTTATTTACTTTGCCATTCTTTTTTGAACTAAATGGGATGACAATACAAACAACATAGATTTTAGAATTTAGTGTGAGATTCAGACCTAGTAAAGTGGGGAACATATTCATATGGAAATTGAAAACAAAACTAAATGTGTATAATTTGGAGATAGATTACATAAATGTGTTCCTCACTTATTTATTATCCAATATAAACATTTTTCAATTAGGCTTTGTGGACCATTCATGTTTTCAACATTTGCTGCTTTGTCTAGATAGTGCTATGGAAAATTGAGATATAAGCATATTGCTTTCTTAAAATTTGTATTTTCTGGGTATTTGTTTATGAGGTTTGTGTTAAAATAAGGGTGTTGGCCCTGTTTGTAAACGCTACTAGAAAGAGAGGTGGTGTGTCATGTCTGCCTAAAAATTGACCCCCATGAAGAATGGAAAAAGAAAATTGCATAATTATGTTTTGTTTTAAGTACGAATTTAGGATTGGCCCCCCCTCACTTCCTCTCTTCTGTAATGAAAAGGAAGTGGTGGATGAACATAAAACACAGCTTTTGAGTATGCCCCCACATCACCTTCTCTCTTTAAATGAATTATACCTGTTTTGTTTTTGTTTTTGTTGTATGATGGTAGGTACGGGTTAGGGGTATCTAGACATCCACGTTTCACATCTTCAACACATTTTCTATTCATTTTTCTTCAACATATTCAAAAACATTTCCCCCAATGGTCGATTCATTCCCACTTCAAGATTCAACATGTTGTTAGTCCGACAAAGAGATCAATAAGGTTATAGTTCAGAGTTGTTAGTTTCAAAATGGTATTAATCAAAATGCCATCAGCTTGAGCAGATGAACTTTAAAATAGCATAGTGACAGCAGCTGCGTTTGTTTCACATTTGAGAATACTACTTTTAGTATTCCCAAAAAAGTTAAACAGTAAAATATCCAAAATTTCAGATTTTTGGGAATACTACTCCCAAAATTATTCAACTTTTTTTAAACCCCTTAAATTTGATAATTTAATTAAATACCCCTAAATATATTTTTTTAAATTACAAAAACACCCCAATAATCCACATTTACTGATTCCACCACCATTCCGGAAAATGGCCTAACTGTAGAATGGCGCACTATCGGCCGAACCGACTCTGCAGCGCCGATCTAGCATTTTCGCCAGATTCACCGTAGATCGCCTAAAAGGAAAGCGATCTAAGGCCAAAGATCTGCCGTCTTTGGCCGTAACACTCGGCCACGACGGCCAACAAACGGCGTGTTGATCCATCAACGACTACCGCTTTGTTCGGCCGCGTTGAGAGCAAATACGGCCGATCGGATCAGATCGCCGGGGCCGCATCCACCGTGGATCTGGCCAAAGGCCATAGCGACGCATGACCGGCAAGATCCAACCGGTCATGCGCCCATCTGGCGACTCGGCCACCTCCGGTGGTGGTCGCCGGAGGGGGTGTTTGAGGGTGGGTTAGGGGTATTTTTGTTAACTTTTAATGTTTTATTATAGGGGGTATTTTGTAAAAAAATAAACATAAAAGAGATTTTATTAATTTATAAATTTTACCTCGTAATACCCGCCCAATTCAACTTTTTTTTAACTTTTTTCAAAAAACTTTTCCCAAAACCCCCAAATTTTGAACCAAACGCAGCCAGCATTATTGCCCATAATTGACTATGTCACACTTAAACTGGTTCACATTTGCCGTGATGTCCACCTCTTGATTGACATTTTCCTCTATAATTATGAGGTGTAAGAGCATTATATCGTAACAAACTGAAGACTTCTGGAATCTGTATTGATGTATGATAGGCTGTGTTTCAACAAAAGAAGCAAAAAAAGAGCTCAGTTTCATTTGCATATTACATCTGAAGGATACAAGCATTAGAACAATCAATATATATATATATATATAACAGTACAGTGAAGTTGCAAGAGTCACTGTCGCATAGTTGCCAAAGGAAGTTACCAAAAGGTCCAGAAGCAAAATTTGTTGCATTAGAAGTTGGATAAGCTGTCTCATTCAAATACTGAAATATCTCCATGCCAATTGCACGAAGCAATTATGTCAGGCAGGATGGGATGTATAGCAACGTCTATGCAAGCCTGCTCATACGCCTTGATTTTTCTATCAAGCTTTGTGGATCTACAGTTATATATGTAAATAGAACCATCTGAGGAGCCTGACACAAGCTTCTCTCCATCCAAGCTGAAATTGCACTTGATTGGGAACCCAGATACCACATGGTTTTCATATCTCCGGTACTTGTCAAGCCTGAAAGGAGGACTTGAAGAAAAAATTGCTATATAATTTCCGTTTGACTGTGCAACAAAATAGGGATCAAACGGGTGGTGCCTAATACAGGGACACGTATAGGCTTCCACATAAACCTGACACAGAAGGAAGAAAACATTACAAACAGAAAAGTAACTGAACCAAAGAAATTGTTGGTAGTCAGTCTTGTTAACAATCAGTCTAAAATGGTAATTCACATTTGACATAACATCACCCCACCAGAATGCATTTTTAATCAGCAATATGGAAAGCTAAATACATTGTAGCTAGTATCTACTTAATCCGAAACCACATTCTAAAAGTAGACAGCTTTAAGACAAGACATGGTAGCACTAACAAACAATAGATTCTTGCTCAAGGGGATATAAATTTTGACATGATGGAATACTAGTCATTCAGTCTTCTGTTTTCAACACCATACTTGAAAAGCCAAAAGTTGAGCTAATCTACACACGATAATGCCAAATTCAAAGGCTTCTTTATGGGAGAATCAGAACATTTTCCCGAGTCATGTAATCAATTATTAATTAACGTTAAGTGGACAGAAACTTTAGGAAAAGATGGACATGTCGTGAGGTGATGCTCTACAAAAAATTCCATTATTGGATTGCCAACTTGGACAGTCAAGTTTTGGTACTTCCCCATAAAACCGATTGGTGCATGTATCAGAACTCACAAGAGCAATGATTTTGAGGTTGTGACAAGGTGCTTCCTAGCAGTGACTTTACTGTCAGGCAATAGATTAAGCATACATATAGAAATTATATATCTTGTAGATTTATT
Organism: Pistacia integerrima; assembly: GCA_026225825.1. Lineage (NCBI taxonomy): Eukaryota > Viridiplantae > Streptophyta > Magnoliopsida > Sapindales > Anacardiaceae > Pistacia > Pistacia integerrima. The sequence goes on along the minus strand of CM047738.1, from coordinate 8,693,385 downwards.
TGAATAAAGATTTTCTAATTTCTCATATAGCCAATTCTAGTGGAGTAAGCATTCTAGGTGCACTATCAGCACTCCGCATTTTCTTTTGGCCAAAAAAAAAAAAAAAAAAAAGAAGAAGAAAAGAAAAAAATGGCTACTTGATGTAAATATGTAATTTCAGAAACCAGTAATTGTGCTGCAAGGCCTAGTCTTCATTCCTTATTTGTCTTAATAATTTCATTTCAACTGTCTACACACATGTGTTTCCGCATTTACTAACATATTCTCTGTATGTAAATCAGAACTTCAATCCTAACAATTACAATAAGCAAAGTTACATATATCTGGTCCATCCAAAATATAATTATTGTTTGATATGGGATCATAATCAATCCATTCAAATGGAAGTATCCAATTAAAATCCAGTAACTAATTAGAGCAATTATTATGTAGTTTGACTAGTTAAGAGGCCAGATCTGTACAAAGGGAAGTGATTCTTTGAGTTTGTATCCTTGACAATAAGCAGAACATGATTTCCAATTTACAATTTGATCCAATAACCATCCATATCCGAAACTAATGCAAAAACCTGAGCAGAGTAAAGATCACAATTAAAGAGAACAATGAATTTCTCAGAGAATCTTTAGTCTAGGAATCTGGCATCTGTGGAAGAGCGATCTGGCTTCAGATTGTAGGATAAATCCACAGGATACCTAACATCTAAATAAGAAGTACTCTATTCCCTCCCATCTCTAAAGGCTATCAACATTCAAACATTAGTAAAACCATGTGAAAAGGAAACCAATTGTGTTTTGCGTAGCTAAAGAATTACTCGTCTATTTGTCTAGGAGAATGTTAAAGTAAGGTGGAATCAACTTTAATAACCAGATGTGAACAAAAGGAGTCTTGCTACAGGCCAGAGATACAAAGAGGACACCATAGTGATTGCATGGGAATTCTGTACTCTGGAAGAGCTACTAAACATCTTCTGTATCCCAATTCTTCGCTTATGCTAGCTCATTAGTGTATTGTTCTTCACACTTAAGCAGAAACTTTATAAATGTAAAATGATTTTAGAAAGCATAAAAGAATCCTTCATCCAGACTAAGGGAGATGACCCCTACATGAAGAGGGTATATCCAGGGACATAATTAACATGGAACTCTAAAGAAAAATAGAATTTATTCGGAGGAGTCTATTACCTGATTAGACAATGGAACCTCTCGCGAGATATCCCAAACAATAACAGAATTCTCACTCATATTGACTCCCGATACATCACTGGAAGAGATAAATTGCTTCCCATTGATGGTAAATTCAACATCAAGAATTGGACCCAAACCTCGAATGTATTCATGTACCACCTTGCCCCTTCTAATATCCCACAATCTGATAGAGCCCTTTGATCCCCCAGAAAGGAAGAGGTTGGGGTTGTCGGGATGGAACTTTATAACTCTAATAACTTGTTCCTCCTTGAAGTTCTGTGTCTCTATCCCCTTTTCAACATCAATTAACCTCAATGAGCTATCATAGCCACAAGAAAGCACAAAAAGTCCCTGTGGAGACCACTTTACATCATTCACTGCTGCATTATGGAAGCTAAAAGCACGTGCTAACTTCTGATGTCTGCTCCACACATTCCATATGCAGATTGAGTGATCCATCCCAGCAGAAGCAAGAAGATGAGCTGCAGACTAACTTTAATGAACAGATCAATAAGGCCAGAAATATAATGAATAAGCATAATATATTTTGACTTAACACTTCAACTTAAATAATTAGAAATTTTGTCCTTGAAACACTGAAATGAAGGATCACTGAAAGAACATATTAGGACCCATTGTTGCCTTGAGTTATGGAGTTAAAGGCAATTAAATGATAAAAAAAAAAATAGCTTAACACTTCAACTTAAATAATTAGAAATTATGTCCTTGAAGCACTAAAATGAAGGATCACTGAAGGAACATATTAGGACCCATTGTTGCCTTCAGTTATGGAGTCACAAGGCAATTAAATGATAAAAAAAAAAAAAAATTAATAACAACTGAAATAAATGGAGAAATGCTGCAGGAGGAGATATTATTTAAACTATTTTTCGAATAACAAGAGCATACCATGAGTTGGTGACCATTGTATTGTATTCACAGCTTTTGTATGACAACAAAGAGCTGCAAACAGCCTTCCAGATAATCTGCTTTGTTGTACACGGCCCTTTGGTCGATACCTCAATGATGACAGAATATCATGTGGTATATCTGATTCTGAAATGCTTCCCAGGACTGCAAACAAGATGAAATATAGAAGTGAAGAAACAAATCTCTATCAGGCAAATAAGAGTCAATCTAAACATAATTGAATATTGTATCAGTGAGGACAAGTTCTACATAAGCAATGATCTCATCCATATCCCACCAAAGTAGGGTGCTACAAGAGATAATCCAAATGCAGTCCTAACTTCATTAGGCATATGTGGGCTTTGCAGCCTCAAATTTTTATCATTCCACCAACCATTGGATCCAAATAGTTCGAATATGCATTTAATTGCACCAAACATTGGATCTACTTCACATATGTATTTAATGAGAAAATATTTAGTAATACTGTCTTTTTTTATGTGAACCTAATATTCTTTTAAATCAAGATACATGTCTATTTTGGTAACAATGCCAATTAGCTTCAAATAAGTCTGACTCTAACTCCATTTCCTTTACCTCTACTGCAGTTGAATAGATGATAGATCTACTAAATAATTTGACCATCTCAAGCAATTATAGTGAAAGTAAGCCAGCTCTAATTCATTACACCTACAGTAAGCCACAAACTGCAGCAACTTGTTCATCATATTTCCTAACCTAGAAAACTGTTGCATACAATCGTAAGAGATGTGGAATTGATATAGGAATTATATCTCTCGTGCTTTTAAACAACCCTTAGTGTCAAAACACAAAAGTACGTGTCAAATTATTCATGATAGCATAGAACATAGAACACTAATCTCTAAGCATACAAAACTTCTAATGCAAAACTTTTAAACAAATCTCTGATGCAGCTAAATGTTTGACAATCTTCCTCTCCGCCTTCTTTCATCCTATGATGCATTTGTGTTACCAAAATTACATACATAGAGACATGAGATCATCCATTCATCCATCCATTTTAATTGTTCAAGTAAATACCAACATATAATATAAAAAATGAATCCCAAGTCAAAAATGCTTTAAACTCTTTCAAATAGATGAGTGTACAAAAAAACGCTTTTAAATTCAAAATCCCTCCTACATCTATTTTGTAATGTTTGATTGCAACAGGAAAATGCACATTAAAAAGGCAAATTATGGGCAATTCTATACAAAGCAGTACTTGGTCAAAATTCGGAAAAAAAAAAAAAAAAATCAAAGAAACATGAGCTATGCTACACCTACAAACTAATTTATACATACTCAAACTACTTGCATAAACTAATTCACATACATTGATGCAGTTGCAGCGGTAATGCATATGATTATACCACATCAGTTTGTACTAAATTAGTTTTTTCTTTTTTCTTGGGAAGTTTGTATGTGTGGTAACACTCCAAAAACTTAATAAATACCTTCTCAAGAACAGTTCAAAAAGCCCTACCACCCAAAAATAAAAATAAAAATCCACAGAAACACTTCCAAACCCTACTGTAGAAACATGATTTCAACATTCACCACAGATATTGCATTCACAGTAAAGCTACTCTAATAGTACATCATTCATTAACCAAAAACTGGAGAATAATAATAAGAACATAATGAAGCTAATACCTGGTTTAGTGACAGTTGGGTTCTGGCTCGGGCCGGGTTCAGGAACTGTCGGGACAATGGAACCGGAAAGCGCTCGCTCTCTCTTTGATATGTATCTGCCAGCAACCGGAGTTTCGTTGTGAAGACTTGAGTAGAGTTGGTTCGGGAGAGGCACGGAACGAGGCTCCGTCAGGGGATCCGAGAATTCGGGTCTGGGTCTTTTTGACGGAGGAAAAAGGGGATTTCTGGATATGGTTTTTGATTTGGGTTCGGATTGGGGTTCGTCGTCTGAATTGGTCGAGTATGCGTTGCAGAGAAGATCCATTGCGCGAAGTCTGAAAAAGAGTTTTACTTTGGCTGCATAAATATAATGTAGCGGAATTTGAGTTGTTTTTTGTAAATAATAAATATTGAAATTTTTTCATTTTATTATATAATTTAAAAAATAAAATTGGAATTTCTTTATTAAAAAGGAACAATTAGAAAGTATTTTACGATTTAATAAATAAATCTTGAAAACGGAGAAAAGAAAAAAATTAATAATAATCAAATGCCTTTCTCCATTGTTAGAAATTTGTTTCTCAAAATAGAGAGTGCTTATGAACCAAACGTATACCAATTACATTGGCCCAAGTAACTCGTAATCGAAACTGAAGGCCTTTACAAAACCTTCTAATACTAAGAAGCATGATTTCTTACAGAATTTAACCCAGATTTTGTGGAAACAAACCAAGTAAACTACACTAGATATACATCCTGAACGTGTCAGGCTACTATGAATTAAATCTATAACCCAAACTCAAACTGTAACATTCTCCAAAATCTTTCCTGTCAAGCTGAGAGTTGCAACAGGGACGATTTGTCCTTTACAACAATGAATTTCTATTTCTATAGCTAGCCAATGATTTCAAGGACATTTTCAAGTGGAAGGAATAAAAGAATTATCAGAAGTGTGCTATGGTGGTGTAAACATTGTGTCCTAGTTACCGGGTTTAAACAAAGCTCAGTTTCCCTATACCTATATAGTTTGCTAGAGCGGATATTTCCATTGCGAAAATAATGTCTCTTTCAATTCCGAAGATAGGAGTTCCATGGTGCACAGCGCAGTTGATAGGCCGATAACTCAGTCAAAGCTTTATAATGGTTCATTCCCGGGATCAGTATTATCATAACATACATGAAATAAATTTTGCAGAACAATGTCGATATGTATCTGGAACTCCAAGGTCATCCTGAGACAGCCATCAGTTGTTATCATAAATAAACTCTTTAAATCAAATTCAAAAAGGTTATAAGATTAAAATAGGGAGACATTCAAGCGGTGAAATGTAAAGATAAATCTACCGGGATCTTAAAAGTAAACAGTATATTATATGTATAAAAATACATTAATTCAAGGTTGTTGAGCATATTTCCAAAAATTAGTCCGCTAAGGCTATTTACACACCCTCATTTGAGCTCAGACAAGCTGCGACAAATGCTGTAGATAACAGGATTGACCAATTCATCCAGCAACTATAAAGTCGAGCATTTGCATGATCAGACAGATGCATTATCATTATGAACCTTTCAGTTCCATCTTCTAATCCACACCCTTCAAATTCTTGTACAGTGTCAGTCAGGTAGAGCATGCTTCGATTGCAATGGCTGACGAGCTTGAAGCTCTAAGCCCTCAAACCAGTCTCTGAGGCTCAACTAATCACCTAACATGTTTAACTATTGAAAACAAAGTGGAGGATTTTGACATTAAGCCCAATCCCAATTAGAAAAGCATTCAAGCCCCAAATTTAGCAGCCAAATGTCAACTTTTTATACCACTTTATTTCTCTCTATGCATACCGAAGTGGGGAATTGTCTATGAAAATACTAAAAAATAAAAATAACTACCTCAGAAATATAATATGCTTAACTATAAATTTTAGACATAATGTAGAAGACACCAAAGCAATGAGAGCGATAAGAAGAAAACATCCGGGATAAGAACATCCTTGTTGTACGCTATCCTAGCTCTTCAAGCACAGTGAAATACTCAACCATATCTAAACACTAGGGGTTAGGTTGAATCATTAAGACCCTTGGTTCAAACCAAAAGGTTAGCGATTCAAATCGTGGAGGCCCACCCACTTGGGATATTATAATTCTATAAGTTCTTGACTGCCATGTCATAGAGTCCGACAGCAGTCCACAATTTCAAACTCGGTTAACTCAATAAGATAGGTAAGGGATTTCTTTTTGTATCAGAAAAAGAAAAATATGGTACCATATCTAATATTTGTGTCATTTCCTAGCATCTAAGCTTTAAAGCAGGTGGTTTCACAAGATATTGATCATTTTTTGGCAAATAATCAAAGATTTATTTCAATTTGCTAAAACGAGCAATACGACAAATGCGAATTAAATGCATTAAAAGCAGCATTGATACCATCTCTATTTGTATAAATAACAAAGGATCCAAGAGAACCCCACCACTCTCAAATCTCAATCTTCAGTTGTATTTTCTTTAGCTTCTCTTCTTCTTTTCAACTTTTAACAATCAGGTTTTTCCTCTCCTTGAATCACATAATCCCACAAGTCATATCCCTCATCAACGTGGAGCTAATTTTATCATTTTCATCGTGCAGCAGACATTAGGAAGCAGAGGTAAGTATGCATTACACTATCTCATGCCTTTTTGTTCTTCAGTTAAAAGAATCTGTATGTCACTCAAATAACTTTCTACTGTTGATCACTAACTATGAAATTAAAATTCAGGGAAAATTTGGAAAAAGAAAATTGGAGACTATTTGAATCTTGCTTTTTAAAGTAAAATATTAAAGATTACTAACTTCTTCATATCCTATAAAAATTGATGGTTAAGGCTTTGTAAATATTGTAAATTAATTTCATGCATATTTAGAACTAGGTATTCATTGTGTTCAATTTTAAACTAAAAGCAAACCAGTTTTCCCCCAAAGCAACCCATAGATCATCAAGACAAGACCAAATAAACCCATTTAATGCTCCATTTGGTTTGGGTATTCATAAGGAATATTATCAGGGACCCCCTGAGAAAACTAAAGTGTCACACATGAGAAAATTTGTCAAAATAAGTAAAATCTTTTTTAAGTTAGAATCATCAAATAATTAAACCTTCACAACTTAAGACAACACAAATCTAAATACCATACAACTAGATCGCTTTCAAAGAAAGAGATGTATTGTTGGCCTTCTAGTTCAATTTAAAGGACATCTTAACATAGACCCGTCCACATTGTTTCAGTTTTAATAGGACCAATTCCCCCATAGGGTCAGGTTAGGTCTCTTCCTAGAACAGACCAGCCTTATGTAACTGACAACAAACTTTATTTGTTCTTTTCTGTTTGCAAAGAAATCAAAAAATTACTAAGAAGAGGAATTTTAATGTTCTTGGATCTTTGCTTAAAACAGCTTTTATTAATAAAGCACCCTGTTATACAAAGCAATGATCAATCTTCTGATGGACCCTTAGTGTTTCAACGATACAAAAGAAAGGGGAATTACTAAGAGTAACAGGTGGCAGAGCTGGTTAAGAAGAATCTGAGTGTGTCAAGAATTAAATGAGGGACATGAGTGTGTAGAGGGTATTCTGGATTTTGGGTGTGTATTGTCTGGAGGTGCTGCCCCTCGAAGACCAGCTGTTCTTCTTGCCTTTGAGTCTACTGTTATTTGCTTATTTTGCTTATTGAACTACTGTTACATTGAACATCAATATTATCTATAATTTTCATCGAGTTATTCCATCTTTTATTCTTGTTTATTGCTTGGTTGTTGGTTTAATGGCTTATTGTGCGTGTTGAGTTGCTGTGTGTGAGTGAAGGAGGTGAGCTTGGGTTAATTTCAAAAGGCAGTATCCATCACCTTCAAAGTATCAACAGTTTTTTCTGTTTGCAAAGACATCAAAAATTACTTGGTACTCATAGGATCTACATCAATTATTCAAAATTAGCATTTTCTTTTTGGCAGCTTTCAATCTTAGTCAACAATCAACCTTCAAAGTATCAAGAGTATGGAAAGCAACAGCAGAAGCTATGACAAGGACAAAAATTTAGTGAAACGAAGAACAAAACAGCACAAATCTTACACCATCGATTACATGAATTACATACCTGAAGCAATTTTATTCCACATCCTCTCGTTCCTTCCACACAGAGAGTTGATTGTAATGAGTCTCTTATCAAAACGATGGAAAGGCATTGTTGCAAGTTTCTTTTCGGTGATTCCACAAAACCTGAATTTCAATGAAGTAGAGATGACAAGGAGTATCCTCAGAAAAGATATACAACTTCTGCAGCTTCCACTAACTGGCAATTTTGCAAGTACCCGTAATTATCTGCAATCCCTATATCAATTGATACATGCTGCACGAGAGAAATCCATACAGTTTGTGGATCAATCCTTTCTGCTCCATTCTGGTTGCACTATCAATAACTTACTGTTATCATTCCAATTTGAAGCACATGAGGTATTTGGATACACTAGGAAGATCAATAGCTGGGTTAAATTTGCTTTTGAAAATGAAATCAGAGAGCTTTTTTTGGACTTCTCTGCTGGACAATTTTATGAAGCCAGTGACCTTACTGAATTATATGAATTACCTCATGGCAGTTTTGCACCCAAAGTATTGGAAACTTTAATCCTGAACTTTTGCAATTTTAGATCATCTAGCTTTCAAGTTTTTGAATCTCTTCAGAGGCTATCTCTAGTACAGGTAGAAATCTTTGACTCCTCACTAGCTGAGCTAGCATCCAAAAGCCCTCTTCTACAAGATGTGAACCTGGAAAACTGCATCATTCCTGAAAATTTTTTGGTGAGTGATGAAGACATAACGATCAAAAAACTTTCAGTGGTCAACTGTGAAACACATGTGTGGCCAACATACTCTATAGATCTATCAACTCCATGCCTGCTGATGCTGACAATACTTGGAAGTTACTTCATGACAACCCATATTCGGAATGCGACTCAACTTCTAGATGTATTTGTTGGCATCTCTGAGGTACATGCAGATCATGTACAAGGAGAAGCTCTAGGCTCACTTATGACTGGTTCAATGCATTGCCAATCTCTAACGCTAACAACTTGGAGCATTCAGGTACCAAAGTTTTCATTTGATCTATTATCACTTAATTTAAGTTCATTGCTGCCTTAAACTTCTGATTTTGTTTCCATTGAAGGTTCTACCTACAAGGAACAATTCGCTAGAACGATTGCCGAATGCCTTTAATAATCTTAAGCACTTATGTTTGGCCGTGGGCCTAGCAAAACAAGAATTTCCTGGCATATCTTGCTTGTTAAGGAGTTCCCCAAATTTAGAGACTCTAACCCTGCATATGCATGAACCTGAAATTGTCGATTGGGTGGGCATTCCTAAGTTCTGCACTGGATTATGTAATGTTGTAATAAAACGCCAGTAACTTTTTAACATCTTTATCTTATTGGTCCATTGACAGGAAGAGTTCCAGGAGGATGTTCTAGACATTTTTGACTTTGAAGAGCAGACCTATTGGGAGACACAGAATTGGATATTCAATTGTCTGCATAATTCTCTTAAAGAAGTCGTGATACATGGGTTTCTTGGAAGTATCAATGAGATGCGACTTCTTCAGTTTTTACTGGAAAAAGCTAGAGTTCTTGAAAGGATTAGTATAATCTCTAATTTAGCAAAACTGATCCTAGCAGGCGACCCACAACAACAAATAGAACACATGCAGTTTCAGTGCCAAATGTTCCAGATGTTGCTAAACTTCCCAAAAGCATCTACACAAGCTCGCATAACCCTTTACAGAAGCTAATTGAGGATATAATGTTTTTTTTTTTTTTAATTTCTGTTGAGCGTTGTTTTGTTGAATGCAATATACTATAAGGCTTTATTATCTAGGTGTAGAATATGGTGCTGGTGCCCTTCTTCTGGAGAGTGAAAATCTTCATGGAAAGCACCTAACGCTATGGTTCCGAATTGAACTTTTCAGTTTTCATAGTAAGAATTTTCTGTTGCATCAATGGAAGTTTGTTTGAGGTCATTTAGCCTATTCTAGCTTAAATTTATCCAGAATCTAACAAAATGACCACAAGACAAAGATGCTAAGATTCCTCATTCAATAGTAAGTTTTACAAGGCTTCAAATTGTCTTATTTTATAATCTGCCAACAAGTTAGTATCTTAAATTCCAGATAAAGCTCAACCAGCTCAAAGGCCATGAATTAAGTCTAAATCAAAAAGATTACACCGAACACATAAATCAAAATCCAAATAAACTCATAACCACTTCAAAATACACCATCTTCAATCCCATCAACATCACACAAAGCTCAAAACACAGAAAACAGAAGAACCCAGAGAAGAGATATAAAGTGAAGCACTTGAATAATTAGCAAATAGTATGGTTATAGAACAATTTTAATGCTAATAAAATCTGTTTCTTTTACCTGTTGACTGTGAATGATCATCTTTCCATCCCGAAATTGACCAGGACATTTTTGTATTGTTGCAGAAGCTGGCGAACAAAGCGCCCATAAATTTCTGACCAAAAAAAAAAATCTGAAAAATATCAAAATTTAATCATAAATAATATACTCCTAGATCGTATTCGTATCTTTCATGTTGCAAATAAACCTGTAATATCAAATGATCACTTATTAAAAAAATTTACTGAAAACTTTTCCTTACTTAAACCTTTATTTAGAATTTACTATTTAATATTTAAACCGGAGGCCCGAAGCCCAGCCCAGATTAAGCCCAAAACAATGAAAATATCGCCTCCTTAACACAAAAATCTCATCTTACCCTCTCATCATCTCTTCACAAAAACTCTCGCTGTCTCTCCGTTTCTCTCAATCAACAATGGCGACTTTGTACACCCCATCTCTTCTCACGCTAAAATCTCTCCTTTCACCTCGCCCTCAAGTCACGCTCGGACTCCGACCCAACTCACTGAGTCTCAACCTCCCAACTCGCTTTCGCTCTCGCTCAATTTTGACCGTCAAAGCTGGACCAACAGACAGCGACTACTCCTCAAAGAGAAGCAGCAGCAATGAACCAAGGGAGACGATAATGTTACCGGGATGTGACTACAACCACTGGCTCATTGTTATGGAGTTCCCCAAAGACCCAGCTCCCACTAGAGAGCAAATGATTGAGACTTATCTCAACACTCTTGCTACTGTTCTTGGCAGGTGATTGTTTGTTGTTTTGATAGATTATGAGAAAGGGTTTCATGGGTATTTTGTTTTGTGTGAAAATTTTCCTTGGTTCTGCTTTCAGTGTGTTTACTACGTAGTTTTTTGTATTGTGACTTTTACTTGTTTGTTGGGATGAGAAAGTGTTTGTTTGTTGAGGAAGTAGTTCTTAGATTTTGTATCTTTTTGTTAAAAAGTGGTTCTTGCAAAGAGAGACTTTCAAACTTTAGTGAAAGTTCTTATTTTTATTTTGTTTATTGTGTGTGTAAGTGTGTTACCGGAGATATTATTCAAATTGTTTAAACCTTGTTTTAACTAGAAATTAATAATTCAACTCTCATTATTGTTTCCAATTTAGCTTAGTAACTGGCAGTAAACCATATGATGAATGAACATAAGTATAGATGGCATATTGTGATGCATATTTGAAGTAGTGAGCATCGCAAGAATCTCTTTTAAGTTATTAGGCCCAAGTCTTGGGTAATTTTCCTCATTAATCTTCAATAATGGAGAAAGCTCATATTAATTTTATTTTATTGTGGCTACAGCATGGAAGAAGCAAAGAAGAATATGTATGCTTTCAGCACCACCACTTACACTGGATTCCAGTGCACTGTATCCGAAGAAACCTCCGAAAAATTCAAGGGTATGCAGATAGCTGACATTTGATTGTTTAAGCTATTTTACTTATTTATTGATTTGTGAGTGTCTAACATGTATTGTTCATTGTAGGACTGCCGGGTGTGCTCTGGGTGTTGCCGGACTCTTACATAGATGTCAAAAATAAAGATTATGGAGGTTAGTTTCTCCACTTCACTGTTCATTTGAATAAATAGTTTGTATCGTCAGAATAACCAAACCGCGGCAGTAGTCTAATGGTCATATAATGTCCTTTCATATTATCTTGTCTATTTGTAGGTGATAAATATGTAAATGGGGAGATAATTCCATGCACGTATCCTACTTATCAACCAAAGCAACGAAAGGAATCGAAATATGTTAGCAAAAGATATGAGAGACGACGAGATGGCCCTCCACCTGAACAAAGAAGACCTAGACAAGCAGCAGCTCAGTCAGAATCAACTTCTGGATGAGGTACCTAAATTTCCATTATACTTTGGTTACTGAATTGTGGTTTCTTAAATTTGGTTTGTATAATATTTATTCTATCATTTTTTGACAGTTTGCGACTACAAAGGCAAATTGAACTATGCTGCTATGGATATCAGTTGTATAATGAAGACCCTTGTTATATGGGGTACTCATCTGTTTTAATTTTTTCCCTGTTAGGGTGAAAGTTTCTCTTAGCTAGAGTTTTGGAGAAAACTATTGTGCTACATGGGCTTTTTTAGTTTATTATTATGTGAGTTAAATGTCTAGTGGTACTTTTGTATCAGATTTTGTCACTTAGTTTTAATCCTATATGGTTATTCTTAGATGGAATTTGGATGATGTTTGATTTGGTTATTAAAATTTTTTCTTTTTTTCTTGATCTTTGTGCCTTTGGAAAGAAGAATGACAAGGGAACTGTGTAATGACTTCAATTGATTAACAGGGTAAGATAATTTGAAATCTTCGTAAAAGATATATCATAAACAATAATATTGTACTTACAAAGATTTCCATATAAAGTGGGTGACAAAAAATGAATAAAAAAGTAAAATAAAAGGTCAAATATTCATTATATTCACTTTTTTTATTTATTTTTTGTCACACCTATTTTGTATGAAGATTTTTATAAGATTTTTTTTTGTAAATGTAACATACTCTATGATGAAATTCTTCTCAAACCTATGAAATTATGAAACAACTTGTTTTGCTGGAGAGACAACATGAATAAGCATATGAATCTTGGTTATACGAAGTAGGGTTGTATCAGAACCTGGACATGGGAACGACTTCTGATTTCATTTGTGAATTAATAGATTAGCTTTCTTGGCATAATGAAAGCAGAAAATGGAATTATAAAGATGGAACTTTTTGTATATGATGTTTTAGAGATCATAGGTTTTTGATTCTGATAACAGATGGAGCCTTGCTTGAACCCTCCATGTAATGACACCTTATTGTACTAGTATAACAATTCAAGATCTTCCTTTCTTCTGGCATCCTTCCACAAATAAGTGGGAGAGAGGGGTTAAACATATACATTCTGCTGACCTGCATATATAAAATCATGTTTTGCTTCCAAATTTATGTGTTTATCTGTATACATTTCTGCCCCTCATATTGTCCAGACTCCTAATTCACATATTGCTAATGAGTGACTTAAAACATGTCACAATGGCATCAAACCTCTGAATTCTGAAACATAGCCCACTCTACCTGAAATCTTGTTGAGGACTTTAAGGAACCCAAAACCCTTAACAAAATGATGCCATTGCTACCTCAAAGCTAATGGTCATGAAATTCAAGTTCCTCGCACCTCACCGCCCTATTTATAGTATTTGCTTTTTGATACTCAAAAATAATAATTGAAGTCCCCTTTTGTGCTACAATGATTTTGCAATTGGCAAACTGATGTTGGATTTATGCATCTTTGAAGTACTTATGCCATTTCTTTAAGATTTGGAGGGGATCTGCACACTGTCCATGAAATCCTAATTTGTTTATTGTCATGAGCCAATGATTAAATCTAGGGCAAGAAGTTTCAAATGTTCATCAAATCCTGAAACTGAAAGAAGCATGTTCATCAAATATTGAAACTAAAAACTAAATATGGCTGGCCAGAAAGATACACATGCCTCCATGCAAGATCGAACTACAGACCTTCAATTTACTACTTTACATGACTCACGCTCTACCACTGAGCTATAAAGGCATGCACATTGCATTTCTTTGCAAGTTGAAAAATTACTATTTCAACTAGGTGTGTGTTGTGTGTGATTTTTCCACCAAGCTCGGAGTATCACTAGGTTATAGCCCAATCCAAAATCAGCTCAACTCTACTGATTGTTCAACTCAGCATATGCTCGTTGAGTTATAGCTCGACCTAGCATAAGCTAGTTGCGACCAATCCTTACAGTCGTTCAACCAATTCATGGATAAGTTTAAATTCCGGATATCTCATGAAGGATCAGATCGACAACAATCTTTGTGCAATCACAGCACCCAATCGCGAGAATATCGGAGTTGCGTTTCAAACTTAATTGTAATCCCATTATTTTTGCTCTTTCCTTTGTACAAACTCTGTATATAAACCCCCTTCAACGATGAGAAAGGGGTTAGAAAACATTTCTAGGATTGTCATTGTAAGCTCTCACAACAAATGTAAAAACAATGGACGTAGGCTCAAGGGTTCATCTTGCCGAACCACTTTAAAAATCTCTTTGCCATTTACTTTACTGCATTTTATTATTTACCCTCACGGTTACTTGTAATCACGCACACATCAGTTCCGATCTTGTCAAGGTCGATTTGATCACTCTAGTTGGTGCAAAATCTTGTATCAACATTTTGGCGCTAGAAGGAGGGCTTGAACCTCCGCCAAAATCTCACAAATTTCGGCAAACAACCTCAGTGATTTAATCAGTCTAGGCCCACAGTGGTACGTACAAGATCGAAAACCACCACCAAAAACCACAACAATGTGGAGATAACCCACCAAGAGGTACAACCAATGTTTTAAAAACTGGACCGGAGGAGGGCAACCCGCTTTGATCGTTGGGTCACAGTTCAACCGGTCCAACCGGTTAGATCGTCGGTTGAACTGATAGTTTGATAGGTTTAAAATCTAACAAAAACACCCCTGATAAATACCATCAGACCCTATAGGTTTGAAATCTAGCAAACACAACCCTGGCCAAATGCAAATCGATGATTGATTGGGAGAGCAGCGACGACACACCAGGATGGGTAGATCGGATGATGGGGAGGGCAAATCAACAGTTAGTAAGTAGAGGCATCACCAGAAAATGGTAGATCGGTGGTGGAAGTCAATGGTCACGGTGGCTTTTTTTGGTGAGATGACTGGATCTTTGTGAACGACGGCAAAGGAGCTTGGGAGAAGGTAGATCGATGGCTGAGGAAGTCTGTCGATGCCGGGAAATGGAAGAAAAATCACACGGCGAAGGTGGACGACGAAACATCACGCCGTAGCTAGAGATGAAGCATGGCGATCTAGAAGAAAGTCAAAACTCGAGGAGGGTGGTTTCCGGACGTGAAGGGAAGGTGAAAGGTCGCAGGAAAAGGGGAGGTCATTTCCAATTTGCATTTGGTCAAAGGGTGTGTTTGCTAGATTTGAAACCTTCAGGGACTGATTCATATAAATAAGGGGTGTGTTTGTTATATTTTAAACTTGAAATAGTTAAAAAGATTGACCCGACTCGGAGAAGGCCCCGGGTCCCGGTCCAACCGATTGGACGAACCGGTTCGGTCTAGTTTTTAAAACAGTGGGTACAACAAGACGTTGTTAGGCGTCGACCACTAGTGTCACCTACTCAACAGATCGCGAATAACCAGGGAGCAATGACGTCAAACCCCGAGAACGGCCAACTGGTGGAAATGATCAGGAAATGACCAAAACAATGGTTGCACATGCGGTGCAATAGAATGTGGAGCTAAGAAATCAGCAACCAACCACACAAAACCTTGACCAGCCACGCTTCACCGATATCACCCTGACAGTTGAAATTCGGCAGGTGACCAGTTTGGCTCATCGGTACCAAGAGGCAACCGACACCCTAACATCACAAAGTACATTCCGCTCACGAGCATGAGTCCCACGGGCAAACTAACCCCGGGAGGTGACCAGGAAAACAACCAATGGGGGAGAATGAAGGTAATGGTCGCCCACGAGATGCTCAACCTACTTAAGCGATATTCCTAGCGTCAGCGTGCCGGTCTTAACCCACACCCAAGAAAAGCTCGATCCTCTCAAGCTCGCGAGATGAGTCATGTGCGCCAATCTAGCAATGATCGATGTTCTGGTTATAACCGACGTCATGAGCAACGCACTGATGAGCATGATAACACCTATCAACCTAGCCATCATGACTCAACTTTGCGCATTAATGTGCATAATGGAGGGGGCTCACAAGCAACATATTTATGAACTTACTTGCTTGAGGTAAGGCTGAACAAAGCCAACCAAGGCAATCACAACGAAGACTGGGTGTAGAAAATGCTCGATGACCTAAGAGCCCGCCAGAACAATATGGCGGAAGAAATAGTGAGCTCTCCCTTCACAAAGGAAGTTCGACAGGCCCCGCTCCCACAACGGTTCAAGGCGCCAGAAAGTAAGTTCGACGAGAAATGAGATCCTACAGACCACCTCGACACTTTCAATGACTTGATGGAGCTGCACCAAGTCTGTGACTTGGGAAAGTGTCATTGCTTCGCGGTCACATTGGTAGGGGATGCCAAGAGGTGGTACAAGAGACTCAAGGCGAATGTCAACAGTTTTTAGCAACAATTCTCCTCACTGTACTTGCAGCAATTCTAAGCGAGGAGACAGTTCGCAATGTCGCTCCGCTACTTGAGCAATATTCGTCAGGAAAAAGATAAAACACTGACCTTGTATTTAAGGAAGGTTTTAGAACGAGCAAGCAAAGGTCACGGAAGCTCGAAAAGTCAATCCGAACTTTGCTAATTGTAGACATCAGGCTATAAAAGGAGCTATGGAAAGAGCTCCAAAGTGAGATTACATAAGCTTGGCAAAGTTTTACCAGATGACTGCAAAACACCAACGAGTAGACAGCTCGCTAGTAGCCCTAGCCAAAAGCTCGCCGTGAAGAGCCATGGATAAGCGACAAGATCGCCCATGAGACAAGCGGAGGGGCCAAGACCGTAATGATAGGGATTGGAGCAGGTCCCAAAAAAGATAGAGAATAGATAATGCGAAGACAGACAGCTTTTCCTGTGATATGCAGAATATACCCCCTTACACAAGACATAACTCATAAATTCGAAGTCTCTCATGAGGCAAAAAGACTGCCCGCTCTAGAAAGAATGAGGGGGTTTTGGGTAGAAGAGATCGACAAAAATATTGTCGATACCATCGGGACATTGGGCATAATACCAATGAGTGTTGGACCTTAAAAGATGTCATCGAAGACCTGATACGAAGGGACCAGCTAAAGGAATTTGTTAAGAAGGCACCAGCTCGCGAAAATGTTGGCGAGCAAAATAACCAGGTCTAGTAAACCTTGGCCAATGCCAACAATGAAAGCTGGTGGGCATAATCTACTAGGGGCTTGACATAGTGAGGAGCTCAAGGTGCGCTCGCGAGCAATATGCTTGAGAGGCCAGAACTGACTCGGTCCCTCAGGTAATGAGCTGTGAACAGAAGCCGCCAAAGCGGCCCAGACAAGAGAGCGAGGTGGTAGGAATCACGATCAAAGAATGTGAAGAATCCCCTCGCCATAATCATGATGCTATTGTAATCACAGTCAAGATCGGTAATGCCAGAGTATTGAGGGTGATGGTCGATAATGGGGAGTGGAACAAACATCATTTTCTTAAAAGCTTTCCAAGAAATGAGGTTCACGGAGAGAGGCTTGAAGGCGTGTCCATCGCTACTCTATGGATTCACTGGGGACAGCCTAGTCCCCAAGGGAACGATTGACCTTCCCGTGACTCTAGGGGCAAAGCCCAAAATCAGGATGATGATGATTGAATTCTTAGTGATAGACTATCCGACCACATACAATGTCATCCTCGAAAAACCAATCCTAGATGATTTGAGCTCAGTCACTTCAGTGTGCTGCCAAGCAATGAGGTTTCTAACTCGGGAGAGTCACGACGATCAAAAGCTGTATAAAGGAATCTCAGAAATGTTACAACTGGGCCATCAATGTTGCACTGAAATGGTCGCTCCAGAGGACAGTGATTATTACAGAATCTGAACCGCACTTTGGACCTCTCGAGGATACCATAGATCCTCGCATCCATAAAGAAAAACCTGCAATAAGGCGAACAGAAGAGCTATGAGAAATATCCATCAGTGAGGAAGATCCAACTCGTATACTGAAAGTTGGCAGTAGTCTAAGCAAAGAAATGGCTGATAATCTAGTGAGGTTTCTAAAGAAAAATCTCGACGTGTTCGCATGGGTGCATGCAGATATGGTGGGGATCAGCCTCAAGGTAATGTGCCACAGATTGAACATCGACCTAATAGCTTGACCAATAAGACAGAAGAGAAGGTCTATGGATACAGAGCGCTCTAAAGCGCTTAAAGATAAAGTTGACAAACTCTTGAACATCAACTTCATAAGAGAAGTGAAATACCCAGACTGGCTCGCCAACCCAGTCCTGGTTAAAAAGTTAAATAGCAAGTGGCAGACTTGTTTCGACTTCACAAATTTAAATAAAGCTTGTCCCTAAGGATAGCTTTCTGCTGCCCCCAGATCGACCAATTAGTAGATGCGATAACTAAAAACGCACTATTAAGCTTCATGGATGCATACTCGGGATATAACTAAGTGTCGATGTATCAACTCGATGAAGAGCATACCTCCTTTATTACTAACCAAGGGATTTATTGTTACAGGGTTATGCCATTTTGCCTGAAGAATGCTAGGGCGACCTACTAGCGTTTGGTGAACAAAATGTTCGTTAACCAAATTGGCAAAACTATGGAGGTGTACATCGACGACATGCTAGTCAAGTCAAAGGCCATCGAAAGCCACATTAAGCACTTGGGGGAAATGTTGACATCCTTAGAAAATATACAATAAAACTCAACTCTCTGAAGTATGCTTTTAGAGTAAGCTCGAAAAAGTTCTTAGGGTTCCTTGTAAATCAACGAGGTGTTGAAGCCAACCTAGAGAAGATTCAAGCTCTTCTAGACATGAAAAGTCCGACCAGTATAAGGCAGTACAGAGCTTGACAGGGCATGTGGCCAAACTTAGTAGGTTTGTTTCCTGAGCCTCGGACAGTGCTTACCATTCTTTGAGACCTTTGAAGGGGAAGAAATGTTTCAAGTGGACGGGTGAGTGCGAGAAAGCCTTCTAGGAACTGAAGAAACATCTAAGACAACCTCCTTTATTATTGAAGCCTGTCCAGGGTGAGCTACTGCTGTTATATTTATCAGTATCAAAGTTCACCATCAACGCGGCTTTGGTACGCAAAAAGGGGGAAGTGTAGTGGCTAGTGTACTATATGAGCAAAAAACTGCTCGACGAGGAGACAGGATACCCTAAAATAGAGAAGCTCGCCTATGCCCTTGTCATTGTCATTAGGAAGTTGTAGCCTTATTTCCAAGCGCACTCTATTCATGTGGTGACAAACTTTCTATTGAAAAAGATAATGCAAAAGCCAAAGGCATCACACAATTTGATCCAATGGATGACGGAAAATGAGTCAACATGATATCAACTTACATCCCGAGAATGAAAATCAAAGGTTAGGCTTTGGCGGACTTCATATTAGACTTCTCATCAGCCAGAAAGGGAAATAAGCTCGCTAGGGGCAAGCACCATAGGGGAAAGCAATGATAGAAATCAAAGCTCGGTGACCTATCATAGTGGACTCTGTATGTATATGGGTCCTCAAATGAGAAGGGGGCAAGAGTTAAGGCTTTTACTAGAAAGTCCCAATAGAAACCCGCGGTCAAAGTCGCAGTAAAGTTCGGGTTCACCACCTCCAACAACGAAGTTGAGTACAAGGCTTTGCTCGTGGTGGATCCGCCTCGCCAAGGAAATAGGGGCGGAGTCTATCAAGATTTACAGTGATTCCCAACTCGTAGTCCACCAAATAACTGGGAGTATCAAGCGAAAGAGGATAGAATGGCGTCCTACCTCTAACTAGTGAAGTCCGAGCTTGAGTAGTTCAGAGCCTTCATAGTTCTTTAGATCCCAAGAGAGAGGAATTGAATAGCCGATGCTCTAGCCCGCCTAGCCGCTGCAATGAGCCAAGAGAAAACTGATTCGATACCTATTAAGTTTCTCCCAAGTCCAAGCATATCTGCTCCATAAGGACCAGTCTTAGCAACAAGTCGAGATTCAGTTGGATGGATGCAATTATTGCCTACCTAAGGGATCGAACATTTCCTAAATGGAGAAATGAAGCTAGAACACTCTGCGTAAAATCAGCTTGATACACGCTCATCAATGACAAGTTATATAAGCATGGGTCCAATTCACCATTATTGCGATGTGTTAACCATGAGGATGTGGACTATGTTTTGAGAGAGATCCATGAGGGCATTTGTGGGAACCATATAAGAGGTAGATCTCTAGCATACAAAGTGCTTTGTCAGGGTTATCACTGGCCTACAGTTTTTGACGATGCAGTAGACTATGTGCACATATGCTACATATGTAAGAGGTTTGTAGACGTTCTGCAGGTTCCGTCCTAAGAGTTAACTACTTTGACAAGCCCCTAACCGTTTGCAATCTGGGGCATTGACCTGATAGATCTTTTGCTTCAAGGAAAAGGGGACGTTAAGTTCGTAGTGGTTGTTATGGACTACTTCACCAAGTGGGCAGAAGTTAAGCCTTTAGCCACCATCACATCGAACAAGCTGAAGGATTTCATCTACAAAAACATCTTTTGTAAGTTTGGAATCCCCCACACTATAATAATTTCATCTACAAAAACATCTTTTGTAAGTTTGGAATCCCTCACACTATAATAATACACAATGGAAAACAGTTCGACACTAAAGAGTTCGATCTTTTTGCGAACGGCTTGGTATTAAGAGGAGTTTCGTTGCTATTTATCTGCCTCAAGCCAATGGTCAAGTAGAGGCTGTAAACAAAGCTTATCAAGTACACCATTAAGAAGAAGCTTGGCACTTAGAAGGAAAGATGGGCCAAAGAATTGCCCGAGGCCTTGTGGTCTTACAGAACGACAACAAGAAGCTCGACAAGAGAAACCCCATTCTCTTTATCATACAGGTGTGAAGCAATGACCCCAGTTGAAGTGGGGATTAGTTCGTTTCGAAGGGAAGTTTTCAATGAAGAAACAAACGAAAAGGTTATTCGGCGTACTAAAAACCCAAACTTGGGGGCACTTGGGCCCAAATGAGAGGGTCCATTCAGGATCTCTGAAAAGCTTACACTAGGAACCTTCCACTTAGGAATGCCTCAATGGGGAAGCAATATTGCGAGCCTGGAACGTCAAACATCTGCAAAGGTATTACCAATAAACAGCTCGGGTTCCACTCATGTTTTATTTTCTTTCGATCATTTTTTATAAGGCCATTTACAGCCAAAATGTTCTATCAATAAAAAAGGTATTAAAAACTTTTCTTTGTTCGCCATTTCTATTTACTTGTTGTTTAGCATTTATCATTCATTGCTTCAAAAATCGTGACCTATGTGATCGCATCTAAAAAACTTAGAGTCAAGAGTTGAAGAAAATGGCAGCTTATCTCAATAAGGCCACACCAAAATCCAACTCATTAAGAGTGAAATACCCCAAATCGACGAAGTTACACTTAGAAAAATTCAAGTAAAACACATCGAAGGAAATCGGTCATAAGCCGACAACCAAAACTCGAGACGAACAATGAATCCAAAGTTGGACTTGTCGCATAAGATTTCCTCACATATATTCGAAAAGTTCTTCAAGAAGAGAGTTATGCTTCACTTGGAGCAAACTCAAATTTTTATGATAAGTCCGATTAGGACAATTGAAACGACTAAGTAGAAATAAAAAAAATTGCTCGACAGAGACATGCAAAAATATCTTTCATTGATTATAAGATTTGGTTACAAACTTAAAAAAAAAAAAAAAAAGATACAAATTTTTTTTCTTAAACAAGTGGAGGAGTGAGGGCATCATCATCACCGCACCATGAAGCTTGTCACCATGAAGCTTGTCACCAATTGGGACAGATGGTTCCTCGATGGTAGGAGTGACAATGACCTCTTCAGGGTTGGGAGCTGGCACATCTTTTGGAGCCTCGCCCGAAGGAAGATCAACAACAATGTTGGGAAGTGTAGCCAAGGAGCCGGATCCTCGACCTCTTTCTTGAGGCTAGTCTCCTCCTCGCCTTCCTTGACTTTTTCTTGGCCCTCACCATCAGGCTCGGAATCATCCGAATACACATAGACCATTTCCTAAGCTTCGGTCCTCATCCTGTCGACCTCTTTCTGATAAGCTCACGGAAGAAAGGTGAAGTCGATTGAGGGATGAGCATCCCGCAATTTTTGCACAAGGAAGACCGACATCTCTCAAGCCCGATTGGTGATGACTTCATTCAGTCCCCTAGATTTGAAGCCTAAGCCACTCAATCTCAGCCTCGACATTTCGTCGACCTTCTGCTTCTTGGGCAAGGTCGAGCGAGGCTTGTTTAAACATTGCCTCCTAATCTAAGACAATTTTTTGAACCAAGGAGAGCTTAGAGTTTAGCTTATTATTGGCACCTCGCTACTATGCCAAACTCTTCTCAGACTCGATCGCCTTGGCTTCAGCCTTTGCCTGCGTGGCCTCGTTCGCCTTAATTTTGTCAAGGAACAAAGGTTGTCATCTCTTCCCTAAACCGCTCAAGCTCGGCCTGTTTCGCTTCTTTCTCCTTCTCCGCAACCTAGACCATAACCAAGGCATCCTCCTTCACCATTTCTACTAGATGCAATCCTACCTTTACCACATAACTGCACACCAAAGCCAGCATCTAGGTGGGAGATGAATCCCTAACACCCACGAAAGTTCACGGGGTGACGCCATCTTTGGCCGCTGTAGCCCCGATGCTAATATGATCAGGGAGTTGATCGATTAATACATCGAACGCAACTCGAGCCGCCTCATCCATCTTTTTTCCTTTTTGCCAAGACGAGCTGGATTTACTTTCCACGGTAGTGGCGGATTCGCTCGTGGGAACAGACTTCTTCTTGGCCAAGTCCCCAGGACACAAACTTCTTTGGGCCGCCAGCCTGCTTGACGACCTCCTTACCTGAGCCGACCTGCTGCTCGGCCATCTTTTGCTTCCCCAAGTCCCCCTGTAAGGCTTGGTTCTATTTCTTCTTGCCCAAGCCATCATATTGTTCTGGTGCTTTCTGTTTCCTTGAGCCTCTAGTTGGCTTGGATGCTTTCTTTGCCAGCCCCTTTTAAGGCTTAGGGTACCTTTCCCATCAACTGCCTTTGAGGCGGTCACGGGCTTCTTCGCACTTGAGCCTTCCCCAAGTTCGCCCCCACTTCTCTTCGCGCTAACAACATCAGTAGGTAGCTCCATCGCCGGAACAACTGGGGTTTCTTGGTAGCCTCAGAAGTTGCTACCTTTTTCTTAAGACACTTTAGTTTCTCAGCCCACATTTTTGCAAAAAGAGAAGCAAGCTACACAAAAGGAAGAAGCGTGAGCAAGTGACCACTTTACCTTTCTTGAGAATGGTAAAGAATTTGACGTTATCCTCTCAAAAGTTGTATGCCCTCAAACGAGGAAGCAAGAAAATCTCGTTAACATTGCGCTCTCTGTCGGAAAGGTTGCTGAAGATTTGAAGCCTCTGCAAGCTTACACCAGGGAGAAAATTATGTTCGACGTTAATTGTAAAGCAAAGAAGTTCAATTATTTCAACCATCGAGCTTGAAAACAATCTTTGCACACACGTGGGTTGAAGTCTTACTATCTTCCAAAATAAAAACGTCAGTCTCCCCGACCTCATAAAAGAAAAACTGAGAGTCCCAATGTAGGACCTGCTTTGGAACGTTGACCATGCCTATTGAAATGTACCTTCCTCACCTTGGAGAGTTAATATGTCTGGTCTTGACCTTTCTTTAATCTATACAAATGGACGAGCTTCTCACCAGATTGCTCGCCCAGCTCGACAATCATGTACGCTATGTACGAACCTATGATTATGACGTATGAGTTTGCAGACAGCTGAGAGGAAAGATGTCGAATCGCCTCAAAATGTTGTTGATGAAATGGTGAGGGGGAATAGACACCCCACATCTCAAAAGGCTCTCAGAGATCGCCACCCATCCTGTGGGGGGATTCTTCTGGGAAAAGTTTCCCAAAACCCTCAAGTTGAGTTGAGGTGCATAAGTCTCTTTTATGCGCCTAAGATATTCGATGTCAATCGAGGATTACGGTTCCCTTTGCAGCTTGTGAATTGGAGACCACCTTGACTGAGCCAACTCTACAAAAGCATAATCGGATGAGCCCGTCGCATCAAGATCCAAGTTTCATGTGACGACCTTCTCAAAGACCTCAAGGATTATGTCCCCGAAGACCGTCGAGACCACAAGGGAATCGAACATGCAATCAATTGTGTGGCTGCTAGATGAAGACATGACTATAACTCGTATCTAGGCACCTGAAACAGAAGCAAACTTGTGTCAGAGCTCAAAAAACTTGGCGACCTATCCACACTTTGCTTTTAGTTTAAGCACCCGAGATAGCTCACGCCAGACAACAGATGCACGCGACCTACTAAAGGATTCCGAACCATCATGATAAACCCTCCTTAAACCCAGGACCACCTAAGACACACTTAAAAACCCTAATAAAGCTCTCAAAAGACTCAATATGGCCACGACAATGGCCACCCTCAGCCACAAAAATCAAGAAAACAATTAAAGGAAGGGAAAAGAAACCTTATCGGAACAAGAGAATAGGATGAACTTGCTGAAAAAAGCACTGTGAAGACGAAAAAGCAGCAACGAAATGAGCAAAAATGTCTGAGAGTTTTTGCAAGATGAGTAAGCTTTCTGACAAGTTCGCCTGCTTTTATAGTGGTTTGCATGGGAGACGAAAGGGCGGGGCTCGATCATAGCCGTCAATCTACAGTGAATCTTGACCTTCCATTCGTTGAGCAATCTCAGCCTTGGACGTGGCCACGTGTCAACCATCTACGAGGGGTGATGAATCGTCAAACTGCCATAATCATAATTGTCGCCGCACGTCGCCTCAATTCCACACATGGACAACTATAGTTGCCCACGCGACAAAAAGTAACTATCAAAGGTCTGCATTTAATGCGACATGACCGTGTGGAATTTACACAACTATCCTTTCTTTTCAAATTCCGAGTTTGTCAAGAGTGTCGCAGAAGAGAAAAGGTCCAAGTGTGGAGTACATCGATTGGGCATGAGTTCCGACTCTCGAAGCTCGACCGAATCTTCACCCAATGCCCTACCAACAATGTCAAGCTTGATATCAAATCAAGCAATAGTCTTTGAAGCTCAAAACGAGCATCGAACACTAGGGGATAGATGTTGTGTGTGATTTTTCCACCAAGCTCGGAGTATTACGAGGTTATAGCCCAATCCAGAACCAACTCAACTCTACCAATTGTCCGACCCAACATAAGCTTGTTGAGTTATAGCTCGACCTAGCACAAGCTAGTCGTGACCAATCCTTGCACTCGTTCAACCAATTCATAGATAAGTTCAAATCCCAAATATCTCGTGAAAGATCAGATCGATAACAATTTTTGCGCAATCACAACGCCCAATTGCGAGAATATCAGAGTTGCATTTCAAACTTAATTGTAATTTCGTTATTTTTGCTCTTTCCTTTTGTACAAACTCTGTATATAAACCCCTTTAACGATTAGAAAGGAGTTAGAAAACATTTCTTGGATTGTCATTGTAAGCTCTCATAGCAAATGTAAAAACAATGGATGTCGGCTTAAGAGTTCATCTCGCCGAACCACTTTAAAAATCTCTTTGCCATTTACTTTACTGCATTTTATTATTTACTCACTGTTGGTTACCCGTAATCACGCGCACATCAGTTCCGATCTCATCAAAGCCGATCAGATCACTCTAGTTGGTGCAAAATCTTATATCAACAATGTGAATAAGAACTTTAATAGTGAATTGTTTGTAACAGTGTCAAGCTATCAAAAATTCATCAATTGGGTTGCCAATGTCACGAGTCTAGAGTTTCAACACGAGGAAATGGTCATGCGACACCCCTAGCATCACACTTGAGAGGAAGTAAGTCTATATGTACACTCTTCATCGACTTAAGGTCTATTAGTTTCGTCCTATCATGGACTCATCAGGGAAGCGGCTCTAGCTCCCAACCAGTCATCGTAGACTTGAAGAACAATTCTTAACGGCTCCTGCACTCCCTTTTCACGGAGCACCTCCCTTCTAAAGGCTTTTATGAAGCATTGCTAATGTACTGGAAGGAAACACACCTAACGTCTCAATTGTCATACCCAATGTGAATGCTTCGCGAAACCTTTCAACCTATGCTCTCCACACTTGTTACTCTTATCACGACATTGCGGAATAAGTTCGTGACACCTACACTACTAATCTATAAAAAGATGACAATGTATGGGACAAAAGAAATTGGATTATCAAAATAGTCAATGAGAAATATAACTAGCTGAGAAAAGTCTGCTTCTTTTGTTTTGAGAACCACCTCTGCAACTCCCTGTATAAACAACTGTATGCCATTATAATTCAGAATTCAACACTTTTTCCTTCTTGGAACTCTTCACTCTTGATGCCTCTTCCTGTTGATCACCTTCACACCCTATAATCCAACTCCTGATTAAACAATAAATAAAATAAATCTGGGGGTTGTTCCTTTCTCTTTTTGCTGCAATTTCAGCGGAATTCAGACACCAGAGTCAACCTAAAATTTGAACCAAATTCAGTATTATTCCACTTTGTTTATTTTTGGTATCAAAAACAAGAAACAAAAAGATCAATATTCTTTCTTTCTTTTGACAACCAATGAGCTACAAACACCAAGCTTCCTTTAAACCTTTTTCATTTTACTATAAGCTAAAGAATCTCTGCTTTGAAAATTTGCAACTTCTTTACACCATTAACCAGCAGCAAACTTATTATAAAGTCTCTGAACCTTAAAATCTGTGACAGCTTTTTCTTTCTAAAAATCACTTGAATCTTCTTCCAACTCTTCCTTTTCCTCCTATTAAACCACCAATAAGGTTCTGCTTTGATGTTCAACTATTAATTAACAAAGCCAAAGGGCCCAATAAATTGACCAAAGTTAAGCCATTTTCTAATCCAAACTATTAAACCTAACCGCACTTCCCACCAAAATTAATATTAAGAACAAGAAGAAGAAGCTTCATCAATCAAACAACAAATAAGAAAACGCCGTGTTATGTAAAGATTTTCTGATTAATAAAAGAAATAATAATTTATTTCAATATATTAGCAGTGGTTTTACTGTCTGGAATTGAGAAATTTTAGGGTTAAAAAGATTCGAATCTAAAAACCAGCAAACAAACAAGTAAATATAAGGAACAGGAATTGATGATCATTAACTATATCTTATTGTTTTGACGCGGAAGGAAGAAATATGAGTATGTGGGCCTCATTTATTTTACCTAAACCTAGCTTTTGCTTTATGTCAAAATGAAAATTTGCTCATGTTTAATGCTTCTAACTTTAATTCTGCATGTGGATTGAGTATATTCCAAGAATTAACCCACAAAGGAGTAATCTAGTAATTTTTTGTCCTTAATCATAGATAATTACGGAGTAAATGACGTATTCTCACCTGAGGTTTAACGAAATCACAAATTGATATCTTTGATTGCATTTATTTCATATTCTTATCTTTAAACTAACACCGTTAATGATTGTTAAGGATGCTAGAAACGGTGAATTATCTTAACAAGTGAAGGTATGAGTTTTATAAAGAAGATTGTGAAGAGTCTAATGATGGTCTCAGAAATGATTTTGAACTTCGAAATAGATTAAAAAAAGCTAAAAATCACTTGCTTAAATATTATTAATCGTGAACTACTCTTTGCTAACATAGTCATTCTTCTGCCTAAAAATACGTCAACACGCTAAAAAATTTAAAATCCGTTAAAAAAAAAAACGATAAATCTAGAATTAATGCAACAAACCTGATAGAAATATGTCGTTTGCTCGTAATATGATTAATATCTATTCTGATCCTCGTGTTTTAGGGATCCTCTTTTTCAGATCCCCCATCGACCGCCTCACCTTTCAGCCCTTTCTTAAATCTTAATATTATTATTAAATTCAATTAATAATTTGTATTAGCATTGAAGTCAGAAAGTCTGACAAATTAATAATTTGTTTCTTTATAAATAATTAAAAAAAAAGATGTATTAACATGGGGATTTGTTGGAAAAAAAAAAAATATTGATAGCAGCAGGCGTGGGTCTCATGATAGGAGGAGGTCACGCAGTAGGCACGCGTGAGGGACCTGGGAAACCCACACGTGGCCCGAGTCTAACACAAACCAGGTAAACACTCACTGTCTGGCCCACTTGTTTTAAATCACTTGCCAGGTGGTGACCTACTTATGTCCCCACGCGGTGAGATACTCATTATCTCTACTCAACTTTGTCCAACCACTGTCACTCTATGACCCTGCACTGGCATTTTAGTAAAATTTTACAATCTTTTTCTACCCTTTTTTTGGTAACACAAATTAACATATTTTACCATATAAAAAATTTATATTTTACGGATAAATTTTGTTGATTTTTCGTGATTGTGGGTCTACAAACATGAGATAAATGTCTAAAATGTGTTAAAATATTTGTTACAATATCAATCCGTTTTTATTTGTACCAATTGTTTGACTATACTGTTATTATATAATCATTGTTAGATTGAAATATTTAATTTTTTTTCAAAATACATTATGTTTACAGTATAATTTTACAATATTCTCTTACAACATTTGAAGATTTTGACTAAACATGAATGACCATTTTTTATATACGAATGACCGTTTTTCGGAGACAAATAATCGTTCATTCATAAAGAACGGTTATTCCATTAATAAGGAACAATCATTCCTAATGGTTCATTATGAATGAACAACTATTTCTTATAAAAGAATGATTGTTTTTTTATAAGGAACAGTCATTTCTTATGAAAGAACGATTGTTTCTTTATAAAGAATAATTATTCTTTATGAAAAAACGGTCATTCATCTCCAAGAAACGATCGTTTGTATCTAATCAAAATTACTTAGTGTCTTAAATGTGATAAAAGTTAACGTGATAATGAGATTGGAAGAGAAAGTTTTGAGATTATGCCATGAATATTATTTTAAAAAAAAAAAAAAATCAACAACAACAGTAAGATTACTGTGACGATAATAACGAGCTAAGCTTCAACAGTACGAGTACTGTAACTGACACGATACCCTTTTACCTCGTGTAAACGTTTGCAGAGAATCTAAAGCCTTATATATATAAAATAAAATAGAATCCACCTGAAAGAATTACCTTTATTAACCCTTCTGCTTCAGTTTCAGATTTCTGGGCTTCTGCCTTTTTGACTGCAGACACACCCGTTACTTGCTCTATGTTTGCAGTTAATAAACCAACCGAAGACTCTTTTTATTGACCATAATGCCCTTTAATGTTTTTACTTTAGGTTAAAGAATATTATTATCTATTTTGCTTTAGCTTATAAGTTATGATAAGCATCTTTGATTGCATTAATTGTTATGATTAAAATAAAAATCTCAAAGAATATTGATGTGGACTCATTGACGTATAAGCATGCAATTTGTTGAGGCTGAGGCCCTACCTTTTGAGAAGAATTATTAAAAGTTTGCTTTGAGACAAGGAAAAAGCAAAAAATTCCTCTTAGATATTTCATATTTTCAACATTTTATTATTCTTAAACAAATTCATCATTTGGGTTATTTTTATCTCATGATAATTATATTTTAAAAATAATTCTAGATAAATATGTATATATAGGTCAAACCTTGATTAGATTCTTTAAATTTAAAATAAGTTAAGATAAACATGTATCTAACCCAGCCTAACAACATTATTATAGAGCTTAAAACACAATCAATAAAACATAAAGCTTAAGCAAGAGATCTAATCACTTTGAACCATTCATTTATACGTATAAATTAAGGGTCATTTAGGTGATACATTCCAAAACATTAATTGTTTTATCAAGCTAAAACCCTAAACAAAACCTTTTAATTTCTGGCCCCGCATTCACCAACACCCAGTAGGGGTAAAATAGTAAATCCATATCTCATGCATCTCTTCTTCTAACTCCTAATACAAACAGTCTCTTCACTTTCCTTCAAAACTTGACTCCTTAAACTCTCTCCAAAAAAGAGAAAAGAAAAGAGGAAAAAAAAAAAAAAAAAATGGCAATCTTTACTTTTAACACCAGAAATATAAGCTTATTTATTTCTTGTTTCTTGATTTTTCTCTTTTTCCCAGTTCTTTGTTTCTCTTCTTCAATCCACGATCTTCTCAGGTCAAGAGGGTTGCCTCCTGGCCTTCTTCCGAAGGAAGTGAAGTCTTATTCACTTTCTGAAAATGGGATGCTTGAGGTTGTTCTTGAAGGGCCATGCTTAGCCAAATATGAGAACAGAGTTTTCTTCGACAGTGTTGTTAAAGCTAATCTCAGCTATGGCAGTCTCAACGGAGTCGTGGGTTTGTCTCAAGAAGAACTCTTCCTTTGGCTTCCAGTCAAAGATATTATCGTTGATGATCCAACTTCTGGCCTTATTTTGTTCGATATCGTTGTGGCTCACAAAGAACTCTCTTTGTCTCTCTTTGAAGATCCTCCCGATTGTAAACCTGAAGGTAATTAAGTTTCAGATTTTAAACTCTTTTGGTTTGAATAATAACAGTTACTTAATTAAGTTTTTAATGCATTTGCATCAAGTTTTTATTAATTGTTGTTTCAGAAACTGTTTACACAGACTCCATTTCCTCTTTCTCTTTCTCTGTCTGTTTCTGTCACCATCTTTTTGTTTGTTGTCTGCTAAACTTCCAATCACAAAAGAGTAAAAAAAATTAAAAAATAAACATAAATAAAATCAAGGAACTTTCCTGTTGTGGCAGAAGGTACAACCACAACAAGCAGCCTCCTTGGATATTGAAATTAGAAAAAAAAAAAAACTAATTATTTGTAGTTTAGTTAATTTTCTTTGATTTTTTTTTTTTTAAGAGAGTAATATTCATGTGGGTTCTGTTTGTGCAGGTGTGTTGAAGAATCATGTGAGGAAGGAGAAAGGAGGAGATGAGGCTCTGAGATAGAAAGAAAAGAAGAGCAGAGAAGAGATGCCAAACAAACAAACAAACAAATTCTGTCAACTTTGTCTTTTTGTTCTTCATGTAATAATTGTTAATCAAAAGTTTCAAGTTTCTAATTATAGTTTTATAAGGAATAGGTTTTTTTTTTTTAGTTAATTTAGATTAATATAGGGGTTTTTGGGTTTGGGTTTTGGCTTTAGGGTTTGGTAGGACCTGTAATTAAAGATGTGAAATCTGGAACCATATTCTCTAATCAAATTTAGAACTTCTAATCTTCTAATTTTTCTCAATCCCTTCTTCTATATCTCTTAAAAGATAAAAAAAAAAGATAACATTACACCAAAGCAATGAATCCATTCTTTCCCCTAATCTCTATATTATTCTATAATATTTGAAATTAAACAGATATTTTTCGATATGGCTTTATCCCATTTAAATCGAATTAGATTTCAAATAATTTGAATGAGATCGTTTGGAAGGAAAAAGCCTGAGTTCACGGGCGAAAATTACGGACACTTTATTATGGGATTCTTGGAATTATTTTAGTCTACCTTGGTTATATAATCTTTGAGATTTCATTTCGTTTCACTATTACAATGGCCTTTATTGTACGCGGGAAAAGTGGGCCATTGTTGTTAACAGATTGGACCCACACGGGCCTAAGGGTGCATCGTATTGGCTCATTTTTTTGCTTTTGTCATTGGCTTTATTGTGCCTTGGCTCTATCGGAAGAAATAAAAATATTTGAATTCCTATTTTCTATCTCTGTTTACCCTGAATTTTTTGTTTAGATTGGGAGTATTTGGACTAGTTTATATGCATAGTAACCCTTAAACAATGTTTGAGTAATTTAGGGTACAATTTAAGATAAATTATAATTAAAAAAATAGAAAAAATACTTTATTTTGGTCGGTGATGAAAGTCAATTCAATGACCTTAGTCCTTACTCGAGGCAAAATTACTTAAATATTTTACATGAAGCTAACGTCACCGATACTATAACCAGACTCGAGAATTAATCATTGGAAAAATCCCTATTGATGAGGAATTGGGTTGATGAAGTTGATTAAGATTGAACTAGAATTACTCTTTGTGTAAGTTGGACTTGCCAATTGAAGGATATCCCATGTTGATTTTGAGTTTTACTTTTCGATGCAGAAGAAAGGGTTTGGAGTGTGTGGGTTAAGTTGGTTTGTCGTTTCATCTTTATTGGGTTGTGAAAGGTGTCATATTCTAATGTCATCTTCTAATAATTGTGTAGTCAAGTTGGAGCACATGAGATATTAAAGCAAATAAAGATGGGTCATTTTCTTTAGCAATTTGGGTTGAATTAAGGTAGTAAAAGTCACCGTTATCTCCCATTTTTACATACTATAACCAATTAATTTTTGTTTGATTGTCATTATTATTAACTATGGGGAGAACGACATTTTTTCCCACTCGAGGTTTAGTTAAACGACACTTCCCAATCCACCAAGTTTCAAAACGACACTTTCTCACCCACTGCTCGTTAACTTTAACTGAAAAAAGACGAAATAATAAATTCAAAAAACAGTAAAAGGGTAATAATTTCATTTTCTCTCAACCATTTGCTTGCAAGGGCTGCTATTGTCAGACACTTTTGACACTATTTTGGCATCTCACTGTAGCTCTCAACTTCCCCTCATCTTTCCTGCCATTGCATCTCTCCACGATGCTATGTGCCCAATGAACCTGTTATTCGTGTTCTTGACCCAATCTGTGCTGTGGCTGCTTTTGTTGTTGTCTTTGCTCGATGGCGTGCCTTTCACATCAACATGCGCTCTATCCTCGACCAAGCATATTGTTTGTGTGCGCATTGGTGGTTGTCCTAAGTCGCCCTAGTTTGCGCATCTAATCGTGCAATCACACTGATCTGTCTTAGTCGCCTCATGATCACCAGCTTGCACACAACTGCATTGGAGAAGGTTGGGTGTGATTCCAATTGATTCGCACTCGGCCAAGTGAGAATCGATTGAAATTGATGGGCGCGATTCTAGCGGAGGAGAAAGAAGAAAATAGAAGATGAAAAAATAAAAGTATTTACATATTTGCACTGTTTATATCATGTCAAAGAATGAATTTTCTTAACGGAATATAAAAGTGGGTGGGAACATGTTATTCTCCCATAACTATTACATTAGTCAAATCGGTCCACACATCATTTGTTGGGCACATGAAAATATTTTATCAAACACTTGAAAGTATTTTAGTATTTAAAATCATTTTAATCCTTTACCAATCCAGAAATAATAGTTGTCTAGTTGATTATGGACAATATGGGCCCGTTAATAAGATTATTACGTAAGGTTAAGAAGTTTAAATGAAATCAAAACATTTAATTTATTTACTATTAGATAAGATTCAGTCAATTTAAATAAATTAAAACGTTATGTTTATTATCGTAAGTTCTTAACTTATACTTTACCGTTATTAAAACCCGCCAAAGTTTGTCGATCCCTTAAGCTTCTGCTCCTCTACTTAACGCTCTTCTGTACACCTCTCCATCTGGCCTTTGCTAAAAATCATCAACAATTGGAACCATTGATCTCCATTCATGAATTTCCACCCGTCGGATGACCATAATTTGACTACAAAGAAAAAAATCTAGGCGTATTAACGGGGTCCCAACCTTGAAACGCTTGAAACTCACGTAGGCCCCGCCGTTCTTTCCTCTCACATGTTCGATGCTCACGGGCCACGTGGCGACCTGTCTTAATTGCCACGAACACAGTACTAAACACCGACTCTCCAGCTCCTTTCGCGCAAAATTATCCTCAACATCACCAGCGGAAAGCTGTTAGCAGTGGCGGTACTAGGAATTTCTCCCAATGAGTGTAAAATATAAATAAAAAAAATTAAAACTAATTATAATTATACTTTCTTTTTCATTACAATGAGCTTCAATAAAAAGTTATAAAATATAAATAAATATCTTCAAAAAACATAATTTTTGTAAAAATAAAATAATTTTTTTATAATTGTCCTTGATTAGTTTTTTTATTCTGAAAATATTGGATAATCATTTCATTGTCAATTGTATCAAATATATCTTTCTCAATATAAATGACCAAGTAATCATTCATCCATTGATCTCCCATTTGATTGCATAAACAATTTTTTACAAGATTCATTGTAGAAAAAACTCTTTCAACAGTCGCATTCATAACTGATAAAACCAATACAACTTTCACAAGCTTATACACCAACGTATGCAAAATTTCTTTTTTAAACCGAACTAAATTCTTAACCAAATCACTAATTCCTTGTAACTCAACAAATTTATCACAAGAACGTATGTCAATAACATAAATCTCAATCTAGTTCTTAAGTACCATCAACTCAAGTGCAGAAAAATCAAATGGATAAAACTGACCAAACCCATTCTTCCCTCTCTTCTCTTTTTCCTTTTCCTTTGCTTCTTCTTCCTTTCTTCTTTATGGGCTTTTCTCTTTTTTTCTTTATTTTTGGCGAACAACCCAGTTTATATATAAAACAATTTCTTTGAATTATGAAACTGCCCTAAGATTCTCTTATTCTCACTATGACCTCGCCACATTACTTTCTGATGTAAAAATGTCCAGATTTCTCCTCTCAGTTAAATGCAAACCCAACAGTTCTTATTCCTAAACTAACAAATCCTCTTGCATAAAAATAAAAATCACAAAAAATATGAAATATATATACTAGGATTAAAAATAGGGTTTTACAAAAATAAAATCCAAACTAACCGTGGGGGTTGTTCCCAAAATCTCATAATTCTATAAGTGTAAAATTTAAATAAATATAAGATATGGACTTTTTTCAAAAGTTGAGTGGGGACTCTAGTCCCCACAAGTCATTAATTGGATCCGCCACTGGCTGTTAGGAAAATCCTAATATTGAAGGTGTCTGAGTCTTTGAGAGCCATCGAGGTTAAGACCATTTTGTGTATAAATACGTGGTAATAAATCATTGGTTGTACAAAAAACATGTAAAAGAATTAACCTTTGGCCGAAGATCTGGCCTTTTCTAGCCAAATAGACGTACGATCGATCAAATCCAACTGATTTTATATCATTATGGTAACTTTCGGCCATCCTCCGACAATGGTGGTCGACTGCCGACATTTAATGTGTGGGTGAAAATGTTTTTGTTAATTATCAATGTTTTATTGTAAAGGGTGTTTAGCTAAATTAACAAATATAAGGAGTATTTTTTTATTAATTCTCAAATCCTATCTAATAGTAACAACCCAACTCAATTCAAAAATAATACTCAAAATAATAAAGCAAACACAACCTATAAGTTTTCCTTTGGTTCAACTTTCTTAAGTAGTGTACCAGTGTTCAGGAAAATAGAATTTATGAAAATTATTTTTTATTAAATAAATATTGTTTAGTTTAAAAATCACTTCGTAAACCAATTAAAATAGAAACAATCCGAAGGAACGTCAAAATATCGAAGTATATTAAAATTATACTAAAGATCACGGGAGTACGGAGAATTAGAACATTAAATATTATTTTTTCAACGAAATACTACATTTATAAATCATTTTCACTAACTTTTTTCATTGTCAACTCATAATTAGTTAGCTTGTAGTAAATTCCGCCTGACAAAATACAAACTAACCAATTACAATCCACACGGACACGCGTTTATAATGGAAATTGTCAGGTGTTTGTAGGGGCAAATGATTAAAAGGCCATACTGGCCTTGAATTTAATTAAAAGGCTGTAGTTTTTTAGTTTTTACTAAATGACCTTATTTTTTATTAAGACAAACTAATAACAATTAAACACTAATCATGGTTTAAATAGGATTACTGAAGTATTGTGTACTCTTTTAAAAATTATAATATTTCCCCAAAACCATGAAATTCTTGCAAACAAACCCAAACATAACATAACATCTTCTTCTTCTTCCTCTCGCCATTAACACATCCCTCCCCTGGTTGCTGTTTATTCTAAGCTTCGTCTACATCTTCTTCTTCCTCCTTCCTGTACATCTTCTTCTTCCCGCCATTAACACTATCTTCTTCCTCTGCCATTAACATCTTCTCTGCTATAGATCCTCCTCCTCTTGACATTTCGTCTAGGTATGTGTATCTCCCTTTTCCCTTTTATATTTTGATTTATAAAGATTTAATGATGGATTGGATTTGGGTTATGATTTTGATTTAGTTGTTGAGGTTGTTGGGTTGTGTTTGATGTAATGCAAGTTGAAAGCAGTGAAATTTGTTGAATATTTTCTTGCATTGTGGGTAGCTGGGGGTGGTAGCACCGATTGTAAGTGGAGATGATTGATGAAATAATTAGAAGAGGTGATTTGAGTTGCTCACGTAGTGATATAGTTGTGAAATATGTTCTAAGCAGAGTTCTTGAACATTATAAGGTACCTCCTACTATATTAAAGTCGGATGAAGGTGTGAAGTTATATATGATTGATGTGGGCGATAATGGTTCGAGGCTAATTTTAAGGGTTTCTTTTGTAGATAAACCGTTGGAAGTTGGTTCAGAGGAAGGGGATAACGAGGAAGTTGGTGGAGAGAATGCTGGTTTTAATTTGAACTATGAGGGCATTGATTTCTTAGTTGAAAAATTAAGAGTAGGCGATGATTTGGGTGGTGAGGAGGACACTGTAGAAGAGGTTGGTCATGTGCGGCATAATGAAAATGTTGAGGAGGAGGACCCTGTACATGTTCCTACAGATGTATAGATTCCTTTAAATACAGATTATGTAGAAAATGTAGTTTATGAGGAAGAGAACACTATGGTCCTCTATACAGGTTCAGAGGTGGCAATTGCAAGTAGTAGTGAATCAGCTCATGTTTTTAATGATGGATCGGACTTGCACATAGGGTATTTATTTGACAGCAAAGAGGAAGTGGTGAGGAAGCTAAAACTTGTTGCCGTGAGTAGGGGTGTTCAAAAGCGGTTAATCCGAACCGGTTAACCGCTTCTTTGAACAAACCGGTTTTTCGGTTCGGGAAAATTCCCGAACCGAAACCGAATCGGTTTGGAGGGAAAACCGGTTTTCCGGTTAACCGATTTTGAACCGGTTTTCTTTTTTTTATAAAACTTATTTTTTTTATTTTTTCCTAAATTAAATTGTAAATATAAATTATACATATCCAAATAAAAATTAGACATTCATATATATCCATTGACCACTACTAATAATACATTAAAAATATTATTATTTTTTATTTAATATATAATATTTATTTTTATTTAATATATATATATATATATATATTTTTTTGTAAAACCGGTTCAAAAAACCGATTTCGGTTAACCGCTTTTTATTTTTTCCCAAACCGGTAACCGAACCGAAAATTCGGTTTTTGAATTTTTCGAACTCGTGAATCAACCGCTTTTTTCTGCTTAACCGGTTTTTCGGTTCGGTTATCGGTTCGGTTCGGTTTTTGCATTTTTTTGAACACCCCTAGCCGTGAGAGGTAATTTTGAGTTCATCACCAAAAAGTCTAATTCATTGGTAGTGACAGTTGCATGTCGTGGATCGAAAGTGCAAGTGACGGGTTTATTGTAGAAGGTTGGCGGAGTCTAAAAAATTTACTGTTAGCACATATACCTGTGAGCACACATGTGGTTTGGGACATATTTAAGGTGAGCATCGACAAGCCTCCGCTGATATTATTAGATAATTTTTCAAAAGTCAGTTTGTTGAAGAGAACGGTCCATCTCCTAAGGACATTCAGAGACTTGTGCACACAGAGTTGGGATGCGTGGTTAGTTATTGGAAATGCTAGAAAGGGAGACAACATGCACAAGATTTTGTGAAGGGCACATCGCAGCACGGGTACTCAGTATTAGAAGCGTACTGTTATATGTTTGAGTTGACAAACCAAGGTAGCAAGATGACTTTGAAGTGGGACAAGAATATGAGGTTTAAATATTATTTTGTTGCTTATGGTGCTGCTATAAGGGGTTTTGTAAACATGAGAAAGGTGTTGGCTGTGATGGTTGCTTTTTGATGGGAAAGTATGGTGGTACATTATTGGTGGCCACTGCACAGGACAACAAGAATCAAACATATCCCGTTGCATGGTGTGTGGTTGACTTTGAGATTGACAAGTCGTGGACTTGGTTTTTTCAGTAATTACGTACGATAGTGCCTGACAGTGATGAGTTATACATAATATCCGATAAGCACAACTCTATAAAAAAGGGGATTGCCACTATTTACCCTCAAGCACATTACGGATTCTGTATGAGACACCTTGGTGAGAACATAAAACAAAAATTTAAGTGTGCTGGCCTCCTTCAAACATACTACATGGCAGCAAAAACTTATCAAGTTGATGAGTTTGAGGAGCATTTCCGGCAAATCTGAATCAAGGATGATAAAATTGCTAAGTATCTTGAGCATGATGTTGGTTTCGAGTGATAGAGTATAGCTTACTTTCCTGGAAAAAGGTTTGATGTCATGACCATGAATATAGCCGAGTCCATAAATTCAAAGTTGTTAATAGAAAGAGAGTTTCCAACAGTTGCCATTTTTTACGCAATCTAGATGACATTGTCACGGTGGTTCCATGAGTATTGTACGGAGTTAGATAATTTTATCATAACCTTTGTTCCGTCAGTTGAAACATTATTGCAAGAACGTATGGACCTGTCAAATGCACTATTTACCTATCCTCTTAATGCTCAAGAGTTCACCATGCACGACTATGGTTCGGATGCTCTAGTTAAACTTCTTAGTAAAACTTGCAACTGTAAAGTGCTTGACATTCAACGTTTACCTTGTTCTCATGCACTAGCAGCATTGAAACACCAACTGAAGCTGGATTGGTTTAGGAATTTACATGGAACTTTGCTCCCTTCTCTATATGGAAAATCACTACATGTTGGCTTATTCGGAAACGATATATCCAGTTCCTCCAGAAGAGCAGTGGGTGGTGTCACCAGAGTTGGTTCACATTATCATCTATCCACCATTCAATAAGATAGAAAATGGGAGAAAAGGAGTTAAGCGTATTCCATCAGCTTGTGAGGTTCCCTGGAGGATGAATAAGTGCTCAATTTGCAAGCCACTTGGCCACAAGAGAAGCAGTTGCCATAATCGATCACATGTAGATCCAAAACATTAGGTTTGAATTGATCAGTAGCAAGAATGCAAGCAATCTGCAGATAAGATCGATTAAGCAATCGACTGTTATCTACAGATTTGAACAACAGATCGTTTAAGCGATCATAGGTCGCTTAAGCGACCTAAGATCACTTAAACGATTGGCTGCTCAGATCAGATTTGGTGACCACCAGATTGCTTGAGCGATGTAAGGTCACTTAAGTAATCTTTTCTTATATGCAGATCTGACAAGCAGATGGCTTAAGCGATCTAATGAATTTATTATGTTTCTCTTTTGTGGTGTATTAAACTGATTTTAGGTCCCTGTATTTCTAGCTATGTCATCAAGAAGGAGGATGAAATCGAGAGAGTTGGCAAGGCCAATCGTTGAAGAGTTGTTATTTTCAATTTTTTATGTTTTAAATTTAATTGTTACCTTAAATAAATCATCATTTATAACGTATTAAATCAAATTAATTATTTTTCATTTTCATCCATTTTAAAAAGGGTTTAAGTAAGTAAAATTTCACATATTATCTCTGTACGACATTGATTGCTGCCCAAAGAAGTAAGATAAACAATATAAATATTATCAAAATAATTGTCGTATCAAGTCAATCAATCAATCAATTTACTGAATTAGTCACAATTGTGGCATGTTAGTAGACACATATCTCATTTCACAAATATGGATGGTTATGATTGAATATAGAGCTCGCCTATAATACAAAATATAATTTCTTACTCAAACGTGCACAATATCAGAAGGATCGGCGAGATAAGAAGGAAAATGGCCTGGGTCGCTTAAGCAATCATGAATCGCTTAAACGACCAAGGCCAAAAGTGAAGAACCGCTTAAGTGATCTTGATTCTGCCTTGGACATGATTGCTTAAGCGACCAAGGATAAAAGTGAAGAATCGCTTGAGCAATCGTATACATGAAGTGACTTGATTCTACCTTGGACATGATCACTTAAGCGATCATAGGTCACTTAAGCGACCAGGGGTAAAAGTGAAACATCGTTTAAGTGATCTTGATCCTCGTTTGTACGTGATTGCTTAAGCAACTAAGGCTGAATATACTGGATCGCTTAAGAGAGACTTAAAATCACTTAAGCAATCTAGTATAGTCGGATGACCTTTATTCTGCCTTTGACGAGATCACGTAAGTGATTTATTATCGCTTAAGCGACCAAGACTAAATAGACAGGATTGCTTAAGCGAAACCATATATCGCTTAAGGGATTAAGGGTAATTTATTTTGGTACTTTAAAAACATTAAAATTTCTATTATATAGAATCATTCTATACTTTAATATTTCTTTTCCATATTTATGTACAGACGTAAAAAAATTAGTTTAATTAAAATCTAATTTTGAAAAAAAAATTGATTAAGTGATATAAATAATCAAATCAATTGACACAAGACAGATCACGGTCCACTGAACTAATCGTACAGTCAAAATTGAAGCTTATTTCAATCTAATCATTCTCAAATACATCATCCATATTTATGAAATTGAGGTACGTTTCTACTAACGTGTCATGCTAGTGCGCTATGACATTCATCCATATATCATACGGTTGTAACCTTAATATGTGTTGATGGAATAAGGTTGCAAATGATCATTCTTAATTGACCTTAATAAGTGTTAATAACTGATGTTGCTTAACATTAACGTTAATAATCATGTGATGTTGTTGACAACCTACTCCAAAAAAAAAAAAAAAAGGAATTGCTTAAGCGATTCAGTGTTTATAAGCTTTCATTGCTTAAGCCATAATGTAAATCGCTTAAGTGATCTCATGAAAGACATAATAAAAATAATTTGAATACACTGGATCGCTTAAGAGATTTCATATCTCGCTTAAGCGATCCTGTATATTTAGCATTAGTCATTTAAGCGATCTGGTACAAGCTAGAATCAAGATCACTTTAGCGATGCTTCACTTTTACCTGATTTCTTAAGCGATCATGTCTAAGGCAAAATCAAGATCACTTAAGCGATACTTCACTTTTACCCTTGGTCGCTTAAGCGATCACGTGCAAGGCAGAATCAAGATCTGCCCAAATGCATGATTGCTTAAGCAATTTACGGTCTTGCGTAAGCAATTCTTTGCTTTTACTCGGGTCGTTTAAGCGATTTAAGATCGCTTAAGCGATCAAGTCCAAGACAGAATCAATATTTGCCCAGATGCACGATTGCTTAAGCGATTAATGGTCTCGCTTAAGCGATTCTTTACTTTTACCCTTGGTTGCTTAAGCGATTTGGGATTGCTTAAGCGATCAAGTCTAAGGTAGAATCAAGATCTGCACGAATGCATGATCGTTTAAGCGCTTTATTGTCTCGATTAAGGGATTATTCACATTTACCCTTGGTCGCTTAAGCGATTTGAGACCGCTTAAGCAGTCAAGTCCAAGGCAGAATCAAGATTTGCCCAAATGCACGATCACTTAAGCGATTTTTTGTCTCGCTTAAGCAATTCTTCATTTTTACCTTTGGTCGCTTAAGTGATCATGGATCGCGTAAGCAATCATGTCCATGGCAGAATCTAGATATTCTTAGATGCACGATCGCTTAAGCGATTTATTTTCTTGCTTAAGCGATCCTATATAGAAAACCCTTGGTCACTTAAGCGATATATGTAGTCGTTTATATATCGCTTAAGCGATCATGGACAATACATATTTTTTCCAGCTTTTCTCCTGAATTTTGACAAACTAAAATCATCAACACATATTAATTCCATATTTTCTGCTGAATTTGACAACCTAATTGCATCAACACATCAATAACATGTAACAAGAATACTAAATAAACTCAAACTCAAAAAAGGAAAAGAAATACTGAATTGCTTTTGTACAAATCTGAAATGTGTCAATTACATAAAATTGCAACATTATATACAACAAATAAATGTCTTATATGCACCCAAAACAAAAGCAGGGCCGGCAGCCTCTATCCCCCCTCTTCATCATTCTCTTCAGCCACTTCCCCATCCTTCAAAATTATTCAGCACACCTTCAGCATCAGTAGTAGTAGCAACAACCTCTTCGTCTTCTTCTACAGCACCCCTTCCAATATTATCCAGCTTTGGCCTTCACCACAAAGCATACATTATACCACAACCCAAGAATCAATAGCCTAATACCTAACAACACTAGTTGATCCAATTCAAGGCAATCAAATTATTCAAGACAACCCAATAAGACAACATCACATAAACTACAAAATTCTAAGTCCAATTTCCATACCTTTTGATGACAGCATCAACAATGACTTGTATTGGGTTCTGGTCAATCAAAAGGGATCCATATGCCTATGGAAGCACTCAATAGCCCAGCACTCCCAATAATTGCTCAATGTTTCGTCATTCAAGCTGTCCATCAAGGTGTTAGTCATGTCGAACTCAATAAATTTTAGTGCATATGCCCTGCAATCAGCATTACAATAAGAGAAAGACATTAGCATTATAATCAGCTTATAGAACAATTGTATTATGTAAGTTTTATACAAAATTTATCTTGAGTCATTTTTCGGGACATGAAGGCGCTTGAGTGGCCACTTTCTCGTCAGTAATTCATTACTTAAGTGCCAAAACATCATGTTGTCGCTCAACATCTGTGGAACAATATAAACAGCGACTGTAACTCCGTCTCCAACTACCTCTCTCGACAAATACTTGGGTTGCAGTCAAGGATCTGCAGCAAGCCCTCCTCTAGTAGCGCAACGATGGCTATCCAACGCATATCCTTGATGTTTATGATGCAGTATACTCTTTTAACGTTTGCCCAACTATTGCCATGTTTGGGCCTTTCCCCCTATACATACTGCATCATTCTGTCATCAAACTGAAAATCATCAAAGACACTGTCGAAGTCATCTGTGGCCAATCTTTTCCACTTGCCTCCCCTTGTTGCATCTCTGCCATTGGCCTTTTTTATTAAAGTATCATATGTAGTTACTAGCGTTTGACCAAAGGCTACATCGGTGATGGCACAATGCAGATACAAAATATCACCATTATTGCTCTGTCGTAGCCTTATAAGTGCTAATACCTTATTGATGTATTGCATCAAATAAAAACAATATGATAAGTATACAATACCTCATGGAAAACATAAGCAAAAATAAGGGAAAATAACTCATCGAGTCTTCGAGCCACTTGTCCATTGTCAACATCTTTTTAAACCACTTCTGAGGATAATCCCCGCTCTTGCACTTCACTTGCCTATCACTTCCAGAATCATTGTAATAGACATAGAATAGTTCTTTTCTTTTCCTCATCTATTGGCCTATACATTGACCTTTAACTCCTCCATTTTCACTTGCCCACTTCTTCTGCCTTCCTCCTCCATTTTCACTTCCCCACTTCCTCTCCCTTCCTCCTTACCCACCCTCCATTTTTGCTTCTCCACTTTCACAGACTTCCTCATTTTTTTTAATTTTTTTTCCTCTTCTTTCCATACATTGCTGTCGTGTAAGGAGAAATTACGTGCTTACTCTTTCGGCTCTCTCTTTTATGCTCAAGTTGCACTTCAATCACTTTTAATACCCCACCAACTTCCTCCTCCACCCTATCAATTTTCTCTTCCACCATTTTCATCTGCTCTTCCAACTTCTCAAACCTCTCATAAACGGCTATTGTAAAACTCTCAAACAAACTTTTTATGAGGTCAACCACCTCATTCTCTCGACCCCGTCCCCTTGGCAAAGCGGTACTTGTTGTACAAGTTTGCCAATTGGGTGGAAGCGTACTAACCTCTTCATCCTCCTCCTCCCTCCCGTCGATTGGAGCTTCATCATCCTCGTCATCAACAACATTCTCAAGCAGTGGCCCTGCAACTGCACTCACATGTGTGATCCCTTCTAGGTCTTGATTAGGCGGTCTATCCCTTCATCTGCTGCATCGTCCAATGCTTTGAACGATGTAACATACTCCTCTCTCGCTTTACCCCTAGTAGTGGTGAGAAAGGGACAGACGACTCCCTGCAATAAGAAAAAAAATCAATCAAATTTAAGCCACATTTAAAAGCAAGTGCATATTCAAAAGATTAATCCTTTAATATTACTCGAGCTGCTTGAATTTCCATGTCTATTTTGTCGTAATCCCAATGGGTACACTTCTTGATATGCTACCGCAACATCCTAGGAAATTGCGGTCGCTCATCCGAAGTTCTTCTTCCTCCTTCCCCCCTCCCCATCCTTAGCTAGGACAAGGACAACCTCATACATCCAAGCTTACATTGTAAAAAAACAGTCCATATCATAATTAAAACACATATAATACAAAAAATATAACAAAAAGCTATTGATATTTACCTGCATTGCCCATGCGAAGCCAAATAAATTGTACGTGTTCGGTCTATTCTTCTCGACAGATTGGCAATGCTTTAAGGCCATGTCTTTTCCTTACAGGGAGTCCATGGTTAGCTGAAATGATACCCATCCCCACGGATAAGCATTAAAGAAGTCCACGTTACTTGCAAACTTCACCCAATCCATATTAACGACTTTTGTTGAGTCAAAAGGCATTAGGAGCGAATGCACAAACCATACCAGACACATCTTGAACTTTTCTGAAGAGGTGTACCCACCTTCTCCTAACCTTTCCTCTAAATCGCGTCCCGTAATAGACGCCTTCCCCCCCAAAACCTTTTTAGCCAAGTTATCGACTACCCTACTCTTCTTTATTCTCTCTTGCTCTTCCGCATCCGGAAATGCCCCACATCCCAAGCCTATCATCAGGGCATATTCCATCATCCTAAAACTTAGTGGCTTCTCATCCACCATGAACCACATTTCATTTTATTTTTTTTTGGCTTTTAACTGTGTGCAACAACATATAATGCACTTCCTGCCCCCAGAACGCCTTTTTCCAATTTTCTCCGATGCTCACAAAATGACCGAAACAACTCTCTTTGAATCACTCCATACCCTTCTTTTGTTCCTATAAAATCTCCATTATTCTTGTAAAAACTTGTCAACTCGACCTAACTGTCACCCTTACACGGGAAAGTACGGTACCTTATCGCTTACAA
Organism: Pistacia integerrima; assembly: GCA_026225825.1. Lineage (NCBI taxonomy): Eukaryota > Viridiplantae > Streptophyta > Magnoliopsida > Sapindales > Anacardiaceae > Pistacia > Pistacia integerrima. The sequence continues at coordinate 8,648,423 of CM047738.1, read as the reverse complement.
CCTCCAACCCATAGTCTTTATAATTTACACTTCGGAAAATATGCACAATCGATATAAACTAAATATCAGCAAAAAAAAAAAAAAGAAACCAAAACAACCAATACGCTGTCAATTTGGGGGATATGGGCTTCGAGGGCATCAGGGAGTGGGTGTTTTTGGCCTCGAGAGGACCGAGGAAGCCAATTCAAGCCCTACAGAGGCTGTTGTGGTAGGTTCCATGAGGTTGGAGGGCTGAGGATGGCAAGAGGTGGCGGAATATGGGGGCTATGCAGGGCAACCCTCCAGCACCCCCCTAGTCCTGCATCCCCACCTCCAACCTCCCACAAACAACCACATCTTTTGGAGTGTTGCGACCGTCGACGGCCAGATCTAGGCCCTACCCACCAGATCCGATGAATCTGTGGTGTAACGTAATTTTTTGGTCAGATTCTGGTGGTGGTGGCCGGAATCTGGCACGTCGATGGTGGGGGTGTTTTTATCATTTTATAAAAATTTTTTATATATTGGGGTATTCAGTTAAATTAGCAAACCTAGGAGGTTTTTTATAAATTTTTAAAAAACTAAAATATCAAACTTTCAAGGGTATTCTAGTCTTTTCACCACTAGCAAACGAAAATCACTAAAAACACATGATAAAAGGTACTTGTTTGTTGTTTTGAAACCTTTTGGGTACCCAATGTTGTTTCGCCAAACCTTGGGTAGGTGTAAGTTGTTTCCCCTTTTCTTAAATGCAAACTTGGGAGCTTTGGCCAGTCAAATTTCCTCGTTGTTTCTTGTTTGTAAGCTACCTTTATTCCTTTTTCAAAAGCCAACTCTTAAATGGAACCTTAGTCGCTAAGGCTAAGCCAAAAGTTTCGATTTTTTTTTGTTTTCATTTTCCAGTTAGAATTTTATTATGGGAGGCGGAGCAGCCATTAGAGCCATGGCCGCCGGTAAGGTCGCCGGGGTAGGCGTTTTCAGCGGTGGGATTCGTGGCGGCTTGTCTTCTGCAACCGCCACGGCCCCGCCCGCATCACAATCCCTGCGAAACGCTTCGCGACCCGTAGGCGGAATCTTGTCGAGCGGGAAGGTTTCCGCTGGAGGTGACGTTGCGGAGGCGCAGAAAGCCTTGTGGGAATTGGATGACTGGGGGTTCGCCGGAGGAGAAAATGATTTTCTGGTGGCACCAGAGCCGAAATCGTCTGAGCCAATAGCTAGGGTTATATTTGGGGGTGCGCCAAGCCTCGAGGAGGCTAAGGAAGCCACGTCCGAACTCAAAGAGGCGTTGAAAAAGTGATTTTGTTTTCCAAAATTCTGATCCGTGTGAATATTTATTCAAAGCTTTTATTGTTTTTAATTGCATGTGTTAGTGTACCACATCCGTATCTTTAGATGGTAATTTAAATATGATCACACTAATTATTAACATATAAATTTATTGTGGTAGATTTTTAAGGGTATCTATACCCACAGTTATGGTAAAACTGCGTACTTTTCAGAATTGATTGTGTTCCGTTGGTGTTTGATAGATGGATTTTGTTTGATTGCAGGGTATATTTTTCATCTGAGAATTCCAGTGTGAGTGAATATGATGGTGTATTGCCGGTTGCTGCGGTGTCAGGGCAGCCATTGGTTGCAAACTCTGAATCTTTGGAGACCAAGAGCTGTATCTCATGTGACCCAAAATCTGTTACCGGACCAAAACATGCGATTCAGGCGTTTGAATTCCTTCGCGAGAATGCTTCAGCTCAGGTCTTTCTGATTCAGTTCCCTCTCTCTTTTTAGTTGCTTATAGTTGTTTATGTTTTTGAATGCATATCTTTAAGCAGTTCAGTTATGTGAAGACTTTTGTGTTATTTTCGCCAACTGAGTTGGTACTTTTAGATCATTGGCTTTGACAATAATTTTTTAATTTTGGTTTTGTGACCAGACTGTTGTTGCATCAATTGCTGCTGACTCAAATGTCTGGAATGCTGTCATGCAAAATGAAGATCTGATCCAATTCATACAGTCCCAGAAAAACAGTAAGATTTTTTTTTTTTTCGTTAGATTTTTATTAGCAGAACTAGTTTTCTTGAGAGGATCTTTGGTGGAAAGGATGCAGTTGAGTGCATATACTTTTAAAATTTTTTTTTTTACCAGCTTTCCTTTGATATGGATCTGAGCATGGGTTAACTTTTTGCAGATAATATGTTTCAAGATCAGGGATCTCCCGGAGAGATTGAGGAATTATCTGATTTGAGCAAAGAAGAAGATACTTTAAGCCATTCTGGAGACAGTGGAGGCCAAAGCCGGTTCAAGCCCATGGCTGCTCTTTGGAAGATCAAGGATAGGGTGGTTGAATTGGGAAGAACAACCAAGGATAGTGTGGTTGAATTGGGAAGAACAACCGGCGATCGAGTGGTTGAGATGGTGAGCAATGTGGGTAATTATCTACAGAACATCTTTGGCACACCCGCAGCTGATAAGACTTATGCAGAAGCAGATGGCAAACCAGCAGAAGCAGATGCCAAAGCAAACTATTTTGAAAAGGCCATTGGACTGGCCATTATGGCGATCATGGTGATTGTGCTGAAGCGAGCTTAAAAGTTTATAATCTGGCAAACTACCTGAAAGTTTGCCGAACTTACAAAACTCTTTGGATGTGTTTCTCTATTTTGATGCATTAATATATACTAAAATTTGATATGCAGTAGTTCGCGAGGTCACAGTACTTCACATGGAATAAATTTGCTTGTTCCCCTCACCATTAGCATATTGCGAAATACTGTGTTAAACTAGAGATTGTTTTTTTCAAGTCATTTAAGTGTTAGCTGCTGAAATTGATAACAAATGTTCTAAGTAAAAGTAAAGCAGATCTTTATCATTAAGAGATGAATTGAATAAACAAAATTTGAAGTGACTGATATCACTCTCACGCAACAGGGGAATACTGAAGTAACTGAACAAATGAATTGGCAAGGAAATTTCTGACCAATGCTTTCGCTCTCAAGGAATTTTCCAGTCCATGTTATGCATTCACCAAAGGGTTCTGTTTCGTCTGTAACTTGTATTTTTGTTCCAAAGATACAAACTAGTCCTTAAAGTGGCATTTTCTCAGAAAGGGCGTTTGAAAAATTATTTAAGTCATGTATGTATTCATGAATCTACAAAACTGAATCTAATATAAGAGATTTGAGTTCAATTCTTCTTGTATTTGGCCAGGTGGTCTCCATGCTTTGACAACCCTTTTGCTACATTTATGAGTACGTACATGACGTCGATCTCATTCATGAATTTCCAGCCGTCGGATGACCATACTTTGACTACAAGAAAAAAATCTAGGCGTATTAATAGGGTCCCACAAAATTTAGGAGATCGACGTCACCTTGAAACTCACGTAGGCCCCACCGTTCTTTCCTCGCACATGTTCGATGTCCACGTGGCGACATTTTTCAATTGCCACGAACACAGTACTATACATCGACTCTCCATCTCCTTTCACGCAAAATTATCCTCTACATCACCAGCGGAACGCTGTCATAAAATCTAATATCGAAGGTGTCCGAGAACCGTCGATGTTAAGACCATTTTCTGTATGAATACGTGGTAATAAATCATTGGTTGTTAAAAAACTCTGTAAAAGAACTAACCACAGCGAATAAGAATATGCCTAATTTTAAAACTCCCCCAATGTTTGTCCGAATTTCAAAAAACTTGTAGTAGTTTAGAAATTATCTCTAATCTCCCAATAAGTGTCGATTAGTTTTCCTTGTTCGACTTTCTTAAGTAGTGTAGTAATGTTCAAGAAAACAGAATTTATGAAAATATTTTTTTGTGAATAAATATAAAGAATTTTCTAATTTTATTGTTAGCTGATATAAACTTAAATAAATTCAACAAAAGCATATGAAAAAAGTCCACAGTTTGAGATTTTAAATAAACATAAAAATATTGTTTAGTTTAATCACTTTTAAATTAAAATAAAAAAATCAGAAGGGACGTCAAAACATTGGGGTATATCAAAATTATACTAAAGATCAGGGGAGTACGAATAGTTAGCGCATTAAATATTATCCATACAAAAAATAAGAAACTATTTAAAAACCAGAACCTCCTAAATGGAACCTTAGTCCCGAAGGCTTAGCCAAAAGTTTCGATTTTTTTTTCATTTTCCAGTTAGAATTTAATTATGGGAGGCGGAGCAACCATGAGAGCCGCGGGTAAGGTCGCCGGGGTGGGCGTTTTCAACGGTGGGATTCGTGGCGGCTTGTCTTCTGCAACCGCCGCGGCCCCGCCCGCATCACAATCTCTGCGAAACGCTTCGCGCCCCATAGGGGGAATCTTGTCGAGCGGGAAGGTTTCCGCTGGAGGTGATGTGGCGGAGGTGCAGAAAGCCTCGTGGGAATTGGATGACTGGGAGTTCGCCGGAGGAGAAAATGATTTTCTGGTGGCGCCAGAGCCGGAATCGTCTGAGCCAATGGCTAGGGTTGTATTTGGGGGTGCGCCAAGCCTTGAGGAGGCTAAGGAAGCCACGTCCGAACTCAAAGAGGCTTTGGATAAGTAATTTGTTTTCCAAAATTTTGATCTGTGTGAATATTTATTCAAAGCTTTATTTTTGTTTTTAAAATTGCATATATTACTGTACCACATCCGTATCTTTAGATGGTAATATAAAAAAGTATGATCATACTTATCATTAACATATAAATTTGTTGTGGTAGATTTTTATGGGTATCTACACCCACAGTTATGGTAAAATTGCGTCCTTCTCAGAATTGATTGTGTTCCCTTGGTGTTTGATAGATTGATTTTGTTTGATTGCAGGGTATATTTTTCATCTGAGAATTCCAGTTTGACTGAATATGATGGTGTGGTGCCGGTTGCTGCGGTGTCAGAGCTGCAATTGGTTGCAAACTCTGAATCTTTGGAGACCAAGAGCTGTATCTCATGTGACCCAAAATCTGTTACGGTTCCAAAACATGCTTTTCAGGCGTTTAAATTCCTTTGTGAGAATGCTTCAGCTCAGGTCTTTCTGATTCAGTTCCCTCTCTCTTTTTAGTTGCTTATAATTGTTTATGTTTTTGAATGCATATCTTTAGCAGTTCAGTTATGTGAAGACTTTTATGTTATTTTCGCCAACTGAGTTTTTACTTTTAGATCATTGGCTTTGACAATAATTTTTTAATTTTGGTTTTGTGATCAGACTGTTGTTGCATCAATTGCTGCTGACTCAAATGTCTGGAATGCTGTCATGCAAAATGATGCTCTTATCCAATTCATACAGTCCCAGAAAAACAGTAAGATTTTTATTAGCAGGACTAGTTTTCTTGAGAGGATCGTTTGTGGAAAGGATGCAGTTGGCCGAATATACTTAATTTTCTTTACTAGCTTTCCTTTGATATGGATCTGAGCATGGATAAACTTTTTGCAGATGATATGTTTCAAGATCAGGGATCTCCTAGAAAGATTGATGAATTATCTGATTTGAGCAAAGAAGAAGATACTGGAAGCCATTCTGGAGACAGTGGAAGCCAAAGCCAATTTGAGCCCATGGCTGTTCTTCAGAAGATCAAGGATCGAGTGGTTGAGATGGTGAGCAATGTGGGTAATTTTCTGCAGAACATCTTTGGCACGCCCGCAGCTGATAAGACTTATGCAGAAGCAGATGGCAATCAAAACTATGTTGAAAAGACGCTGGGAGCTTCTGTCATTGGACTGGTCATTATGGTGATCATGGTGGTTGTGCTGAAGCGAGCTTAAAAGTTTATAATCTGGCAAACTACCTGAAAATTTGCCGAGCTTACAAACTGTTTGGAAGTGTATTTTTATTTTGATGCATTAATAGATAATAAAATTTGAGATACAGTATTTCGTGTGGTTTATACTAAAGTTATGTACAGTACTTCACATTGAATAAATTTGCTTCTTCCTCTCACCATTAGCATATTGCCAAATCTTGTGTTAAACCAGAGATTGTTTTTTCAAGTCATTTAAGTGTTAGCTGCAGAAATTGATAACAAATGTTCTAAGCAAAGGAAATCTTTATCAGTAACCGGTTAACAGATGAATTGAATAAACAAAATTTGAAGTGACTGATATGTCACTCTCATGCAACAGGGGAAAACTGAAGAAATGAATTGGCAAGGAAAATTCTGAACAATGCTTTAGCTCTCATGGAATTTTCCAGTACTTGTTTGGGAGTAGTCATGTTATGCGTATTTTTGTTCCAAAGATACAAAGTAGTCCTTCAAAGTGGCACTTTCTCAGAAAGGGCGTTTGAAAAATCATCAGTATGTATTCATGAATCTACAAAACTGAATAGCCATAAAGAATCTAACATAAGAGATTTGAGTTCAATTCTTCTCCTATTTGGCCAGGTGGTCTCCATGCTTTGACCACCCTTTTATCGTATTCTTCAAAAGAATCCTTCCTGGTACATTTTTGTTGCTGCATTTATGAGTCACTATTAACGTACATGACATCTTCCTTTGATATATACATCTTCCCTTTATCTCTCCCTCCACTCGTTTGTGTCCGGTCTGGTTGGCCCTTCTGCAAAATATGAAATATCAATATGGTTGTTATTGCATTCACAGAACTGCAAAAGATACGTATATTTTGAGAGTAAAATACACCACACCAACGACAATGCGGTAAACTCTAAGAAATTATACTAACCTTCTTCAGGACAAATGCCAGGTACAAATAGGCCACTTCCCATTCATCTGGTGATAGTGTGCCTAGACATCACAAAGCAAATACAAAGAACAACTATTTAGAACTCTTTAAAGCGTGCCTAGAAATGTTTTAAACTAAAAATACATTAATTTTGGGACCTGGATGGGAAAGTTGAATGAAGGAAAAGAAGTACAGGACATCAAACTTACTCTGGTCTTGGTTACCATCACCCAAGGCACCGAGTCGTCGCATGAGTTCCACGTATTCAGGTTTTTTCAAGTACTCTTGGACAAATTCATGTGAGTTCTTCACAAAAACTAGCTCCAATCCATACTGCAAAAATGAATAGTGTGTAAAATAACAACTTAAGTATTCAAGTACTAATACTCCTGGTCAACTTAAAGTATTAAAGATATACGTAACTAAGCAGAGAAAGTCGTACCTCTTCTGCCATTGATTTGAAGAGATGGAAGGGAACAATCCATTCTGGGCAATCGACTGCATCCTGCAATAAGATAAAATTTTAATGAGATTTTCAGTATATTACCTCAGTGACTTAGTGCCTTAATGGCAAAATTAAGATACAATTAAAATACGGTAAATACCTTATACAGAAGAAGATTAAACATTGTGGCAAGTTGAGATAACATAGTTCTATATAGAAATAGATATGTGTGCCATTTAATAGAATTTATTAATAGAGCACAGCTACATTTCAACTTCAAAAAAACCATAAAAATAAAAAATAAGAAATTAAAAGCAAAAAAGAAAGAAACAATACCTCTAGATGAAACTTGTACTGGATGCCGAACGGCTTAGAAGATTTAAATTTCTGTCCACACAATTTTGTCAATACTACATGAGATACAATGACTACGCAATCCAAATCTTTTACAAACCATGTAACTGTTACAAAAGGGAAAAGAAAATTTGACCTTTTCAGAAAATTCTTCATCAAATCGTATCCAGTAGACACTATTACCGATGGCCAATCCTTCAGCTGCATATTCACAATGCAGATAACATTACTAATCAAGAATGAGAAAAGTGGTGTGTCATGCCCAAAATTCATAATTCTTATATATGGCAGGAAAGAAAGGAAGAAGTAGAAGAAAAAATTACATACAAGAAAAATATGACCCAGTAGAGAAACAGTTCATAACAATTGAACTGATCCAAAAAAAAAAAAAAAAAAATTTGTACTTAAGCTCTTCTATAAAAAAAAAAAAAAAAGAGAACAATGCTGTAACAAATTTAATGCAGGTAAGGGCACAAGCCTAGAGAGAAAAGCTTATTCCTTAAAATGTACAGAATATGTTTTTTTTTGGCATAATTTTGGCTACGTTCACTGTAGAGTGCATCCAATATATGCTTGATGATTATGACAAGTACATGAAGAAATGTTCAATACACAAGGAAGCATAAGCATAACTATGGAAATTGAACTCTATGAAAATAAAAAATCCTTTAAATACAAAACACCAAAAAGATTTTACTATGCAATAAGGGAAATCGTGAAACAATGAAAGGATTCCAAATTGTTGGGAGTAAGACCCAGGTTTTCATATTTGAAGAATTTTGTACAGATGAGAAACAATCAAAGTAAGGAGCTTGATAAAACCTTCTCTAAGCTTTTTAACTATCACATTGGCATCTGGCATTGTCCCAATGAAAGTGCCTCCTGGACGAAGTAAAGCAGACACATTGGCCAAGGCTCGCCTTGCACGTGCCTCGGTAGACCAGGAATAATGCATGGCAAACTGCAAAATTAACACAACGATCATTCATATTGAAATTTGATAAAATACTAGAAACCAGCATAAATGATGCCCTATTCATTAATTTGTGAAGGGATTTGTATTTAAAATTTCAATATCTGACAAGGAGCAGTTCCTGGATCTCTTTTACTATACTAACTGGATTTGACTAAAACAAAAATTGCTATAACATTATCAAGATTTCAAAGATATTAAGACTCACTTGGCAACTGCAGATATCAAAAGGTGCATCATCTGCTAGGACATTGTCCAGACGAACCTGAAATCAATTTATAAATAACAAAACTTACTAATACTTCCACAAGCACCAGGATAAAGTAATCATTTTGGTAGTTAACCTTGCATATAATTAAGCTGAAATACACTGAATTTCATTGTTCCATAGCTTAGTACGTGTGCATACAATAAGAAAGCTAGATAGAAAGGTGATGAATTTTTCAAAGACTAGTTATTGTTAGTGGAATTACATCATAACAGTCCCCACATATGAGCCGGGCAGGAAAACTGAACTTCTTACGACGCTGATGGTGATCTGCATCACCATTGTAACGTGTACGACAGTCTTCTATCTGTACAAAATGATGGACACAAAAATTAGTTGGCACATTGTCATATACACATACTTAAAGGTGAAGTTGAAAAATAAGGAAGTAACAAAAAAAAATTGTGTCCTGTTAAAATTGAACATTGATTATTTCACGAAGGGAGGTTTCCAGAGGATATCATCCATACGACTGTCATGCTCAGGATGCCTCAATTTACACAAACATGGTGTGGCCACTGGCCACAAGTACAAGAAGTCAACAAGCACTAACTCACTTATTAACGTAGCTTAATAATTATAATCCTGTCTACCCAATATACCTAAGCAAAATGGGGGACAACAAACTGAATGTACTTACTGAGCCTTCAGCAATATCAATACCAACATAATATCCAATCTTTGCCTTGTCCCATTTGATAAGATCACCACCCTAATACATCAAAAAAAGAAAAAAAAAAAATCCATCAGGTAAAAAAAAAGATTAAGAATTTGAACATAATAAGGAACTTAAATACCTTGCCGCAGGCAAGATCAAGAACAGAGTCCCCTCGGCGAGCATAAAGCTGAACTAAGACACTTTTGATCTGTTCAACAAAATAAGGAGTCATACAATTTTTTCACACTTTAATGACATAACATATCATATATGTATTGTAAACTTCATGACATTACAAGGTATACCCAGTTATTAAGTTTCTTCAAGTGAATGATTGGACTCGCTTCTCGTTCTTCCAAAGTTTGATTTGTCCTTGCACTATAGTGGTCAGCTACTTTCCTAGCAAAAACCTTAGTGCTCTCATCCTCCAAAAATTGAGCATCACCTAATATCACAAGAAGCCAAATACTCAGCTTAAATCTTTCATTTAAGAAAGAATAAACAACTTCAAGCATTTCGACATCTAGAAAGAAGCTGAAAATTAAAGTCTTTAATTCACACCTCACAATTTAGCACTCAATAATGGACGCCAAAGCACCATTCCTTAACAAAAACCAAAAGAACAACATAAAACTTAACCTTCAAAGTTCAAACCTTTTTAGTTTCCTCAGCTTTCTGGGCAACCAAACAAAAGCTAAACCTTCTTAAACTAAAACCCATGTCCAAATAAAGAACACATTAACCAAAAAAACCCAGCTTCAAATAAGGCACGCAGTTTTATTTTCTTTTCAGAGACTAAAGCTAACAAACTACAAAACCCATGTTCAAAAACTATCTAACTAAGCAAGAACGTAACTAAACAAAAAATCAAGACAAGACAAATAAGGGTTCAAAACTAAATTTAACCTTCTGGGTTGTGTCTGAATCTGGATTGAGGCGGCCCGTCTGAGGTAGATGGAGATTCGCGATATCCTCGTTTCATAGCAAATTATGAGTAATGAGAAATAAGTTACAGGGTTTTACAAAAACAAAAAAAAACAAAAAAGTTTTTTTTGTATTTTAAAGTTGTGATTGAGAAGACAAAAAATGAAAAGAGAAAAAGTGCAAAACTGAACAAAATTGAGTTTGTTGGAGGCTGTTAAGTGCCGCGATGGTGATGTATGATAAACAGAGAAGAACATTCAGCGACGGTGGTCGTGCGCCCACTGGATCTTATACCCAGAAATTAAGGACCCGTTTGGGACCTGGGATAAGAATAGTTTTTCTCTGTTATCAATTTATCCCTTATGATATTTCTTTTTTGATGACGAATGTGGTCTTAAACAGTTAAACTTCAATCAGTTATGACTCAATTTTCTCTTTGTTTCTTTTAGGTTAAATTTGGAAGTCCTTGCAAAATTGATTACAGTCAAAGAATATCTAGAGTTTATTTATTTATATTAATTTAAAATTTTTTTTTTAATAACTAAGATTTTCGAATCAGTTTACGTACATCTCGACTATTAAAAGTAAATAAACTATTTTTGCGTCTAGCAGGAATCCTAAAACTGTGTGTTGGATCATTTGCAGTGCCATTGGTTTGCCTTTACCACTGGGGTACCCATGAGTGGGTATTTAAGTTTCTATTTGTATTTTAGTTATAAAGAATACTATAAATTTAGAAAATAAATTGATTTATAAATTTTAAATATGTAAAGAGTTTTCTTATTTATTTTGTAAGATCTAAATCAATAATTTGAATGATTTATGTTTGTACTTAAGAACACCAATAGCAAGTTTGGAAGTGGTTCCAAAGAATAATTATCATTGTTATATTGACATTGTAATGTGATTTAAAGGTGAATTTGTATCTAGACTCCTGTGGAGTTGACACCAATTCTCCTCCAAGTTTGCAAGGTTTAAAGGTGAATTTATCCGATCTGAATGATATGCATATGGATTTGTATTCTTCCAGTGACATTAGTGCCAGTGGAGCAGCTCATTTTCTTAGTAAATTTATGAGGACGAATTATAATGTTAAGCCTCTAATTCTATCGCAATCTACTTATTCAATTCATGGAATTCTAATACTAATGCAATATCTATGTTTAATTTGGTGTAGCTTTTGGGATATAAAAGTTATTTATTGGATAATTTGCCAAGTTTTTACAATCTCTCAAGCATTTGGAGTTTACCCTGTCTGCCATATTAGAGGATAGAATTGGGGTGATTGCTCGCCTGCTCAGGAGCTTTCCTATTCTTCAATCTCTTCCCATAGAATATGTTTATTATTTGAGGGAAGAATCCTGGAGAACTATGAAACCAAAAGGGTTCCCTTCTCTTTGTATACCTCCAAGTTTGAGATGGATTACAGTAGATCATTATTATGGACTGGGGAACCGAGTTTACTTTGTTGAAGTCTTGTTAGCAAATGCACAATTCTTGGAGAAGCTCAGTATTCATATCAGTGAATGTCCAAATCGTCCTCCGGTAAAGGAAGATGGGTTGCCGGATTTGCTTTGGAAACCATCATTGCCGTTACCAAGACATTCATCCAGTTGCATCCTTAAATTTTATCCAGCTCCACCCGTAAAAAGGATCCCGTTAAACTTGTTGTGTAAATCTATAGAGGCTCACTTAATCAAGAAATATCAGTTACTCCGTCTGAGATGCTTCTTGGTATTAAATACGGATGCCTTTGTAATTAGAATTCATCCTGAGCTCCTCCTATAAAATGTTTTTTACCTTGAAAAACTTAGTTGCTGTTTGATATAGAATCAGAACAATGCATGGAAACCTGCTAAATTTATACAGTGATCTACAAGGCTTTTGAATGATAGCAAAGAAATCCATATTAAAATTTGAATGAAATTCATTATACTGCCCCAGTATAACGGTTTGTACAATAGAGGATGAAATTGGAGTCATTGCTTCCCTACTCTGCAGCTTTCCTTTTCTTCAATCTCTCGGCATAGAATTTATATATTTGAAGGATGGTGATGAGAGAAGAATGAAGCCAGAAGAATTTCCTTCTTTTTTATACCTCCAAGTTTGTGGGATTGTTCTTGACTAATGCACAATTCTTGCAGAAGCTCATTGTTCATGTTGATAAATATCCCCAAAATGATCCATTTTTGTTTAAGTTCCTATAAAACCATCGTTAAGTGAAGATGGGATGCAAATTGTTTTGGGTGAACAAATAAAACTCTTACCAAGGCTATCATCTAGTTTTATCCTCAAAATTTTGTTAAGTAAATTCATAAATTATTATATATGCTTCCTTATTTATTTAAAGCATTATTAGTGTACTGTAATTTAGAATACATGACTTAGAACACCTTTCAATGAAGAAATATTGCATTTTAGCAGAAGAGTAGGCGAATTTTTCCCACCCAAGTTTGCCTTAATAACACTTTCCCACTCGAAAAGTTTCAAAATACCACTTTCTACCCAAAGTTTATATTTCGTTTAATACACAAAATACACTTAAGCCGGCGTTTGGCAAGTTATCAGGAGCCAAGATAAGAGGAGTTTTATAGAGTGGAGGCCAGTGAATCGAATGGTGGTGACCGATTAAATATTCGCTGTTGGAATCAGTAGAAAATTTAGCTAAAAATAGGAAACTTTAGATTTATGGTGCTAACAATCGGCAAGAAATCAAGGGCTGAAGTGAGAGGGGTTTTGTAAAGAAGAGATTAGAGGTTCAAATGATACTGATGGAGAAAATTTTTGCTGCTAGAATCAACTTTGGATAGTAACAAAATATAAATTTTGGATGAGAAAGTGGTATTTTAAAATTTTTTAAATGAAAAATTGTCATTAAGACAAACCTTGGGTGATAAAGAGTTGTTTACTCTTTAGCAGAAATGTCAAATCAAGTTAACATACTTGGATGGCGTGTAGTATGTGACTAAATCTTGTATAATTTCTTTTTGTTAAAATATTCATGAAATGTTAGGGCTTTTAGAATATTATCCCAAAAATTTTATTTGTTGGGTTAACACTTAACATCCCATTTTCATTTCCAAAAGATAAAATGGAACATATATGTATTGGTTGAGAAAAAAAATCTTCCTTTGATTCTTTCTTATTTTCCAATTTTGTAAGAATGGTACATGTTTGCTTGATACAGAAACTATAAGTAAATTTGGTTGCTCTGATCACTTTGTGACCTGAGTACAGACTTGAACCATTTAGCTGAAGTTTTAGGAATTCTTGTCAAGTTGTTTTTGTAATCCACAAAGTACAGTCCAAAACGGACAGTATAGCCAGAGTTCCATTCCCAGTTGTCAAGCAAAGACCAAATAAAGTAACCTCTTACATCACATTTGTCTTGCCTGTAATGTCAATCATTCAGTTTTCTGTTAGCCACCTCAAACAAAAAGTATAGCATCTATTCTTTTGATGATGTTAACTGTAGGAATTCAAGTCAAATTGGTTGATAATTTGCCATTACCTTATTGCAGCAGAAAGGTTTGAAAGATAGTCTCTATGGTATCTTATTCTCTTGTCATCCTGTAAAGCCTTGTCTAAAGCTATCAAGGGACTATTTAGATCGTCCATACCTGTAACCATGAATTGAAACTCATATAACATATCAAAGAGTTCGAATTCAAAGCTTTTGAATACAAAAATACTCACCATTTTCTGTTATAATGACAGGAGGATTCCCATACTTATCTTTAACATATTTCGCCAACTCTCGGATGCCCCGTGGCACGATGTGCAGCCAGCGGGAAGCTGCCTGGAGGAGCAAGTATATATCAGGCTATCAGCTGACTTTTATTTGAAACCTATAATTTATATCTTAGACCCCAGTAAGTTGTTCGGACATACTCTTTCTCCGATTGCAATTCCACCGCGAAAACCTACAAGTCAAGAGATGAAAGAAGATCATCAGCTTCTTTCAATTAATTTGACAATGTTTAATCTTTGAATGTAAAGAATTGTTGCTTGGTTTCTTACAAGTAGTAATAACAGCAGCATCAGAGTAAGCATCCTGCAGAATTAGTTTCTGAATTCCAGTCCTGTCATTCCGGGCATATAATGTGGTGTAATGATTTAGGCCAATAAAATCCAAGGACCCCATAAGCACTTTGGAAATCTCTGGTGAAATCTTTGGTAGTCTCTCGCCAACAAGCCTTGTCATTGAAAATGGATATTCTCCAAAGAAAAGTGGATCAAGGAACCTGATTCACAATTTTGTTATACTTAAGGAATTCGATTCCTCGTAAAGTGTGGTGAATTGGATATTTGCATAAGATAATAGTAATACCATCCAATTCCAAAATCTACCGCTCTTTTTGCTGCATCTTTGTCCTCATCTTTATCAGATATCGGTTCATACCATTTAGCATCAAGTGCTATCCCAATTACACCTCCTTGTTCTTCCTGGAAAATCCCATGTATGAGTAAATTGAAAAGAAAAGGACAAATGTAAATTTAACAGGAGAATCAAAGAGGTATTGTAAAATGCTCCTCTTATTTTGTTCCTTTTTGTGAAAATTAGTACCTTGAAATTTCTCTGGTAGTTATGATAAGCAGCAGCATGAGATAGCAAGATGTTATGAGCTACAATGTAAGGTTCAACTGCAGACTTTCCTGTCTTACAAAACACATGCCCGAAAATGGAACACCTACCAGGGGCTTGAAGGCCTGTGTCATAACCTTGGATTGCAAAACCATGAGGTTCATTGAAAGTGATCCAGTTCTTAACTCTATCTCCAAATTCTTCGAAGCATGTGAATGCATAACGCTCAAAATCTTCTCTGCATTTACTCGAATGCAATTATGTAAGCTCGGTTTGTATTCTCGAAAACATCACACGTAACATTTCAATGTACTTACACAATTTGACTACTTAACCATCCTTCATATTTATCTTCAAGTGCCTGTGGAAGATCCCAATGGTACAGTGTTACATAAGGCTGGATTCCTGATAAAACAACAATAGCTAAAGCTTCAGTAATGGTAGAAGTCATGTAAAAAGTAAATTCCAAGTGATATTTCTCTGAGCTACCTTTATCCAGTAAAGCATCTATGAGATTGTTGTAGTAATTTATTCCTTCTTGATTTGGTTCCCCTGTTCCATCTATCAAAGATAAACTTCCGAAGGAGTTAGCCAAAAACAGGCAATAAAGAACAATGGGGAACAAAACTTCTGGACCAGACTTTGAACTTACTTGGAAAGATTCTTGGCCAAGATATGGAAAATCTGTATGCATCTATTCCCAGATCCTTCATCAAATCTATATCACTCTGTAAAGATTTTGTTTTCATCTTTGGTTTGTTAGTAAAAGTCTAGTTACGGGTTTCTATTGACTCTGATATATATATCTGACTATATTCTAGTTGAATTATTGAATACCTCGTGTGCTTTTTTATATTGTATTTTGTTGGTGACACATCATCATCATTATCATCTAAATATCCTTAATTATTTTTATATTAGTCGTATGATTATAATAACAATCTATCAAATGACGTTATAGATTCTTATCCAAATGATCAAATTATTTCCCTACATTTTAGGCCAGAAAAACTTCCTTAATGAACAAGCTTATTGTTGTGTTCTGACTTCTGATTATAACTTGATACCTTCTGAAGATGACTGAACATGCACAGGCAATAGAGTTCTATCTAATACAAGTTTTGAAGTCAAATTTCTGAACTTACCTTGAACCGATGATATTGATCAACAGCAGTGTCTGCATTGCTGAAGTCCAAGATTTTCCCTGCAAAAAGAAAAACAGGGAATATGAATATAACAATATTAGTCCTGAAACATAGTTTTGCAATATTGTATTTGAATTATTCTGACCTGGTTGTCTTGTGAAAGTGTCCCATATACTATTTCCTTTGTTTCCTTCATTTACAGCTCCTTCAAACTTCAACAACCACACGCCGTGAATCATTCCGTTAGGCAATGTCCTTGCCTGAACTTTATCAATACAGAAAGAAAGTAAAATGATACCTGGTAAGCTGAAGAAGCTGTTCCGAACACGAACCCTTCTGGAAAATCAGCTCTACTAATAGATTCAGAGTTCACAAAGAGGTGCCATAAGAGAAACAGGACAAGCTTGATTGTCATAGATAAAACAAAAACAAAAGTTTTACACAAAAAATGAAAGATAAGTTCTATTTTAAGATGCTTAAGAAAAGTATCTAGGATGAATTCAATAATATACTAAAGAAAAGGGGAGAATGTTAGTTATCTTAGTTGTAAAGAAGAAGGATTTGATTGAAGAAAAAAAGAGCAAAAGGGACTGCAAGTTCTTAGGTGTAGGTTGGAGTGGCTTGCGGAGGTTGTATTGTGACTCTTTGTCACCGATAGCCACGTTTTCTTTATAGAGAAAGAAGATACAAGAAACTGGGAACCCTTAATTAGTGATTGAATATTAAAATTCTGTAAAGAAATTGCTTGAAACTACACGTAAGATTAGATACTGATGATCAAAAGTGTTGCTTCTGGGAATAAACAAAAGGGTTCTAAGGATGTGGGTAGAATCTTTAGGTTTCATGTCAAATTATAGGCTACAGGTTTTAGTTGGTGGGATTGAGAAGAGAGTTGAGTAAACTGTAGATAATCCTGGAATTCAATATTAGTTTACCAAAGTTATTGATTGTGATATTTTGAATCATTTAATTAAGACAGAAATGAAGCGTTTTGACAGATGAGAATGAGAGCAGTCCTGTAATTGTCAGTTGATTCTGATTAATTAGTTGTAACTTATTCTGATTTTGATTGATTACTCTATGTTTAACAATTCCATTACGATTCTCAAGCTTTGAGTTTTCTAATCAAAATACCTTAATCATGTATTGTTTTCTCAGTGTTTATTTCTGAAAACATATTTCAATAATCTTTTGAGTTTTCTAATCAAAATAACTTAATCATCGTATTGTTTTCTCAGTGTTTATTTCTGAAAACATATTTCAATACTTTTGTTTCTAAGTTTTGTAATTATCAAAATTATATTTTTATTGAACAATATTAGCTAATGTTGTAATAAGTTTAAGTCCATTTAATATGACTCAAATTGGGCCTGGTCTTCTGTGAAATAAATGTATTAAAGGGAATTGGATAAAATACTTTTCTGATGTATCGTGTACGTAACTTATTGAATATTGAGTGTGTTTGTTTTATTATTTTGAATAGTATTTCTGAAATATTATTATTTAGTTGAGTTAGGTTATTATTACCATGTAAGATTTAAAAATTAACTAAAAAACCCTTAAGTTTTTTAATTTACTAAACACCTCAAATAATAAAAAGTTTATAAATTGACAACCACACCCTCACCCACCCACAGTTGCTAGATTCCGACCATCATCATCGAAATCTGGCCAAAATCTTGTTTTATTGCCCACGACCAGCCAGATGGCCTTTTCCGATCAGATCTACTGCTGGATATGGCCGTCTAGCCGTCAATGACGACCAAAGATATGGTCATCGTTAATGATCAATGACGGCCATACGTTAGCCGTTATTAACAATCAGATGTGGCCAAAGATCTAGCCATCAACAACCAGATTTTTTGCCATGGATCTGGCATTTTCCGGCCAATCTTGCTGGTAGTGCACCGATCTTGCCTTTTCCGACCAAATCCAATGTGAATTTGGTAGGAAAAGGCAAGATCGGTGCACTACCAACAAGATCCAATTGATAGTACATCATTACGCCAGATTTTGACCACCTTCTGGCGATGGTTGCTGAAATCTGACAAATATAGATGGGTGAGAGTGTTTTTGTCAATTTATAAAAAAAAAATTGTTGGAGATGTTTAATTAAATTAACAAATTTATGGAGGTTTAAAATAGTTGAATATTATAGGATATGATTTTGAGAATAGGTAAATAAACATGTATTTTTTTTAGAATAGGAAGAGTATTTTGAAAATAGTCAAACAAAGGCAGCCGATAATTTCATCTATGTAAGCAACACAAAAGTTATTTACAGCTTAGTAGTGATTCTAGGGATGACTTGAAATGGGCTTGGGCTTGTTTAGATTGGGTTGAGATGAAAATGGGCTTCACAGGATTGACTTAGTCTAGATTGGTTGTGGGAATTATTATTTAAGTTTCACATTTTTTCTTTTAAAGCTCATATAATAATTTCTATTAATATATATATATATATATATATATATATATATATATATATATATTAAACTAATAAGTATTAAGATGACATTTATTCATTTACTACATCTCATCTATGAAAAACTCTTTCCTTCTCAATATCTTGAAAACCCTTTTTTTTATTATTATTATTATTTAAATTCATTTTTTGAAATTATGCTTTTATAATTAAAATTTTTTAAGGGATGGAAGATGCAACCAAATAATAGAAATAATAACAAGGTTTCACGATTAAAGACTTAAAAGTAATCAATTTATTACTACTATTATTATTATTTAAACAGAAGATCTAGATAAGATTAGATATATTATCAATCATATACATATAATATGTATATGATACCATCATGGAGGAGATATGCAGTAAATCAAAAAATAATAAATTCAAAATTTCATTGAAAATAAATTTGAGCACTTACTACTTGTGAATCCAATTAACTTTTGAAGAAATTTGCTAACCATGTGCCGAAATCTTTTTTAGGTTCTCTATTTTTTTTTTTTTTTTTTTGGCTTGATATTTTTTGAGGACTTTGTTAGCTTGTTCTTCACTTTCAGTGATAATTTTGGCAATGGTTTTTGTCTAAGGCGACAGAACATCTAATAATTGCATTGACAGAGGATCTTTGTAATATTTTTTCGATGCTAGATATTAATTGATGTTAGTATCCATAAGAATTCTGACTCGGATGTCATTTGTGAGAAAGGACTTTGATAATTTTCTTTGGCCATTCTACTTTTGGGAGAGATGGCGATTTTGAACTGTTGGGAGTAAATTAGAGGGTTTTGTAGCAGTCATCTTCATTGCTATGGCACTAGAGCCTTGTTTGGATACTTCTTGATCTGCTTCTTGGAGTTAGGAAAGAATCGTCTTGAGATGCATATACACGCACACATACACACACGCATGTTTTTTTAAATATGAGATATATAAAATAAAAAAGTTTTTTTAAATCCAAAATTAGCACAATATAAGCATGAAATGTGCTTGGCATAATGGAACGCTTTCACTCATCTCAGAATAAATAACGAAATGACCTCTTTAACATATCTATTTAAAGTAGTACCAAAACATTGTAAATTAACTATTATATGTAGGGTTAAATAATTGTTTTAATGAAAACTTAAAATAACAATATGACAGCTACTTTAATTTGATAGTTTAGATACAAGAAACCAAAAATTTCAAAATTCTTTCAACGTCACGAATTCTGGAAGATTCCAGTGTTCCCAAAAGAAAAAATTAATGATTGAGGAGGTAGTGAAAGAAGTGGCTGATGATCTATCTAACACAATAATTCATACTTAGATAGTAGAAAATCTATACTACCACCAGTACCAACTAAAAAGGTTTTGCGTAGTGTCCCATCAGAAACTCATGACACATCGTAATTAGCTTAATTAAAATTTACGTCCATCCATTCCATTAATTTTTGCATTTTATAGAAGTAGCCAATGTTTTGAATGTGATTAATTAGAGGCGGTTGGCGGACTTTGTATAATTTTCATGCAAAAATTGTAATCAGATGTGCATAAAAGATCTTCAAGATTTATCCTGTATAAGATCGACAACTCAACAAAAAGTTATACACAACACAAAAATTATCCTATGAGGTATCGAATTAACCTAAAATAATAAAGAAAAAAAAATTTCATGAAAAGTTGTAGAATCGGAAGTCTAGAGAAGCAAGAAAACTAACTATATCTCACAAAATAAAAATATATATTATTCCTTACATTTATTTTCTAAAACCCATTTATATATGAATACGTAGCTAGCACATGATATTATATATTTATTTTAATAATATTTATTTTTAAAATAACGAATTACTATGATGCTTAAGAAGATCGTAAAAAATTGAATATATATATATAATTTTAAATGATAAGAGTCTTTAGTTTGTATTATAGGATAAAAAACAAGGTATAGTCAACTGTAGATATGTCTTTTCTGTTGAGCAGCACATAACATATATATAAAAACATAGGAAATATGAGGACTTCCAAAGCACAAGGATCACGATTGAGAAAGGATAATGCTAGAAATACAAACACCAAATGATTAATTTTGTACTTAACAAAGTTCGAAAGTTTTTAGTTTTTATAAAAAAACATGTTATAATAGTCTTATATGGAAACTACACCAATTTATTATAGAGCTTATATTCTTTCGTTCAATCATCTATTACAACGAGAATTGTTTTTATGTATGAGGCTCTAGACGAGAGACTCTCTTATCTAGGTTTAAAATAACAGTTTATAGGTAGTAGTACTTCAATAATACAATTGTATTAAAAGATGAACATTATTGCCTAATATTCAAGGTGTAAAATAACAGTTTATAGGTAGTAGTACTTAACATTATTGCCTAATATTCTAGGTTTAAAACAGTAGTGTATAAGTAATACTTCAATAATTATACAATTATTGATTTGACCACTGCATTCACATTGCCAATAAAAACTATGTTATGGATTGCTACACAAACAAGTTGTAGTAAATGTTTTCTATGGAGTAGTTGTCACTCTTAAGTCTTAAGCAATGGGCCAATGGCTTTACACTCAGTCAAAAAATTTGCCTGAACGTGAATAAAAATTGATAGATCTGATGAGGATAGAGACATTTTGAATACCTCTATATGTTGCAAATTCCACAAAACCAACCTAGTTGATTGGGTTCCAAAGTTTATTTGTTAAATTATTGTAGTATAAACTAACCCCTGAGTAATTGAGTGGTTAAATGAGGATTTTTATATGTATTATTCAAAAAGTTCTGAGTTA
Source organism: Pistacia integerrima (assembly GCA_026225825.1). Taxonomy (NCBI): domain Eukaryota; kingdom Viridiplantae; phylum Streptophyta; class Magnoliopsida; order Sapindales; family Anacardiaceae; genus Pistacia; species Pistacia integerrima. The sequence continues at coordinate 8,627,186 of CM047738.1, read as the reverse complement.
AAATCTCTCGCCAGTTGTTAGAGGAGTGACTACTAAAGCTATTACCTAGTTGATTGTTCCAAGGTCCCAAAAGATTACTTGATGTGTGTATAAGCTGACTTAGACACCTTCGATCATAAAAAACAAAAAAACCTTATTATGGTATTTTAATTTCAAAATAAAGCTTAAAAATACCTATTAACTTGTTAACATTTCAGTTTGCACAGTAACGGATCTAGAAATTTTTGTTAGAGTGGGTCAAAATAAAAATTAATTACACATTAATATTTTTGTCCATTAATATTTTTGTTAAGGTAGACCAAAATCTATAAATTATATATTAGTATTTTTAAAATAAAATTGTAGGTGAGTCATGGCCTACCCAAAAGTAGGCTGGATCCGCCCAGAGTTTGCATATAAAACATTCCAACATTTTTTTTTATTTTTTACTAACCATAATAAGGTCTAGACATTATAGGTATGATAAAACAAATAATAACCTAAAGATAAATCAATAATACAACTCTTTCTAAATAATATCACCAAGTTTTCATCTCAAATGATGTGTTCTTTTATGTGGCTATGATGTGTAAATAAAAAGTTCTATTTGTTAAATGATACGTTAACACCAGATGAGACGTTCACACATCATTTAGAATAGAAATTTTGAGATTTCACTTGGAAAAAGTTGTACTACTGAATATTAAAATAATATGCCTATTTTCTAGCATTGGAATTAAGTGTTACAGTAATAATACTCAATATTAATAATATGCCTAAATAGCATTGGGAATGTCTATTTATGGAAAATATAGTGTTATAGGAAAAGAGAAGACGAATATCTCTCTCTTGAATTTTTCACGTTTTACATTATTAATTACTAAATTGGTTATATTGAATCCAATATAGACATTCTAGAAATATAATAACATCGGGTGTGTTTAGGTTACTATTTCTATCAGAATTTGAGATATAATTTTTGAAATATGTGTCTGTTTTATTACTTAAAAAATTGTATTCAATAAATACTGTCATATTTGACCGATATGTTGGTGGGGTCTACATCTGTAATTTTTTTTTTTTATTTACTTCTTTCTTCATTTATTCGTTTCTTCTTCTTCCTTCTTTATTTCTTCAGTCTCCCTCCCTTAACGACCGTGACAAGTCTCTCTTCCACCTGCCATCTGCCCTTCTTTCTTCTTTATTTCTTTCGTCGTCTTCTTTATTTCTTCAGTCCCTTTTCTTCCAAACACCAACCACCGCTACAACTTCTCTTCCACCTACATTCAACCTCTAGCGAAGCTCAGTCAGACTGTGTGAAACCCCGTTTTTAATCCTAACACATATTACATATTCTGTGTGATTTTATTTTTATGGAAGGGGATTTCTGTTAGTTTTTAAAAGTTTTATTGGGAATGAAATTGCAAGATAAGGAAGCTGCTGGGTTTGCATGTAACAAGGGGCAAAATCTGGAGGTTTATTTGAAAGAAATGCTGATGTGGTAGGCGTTTAGCTGGATTACCTGTAATCTAGGGGCAGAAGCATAAATTTAGAAAGATTAAAAATATAAAAAAAGAAAGAAAAGGGGCTGATTTTGGCCCAAATGAAGAAGAAAGAGACGAGAGCAGAGGGAGAAAGCGAGAGCAGAGCAGAAAAAGAAAAGTTAAAAAAAAGGGAGGCTGATTTTCGCCCAGATGAAGAAAAGAAGAAAACGGAGAAGAGAGGGGAATGGGTGTGGCTGAAAAATGGTAGAGTGAGAGAGAAGAGTGGAGGAGAGTGCAGGGAGCTTCGGTTGTTAGAATAGTGAGTGGATCTAAACTATTTTCCTTAAAAACTTAAGCTTATGCCCTTGCATGTTGATTTCCTTTTACTACCGTCCATTTGCTTTTGCGAAAATCCTTACAAGCATGATGTTTGTAAGTGGAATAGTAGAACTTTGCATAAAATCATGTTTTTAGTGAAATGATTTCTATGTTTGTGCATAAATGCCTCACCTTCAAATTTGTTTAAGCTTTGATATGGTTATATTCATCTTCTGTAAACTATCTTTGGCATGCATATGAATGATTTTATATATAATGAAATTTGGAAGTAAGTGTGGACATGCATGTATAAATAATTATGCCTATACCAGATGTTGTTGAATGTAAAGCAGAATTTGTGTTTCCGCCTGTTTGATTTGGTTGATGATTGAGAATTCCAGCTAATTTTGGTAGGGCTGGTTTGTTTGGAAATTAATTGGTGGCAGTAATGGTTGGAATGAAGGGTATGGAAATTATGGATTTCATATATTGATTAATTTTCACAAGCATATGTGCATTTTTATGCATATTCACAATGTTTGTGATAGAACAGAAATTATGGGAAGCAGTATGTTGGATATGGTGGCTGAATTGTGTTGTTGACTGAAATTGGAGATTTAATGCAATAGGTTTTATATGGGTAGAGCATATATGTTGATCCTAAAGAACCAAGAGTTATTAAAGTATGTTTTTTTGTTATAAAAAGTTATGCTGTGAAATTCTGACAGTCCGAACTTCTGAAAATTTTATATATGTTTCGGGTTTGCAAATGAAGCTAAATTTCAGGTATTTTGTTTTAGACTTATTAGAGATTGGTTGAAAATTGATTTCACCCCAAAATTCGAAGTATTGGATTTTTTAATGAATTTTGAATTCTGCTATGAAATTCTGGAATTTCATGTTCTCTGTAGAGCATGCATTTTTCAGAACTGAAATAATGCACTTATACTTATCCAAATTGAGTGATTTTAAATTCTGGTGAATCCTATATGTGTCTAGTTTAATTCTGGAGAGTTTCATGAGGTTTAGATTAAGGGCTGAATTGTTATGAATTTTACAAGTCAGTAACCTCAATTCTGGATACAGTTGGCAGATTTAAATGGGTTTGAAAGAAAATTGTGTTTTAAATAGTTATTGATTCTGAAGTAACTTGAAAATATTACTGGATCAACATATATTTGTCTTGAATGCCCCATTGAAATTATAGCTTGATTTGGTGAGTGGATTAAACCAAATCTTCTTCCAAAAGCTTAAATCCATGTTTGCATGTTAACTTATGATTTTATTTTAAATGTTTTGATGAAGTTTGGTATATAGAATTTATATGTATTCACGCTATATGAATAAAATTTTGAGAGTAGAGAACTTGTTGAATTGTATACGGGTTGAGGTTCGTGATCTTGGTAGATGGTTTCTTGGTAAAAAGAAAAAGAGAAGGGGTGCATTCTGTTGGTTTTTGAAAGTATGTTTTAAAACTTGCATTCTACCCCCATTTTGCATGGAATTTCATACGATTTGGCATGATTTACTTTTATATGAAATGTGGTATATATCTTATGATTAGTGATGGACATATGCTATGGAAATGTGATGTTGAAAGTAATTTTTAATCTGGGTTAAACTGTCAGTTTTAAAACATGTTTGGAAATTTTTAGTTTCACCCCTGGATGTGATTTTTGAATATTATGTCATATATGCATGATTTATAAGCACATATGTGGTATGTTCTTGACTTATATATGTTACTTGAGATTAACATGAGATGCATGATTAAATGAGAGTTTAGTGATTTTGATAAATATACTAAATGAGAAACGAAAAAGGGTTGATTTGTCAGTTTTGAGGCATGTTCATAAATCTATATTTTCCCCCCTTGGGCATAAATATCATATTTTTCAAGCAAACTATGCATTTTTCATGAAGAAAAGCATGTTAGACTATATATAAGAGTAAAAGTGGTTTTCAAACCACCCTACAAGTACCCATCCCCCAAAGATCACAGTTATTGGCTGCGCCCAAGCGATGCGAGTTAGGCCGCGGGTATGCAGTTTCAGATTTTTGCTCGCGCATGCGTATGAAGTTTTATTGGCTCTGCAGGGCGTTGAGTGGTCCGCCAGTAAGAGATTTCATGGCTCTGCGCGTGCGATGTAGACCTTCTACAGGGTATGCAGATTTTAGGCTTGGCTCTGCACAGTTGAGTGGTCCGCCGAGTATGCGATGAGTGGCTCTGCCACGCGATGACAGATCTTGCCGGGTATGACAGTACATCCCTTGCTCTGCTGTGTGGGCGCCCACCTGTAAGTAAGCAGTTTCCCAGAGGGTACTAGTTGCGGTGAGAGTTTTCATTATTAACATCAAAATCAGTTTTAGAATGTTCAAAAATCACATTCGCTTTTTAGTATCTCACTCTGACGATAGCCTCAATATGAGTTTTAAGAATGTTAAGAGAGCCTTCAATATTAGCCACAGTTTTAAAATAAGATATCAGCTTATAGTTTTCAGTAGATAAAAGCTACATGATCCAGCTTTAAATTTCAGATCGGCATAAAGTTTACGTATTCCAAAATCGCTTATCGCAGATAGTTCAGAAAAATCATCTTCAATTTTATATCATCACAATAGTTATAAATTTAGTTACCAGATTTTGTTTTGAGAGTCATGAGTGTTCATTGAATGATGGTTTGGATGTTTGTAGCATGACTAGTAGAGTTATTATTTTCATAATCATATGCATTCTTGAGTGATGACATAGATGGTTGCAGCATGACTTATAGGAAATATTGTTCCCAGAAGCATAAGCACTTACAGTTATGTTTTAAGTTTCCAGAAAAAGAATTTTAAGCATTCAATGATGAGCTATAATTCAGAATTTGTTTTCACTTTAAATGATGAGATTACGATATTAAAACAATTTTAGAAAACGAATTATACATGCATACAGGAATGATTTAGTTACTTCCATAACACGTTCATAGAATCATGTTGTTTTCAGGATTTCATAAGAACTATTGCATGTCATGACTATTGTTGAAGAATGTTTTGCAAACTCTCCCCAATCCCCCACTCATTGAGTATTTCAGCTCACCCCTTTTTAGACCCTTTTCCCCAGGTTCATAGGAAGAGTCGTGCTGAGGAGTGATTCCTCTAGAGGTTGGGCCCTTACGTCATCGACTCATCATGTGTGTAAAAATGTCATGCTTGTTACCGTTATGCACCTTATGTTTTATCCTTATGTTTATCTCCCTGTGTTGATTATAAAAGATATGAATATCTGATACCATCCGTTTTTGGATTTTATGAACGTACAAGTTAGCTTTTAGATTTTCAAATGTATACATATATATATCTTATGTGTTTATGCTTTCAAAACGAATCCAAGCGAATGTTTTTATGAAAAAAGTATTTAGAATATAGGTTTTTTTCAGATTCCCACATGGCATGTCTCGGCCGCCCTAGTCTCATAGGTGCGCCCGGAGCTTATGGGGTAAGGAGGGTCGAGGCGGGTTGTGTCAGACTGATTCTGAACTATTTCGGTGCACAGCTACCTGCTTCTTTCACATATGCTTTTTTCATATATAGACCAAATGATGACTGTATGCAGTGGCAGACCCAACCCCTTAGGCCTACCCTCACATTTTGTTAAAAAATTGTTTATATAGGTTTATAAAAAAATTATATATATATATATATATATACACACACAGGGAGACACATATATGTCTATCTTCATATTTTAAAAAAATGAGAAATATTATACATATATCCAGACTCATAAAAAATTTGTTATTAATATATATATTTCACGTCTACATTATATTAAAAGTTTAAAACTCTCTCTACTCTTTTCTACATGCATATGTTCTTTATGATTTTATCCAATAAAATTTTTTATTCTCTCTTTCACTTTCTCTATGTTATTCGCTCTTAAAACTTTTGAAGACCAAAATTGTTAAAGTTTTCACTCATCAAGGTGCTACAATTAGCTTCTTTTTCTGTTTTCTTAGTTTTAGGTATGTGTATTACTCATTTCATTTTAGTTTATTTTAGGGTTGAATTATGCTTATTTTTTGGAGGATTTTTATTCTAATTTGATGGAAAAAGTGATGGATCTTGTGAGTTTGTTTTATGTTTTGTGTTTAAGAATGTTACCGCTTTCCCAAATTAAACTTTAATTATATTTTACTGAACGTTATTCTGCACCCTTCACCCACCACTTTCTTACATTTCAAACGTCACCATTTAGCTGCTAAAAATTATTAAAGAAGTTTGAGTTATTATCTATGTTTATACAAAGAAAATTTCTCATTTTTTTATTAATTCATATTAAAAGTCAAGGCAAAATTGACTTAACTTAAATTTTGGTTAACTTTAGCTTAAGCTAGACCTGATCAAAGTCATGAAAATTTATATTATAATTTTTGAAAAAATAATGAAAACAAAAAAAAGTGAAATAAGAAATTTGTGTAGAACATTTTTGGGGAATTGTAATTGTTGTAAATTCTTTTAATTATATTGGATTTAAATAGATCGCTAGATTCTCATGGTCTTTTGCTCTCTTTAATTGAAGAAGTTTTTCCATGTAAATTTTTTTTTGTGTTTCCTCATGAATTGAATATTATTTTCAACATAATTTGCTCAAGATTTTGCTTCTAATAGATTTATTCAAGTGGTAAAGTATTGTATTATTGTATTATTTTATTTCATATATTTGCTTGAGATTTGATAATTTTTTAAAAATTTTCTCACTAGTTGTTTGACAAACAAAGACAAAGCCACGAAGGCCTCCCCTAGGTAAAAATCCTGGGTCTGCTACTGATTGTACGAGATAACATAATGATCGAACTATAGACAACACATATGACTAGGTCGTAGTTGTTAATAGAGTATATATGTACAAACGATTCTAAGGGTTGATAATTAGTAGTTTTGTCATATATGTATTAATGTGGTATTTTTAAACAGTTGGATTAGTACTTGAAATTAATATGAGTTTTTTTTTTTTTTTTTTTTTTTTTTTAATATTTAGTGGTTACCAAATTACCAATCAAATGTTTAATATTATTAAAATGTAAATTCCTAATACTATTTCAAAAATCTTATCCAAAATAACAAAACAAACAGACCCATCATTGCATGATATCTTTGAGAAATAACGACTTAAAAGATAAACAAAACCTATCTACAAATATTTACTGAATACACTCTTAGACAGGGGCGGAGGGAGGGGGGGTCAAGGAGGGTCAGTTGACCCTTCTTGATTTTTAAAAATTTTTGCTATGTTTTTACAAATTAACCCCTATATAAAATTAAAATACCAAAAAGCTGCATTATATATTTATACCCAATAAATTATACTTTTTCGTTTTGGGGGCTATGAAACTAAAAGTAAACCCTTCGTTCTCCTGCTAAAAGTAAACCCATCATTCTCCTTCCCTCATACGTCTTCTTCCTCTTCAATAACCTATAAAGCCAATTCTTTTCCTTTAAAGCTTTATCCACACAAGTGTAATTTTCTCCTCCTATCAAGCCAACAAATCCCTTTTTTTCTTTAATTTTTCAGGTAATACATTTTATGTTTGTATTATTTTATTTTAAAAGTTTAAGATTAAATTATAGATTAGAATTTAGGAAGATGAAATTGACATTGGAACCACAAATTGCATCCATTTTTTATTTATTTGTAATGATATATTAAAGTTAGAGGAAGTAAGAAGATAGTTTTTAAATTTATTTTGGAGTTGGCCTTGGGACCACATTGTTTTACCCATTCCATATTGCCCTTTTTTTGTTTTTTATATGGAGAAGATGAGTTCTTGGGACCATATTGTTTTACTAATTTTTATCTTTGTTATATAAAAGTGTTTGATTCAAATGAATTTTGGAGTTGGCTTTGGGACCACATTGTTTTACCATTATAGCCGAATTTGTGTTTTTTTTATATGGAGAAGATGAGTTCTTGTGACCATATTGTTTTACCCATTTTTATCTTTATTATATAAAAGTGTTTGATTCAAATGGATTTTGGAGTTGGCCAATGGCAATTTTGTGTTGTTTTTTTATGGAGAAGATGGGTTCTTCATTCTTGGGACCACATTATTTTACCAATTTTTATATTTGTTATAAAAAAGTGTTTGATTCAAATGGGAGTTAATTTTAATTGTTTTACAAGTGTTATGAAAAAGTGGATTTAATTATACAAGTGTTTGGTTATTTGAATAGATTTTGTACATATATCAATTGAATTTTAGCCAATGTATATAATGTAAGATATATTTTAAAAAAAATCTTGCATTAAGATCTATTTCAATTCAATTTCCATTACTTTAATTTAATTTTTGTTAGAGTACTTACAAATTAGTAAAAGAAAGAGATATACTTGTGAGTTGTGATGTGTATGTATTGTTAGAATACTTTAACTTATTAGCTTTATAAATTTTTGTAGTAGTTGTAATTTCACTTATCTTACTAATTATTATTGTACACATAGATTATTGTTATTGTTTGGTTTTACTGAGTCCATAGTTTATTTTGTTGTATTTTTCTCTATCAAGTAATAATATATTATTATTTTGAAATAGTATGGAAAGATAGTTTAAAAGAAAGTCAACAATGATCTATCATTTGAATAAGAGAAAAATATTGGTGATTCAAGTAAAAATGTGGATGCTGATTTGCGAGATCTTCCGACGGATCTAGGCTTAAGACCCCAAATTTCAGATCATCATCTTAATATTCAAGATCAAATTCGAAGAATATATTTAGAAAGGGTCCTTGTCAACCTAAGGGCCATGAGTTTCCTTCTAGGTATTTTGGTGGATTTTTAAGACGTTTTGTTGTTTCTTGATTTAGTGAATCACTACAAGAAAAATGTGTTTCGGCGTCTAGAAAAATTAGACGCAGAAAGTAAAAATTAGACGCGAAAGTTTAGACACTGAATCTCTTTCGCGTCTAATTTTTTTAATCGCCACATAGTTGCGAAATCGCTGTCGCATAAAGAATTAGCGAGTAAAAATTAGCAGTTTTTGAATATGGATCTAGTTCTAGAAATCGCTATCAAATAATTAGCGTCTAAATTTTTGGTTAGTCGCGGAAAGTTTTTTTTGGCAACTAGCAAATTAGTCGCTAATTGCTAGTTAAAATAGTCCTCCCGCTTAGACGCTAATTGTTCAAGGGTAATTTGGTAAAATTGTATTGCGACTAATCAATTAATTGCAAAATATACCTTTTAGTGTCTAATAATTTGTCGCGAATGCCACAAAAATTAATCGCTGAAGGTGTAAGGGTAATTTCGTAAAAGGTTTTCGCAACTATTTTATTAGTTGACGAATGTATCTTTTGGTGACCAAAATTTGGTGACCAAAATTTGGTGGTTAATTCTAATACTTTTAGACGCTAAATATGGAATCCAAAAGGTTTTCGCGACTATTTTATTAGTGGCTGAATGCATTGTTTTAAAAACCGGACCGACGGGCAACCCGCTCTGCTGGCCGGGTCACGGTTCAATCGGTCCAACCGGTTGGACCGCCAGTTGGACCGATGATGTCATCACACATCATGATGACATCAACATATTTTTAAAATTTTTTTTTTTTTTTTTTAGATTTCTATTTTTTAATAAGACAATAACAACTTAATTATTGTCCTAATCCAATATAATTCAAAGTTCAAATTCAACAACAATCCTAGCATAATTTAAGTATTTAACAACAATTCAAAGTCTAAATCCAAACATGATGTTGTATTTACATATTAAATGTCAAAATACATACTAATTAATAACAAAACATTTGATGCAAATGTTTTTTCTTTGATCCGTCTCCATGTTGATTGAGCTTCACACACTAGCATCAAAATTCATCATCATCATCATCATCATAACCATCACCACCATCTACGCAAATTTAAGTGAAAAATAGAAATCATAAGTTAAAACTTGTAATTTAATTTAAATAGATACTAAGTTGCTTAAATGATTGAAACCAACCTTCTGAACCATCTGTTGAATCATAAAAAGAAGGGTGATCAGCAACTCCAGTAGGAATAGATCCTTCTCCATATAACATTTGTTCCAACTCTTCATAATTAAGTTCACTGACCTCCTCCTCTTCATCGTCAACTATCCAACCTTCAGTTTTGTCGATACTTTCATAATCAATAGGATCCAAACTTATTCTCTTGTAACACTTCCTAAAATACCATAAACAAGTATTAAAAGCATGACAACTAAAAATATCAAGGAAAATAATAGATAATAACAATAAGAGTGATGCATAATTGAGTAATTGACAATGTTTTATACCTGTTTTGCAAACGCAAGTTATAGTGAACGAAAACAAGATCATTCAACCTTTGATGCTCCAATCTATTCCTCTTTGTAGTATGTATGCGCTCAAAAACACTCCAATTTCATTCACATCCAGAAGAGCTTGAAGTTTGACTAAGAATTTTTATTGCAAACTTTTGTAAATTTGGAGTACTATACCCAAATGATCTCCACCATTCATCTAATTGAAAATTAAACATAATAAATAAATTAAACTTAAAAAACAAAAGAACTTACAAATTTTATAACTATTACATACCAGGACGTGTGGTTTTGGCGGTTTCAAGAGCAAGCAAGCGAGAAAAGCTTTCCTCCCGATTTGAATATAATCTACTCTCTTCCATTAACCTTGTCTTGCTCAAATTGAAAGCACTTGCTTTACTGTCAATAGTATCAAGGAAACCACTCATGACTTCTGGCTTGAGGCAAAAAGATTATTCGTCATATTTAAAGGCAGGATTCAAATAATAAGCCGCAGCATGGATATCACGACTCAATGTCCTATCCCAACGTAGCTTAATGATTCGTGTATAAGGCTTGTAGAATTTCTTTTTATTCTTAAACAACTTCTTAATTGCATTTTTCGCTCTGTACATGCCATCATACACATATCCTATTGCTGGCTTCTCATCTGAGTCAACAATCCTTAACAAGCGTATCAATGAACTCATAACTTTGGATATCTTACCCATATCATCCCAAAAACCGTTATCCAAAATTATGTCAATAACATGTTTGCCTTTATTACTTTTTGCATATCGAGAATCGACAAATGACCTATCTGTCACCATGGCTTGCAAGTCATGTTTGTGCTCATGAATGCTTCTCATTGCAATGAAAGTTGTAGCAAAACGGGTTGCACCCGGACGAACAATTTCTTTCCAACCCTGTTCAAGTGATAAATAATAGATGTTAGTCAATAATAAAAAATGCATATTATGTTATGACTTGACAAGAACATGAGCTAAAAGTATATTACCTGTCTTTTCCTCAACCAAGCTATCAAAAATGTATGATTATATATAAACTTTGTCACCTCAGAAACACGTCTCGCAAGATAAACTATATGATCCATCTCAGCTATGTCTTTTAACACCAAATTTATGCTATGTGCTGCAGAGGGTGACCAAGTAATACTCGGATATTTCTCAGACAACATTTTTCCAGTAGCTTTATAATTGGATCCATTGTCTGAGACAAAATGGACAATACTATTTGGTCCAATCCATAAAACTACCTCCTCAAACATCTTCAACAATGTCCCAGCATCCTTCACAACATCTGAAGCACCAACTGATTTCACAAAACAAACTCCCTTAGGACAATACACCATAAAATTGATCAATGACCTATGTGAATTATCAGTCCAACCATCAGCCATTAAGGTACATCCAACATTTTCCCAAATCTTTCTATAACTATCAACAAGAAGCTGCACTTCCTTCTTAGCATCTCTTAACAAATTGACACCCAAAGCATGATAATTTGGGTGTTTATGTTAGTGTATGCCCTAGGAACCAATCGTGTCATCGGTTCTGAGGCATTATGTTTTGTATATATATGTGAATGTATATAGTTTGTATATACATTTTATCTTATCAATAAAAGAAAGTGTTCTTATTTCACATGTGGTTTATTGCTTCATTTATATATATGTATTACATGTGAAATGTCCGGATGATACAAATCTTTAGAAGATCAAAATCATCAAAGTATTCCCTACATAGGTAATATTAATTGGGCAATAATATTACATAGTAGGCATGCTGAATGCCTCCGTAGAATATCATGTGATGGTATTGGTGTGGGTGATTATAAAAGTTATATCACTAGGGCATTAGCATGGATACGCGGTTAGTGAACTGTTTATCGAATATGGCCATTTATGATGAATCACATGGACATTTAAAATGTAGTCAATGATTTATCATAAGATCGTACTAGGGTATTATTAATCCTTAGACCTGAGATATCACGGTTAGATTCTGCATAAACGCATATGGTTCATATGGTGTATAAACATGAGGCTAATCATGCCATGTGTTAATAAGCCGATTTGGCCATGTGTTGTTTATGTGTGAGGACAAGTGATAGTCAAGATAAGATCCGTTGACTTGGTATAGATTGATATCAAGTTCCTAGACAAATGTCAAGATACATTGGAAAAGGGAAATCTCCGGCCGGGGTATACAAAATGTTACATGAAAGGTTGTTTCATAGTGACACGTTCCATATGTATTAAATTAAAATTAAGATAAGGATTTTGACATACCATGAATCCATTCTTAATTGGGATTAGATAACGGAAGGATTTGATTATACAACGTGTATGATTGTAAAAGGTTCGTTGGAGTATATCTTCATTGTGACTTAGGGGTTATGGAGCATTGCTAGATGCCTACCATAATCAGTGGGAGTTTTGTTCATAAAGAGTTATGACAAAACATATCGAAATAGATTGTGATATTGGGCCTACGGCTAGGCCACAATGAACCTAAGAGGTCACACATAAAAACTAAGGAGAATGGAGAAATAGCCAAAGAGAGTTGATTATCCAAGGTTGGCTAGCACCTACCCAGGGTAATAAAGTTATTTATATGAAACATTTTCTTTATATTAAATTGGATTTTACAAGGGGTTGTAATTGTAAACAATTTAAGGGTTAAATTGTTATGTAAACAATTTAAGAGTTAAATTGTTAATTGTGATTAAATGTTAATCTAATGTTATCATTTAAAGAAGTTTAACAACTTCATAACAATTATGGAATTGTTTAAGGAAGTCCAAAACAATTATTGAATTGTTTACAAGGATTCCTATATAAAGAAAATGATATATCAATTTTTGTGTAGAGAAAAAATCTCTAAGAACCCTAAATCTCCCTCTTGGTCAAATCTCTTCTTCCCTTGGTGTGGATACTCTTTTGCTTAATTTCTCTTGAAATTAAGAGTCTCCAAGGTTGTTAAGGACTTAAGGTAACATGTTCTACCTTACTTATTTCAATTTGATTGAAATTTATTTTTTAAACTATGACTATACTTGTTGTAGTATGATATGCTTGATTCTCCATACATTTATCTTTCAGTTTATACCCAGGCCCAATTGCGGCTATAGCATCCACCAAAGGCTGAAGATAAATTGAATTTATAGCATTAATTGGGATGCAAGCATCATAAAAGAATCTTCCAAAAGCCATGTCTGCTCTCCATGTCGCATCTTTTCCAGCTAAACAACTCCTAATTGATGGTTGAGATCCACCAATTGTCCTTGGAGCAAAATAGTCACCAACCCCAATAGATTTGTTTCTCTTTGATTTGTCTAGCATTGTACTTTGTTTTTGACTGCCAAACCTACCTTCATTTATGTGAATTCCTGATGGACGAAACCCTTCACTATCTTCATTTAACATATCTCCCTCAAATACATGTACGGGAGCACCGTAGGGAGTATTATACTTACTAGAATCAGTTTTCTCTTTATTCTTTATCCCAATGTCTTTTAGTGATTCTCTCATGGAGTATTGAACATCAAAAGGAATTTTTTACAAGCACCAACATCTCCCTTTGTTCCGGCTAGATGTTGTTTCATTCTAAAAATACCTCCTCTTCTAGTTACTTTCCCACAGTGAAGACATGTTAATGTCTTCCTTCCATTTGGATCTACGCCCTCAATAATATGTGCCCATGTTATATCAGTCCCACCTCTACTAGATTGTGAAGAAGACCCAGAGCCAGATGTTGCCATTGTCTATTTTTAATCTTTATCTACCTATCGGCTATCACACAAGAAATAACAACAATTATCACTCAACCAATTGCAAGTTCACCGCTGTGTAATCTCAAGATAAATGCAAATAACTAAAGCCATTTTATTCTTGTTTCAAAAAGAAAAGAAAGAAGAAGAATGTGTTTTATATTGTAAGGGTTATAGAAGTGAAGAGGGTGAGTTGAATAATAGTTGATGACAAATAAATTAATATTTATACAATTTAGTGAATTTAGATTGGATTAATATTGCATAGCAAAGTAAGTTCTTCGAGCCCAAGACTGTGGCATATAAAAGGTAGTCAAGCGGCAGTAACCCACTTTCTTATATGCTAACTTATATCTAAAAAGTAATAATAATAATTATTATTATAAATGTGGTGTGTTCCTCCATTAATTGAACAAAATAAAAAGAAACTGCAGAAAAGAGAAACTCAAGTGCAAAGGGTTGAGATATATGAACACACACAATCTGTAACATTATGAGTCTGTTAGCCTGATTTAAACAGCATACTGAACAGAATTTTGCTCGTCTATAGAGTTGAAGCGACAATATTTAGAAATTTCATGCATATATTAATATATCCTTTCCATTAACCAAATAGGAAATTCATGGCTAGAAATCAGTCAAAGGCTTGAAGCATTAAATGATCTTCCAAACATATGAAAACCAGAGCCATCCAAGTGAAAATTTTACCTGACCAGGGCTAAGAGCTTCATTTAGCATGCACGTAGTGAGCATACCAAAATTAGTGTTGCTGCCTCATTTTTCTTAAGTTTTAAATTACTCATGCTATCCTCATGTCAAATTATGAAAATTAAATGGATTAACACTACAATTAAGGTTAACTGAATTTCAATTAAAAAACACTTTTTGAATACACATCTAAACAAGAGCAATCAAGAAATCAGACAATTTGTCAACTCAAAAAGACAATGACAATTTGTCAACTCAACCATAATGCATTTGATATCACCCCAATGCGAAATTTTATAAGCGGCAGCAGTAGATAAGTAAAAGTAATCACAATTCACAACCTTACAAGATATCTTAGAAGTCTCAAACTCAAATTTTCATTGATTAGACTCACCTTCAAAGTTAGCACCCCATACTTATCCTTTTCTATATCTACAAATAACTACTATATGCCACCGCAGCAAATCTAGAACCTACCAAATTGTCCTAAACTCAACAAAAGGTAACCATACCGCATTGGTAGTGTACCAAAGCAAGGAACATGGCAGTTAGATTCAACATCAATTAGAATTTATGGTAGAATATAGAGCATTCATAATAGACCCGCTTGCAAATTAAAACAACATTCTCCCTTAATGTATACAACATAACCAAATACTATAAAGACACCTAAAACTGTGTCATGGAGATACCAGGAGAGTGCTCAACAATCATCACTATAATAGCATAGTCATAGAAAAAGAGCAAATGTTTGGGAGTGAATGCGGCTTTCCAATCTAGCTATCTATTAACATAATAAACCATTTATAAGAAGATCCATGGTTTATCACTTGATGTTCACCCGACCTAATCATTCAAATTCTCTTAAACTAAAAAAAATGCACTAACGCCACTGATTATACAACTTAACCATTAACTTCAAATCTAGGATTAACATTTATGGCGAGTAAAGCTGTCTAAGATATGTGCACATGAAATATGAACTAAAAATTCAACTTCCGGCGAGGAATGGCGTTACCTGGATCGACGAATGGAGCTGTCGCCGTCGATTTCCAGCTAGGGAGGAAGATGTCGTCGATTTCCAGCGAGGGAGGAAGACGTCGTCGTTGATTTCCGACGAGTTCAGATGCGATTTGGGTGGGATTTCAGAGAGAACAGAAGACAGCCGAAACCGTGAGAGTTTTGTGAGAAAATTTGAAAGAGAAGAAGATGAGAAGAGGCTGCGACGCTGCGTGACAGAGAAGAAGAGAAGAAAGGTTGCGACGAATCGACGATGCATGACAGAGAACTGAGAAGAAGAGAAGAATGGGCTGCGTGAGAGATCAGAGAAGAGTAGAAGACAATGGGCGCGTATTAGGGATTAAAGTGTGGACCGGTTTTTTTGTCGGTCCGGTTGGACCGGCGGTTCACTTATATTATCCGGTTTTCAACCGGTTTAAAACGGTTTAATGCTTATTAACGATTTTGAGTGTAAACCGAACCGGACACGTGACCGGTTCACGGTCCAACCGGTTGGACCGGCTGGTCCGGTCTGGCTTTTAAAACATGGGCTGAATGTATCTTTTGGTGACCAAAATTTGGTGGTTAATTCTAATAATTTTAGACGCTGAATGTGAAATCCAAATGGTTTTCGTAACTATTTTATTAGTGAATGAATGTATCTTTTGGTGACCAAAATTTGGTGGTTAATTCTTATAATTTTAAACGTTGAACATGGAATCCAATTATGATAGATTACTGTCTGCAACTAAAAAATTAGTTGTAGAATGTGTTTTTTTTTTTTTTTTTAAGAAAATAATTAGTGGCAAAAGCATTTTGTATTAACCTAGTTTATACATTCAACATCAACAAAATAATCTATCACAATATAAAAATATGAACACTAACATCAAATATCATATTTTCATGCATATATATATTTATATATATAGTCCATACATGTATTTTTATGCATTAGGAGCAATAAAAATCCAAAATGCACAATCAAGTGTGCATAACCAAAAAAAAAGTATGCACCCACATTTTTATCACTAGCTATCTATCTGTGCATAACTAACAAAAAAATGTCCATCCCATGTACACCATCTAACAAATATATGCAAACAATCCTAAAAAGATGGTCCTACCCCCATGTCAAAATATATACCACCCATACAACAAAAAACTAACCATCAATATCTAAAGCATCTCAAGTGTCACTAGTTGAGGTTTTTGAAATAGCTGTAGCTGATGAGGATGAGTCTTCAGCAATTGGAGATGGCGATGGCTGTTGAGTTGGAGCTTTATCAGATTGTTGTAGTTCAAGGGCTATAGTTAGCTGCTTCATCATCTCCAACATGACAAATTGTTGTTGTTCAAGGCTTTTTATTTTCTGTTTTGTTGATCAACTAAGATGAGCTCCTCCAACTGTTTAATCTTATTTTCTTGTTGTTGCACTATGCACCTTAACTCTGCTTCTGCTGTAGTATCATGATGCTCAGTGTGTGAAAATGCAAAATTTTGATTAAATCCGGAAGCTTTACCCGGAACTTCCTCACATATTTCTGCTTCTGTTTTTTCACTTTCCCCTGCTTATGTTTCATCTTGCAGCTCTATCATTTTTTCCTACCATCAATTCAATGTATAATCAATAAGTCATGAAATAATTATACAGGACCGATAATTGAAAGATGATCAACTTACATATAGCTCTCTTGCTTGTTCATTAACCCACCCTTTCTCAGCGCTCCAACGAGTGTCATGAAATAATTGTATAGGACCGATAGATTCCCCAAGTTGGTTTGCCTTAACAGTTCATATGGTCATTGACATAACAGTTCTTTGCCACAATATTGGCTACAAAATCAAAATAATGCATCATTAGTAAATATTATGTTATCACAAGGATTGTTTATATGTTGGTAAAGTAAATTGGATTCTTAAATTTTAAACAAACATTGGAAACAATATCTAAAATCCAAGTATATATTTCAGTATGCTTATGTTAACCAATATCATAACTTTACCAGTGTTTGCAGCAATTTCAGGAGTCAGTTCAGCACTCTGATTCTTATGAACAACCTTTGCACATCTAGCTAGGGTCCTTCTTGTACCAGAAGCCATCTTCGAAATCTGCAAACATCAACATAAGAGAAAAGATACTGAATTGTGTGGCCAATGTACAAAGCCAAATTGGTTTTTTTCATTCTTTCATTGCTTTATGAGAGTTTGTTGTTAGTAGCTGTTGATTCAGTTTCATTTTCAATTTTAACTTTTAGAACTGAATCTGTAAAGTCTCTTGATAAATAAGCCTGATAATATACATCGCTTAAATAAATTGACACGATACCTTTTGACAGCTTATCAACTCGAATTTCAATTAAGAACACAATTACATAAACAGAAACCATCAAAGAGAATTAAAACCCCATCAAACAGAAAAATTTTAGCGTTCTAACAAGGAAAAGACTAAAGACCCTGGGATTAAAACCCTTAAACCAGATTGGAAGCACAGCCATTAAGCAACTTCCCTGAATTATTGGCCCCTAATATCCTTGTTTTCACATCATTATTAAATGTTTCATTGTCATCATTAACACTATTTATTTTCAAAAGCCTAAATAATTTATTAGGAATATTATATTAAATCCAGCATCTTCAGTAACTATAATCCTATTTCCTCTCACTCTATGCTTCACATTCAATATAATAATGTACACTAATACATTTGAGTCTTTGTTTTTAAAGGTTTATGGAATGACAGATTGAATCATGAAACAACTGCAACTGTAATCACAGCAGTTCAAATACAAGTAATTTAACAGTCTTCAGCTGCAAACTGATCAAATGTGTACATTTATGGATCAATCTTGAGCTACAAACTTTCTCTACAGTCTAACTTCCACTTATATATATATATATATATATATATATATATATATATATATATATATATATATCCTGTACAAGGAATGGTATATTTAATTAGGTTTTTCACGGTCATGATCAGTGAATTTCCGACACAAACTTTTACATCAATTATTGTTAGCCTCGACATAGGATTTCAATTTACCAACACACATATCTGTGTCAAGGCAGCCTGTAATGTCTTAACATCACTTTAATCACATCATTAAGTGTTGTATTACTTCATTTAATTAACAAAGCTTAGATATAGTTGAAAACAGTGACATTCCTTGAGCAGTTGAAAGTCTTTAGAATATATAGTAGTGGATCTTGATGTGCAATCAATTTGTCCATGATCAAAACAATGGATGACAAAAATGGAACAGAGGCAAAACAGTGTTGTTTGGGAAAAGCAATAATAGTGGGAGCATTCTCGGCTAGATTACACTATTAATTCTGGTTTCAGACTAGTTCTTCTCATTTGGTTGAACACACCAAATGCTTCACCAACTTTCCCAACATTCACAAACCCACCAATAATTATTGCCCATGATCAAATGTGAGGTTCCCTCCTCCACTATAAGATGCTTCTTTGAAGCTAAATTTACAAAATGTATGTTTAACTTAGGCAAAATTTGACAAACAAAATCAATTGACAAGTATATATAAATATACATAGAGGTTATGATAGAAGGGATCAAATCATGTTCAACTCTTGTTGGAAATGGAACCAAAGGCTCTGACTACCAAGAGGGAGACAAGGGAAACAGACATCTTAATTTTTAAATTGAATTACCTTGAACAAATTGTCTGAGAAAAAAGATCACCACCAACTAGCAATCTTGATCCTCCTGTTTTTAGACTGAGTGCTCGTATGGAGCTACCCTCACTATCTGCAACATAAATTTCTGTGAAATCTACAAATAAGCATGCATTTGAAACTTCAGATTTGATGACAGAAACATTTAGACTACTATAAAATGTTGAGAATATGAAATATGTCAAAATATCCCAGCATATTACCATCACTTTATACAATTCCGGACGGTTGTGCAAATGATGTGGTTGTAGAGGTACTTCAACAAAAAATCAGTACATCGATGCCAAACTTCCAGGAGAATCATATCAGTGGAAAACATAAATATAAATGAATAAAAAATTGAAATTAAGACAAATAATGCTCGGGTATAACACATATATATTTGATGAGTGCAAACAAATAGATAGACATAACTATATGGATCTTTTCAGGAGCTATAAACATTTAACAGGGCAGTCACCATCCGAGCTGAGGTTTTGTCCTTTCTCAATACAAGCTCATCCAAGTTCAGCTTGGACTTCAAACTGATCAAACTTTTCTTTATCAACTTTAAATTTTTTTCTTTCTTATCAACTTAAAGGTTCCAATTTGGAGCACAAATATCCATAAAGATTTTATATGTGAAGTATGAAGATGCAAAAGAAAAAAGAATCATCTGACCACTTTACTGATTATTATAATTCTTTGAATTACCTTGATCCATTCAAGTTCCTTTCATAACCACAATTGTTATCTTTTTCATGGATAAACGAAAACCCATCTCACATTGCCAAATCATGTCGCCTTTTTCCATCCTTAAGCTCCATTTCCTTGGCTTAAAATTTTCTTTCATAATTTCGGTGCTTTTTAAAATTATTATTAGAAAGAAAGTCAGAAATAGTTAACAGCCCTCAATTCCTTTGCTGAAGATGGTTTCACAAGGTTAACAAGTACAATTTCAAGGCTAAACACTTAGGTTGTGAACACTAAAAGTTGGATTTATTTATTGGCTTCCTTAGGAAATCAGTTGAGCTACTCTCGTGAGTAGGCCCCTGCTACAAGGATGTTGGATTGTCCCTTCATTATGTTTGCCAAAATCAAACTGACTTTTAGCAGCCACTACAGGAAACCCAGAGCATTTTTCAGGGAGGCGATAACATTCTTTCCATTTATCGGTAATAGGAGATTGATAAACAGTAATGTAACAAAAATCAAAAAACAAGACATAACAATATTGATTTACAAAAGAGAAGTGGATTATTCCTACACGATGAAGCAAAAATCAGTAACAAAACATAACAATATTAACCAGACGACGTCAAATTGAAAAAGACAATAAACGAATCCTTACCTAAATCGAAGAGCGTGTTATGGGTTTGAGTTTAGATGGTGTCGCCGTCATTGTGGCGCGGCGGAGCTGGGTTTCTAGCCGTGAAACAAAGTTCCTGGAGAGTGGAGAGTGTGATTGCGTGATAGATTGTTTGGGTATGGAGTCTTTAGGCGCTCGTGTGGGTGGTAAGTGAGAGAGAGAGATCTAATCAATGGAGAGGTGTTGCAGTGGCAACTGGAGAAGTCTTGACTTCAAGGGAAAAATGTAGAAGAAGATGCGAACGGCGTGGAGAAGTGGAGACTGTTTTGCGTTTTAAAATTAGTTTGGGGATTTTGTATAACTGGGTTTACTATCTTTTTAATTTTGTTTAATTTTAAGTTTCAAAAATTTTTGTGCAAAATTGTTAACTTTTTTTTTTTTTTTTTTACCTTAAAACCAGGATTGGGGTTTTGTTTTTCTTTAATTGTAAGGATTTAGGGACTTTTCAATTTGTTTACTTTTTAAATTTTAAGGAAAAATTGTTTACTTTTTTATTTTTATTTTTTTAAAATTGGAAATTAGGTTTTTGTATTTTTGTGGACCACAATCGAACGGTTTCCCAGATAAACGAAAAACTGGTTCGGTTCCCGGTTAGGTTCGGTTTCTACATTTTTCTAAACACCCCTACATTTGGGTGTTCGGTATACGCCTTGCCAAAACTCACCGAAGTTAACAATCTCTGTCGAAATAGGCACAAAATAAGTGCCAGAGTTAGTAAGCGAGTTATTGTCTCCTGAACGAGGGTGGTAGAAACTAGAATTGTTGTTCCAGTGGCGGAAGGAGGTCGACTATGAGGGTTTATACAAATGAGTGAAATAGCGGTTAAGCAAAAGTTTTAGGGAAAAAATGGTCATGTCAGATGAAAGAGAAGACAAAAATAAAATTAAACATCATTCATTTATTGGTAACAATAAACGAATTTAAAGCACTTATTACAATTATAATAGTCATTGTAATGTCAGATGAAAGAGAAGACAAAAATAAAATCACCCATTACAAAGTTAAAGCCACCCATTTAGGAACGTCACTAACAACATATGCTTAAACAAATTAAAGCAAATGTTGTGAAGATACAGATTGAAAATCAAACAATAAAATTAAAATACCATTTGTAAAAGAATGAGCTTTTAACATAAAAATTAAAATTGATTTTGGTTACTATTAGTATATATTATTTTTAATAAATAATATTTAGTGGCTAACATTTTGGTTGCAAAAAAATTCTATTAACAACTATAACTTTAGTTGCCAAAATAACATACCCAAAATTTCAATTTATTTCAAGCGGGAACATGGGATGCTCAAAATTTACCATACATTTAGTAACTAAAATCTTAGTTGCCAAAAGAAAATAATTTGCAACTAACTAATTAGTTACGTAACAGTAATTTTAGTCACAAATTAAGATAATATTTTTTTCATTTCACCGGAAAAGTTGTGGTCAAAAAAATTCATAAACTTTTAGCGACTAAATACATTTTAGTTGCTATACATGAGTTTTTGCAACTATTTGTAATATGCACAAAATAATTAGTTGCCAAATGCACTCTAGGCCCTTTGTAATTATTGTCAGAAGCTCGGATATTTCGGTAATTGTATTATTTTGTAACTGAAAAAATAGTTACAAATTAATTAATAAATATTTGCATCTAATTTAGCAACTATTCAGTAGTTGCAAATAATTGTTTTCTGTACCCATACTTTTAGTTGTGAAATCTCTTGTGTAGTTGCCAATTGTGTTCGGCAAGAATTGACAACCAAATAAATTAGTCGCTAATATGATATTTTGGGCAACAAATCAAATTAGTCGCAGAATATTAATTTTAGACACCAAAGGCGAGAATAAATTGACCCTAGAATTTTATTCCCCTTTGGCTGACTAATTGGAAATTTAGTTACTAAATGTGGGGTATCTACAACTATTTTTGCCTAGTGGCAAAATAATTGGTTGTAAAAAGTATTTTTTCTTGTAGTGAATTTGAAAAATGGTTGGAATATAGTATAGCCAAAGATGTTGCGTTTTGTCTTTATTGCTATCTTTTTAAGTCAAATGGTGATAAAGAGGGTGGTGATCGCTTTGTTGGTAAAGGGGTTTCAAATTGGAAAAAGAAAGAAAAATTGAATATTCATGTTGGAGGTTCTAATAGTGCTCATAATCAAGCTCGAAGAATGTGTGAAACATTATTGAATCAAGACCAACATATTCAAACATTTTTTTATCGACATTCTTCTCAAGCACGAACAGAGTATCGAACTCGTTTAAATGCTACAGTTAACTGTATTCGTTTTCTTCTAAGGCAAGGACTTGCATTTTGTGGTCATGATGAATCCTATGGTTCAAGCAACTAAGGGAATTTTCTCGAGCTTATACAATTTCTTGCTAATTATAATGAAGATTACAATGTTATTGCTTTCAAGAATGCTCCTGATAATCTCAAATTGACATCACCTGATATTCAAAAAGACATTGTAAGTGTTGCTTCAAATGAAACTGTAAGTGCTATCATTAGAGATTTAGGAGATTCATTATTCGCTATAATGATTGATGAATCTCGTGATATCTCTAAGGAAGGAACAAATGGCTATTGTCTTACGTTATGTTAATAAAAATAACTTGTTGTGGAGCGTTTTCTAGGTGTTGAACACGTTACTAGTACCACAACTCTCTCACTCAAGGCAACACTAGATAATTTCTTTTCAAGGCATGGGTTGAGTTTTTCTAGATTGCGAGGACAAGGGTATGATGGAGCTAGTAATATGCAAGGAGAATTTAATGGTTTGAAGACATTGGTTTTGAAAGAGAATAGATGTGCTTATTATATTCATTGTTTTGCCTATCAACTCTAGTCGACTCTTGTGGCTTTGGCAAAGAACCATGATGATATTAATAATCTTTTTAATATCGTGGTGATTGTGGTTAATATTGTCGGTGCTTCGTCAAAGCGTTGCAATCTTCTTAGAGATAAGCAAGCTTGTAAAGTTATTGAAGCTTTTTCTAATGGTGAACTTTCAAGTGGAAAAGGTCTCAATCAAGAGACTAATCTGCAACATGCCAGTGATACGCGTTAGGGCTCGCATTATGGTACGTTAATGAGCATAATCTTGATGTTTTCATCGTTTATCGATGTTCTTGAAATTGTGGCAAAAGATGGGTCAAACTCTGAGCAAAGATTTCATGCAAAAAACATATTTAAATTGATGCAATCATTTGACTTTGTGTTTAGTCTATTTTTTATGAAAGATATATTTGGCTTTACAAATGAACTTTCTCAAGCACTACAAAGAAAAGATCAAGATATTGTAAATGCTATGAATTTGGTTAAAACATGTAAGCAAGCTTTATAATTGATGAGGGATAATGGATGAGAGACTTTATTAAGCAAAGTTTATTCTTTTTGTGCCAATCATGGCATTGATATTCGTAATATGGATGACAAGTTTTTTATTCAAGGGCGATCACAACGTAAGGCTCAAGGTATCACAAACGTGCATCATTACTGTATTGAATTATTTTATAATGTCCTAGATATGCAGCTTCAAGAGTTGAATAATCGTTTCAATGAGGTAAACATTGAATTCTTATTTATTTGGCATGTTTATGTCCAAATGAATTGTTTGTTGCTTTTGATAAACAGAAATTGATACGCCTTGCCGAACTTTATCGTGATGATTTTTCTGACTTAGAACTTATGGCACTTGATTTTCAACTTGATGTTTACATTTTGGATATGCACTCTAATGTCAAATTTATGGGATTGAAAGGGATTGGAGATCTGGCAAAAATGATGGTTGAAACTAAGAAGGATAGAGTGTTTTCATAGTTTATTTGTTGATGAAATTAGCGTTGATTTTACCCGTTACCACTGCTAGTGTAGAGAGAGTATTTTCAACAATGAATTTTGTGAAGAATCGTTTGCGAAATAGAATGAGTGATCAATGGTTGAATGATAGCTTAGTTGTGTATATAGAGAAAGATATATTTGATAGTATTGATAATGAAGTCATTATACAATACTTTTAAAAAATGAAATCCCATCAAAGATAATTATAAATGTACTAGTTAATGAGAATTTTATAGATACAAAATTTATGCTTATGTTAATTTAAAATTGTATTGTTCTTTTAACTTTGACCCCCCTATACATTATTTCTAGCTACGCCCCTGCTCTTAGACATCTTAGACATCATTTGCATGCTATGCTTTCTTAGCACGTTTTAAATTACATACACGTTTTTCTTTTTTTTTTTGATATAATTTCTGGCTACCGGGGTCAGGTAAGTGAGGGGTTTTGGAGAGGGGGCTGCGGGGACGAAGATGGTGGTGTCGGGGAAGGTCAACGATAGTGGATACGTGCCGGAAATGGCTGTCGCACGCGGTGAAGAATGAAAATGGGTTTCGAAAATCAGCAAAAATCGGCCAAATTGGGGGTTGTCAAGGCTGGGAAAACGTTTCGGAAATGATTAAGTGATGAATTCGATCGATTTTGGTGAGAAAATTGACTGGAATCATCACTTTAATGCCGACAGCGACACTATGGCAGTGTAGAGGGGTGGAGATGCAATGTTTTCATCATTTTAAGGATTGAATGAGTGTTTTGAAATTTTAGACATTTAAATATTAGTTTAGTTAATTTAGGGGTGTGAATGGACAATATGATACATGGGTTTTTGTAAATTTATGTAAAAAAATTATAATGAATTTGAGCCTTTTTGGCTTTTTTAGAGCCTTTTGGATCAGTTTGGATAAAAAATTATAAACCTTTTTAGACTTAATAATATTTTTATAAATTTATTTAAAAAAATCTTAAAATAATTTTAGACCCTTTTTGGGGCCTAGGCAGGTACTCCTTGGGCCGGCCCTGACTAGTTACTAAAACTATCTTCTTAAACGTGGGAGCAGGCGAATCAATTATTAATTTATTAGAAAAACCTCACATGCAGGGCGGCCCCCAATTTTTTTATTTGCACGTTTTAAATCACATACACGTTTTTCTTTTGTCTCGATATAATTTGACAAATTGCTAAAACTATGTTCTTAAACGTGGGAGCAGGAGAATATTAATTTATTAGAAAAACCTTACATGCAGGGCGGTCCCCAATTTTTTTTTTTTTTTCAAATTTGTTTTATATTTGTCTAGCATATATATATATATATATATATATATATATATATATATATATATATATATATATATATATATAGTGAGATTATTATAAGAAGATTATAATATAATAGAGTTGTAGTTATAAAAATTATTATTTTAATCTCTTATTTTATAATTTACGTTTTAGTAGTATGTATTAGGATTTCAATTTATTATTTTAGTAGTTATTACTACAATTAGACAAGAAAATAAATGAAATAATCTTGAGGATGATAGTACGGAAATACAAAAAGTTTTGTATGAGGAAGCTCTAAACATACTTGAGAAGTTAAAAATATTTTAGCATCAACAAAAAAGTGTCTATGTTAGTGACCTATTACATACCCGCAAATTAAAAGATATGGTAACATCTCTAAAACATAAATCATTGTCTCAAATGATTTTTTAGATAAATAAAATATTTTATTTTATATTAAACCTCTAATGTAACATATATATATATATATATATATATATATATATATATATATATATATAGATTATTATGTGGAGACAACTTTTTTTAGACAAGAATTAGAAAAATTATAAGTTATTATAATGTGGAATTTATTATTATTTATAACTATTTCAAGTTGGGATTAGAATTTGTTATGATAGTATCACTATATAATATTTTACTGTATATATAAACTCACATACAAAAAAACTTATTTGACCAGTTTTTTTGTTTTTTGTTTTTATCTTATTTTATAGATATCTCATATTTTCTTACGTGTGGCATATTTATATTTCTATGATAATTAATAAATTTAACTTTTTTTTTTTTAAACTTTAATTGATCCATAAATCTATTTTTCAACCCTTATTTTGAAACCCCAAACTAATAAGTCTATATGATTATTCTTGTATAAGGTTTTTAAGGGTCTTAGTTAAATATGTAATCTTAAGAAAAATTCTTGCATAAACAATGTTAAACTAAATCAAAATTGATTCATTTAAATACATTTAATTGTTATTCATCATCTTTAAAGTGTGGTCTAAAGAAATTCTTATATATACGTCCTTAAAATCAATTTCTTTTTAAATGTCCCTTCTAACACAATTTTTTTGGTCCACCAGTGTATTTACATACGTTAAGCAATTACATCAATTAATTTTTCTTTTTGATAACCGGGATGTTCGGATTAGCTTACTTACACCTCAATCAATCACAAGGGTTCATTGAATACCCTACAAGTCCAAAGGACTAGATAAGCCACAATATTATTGTGGTAGGTAGATCCAATATTTAAATCTAAGAACTCAAAAAAGGAAGCAAACCTCCTTCACCACCAGGCTAACCCTTAGGGTTACATCAATCAATTCCCTTAATTTTGGTTTTTTATAAAAGTTTCTAGCATTTGAATAGTTTACGTAACCTGTTGCACATTTACTCCGTGGGCGGCTAAATTTGTGATCATTCGTCATAATTAAAAAAAAAAAATAGAAAAAAATACAAATAAAATCACAACGAAAATTCGAGGATTCACTATGCATAAGAATCACAACTAGAGAGATAAAATTCCAAAAACGAGTAACGCATATTGATTAGATATGTCTTTTCTCTTAAGCAAAATAGAGTTTATATACAAGAATGTTGATGCTTGATTTTAACACAAATTATTCGCATGTGTAAAATGCTAAGTAGACTTAGAAATTATACGTGAACTGGAAAATAAAATAAATAAAAAGCAGATGATTTTTAAAATGATTTGGATGCTCAAAGCGAATCCTACGTCCATTATCTTCTTATAAATGAAAGATTACAATCAAATCACAAGTAGCGATCAGAGAAAACATAAATACAGAGAGGAAGAGAGAGTATTTATATTATCAGAATTAGAATCCCAAAAAATGAGAGGGGAGCTCTCTATTTATAGTAAGAGGTTTCTAGGTAATGATTACTGGTGCACGGCGACAGTCCGTCTGATTCCTCCACCCCTCTTCCCATTGGCTGGTTACATGGAAGATATCCTTAAATCGCGCAGGGTTGGGCAGGTGGGTGACTCCCAGCCACTCACTCGCCAAGTCTTTACTTGTCAAGCTGATGACAATCTTACTCCTTCTGTCCTTGGAAGACGTGGCAGTGTTTGGACGGTACAATATCTTCCTGAACTCTAATTGGTTATCGCAGATGTAAGCCTGCATCAGCCCTGATTTTTTAGGCATAACAAAGAACAATCAAAATTTAGGATTCATGACGCATAAGAATCACAACTTTTAGAGATAAGGTTCCTGGGTGAACGTAACTTCCATTTCATGCAAAGCAAATGAAACGATTAAAGCGAGGGTAGGTAAATACTCTGGCATGCAGACGGTGGGTGGTGGCTGGTGGTGGGTGGCTGCTGTCATGCTTAGTTCCTTCTTAATTGTGAATTCCAGCAAGCTCAGTTCATGTTTCCAATTATTTAGGTAAGACGTTTTGGAAATGGAGCTAGCTGTTACATGTGAAATAAATCAAACATCAATTTTCTGTGTATCGATCAAAGGAAAGAGCGAACATAATTAGTTAGAAGCAGATAATTAATTTGATTCCGTTTGGCATTCATCAACCACAACTTTTATTCTTTTTCGTTTTTTATTTTAATGGAAAGGGCTATAAGTGATAAGTTATCTTATTATAGGTTGCATTATAAGTGATAAGTTATCTTATTAATATTTTATTAACGCATATAGGGAGTTTATGGCACATGGGCTCTAGTTTTTTTCATTTTTTATTTTTTTTATTAATGACAAGGTGTCCAGACCAGCTTACGTCTACCTTAACTAATTTTCCATGACATAAAATTGACAATCGGATAAATCTCCTCAGTGGTCACTCCTATTAGTAATTCAAGTAGATTGAATTAAAGATCATTTAAGTGATACCTATAAGAGTCCTAGTTGATTATTGGGTCACCCAGTGGTAATTTTTTTTTCTTTTTCCTGACCGCTGGGCATTGGCTCGTTTAGTTAACAAAGTTTATGCAATTAGTGTAGGAACATGTACAAATATACAATTATTGGGATTAATAATTATAAATAATTAAATTGCATCTTAAAGTAAAAAGGGATTAAACAGATATTTGTATAACATAAATCATAAATTTATTCATACGTACATTTCGTGTTGTATCAAATTTTCTTGTTGTGACATGTTGAGGGTACGTTCATTTGTCAGAGAACAGTCCAGATACGAATATTATTCATGTATCATGCATAAATCGATGATTTGTTATATGTTTGACGTGGTATTGTTTTATACCATATAACTCTCTTGTTATCAAGACACTGTGGAAACTTAGTTCTCTCTGACAATTCCACTGCATATATTCTCTTTTTTAATTTTTTGTGCTTTCTTTCTTTTTTAATTATTGTGTGTGTGAAAAAAAAAAATTTATCAAGTACCTGTTTCATTAGTCATAATTTATAAACAACCCTCAACCTCAAGTTCAAAACTTGGAATAGGGATTATCATATTAGCTAGCTTAAATCTTATAAAAATTATATATATATATATATATATATATATATATATATATATATATATATATATATATATATATGTATTATCACTAAGGCTTCTGGGTCAGTTATGCATGCCTCAATTAACCTTTTGGAACTATAAAACTATCGACTGGGTAAAAATCTAGTGACCACCTTTATTAGTGCTTGAAAAGGCTTAAACTCAAAAATTTATAAAACCTTTTTTTTACCCTTTTACTATCAGATTATCTAGCAGTGGTTTAGAAAATTTACTAAGAAGTTATTTATTAATATTTATTAGCTAAGTCAGTGCATGTGTTTCAAGTCAATCCACTAATTAATGGCGGATTGATTAATTGCTATATAAAGAGCTATGCACTCCAAGATTTTTAAACCACAAACTCAACTTATTTTCATTGTGAAGTTTTCTTTCTAACTTAATATGATGGATGTTCGGGGTTCTCTTTATTCGAAGTCCTTGGCACTTGCATCAACAGAAGAAACTAGAAATACTGAGGTGATCCGTCGATCATCTAATTATCACCCCAGTGTCTGGGGTGATTATTTCATTGTTTCGACTACTGATATGGTATGTATTTATCAAACATTTACATCATCATCTTCATACTGCAATTAATTATTGTTTTCTAGAGCTTGTTTCTTATTGAAATTCTGTGTCTTTTCATTTCTGCACTAAAACATCATGCATGGATTTCATTTTTCCCATATAACAAGAAATTAAGGTAAATTGTTACGTCCATGTTTGTGAATACGCCCTACTGCAGATGTTCTTCGATCCAGTAGCTCTGGTTTAGTTTCATTTGTGCTAAATACAATATGGCGAATATAAATTTCTAAGGTTTTGTTACGTTGCAGGGGATGTGAGAGCCACCGAAAGTTTTCTTGTTTTTTGTTTTTTTAAGAATATCAATACATAATAAGATTGAATATTGCTTAAGTTGTATAGATTGTTTTTGGAATATTATTTTAGCATGAAATATCATATCCTTATTGACTGGCTGTAATTGAAGAACGTGGAACAATTGGGACGTTTTGATTTTTCGAACTCAAAGATCCTGGGAGGCAAAAGCAACAGGAAACGAGATACTGAATCCATTTTATATCTCTTCCATGCATATTTTCTCTCCCTTTGTCCTTTCATTCCGGTGACTTTCCATTCCCATCACCACCCATATATTGAAGCTCGCTCGATCAATGTTTCTGAATAAAAAAAAGAATAGCGAGATCTATAATTATTGTTGCAATTAAATGAAACAAATCATTCATGAAATAAGATTACTTCCTATATAAACACCTTCTTATTTATTAATAGCATGAAACTAACTAATAAATTTTTTATTTTCTTATAATCGTTAATGCAGAAGCCCGATCCTGAAGTTGAGAAGAGAATTGAAACGCTGAAAGAAGATGTAAGAAAGATGCTAAGCAATGCAGCAGGAAAAGCAACATTGGAAGAACTATTGACTCTTATTGATACTCTTCAACGCCTTGGCGTGGCATATCACTTTGAATATCAGATCAGCCAGGCCTTACAGTCAATTTACAACAACAATATTAATGGTAGTGATGACGATGATCTATATACAATTGCTCTTCGCTTCCGGCTTCTAAGGCAACAAGGTTATTCTGTGTCATCAGGTAAATATTATCATCTCTATAATTAACTTGTTATTCACTTGATCAATATTCTAACATTTGGTTTAAACAGATGTATTCAAAAAGTACGTTGATGATAACGGTGAATTTAAGGCCACATTGGCAAATGATGCAAGAGCTTTGTTGTGTTTGTTTGAATCATCGAATTTGAGAAAGGAAGGAGAAGACATATTGGAACAACTCCAACGATTTTCTACTAGGCAATTGAAATTAATGTTGCCTCATTTAAACTCTTCTTTCGCTGAGGAAGTGAATCGCACCCTAGAGCTACCCTTGCACAAAAGGATGCCGAGATTAGAAGCAAGGCAATATATCTCTATCTATGAAGCAGATGCAGCTCGAAACGACCTATTATTGGAGATAGCGAAGTTAGATTTCAATTCCTTACAGAAATTGCACCGGACAGAGCTCTGTGACCTCTCAAGGTTATAATTTCTTAAATTTTGAATTGTATGTTTATTATTTCATATGTTAAAATACATGTTTAATAAAATATTCAACAATTTTACCTATCTTTGAAATATTGTTAGTATATAAATTATTTGAAAACTGCTTTTTAAAAAAATATTTCAACAATTTTTTTTTTTTTTTTTAAATTTTCTATATCCTTCACATAGAAAATAAAAGGTTGGATCTTAATTACACTAAAATAACCCCATGTTCTCAATCTTAATTCCTCTCTGCTTGCGCGTGCTTATATGATTTATGTAGTCATTAAATTTCTGTAGGAAATTGGTTTTTATATATATATATATATATATATATATATATATATATATATATTAATATATATATAATGTGATTTTCAGGTGGTGGAAAGCCATCGATTTTGCGACAAAGCTATCTTTTGCAAGGGATAGGTTGGTGGAGTGCTACTTTTGGATTTTGGGAGTTCATTTTGAGCCCAAATATTCCATCAGTAGAAAATACATGACCAAAATCATCGTAATAGCCTCTGTCATAGATGATATCTATGATGTATATGGCACCCTGGATGAACTCAAGCTATTCACTAATGCAATTGAGAGGTATTAATTGGCACCAGAATAATTATTATAAATAAAAGTTTACATCATTATGCTTATAATTTGATCAAGTGCCATATATATATATATATATATATATATATATATATACATGGCGTTCAGGTGGGAAGTTTTGGCTGCAAATGATTTACCCGAATATATGCAAGTATGTTACTTTGCTCTCTTAGACGTTGTGAAGGAAATGGAGGACAACCTGGTGAATGAAGGACGATCTTATCGTGTACATTATGCAAAAGAGGCAGTAAGATCTCTAATATAATCAATGAGATCAATATATATTATCATTGCAATTGGTAGAAGATTGATTAAATTTGATTACTTTTCTTAGATGAAAGCCCTGGTCAGAGCTTACTTTGTGGAAGCAATCTGGTTCAACACAAAGTATGTGCCAACATTTGAAGAATACTTGGAGATTTCCGTGATGAGCAGTGGATACCCTATGCTTTCTGTTCAAGCTCTTGTAGGTTTAGAAGAAGTAGCAACTAAGGAAGCCTTCGATTGGGCTATTAGTGTTCCCAGAATCATCAGGTCTTCTGCCTTAATTGCTCGTCTCGTTGATGACATCCATACTTACAAGGTAGGAGATAATCATCATCAAATAGAACTAAAAATATAAATATAAATTGGTCTAACATTTAAAATTTGTTTCTATATATAACGTTAATTAGGTTGAGGAAGAGCGAGGGGATGCGCCATCAGGAGTGCAATGCTACATGAAAGATCACAATGTGTCCGAGGAAGAAGCATGCAAGAAAATAAAAGAAATGGTGGACATTGCATGGAAAAATATCAATGAAGAAATTCAAGAACCAAACCATCCTCCTTTGCCGCTTCTTCTTCCATCTCTAAATCTAGCTCGAATGATGGAGGTTTTATATCAAAATGGAGATTGTTACACCAACTCCTCGGGGAAAACCAAGAAGAGAATTACATCAGTACTTGTTGATCCTATTCCCATATGATCATGCACATCTTATTTATTTGATTTCCAATAGAATTTATTATCATAATATTATGAACTAAAAAGTACTACTGCTATGTCTTCATATAGATTTTGAAATGCTGTAATAAGTAATGACCACCATGATGGCGATGATGATCTTTAATAATAAGTTTGCAAATGTTTTTCAAGGCCCCTGTTGTACATCAAGTCCAATTTTCTGGCCCAAATTCTAATCTTTCAAGATGAAAAGGGTAAAGAAGTAAATACAGTATAAGTACACTATGATAAGACAGAATTATCCTTAACAAGGCATTTCTCCATAAGTGACAAAACGCGGGACGATATCTTTTTAGACCCTGAGGTTTGGCTTAAATAACACTTTCGTCCTGTTAAATTATTAGTAACGTTTTGATCCTTGTCAGTGTCTTGGTACCCGAGCTTTTTATAATGCTAGGACCAAAACGTTACTGATACTATACTACTATAGGGGCTAAGAGGTTATTAATAAATTTTACGAGAATAAAGGGACTAATGCAAAACCTCAGGGACGACATTAATCTTTTCCCAAAACGATCTATTCGCTCTCAAT
This sequence comes from Pistacia integerrima, assembly GCA_026225825.1. Classification (NCBI taxonomy): domain Eukaryota; kingdom Viridiplantae; phylum Streptophyta; class Magnoliopsida; order Sapindales; family Anacardiaceae; genus Pistacia; species Pistacia integerrima. The sequence continues at coordinate 8,593,704 of CM047738.1, read as the reverse complement.
GGAGGGTATCCCTGTCATTACATCAAGTAATTTATTATAAACAAGGCTGAATCCGTAATTTGATAGAGGGTTTCATTTATATAATTTCACTCTCTGGAAACCTAAAAAAAAAAAATCAATTGATTTCGTCCTAACACTATCGAGGGGTTTTAGTCTTTTAGCTTAAAGCCTTAAACCCATGATGGCTACGAGGGCGGTGGCGGCACAGCGCGGCTTGAGGCGTCTCTTCTCCACTTCTCCTTTTCCTTCTTTCAACCCTCCGCCGTCCGCGGCGGCCGCTCAGCAACCCAAGGCCGAGCCCAGCACCAACCTTTTTGTCTCAGGTACCTTTCTTGTCTCTCTTTATTTTCCAATAACGCTCTTCATTCCTTTCCGTATTTACTTCTATTTACCCTTCAGGGTCATCAGTTTTTATTTGTGTTATTTATAGATCCTTTTTTTTTTTTTTTTTTATGTTATTTCTCTAAAGTTTTGTTTTTGTTATTTTTGTCGATGAATTTTGATTTTGAATTTTAGTTATTATATTGTTAACATTTTAGGCTCAGATTGTTGATCTATTTGTTAAGTTAGTTCATGATAGATTAGGAGCCTAATTTTTGCGGATCAATCTTAAAGAGGAATAAAAGCATCTTAATGGATTTTGAAATTTATTGTGAACATAATTACCGAAGTGATTAACTGAATTTGGGGTTTTGGTTTTAGACAGGGTATGGTTTGCGTTCAACCTAACCTAAATCATCTTGGGGCTGGATACTATGGTGTCTTTCCTTGATGCAATTAAAAAATTATTTGTTAAATTATTTGGTTATCAGTTTTATTATTGGTATTTTATCCGTTGAGTATATTTTCTATCATGTAGAGGTTACTTCATATTTCACACTTTGTAAATATCTAACAAGCATTTGTGGAGGGCTAGCAACAACATATCTTTATTAATCTCGCTTGTTCATTGTCCAACAAGATTGTTAATAAATAGGTTAAATCCTCGTGACTTCTCCCACCTGGTGGCGAAGATGCAGGTATTGCCTCATGGGTTTGAAATTCACCAGAGAACCTCCCCGTTGATTTCTTAGTGAAGCTTCTTATGTTGTTGACAGCAATGAGAGTTTCTTAGTGAAGTGTGGTGCCAGTGACATTAAATCGATTATCATAATGATTATATTTTTTTTTATAGGAAACAAAGCGAACTGTATTAGTGAGACTAAAAGAGAGAACTAGAGTGGATCACTTAAGTGTCTGTCGAAAAGAACCCCTAAAAAGCCATATCTGCACATGATAAGTAACCCCAAAAATTGTTTCCATAGTGTTTATTTTCTCTGTTATTCTGGGTATGATAATATTTTTATCAAGGTTTAATACATATTACATTCTGATCAGAGATGACAGGTCTAGCTTTCTTAGTGTTACGACTATGAGATTTAATATCAAGTTCCTTTTCAGGACTTAGTAAGCGCACGACTACTGAGGGACTCAAGGAAGCCTTTTCTAAGTTTGGTGAAGTGGTTCAAGGTTTGTTCTTCTTCTTTAAAGCTATTCAAATCCTTCCCTAGTGCATGGTGGACTACTAACTATTGGTGTTTCTGATATTCACAGCTAGGGTAGTGACTGATCGAGTGTCTGGATATTCCAAGGGGTTTGGTTTTGTAAGATATGCTACCTTGGAAGATGCTGCAAAAGGCATAGAGGGAATGGATGGCAAGGTGAGTTGACAAGACACCACATTTATTTTGTTGAAGATTATACTAATGTTTGTATATCTGAGTCAAAGTGTTTAGAAGCAATGCTCTACTCAGCTCTGTTTCTTATTTGTTATCTATTTTATTTTTCAAAAATCCTTAAGCCAGCTGTAGTGTCGAATATAGCTTGAAAACTTGGTAGGGTAGGAACTAGGAAGTTCCAAAGCCCATCAATCGTGGTGTAACCATGGTCAACTTAAATGCCCACACATTATGGCCACCTTTAAGCTTCTGAAAGAAAGTAACACATGAAATGTTATGCCACAGCAGCTGTAATGTATGGGAAACTCCCAAGAGTTCTAAGAAAGTTATATGTAATTTAAGATTGCTATTCTCGTTTTCAAAAAATCTTCCATACCTTTCTTTCAATTTCACATAGAAAAAATTGTGTCCTTCCAAATAAAATATCTGATTCAGTGCCTGGGCACTTGGAATCTGTAGGAAGTGAAAACTGTGCATCTCAATTTTTCTGAACCTCAAGTTAGCGAAGTCAGAAGACAACTTTCATATTTCCTCATAGGGAAAAAAAGAAAAAGAAAATGTTTTGAAGTGAGGTGGCTCATAGATTTCTCAATTGTCTCGCAAAATGTTTGTTCAAGCTATGTACCGTTGTGCTAAGATTGAGTTTATCACATCCTTCTACTAACTTATTCCTTCACTGCATCCTTGTTGGGCACCTTTTTAATGTCCATTTCTATCAATAAGTTCATTTTATGGCCCTGCTGTAATGGTAACACACATGGATATAACTTAAAATATATGTAGGAAAGGGGAAAAAAGCAATTAATGTTATAGAAACCATATCATTGTCTTCCTGTTCCTTTTCATTTATGAGTATTTGAATGGATTTTCTGATTAAAATTTGGAATTCCATCAAAGATTTTTTTTTGAGGGATGTAGGGTTCTTATTCAAGCAAATTTAATGATGTCGTGTCATCTTGTACAGGCTAAGCTGGATTCTTTGTAAAGTACTTTCTTTTTGGCTTTTTTTAACCATGAGTTTTCTAGTTTTGATGATATTATCACCAAATTTTTTAATTTCAATATTACTGTTAATTCCTTCTGCAAAAAAATAACAATAATATGGTTGATTCTCTCATTGTTGATGTTCAAGTTCTTTTTTTTACAATCCTTTTTAGGAAATGAATTCTCTATTTGTCTTTTGCAGTTTCTGGATGGGTGGGTTATATTTGCAGAATACGCAAGACCCAGAGCACCTCCAGGGCCTCCATCTGAGAATATGTCTTCTCAATATGGCCACAACATGTCAGCCCCATATGGCCGACAGTGACTCATGCGTTCATAAAACAAGATGGTAATCCTTCACACTGGCCTTTGTCAGTGAGTATTATCTATGAACGGTTCTCAGTTTTCTATTGGTCGGCCTTCCATCAATTGTAAGCATGCATTTTTGGGGAACATCACTTAATACGTGAACTGTGTGATGAATTCAGAAATATATTGATTTGAACTGATCCATGTTGGCAATATTATGTACAAGACTCTTAATTTGTTATCATTTGTTATAATTTTATCAGACTGTAACTTGTTCTCACTAAACTGAAGTGAAAACTGGCTATGCATAATGGAATGATTTATATAAGGATCATTTAGATGAAAGTGTTATGTTTCTTTAACACGAAAAGTGAAGAAAAACAGGGTGAAGTGTTCAAGATATGTGTGGAAAATATTTGAGATGAAGGTAGAGCCAAGTTGCTTGTGTTTTGGTGTTACATGTAGTCCAGAAAAATAAAAATTTATAATACACTGAGGAAAAAATGTGTTCTTAAAACTCAAACTACATAAAATTGAGAAACAACTTGCTAATATCAAACGAACTCTGATAGGTCTCTTGATAGCTGATGATAACCACACCAAAGGCTGAGCTTCATTTGATCCAGAAAGCGATTCATTTCACAACACAATCATCAAGAAACTGGGAATTCTGCTTTTAACAGTGTCAGAAATGTTCTCAATCAAATCCTTTCAACTGCAAGTCATGTAAAAGTAACCCAACATTCAACATTAACTGTTCTAGAAGTTGTCAAATAATGCTAAATCCTGAAAGTGGACCACAAAAGCATTCTTTATGTTCCCACATGTAAATTTCTTGAAAATCAATTTCTCCTTCAGCATCACCATCAGGATTTGATTCTATTATAACAGAAACTTAATACTGATCTATACACCAACACCAATCAATTACACCAAGAAACAAGAACAAAAACAGACACACAAACAAGCCACGATTTACCGTGGTTCACTTATCCTTTTATGGATAAGCTACGTCCACGTTGAGCTCAAGAACGGTATGAGCTCGCTGCACTTCTATTATCAAGAACAATCAAGATTACATAGATTCAACACTCATCAGATCTACCCAATTACAACAGCAATCAACCTTACAAGATACTCTCTGAATATCCTTAACCCGAGAGAACAACACTCTCACTTGAATGATTAAACTCCCTAACCACTCGACTGATTTCACCACAATCTGGAATAATAATCTCAACCCTAACACAGAGAAGTGCAAACCCAAAAACCCTAAAATATGTGTATGTTTTCTAATCTGAACGAAAGTGTGTTTATATATGGTTTGACTTCGTGGTTGATCGTGGCCGTTAGTTCTGGAGTGCATCTTGCGGTCTATATTTGTTCCGGTCAATATGCCTAAAACGACGTCGTATTCTTTTTACTCAAAACGACGCTGTTTCAGGCTTCCACATTTAACAATCTCCACCTTGGAAGCACTGGAAACAATCTCTTTGTGCAGCTTGCCTGGTACCATTCTGTCATAGCTCTTTATCACTCAAGACTACTTGATATACAGCAAGTTCAAGCAGTGCTTGAACTTGGCTGGAGTGATAATTTTGGTGCCCATATCTGCTGGATTCTCTTCTATGGGTACCTTCTTAAGTTCAATGATTCCACTTGCAACTTGGTCCCTCACGAAGTGATAGCGGACATCCACGTGTTTAGTTTTTTCGTGATACACTGAATTTTTGCTTAGGTGGATTGCACTCTGACTATCTGAATACACTATCACCTTTCCACGAATTAGTTTTACTTCTGTCAGAATTCCTTTTAGCCATAAGGCTTCTTTAACGCATCGATTCGTAATGTACTCGATTACGTTAAAGACAAGTTATAATAAGGTTGCAATCGTGATTTCCAGCTTATACAATTTCCACCCAGTGTAAAGAAATATGCAGTAGTTGATTTTCTGGTATCCTTATCACTTGCAAAATCAGCATCTACAAAACCAACCAGATCAAGTGCAGTATTTCTTTTACAGTATTCAAGCCCAACACAAACAGTATTGTTTATATATTTTAGCATCCATTTTAGAGCACTCCAATGTTCCATACCAGGATTGGACATATACCTGCTTAACATGGAAATGGCAAAGGCTAGGTCTGGCCTAGTACTAATCATGACATACATCAATGACCCCACAACATTAGCATAAGGGACAGACTCCATTTTCAACAGTTCTGACTCAGTTTTGGGGCATTGGGACTTACCGAGAATAAACTGACTGGTTAGGGGCATTGAGACCAGTTTGGCACCAGCCATGCCAAACTTTGTGACTAGTTTGAGTAAGTAAGATTGTTGCTGCAGTCTAAGTTCACACCTCTTTCTATCCCTGTTTATTTCCATGCCTAAAATTTTCTTAGCATTTCCTAGGTTTTTCATGCTGAATTCAATGTTTAGTCTTTTCTTTAATTTACTGATTAGGGTTTTTGACTTACTGATCAACAGCATATCATCAACATATAAAAGTAAGTAAATAGGCAAATTATTATCCATTTTAAAATAGAAACAACTGTCATATTGACTTCTAGTGAATCCTATACCTATTATAAAGGTGTCAAACCTTTTGTACCATTGCCTAGGGGACTGTTTTAACCCATATAGGGACCTTTTTAGGAGGCATGCATGTTCAGGGAACTTAGGGTCAGTAAACCCCATAGGTTGGCTCATATAGATTTTTTCTTCTAGTGTTCCATGAAGGAATGTAGTGGTGACATCCAACTGCTCTAGTTCTAAGTCTTGATAAGCAACTACAGACAGCATCAACCTAATTGTTTTGTATTTTACCACAGGGGAGAAGACTTCATTGAAGTCTATCCCCTCCATTTGGGTGTAACCCTTAGCCACAAGTCTGGCTTTATACCTAGGTGGGTAAGCTATGGAAATGCCCTCTTTAAGTTTGAATAACCACTTACATTGGGTCAGCTTCTGATTACTTGGTTTTGGAACCAATGTCCAAGTTTCATTTACCTTTAAAGATTGCATTTCCTCCTCCATAGCTATTCTCCATTTGTCCCTATCCTTGGATTCCATGGCCTCTTTATATGTATTAGGTTCGACCAAAGGACTTCAGTACCAGCAAGCAGAGCAATGTAAATCAGTTCTGCGTATGAGTACCTTAAGGGTGGTTTTACCTCTCTTCGGTTCTGTCTCTGCCCAGTTGATAATTTGTCAGTTCATTTTGCTTTGTGGTTTTGGGAACTCTTCTGCTTCCTCATCTTCAGCTTGGTCAGGTTCCTCAGATGCAATTTCAGTTTCTGGCTGCTGGGTAGTTTGTGCTTGTGCTTGAAGTGGGTTTAATTGATGGATTGTGTGCTCCACCTCAATCTGAGTGTTACTGGTCTGTCTGGTAACTTCTTCTGTGCTTTTGGTTGTACCTTCATCAGGGTTAGTGCCTTTGCATGGGAATACTCCCTTATTAAACACAACATCCCTGGTCACCATGATCCTGACCCCTGGTGACTCTCTGTCCCACAGCCTGTATCCTTTTGTGCCCTCAGGATATCCAAGGAACACACACCTAGTTGATCTTGGTTCCAGTTTTCCCCCAACTGTGAGCATATGTAGCACAGCCAAATACTCTTAGATGCCCTAGTTCTGGTCTTCTTCCAGACCATCTTTCTTCTGGACTGATTAAACTTATTGCTTTGTGGAGGGACTCCTATTCACTAAATAGGCAACTGTGGAGAGGGCTTCTCCCCAGAAAGTTTTTGGAAGGTTTGAAGTGATCAAGAGGCACCTAACTTTGTCTAGAAGAATTCTGTTCATCCTCTCAGTCACCCCATTTTGCTGAGGGGTATTTCTCACTGTCCTATGCCTTAGGATCCCCTGTTCACTACAAAACTTGTCAAACTCCAGATTACAGAACTCAAGCCCATTATCAGTCCTAAGGGCCTTTACCTTTCTGCCAGACTGGTTTTCAACAAGGGTTTTCCAGTCTCTAAACTTTGCTAGGGCTTGATCTTTTGACCTAAGTAAGAATACCCAGACTTTCCTGCTATAGTCATCTACTATAGAGAGGAAATAACTGTTTCCTCCATGAGATTTAACCTTTTTTGGCCCCCATAAATAAGAATATAGGTAATGTAAGCAGTTGTTTGCTAAGTGAACTCCCTTAGGAAAACTGTTCTTGTGCTATTTACCAAGTACACAACTTTCATAGAATTCTAAACTTGTAACAGTATCTTTCCCAAATTGTCCTAGCCTATTAAGTACATCCATCCCCTTCTAACTCATATGGCCTAACCTTAAGTGCCACCATTCAGTTACTGATAAGTTTGGAGACCCAAGAGTTGTGCTGTTGCAATCAGAATAAAAACTACCACAAAGTACATAAAGACCATTTTTCTTTTCTCTTGTCAGCACAAGATTCTCATTTTTATAGACATTCAACCACCCACTGTTTGCCTTATAGCAGAAGCCTGCTTCATCTAGGGTTCCTAATGATATGAGGTTTCTTTTTAAGTCAGGTATATATCTCACTTTGGTCAACCTTATTAGTTTTCCCCCACTTAACCTAAGGGTTATGCAGCCAATCCCCTTAACCCTACATGCTTGGTTGTTCCCCATGTACACAGTCTCATGATCAGAAACCTCAAAGTCTTGGAACCAACTCCTATTAGGGCTCATATGGAAAGTACAACCTGAATCTAAAACCCATTCTTTTGTAGTGTCAGATATTGACAATGTTAGGACTTCTGGTTCATCCATTTGGTTACTAGTGGTGGCTAGGTTGCTCTCTGTGTTACATCTTCTTCCAGTCAAAACAGTTTTTCTTTAGGTGGTCTATCTTATTATAGTAGTAACATTTCCTAGTTTCTATTTTGGCTTTGTTGTTTCCCTTCCATTTCTTCTTGTTCTTACCCCTGATTTGGCTGAAATCCTTTGCTAGACTGAGAAGGTTCTATTCTACCTTTCACAAACAAAGTGCTATTGTTCCTCTTAAGAGTTTTAAGCTCTAATTCTCTAGCCTTAAGACCCGCAACTATCAAATCAACACTGGGTATAGTACCGGAGTACTGAAGGACATTCTTGACTACTTGGTAGTCTTCAGTTAAAGAATTTAATAATATCATGGCAAGACTAGTCTGTCCTAGTTCTTAGTCTGTGCCCTTTAAAATTAGATTCATCTTAAGGAATTCATCTAAATTTTTCTCTATGGACTTCGAATTATCCATCTTATAAGAGAATAAGGCTCCCTTTAAGAAAGCCAAATTCGGTGCGGACTGTAAGGCATATAAAGATTCTAATTTACCCCATAAGCCAAGAGGAGTTTCGAATCCATCTACCTTCCGAAGGACACTGTCCAAAAGATTCATCACGATCAGGTTATAAGCTTCTTCGTCAACCTCTTCCTTTTTCTCCAGTTTCTCCTCTGACCATTTCTTGGGATCCTTTTCCAGTGCAATTGCAACCTTGTTGTGTGAGAGAAGAGCCTTCATCTTCTTCTTCCAGCTTCCGAAATCGATCTTCCCATCGTATTGGGAGATCTCCATACGAGTAGTGCTAATTTTTTCTTGTAATGGCAGGGAAGGAAAGTCTAAGGTGTACGTGGCGTTGTTACACCAGAGGTTGCCAAGCACGCGAGCGCTTTTAAGGCAGGCATCGGTTTTCCATTGAGATACCCTCACACTTTATCAAGATTTGACTCTCTAGAACCAATTCTAGACTCAAAGAAATAATCAATTCGAAAAACCCCAATTTCCCGAAACCCCAATTTTGTGAAACCCTAATTTTTTAAAAAAAAATCCCAAATTCACAAAACCCTAATTTCGTAAAAACTTCTTATATCGAAACAACGACAGAGAAGGTGAGTCTAAGGTGTACGTGGCGTTGTTACACTAGAAGTTACCAATTACTGCTAGACAGTTTTTAAGGCTGTTATTGGTTTTCCAACCGATTTACCCTTACACTCGATCAAGATTTAACTCACTAGACTCAATTTGGAGACTCACAGGAATTGATTTGAAAAACCCCCAATTTCTCAAGAAACCCTAATTTTTACGAAACCCTAATTTTGTAAAAAATCGAACTTCAACTTCAAGAAAGGGCTCTGATACCACTGTTATAACAGAAACTTAATACTGATCTATACACCAACACCAATCAATCACACCAAGAAACAAGAACAAAAACAGACACACAAACAAGCCACGATTTATCGTGGTTCACTTATCCTTTTATGGATAAGCTACATCCACGTTGAGCTCAAGAACGGTATCGCTGCACTTCTATTATCAAGAACAATCAAGATTACACAGATTCAACACTCACCAGATCTACCCAATTACAATAGCAATCAGCCTTACAAGATACTCTCTGAATATCCTTAACCCGAGAGAACAACACTCTCACCTGAATGATTAAACTCCCTAACCACTCGACTGATTTCACCACAATTTGGAATAATAATCTCAACCCTAACACAGAGAAGTGCAAACCCAAAAACCCTAAAATATGTGTATGTTTTCTAATCTGAACGAAAGTGTGTTTATATATGGTTTGACTTCGTGGTTGATCGTGGCCGTTAGTTCTGGAGTGCATCCTGCGGTCTATATTTGTTCTGGTCAATATGCCTAAAACGACGTCGTATTCTTTTTACTCAAACCGACGCTGTTTCAGGCTTCCACATTTAACAGATTCATTCAGTTGTAGTTTTGCCCACGCCATAACATGTCCAGATGAATTATAGTGACCGCGTGATAATGTAAACACACCAAGTAGACTCTCCATATTTATTGCATTTTTTGTAGGTGGACCAAGAACCACCAAAACCATGGACAAAATTCTATGAATAAACAGCCAGATCCATTCTGGCCATTCCTGGCCAAATCCTTGGTTGTAAACGGCCATAGATCTAGCCATTAACCACTACAGATCTGGTTGTTAATGTCCAAAATGGATTTGGTTTCCGGCCAGAACCAAGGCCAGATCGGTGCACGACTAGCCAGATCAAGTCGGTTGTGCACCATTCCGACGACTGCCCGCAACAGCCAGTGGTGGTCAACAGCAACCGGTAGTTGTCTTGGGCGACTGGGTGTATTTTTTAAAATATTAAACTTTTGTTGTTGGGGTGTTTTAGCTAAATTATCAAAGGTAGAGGGTTAAAAGTACTGTTCTAAATAATAATAATAATTTCCATAATTTTCATAAGCATCATGAATTTTTTATTTACAAGTGGTTACCATAATCACACAAAATCTATTTAAGGAGCCAGTGGCGGACCTATAATTTTTGCTCAGGGGGGGTCTCTGTGGCTCGCCATTGTTTGTCAAACAACTAGTGAAAAATTTAAAAAAATCACCAAACCTTAAACAAAGGAAATAATATAATATCAATAATCTGAAAAAAAATAATGCAACAACATAATACTTTACTACTTGAATAAATCTATGAGAAGCAAAACCTTCAGTAAATTATATTGAAAATAACATTCAATTCACGAGGAAACACAATAAAATTTTTACGTGGAAAAACCTCTTTAATTAAAGAGAGCAAAAGACCACGGGAATCTAACGATTTACTTAAATCCAATATAATTAAAAGAGTTTACAACAATCACAATCCACTAAAAATATTCTACATAAATTTCTTATTTCTCCCCTTTTTTTTCTTTTAATTTTTTTTTTCAAAGATTATAATATAAATTTTCATGACTTTGATCAGGCCTAGCCTAAGCCAAAGTCAACCAAAACTTAAATTAAGTCAATGTTGCCTTGACTTTTAATATGAATTAATAAAAAAAGGGGAAATTTTCTTAGTATAAACATAGATAATAACTCAAACTTCTTTAATAATTTTGAGCAGCTAAACGGTGACGTTTGAAATGTAGGAAAGTGGTGGGTGAAGGGTAAATAATAACGTTCAGTAAAATATAGTTAAGGTTTAATTTGAGAAAGCGGAAACATTCTTAAACACAAAACAAACTCACAAGATCAATGCTTTTTTCCATCAAATTCTCCAAAAAATAAACATGATTCAACCCTAAAATAAACTAAAATGAAATGAGCAATACACATACCTAAAACTGAGAAAACAGAAAACGAAGCTAATTGTGGCACCTTGATGAGTGAAAGCTTCAAGAATTTCAGTCTTCAAAAGTTTTAAGAACGAATAACATAGAAAAAGTGAAAGAGAGAATAAAGAATTTTAGGAAAAAAAAAACAGATGCACGTAAAAAAGAATGGAGAGAGTTTTAAACTTTTAATATGATGTAGGCGTGAAATATATATATTAATAATAAGTTTTTTATGAGTCTAGATATATGTATAACATTTCTCATTTTTTAAAAATTTGAAGATAGGCCTATATATATATAGAATTTTTTTCATGCAAAAGATAACTGCTGTTAACCTAATCCGTTATCTAACAAACCAATTTAGATGAAAAGACACAAAAACCATTTTATCTTATTTGATTATAAATAAAACTAAACAAAAAAAAATTAGATATAATAAATATAAAAAAATCCAAAAGTTGTTTTCTCATTTAAAAAAAAATATATCTTTCTTTCCATTAAAATTATAATAATAAGTATTTAAATCAGGGAAAAAAAAATTATTATAAAATTATTTAATGATATAACAGTTAAAAATAATAATATGAAAGATGAAAATTATAGATTTAAAAAAAAAAAAAAAATGTTAAACAAAAGTTAGGTGTACTTTTTTAGATAAATTATATATTTACTTTGTCCATATTACCCATAATTGATTGTGCTATCACGTGACACAAAAAACATAAACTCCTTTGTTTTATATCTGAATCTGATTAGTCAGAATCATATATCATCAATACTGTAATGCCAATAACAGAGGAACTATTATAGCATCTTACTATTCATCAGGAGAGTAGATTTTATATTACAAAAAGGGGATGCATTGCATACATTCTGCTTAATGAAGAATACATTTCAAGAAGAGATGGTTTTGTTTGACAGGAGAGAAATGCATTATTCCAATTATCTTTAAAGTAAATTAGCGAGTCTTAATTCCATGCTTATAATGGAACAGGATTAATAATCAGAGAAGCAACAGATCCTTAAGCATAACGTAAGCATGAGTGTAGCCATCTTCATCCTTGTATATAACATCTATCACACGAGAAGGATTGAGAATTCGGTCAAGGAGAGGCATTGGCACCGCAGTTGGGCGAAGGCATTCTTCATTTATATCGTTCCAGGCATCTATCACTTGTTTTTGAAATTCATTGCGTGCTTCTTCTTCGGTTGCACCATGTTGTATCATGAAACACTCAATGCTTGAGGCAACATGGCCTCTCTTTTGTTCAAACTGTATGATAGAAAAACACATATCAAGAAAAATTCACACCAATATTTGAATAAATTATACTAGTAATGAAAAATGTAATTACCTTGTGGGAGACCATGTCGTCCATGAGTCTGCAGATTACTGAGGAAGCCTTTATCATCTTGGGATTTGTGAATAACCATTCAAAGGCTTCTTTGGTTACAATATTTCCCATTCCCACAAATGATGTTGTGGCTAACATTGGGTAGCCAGAGGTAACTAATGCAACAGTCATGTACTCATCCGGTGATGGTACATAATTTTTATGACACCATTTGGCTTCATAGAAGTAATTTCTAACTAAAGTCTTCATCTGAGAAATAAAAAAACCATCAAAATTTTCAATTATTAGTATAAGTAAGAGTGAATGCCAATTGATTCTGATTTAACACTAATTAGTCAAATTCTCACCGCTTCTTTTGCAAAATGAAGGCGGTATAATCTTCCTTGATCGGCCATGCCTTTCTCAGTTTCACTGTAAACATCAAGGAGAGCCTGATAGCACAGTTTCATGTACCCAGGCAGTTGATCCATGGCACTGACATCCCACCTGAAAAAAGAAAGTTCAATCTTATTTGAATAAATGTAAATTAATAGGATGATTAGAGAGAATGGATATTTATAGGTCAAGAATTGAATAATTACCTCTCAATTGCTTCGGTAAAAAGCTCAAGTTCTTCAATTGTACCATACACATCATAGACATTGTCGATAACAAAAGCCATCGTAATCACTTTGGTTAATATCCTTCTAGCCAGAGAATACTCAGGTTCGAAAGGCACTCCCACTATCCAAAAGTAGCATTCTATCACTCTGTCTCTTACAAAAGGTAGCTTATGGGCAAAGTCTAAATCTTTCCATCACCTAAAATAACAATATTAAACAGAAGTCATTAGATAAATTCAGTGAATCTAAAGCTTAAAAATGGTAGAACTGCCGTCATTTTAAAGCTTACTTTGCAATATGACTGAGTTCAATCTGGTGCATCTTTTGTAATATGATAAATTCTAACTTTGCAAAGGCTAATAGAACTTCATTGTGGGACTGGGAAGCATCTTCTTGAAAGATGCACATGTAGTGTCTAGCGTCGATCCTCTGTAAGCCCTTGCGAATTGCATGCTTAACTTGAACTGCAACTGGAGGGCTAAGTTGGGCTGCAATGGACTCAAGGTGAGCGGTAGTGAAAGCGAGCGCTTCATCGAGTATATTCTCTCCATGCACCTTGCGATGTGTGGCTTCATACAAACTTAACATTCCTCGAACATCTTTTTCTAGAGATGCCTTGAACTTCCCATTGCTGTCCTTGAACTTGTTGAAAATGTCTGTTTCACCCCATCACACATCATATTTAAACGATGAAATTAAAAGGTGTAATTAAATTAAGAACAATAAGAGGAAGAGGTTCGAGAAAGAACATATACCACAAGAAATATTATAACCATGTTGTCTTAGCAATCGGAATTCAAGAGAGGTCGAATATAAGTCATCTCTGAGATCACTGTCTTGGTGAGCCTTGTAGACTTTTGATAGTATTTCATCAACCTCAGTTTCAAAATGATAAGACACGCCCAAACTTTGGATTGCATCAATCAAGTCAAGTTTCTCTGCAGGCTTTTTCATGTCAGCAATTATCAATTTTCTAATTTCTTCCTTTAGTTCTAGTAGCCTTGCAGTATGATCAGTTTCCTAAAACAAAAAAGTTAGAGCAAATTAAAGCCATATGTAAGAGCTAGGATAGAAAATTATATTTCAGAAACCGCAAAATATACATTGGCTTGAACTCATACACATGCAGAGTGTGCATGTTTTAGATTGAGAGTACTTTTCAAAATGTTTTCTCTTCAGTTTTAGAAAACATTTTTTAATTTAAACATTTTTCAACAAACACATCCTAATTAAAATAGAAGAAGCATTAATTTTACCATGGAGTCACTAGCATATGAGAGGAAATGATCCCCCCAAATGCTAGGATGATAATTAGCTGAGCGACGATTAGTTTCTTCCTTGGCAGTATTTTCAACTGAAGTAGCAGCAGCTGAAACTATTGAAAGAGACATAATTCTAAAATTTCTTTTTTTTTCTGGTTGAACGAAAAACAAGAAAAGATCAATGTAGATTGTTTTGGAAAGCTTCTTGTGCTTCAAGGCCAGTGTGAATCGTAGTGCCTTCACAAAAATGTATTTATAGACAACCTGAGAGATATAGAGTAATACTACACATGAAAAACATTTTATTTTTCTTAAATATATGTTGGGACGAAACTTTAATCATTTACCTCTTTATGCAATTTCATTTGTGTGTTACATTAGAATGTGTTAGAATGTGTTGATGCGTGATTTTTACACCAATTAAACGCACGTGTGAAATGCTGAGCTGGCTCAGAAGACACACGTGAATATAAAGGAAAATGAGAGTAAATGCAATGGGGACAACTTTTAAAGTGATTCGAATGCTAAGGTAGCAAGTCCTACGTCCACTGATGTTTATATTAATGATAAGGGTCAGGTCGCGTTAGCGGACTCACCTAGATATGATTTACAAATGACTCACAAAGTAATAGTACAAGAGAGAGAATGCTATATATTCTTGAGAGAGAATAGTTAATCAAGAGTAAAATGAACGAATCCCCTGAATTAGAGAGGAGCTCTCAATTTATAGTGGGATACATTAAGATTATGATTACTGAATCTGTGAGTTTGTGGGATTATCCGTGCAAATCCTTCTTTATGTCACATTGCCCACCTTCTAGAGTGATTTACGTGATTTGGAGCAGGGATTGGATACGTGGGATCACCACAGCTTCTGGCTTGGTCTGGCGCACACCTACTGTTCTGACAGAAGTAGGCTACCCCTTTCCTCACGTGACTCGGCAGTGGGTGTACCCATGCTTTGACTTTTGCACGCTGACTGGACTTTACGTCAACCCTATATTTTCCAAGCATAACAGAATGGAAAAATATTAATAAAAGTAGATTAAAACTAATCTCGGTCTCTGACCAACATGACAAACGGATAAAATATTACTTCAAAGGCAATCAACTTGTTCATGCAAGGCACACATTCAAATTTTGGCTTCTTAAACTATTATTTTTGATAATTTGGGAATCCGGTCTCATTTTCGTAATGCCCCAAAAATTCAGACTGATATTTGGTATCCTCCTATAAGACCTTGGATCAAAGTTAATACCGATGGACTATTCAAAGTCAATCTCGACCTGGCAATTCCTCTAGGTCACGAGACTTCACTGTACAGTGGGATTTACGCTATTATTTCGGCTATTGAAATTGCCTCAGTTCGTTTGCTAGAAAGGGCTCTTCAGCCGCTTTAAGTTGTCTCACTTCATCATCTCATCTTCCACCTTGGACTGTGCATAATAGTTAATAGATGGTTTAATTACCTACATCTCTTGAGCAAAATCACTTTCCATCACTCACATATCTTTAGTAAAGGGAATGCTGTTGTTGACAAATTTACAAATATGGTCTTACAATGTCAGGACTGGAATTGTGGAACTCTGCCCCTACTGAGATCATGGGCATCCTGCATCATCAAACTTGGGGTCTTCCTAATTATCGGCTCATTTAACTTTTAGATTAAGAATTTTCTTGTTCATACATCATGCCACCTCTTGGGTTATTATTACTTACCTTCCTGTTTTATGTCTTATTTGGTGTAACGTTGCTTTCACATACAGATACATCTTTTAATGTTTTTTTATAAATTTATATTCCTTGACGTGAAGATATGATAGTCTCAGTTAAATTTTAAAATTTTTCAAACTGTTATTTAGTCCATTGCACATGCATTTTCTTTATTTAAATTTTTATTTTTACTATTAAATTATTATATGCTTCATTTAAATTTTTAAATTTTGGTATTTTAGGACTATTAAGTTTTTATACATTATAACTTATATATATATATACTTGAAAATTGAGTAATTCCCTTATATAGCAACCTCACTATTTTTAATTCCCAAAATATCATTTTTTTAAGACATAAATAACCATAAAATTTGATTATAATGTGAAATTATTATTAGAAAATCACAAAAAAGAAAGAGGAATTTAATGGATCAAAATTCAGATAAACGTTAGCGAGCATTTGGTTCGAGGTCATAAAAGATAACATTGGTAATTTATCTTTTAATTCAGCAATTACCACGTTTGGGTGTCAAATAATAAAATATTCCAGTAATCGACCGATGCCAATAGTGATTACTGTAAGTAATATAGAAGGTAATTCAATTACTGCTTGAAAGGGTGTTATTTTTGTTATTACTGGGGTAATCCCTTGTTAATTCCAATTTTACCCTTAATTAATAAACATTTTGGACACAAATGCCTTCAAATGTCTACTAAATAACAATTAGACCAAATGTGCGAAATGACTTCTTTAACCTCATATACTAATTTTTTGGGTGGAAATACCCTCACTATTTACATGAATAATACCCAAAATACCTCAGCCACTCAAGACGACTGTCGGCCATCGACAACCACCGTTGGCCGCCGCCGACAGTCGTTGTAACGACTCACGACCAGTTGGACCTAGCCGACCGTGCGCTGATCTAGCCATTTTCGACTAGATTGAAGGTCAGAAATGACCAGAGGGTCGTGGATCTGGCCGGAAACAACTAAATCCATGGTTGTAAACGACCATAGATTTGGTCGTTTTCAACCAGATCCACGACCATAGATCTAGTCGTTAATGGTTAAAATGGATCTGGCTCTCCAACTAGATCGGTGTATGGCACTGGATTTGGCCAACCGTGCGCCAATCTAGCCGTTTTTGTCTAGATCGAAGGTCAAAAATGGCCAACTGGTCGTGAATCTGGCCAAAAATAGCTAGATCCATTCTGGCAGTTTCTGGCCAAATCCATGGCTATAAATGGCCATAGATCTAGCCATTAACAACCACAGATCTGGTCGTTAATGTCCAAAATGGATCTAGTTTCCAGCCAGATCCAAGGCCAGACCGGACCAGCCAAATCAGGTCGGTTGTGCATACAGACCGCCCGCAATGGCCAGTGGTGGTGACTAGCGACTGGTAGTTGTCTTGGGTGGCTGGGTGTATTTTGTTAAATTTTAAATTTTATTGTTGGAGTGTTTTAGCTAAATTATCAAATGTAGAGGGTTAAAAGTACTGTTCTAAATAATAATAATGATAATAATATTAATAAGGAAGGGCAATTTGGTAAAAACCTATTCCATAATATTTTATTCCTCCCAACCATACATATTAATTAATTATACTCACCAATCTAACCAAACATATTAATATAATATTCACAAATTAATATTCAAGGTAATCTATCTCAATGGTAATCTATATCTTCAGTAATAAAAAATTTCTCCAACCTAATAGAATTTGAGGTGGGTCTGACTCCTCACCCAATAAGGCCTTGTTGAATGGGAGGATTACCCCCTTTTATAACCCAATAGGCTTGAGCATGCCTAGTCAATGTGGGACTCCAACACTCCCCCTCACAGTCAAGCCCATATGTTGGGTAATGTTTGTTGATGGAGGTAGTTGCTGGCTCTAACTTCTCACCTGCTGGTCAAACGCTCAGCTCAATTGAACCAAGGCTCTGATACCATGAAGGTTATTGATGAAAAACCAAAAAAGGAACAAAGAGAAAAACCGGAGCAGAACACGTGATACCAAAAAGCTGAAAAAGATGGTGGAATGTTAGGATCCCACATTGAAAGGGAAAAGGATGGGCATGTGGGTTATAAAGGCTTGGGCATCCTCCCTTGGCAAGCCGGCTTTCCAATGAGCTACCCAAGCCCGCCCATGAAAGACCCATGACCCAACCCAAATTGTTGAGTTATTGGAGTGGGTTCCTATCAATTAGTATCAGAGCATGATCCTGTGCCTATGTGGCAACAGCTGTAGCAGGTGACCTTGGGGAGGGTGAGGGTACCGCTACCCCGTGAAAGAAAGGGCATGGAGGCCTGAGGGAAAGGGGATCCACGTAGTCACCCAAGGGGTAAAGAGGCCGACGGGGGTAAAGAGGCCGACGTGGACGTTAGTTGCGGAAGCGTGGTGGAATGTTAGGCCCCTCCCACATTGAAAGGGAAAATGGTAGGCATGTGGGTTATAAAGGCTTGGGCACCCTCCCTTGGCAAGCCGCTTTTCCAAGGAGAGTTCTACCCAAGCCCATGAAAGACCCATGGCCTAGCCTAAATTATTCTTGGAAAACCGGCTTGCCAAGGGAGGGTGCCCAAGCCTTTATAACCCATATGCCCACCTTTTTCCCTATCAATGTGGGATCCTAACATTCTACCACGCTTCCGTAACCAACATCCACGTCGGCCTCTTTACCCCTTGGGTGACTACGCATATCCCTTTTCCCTTGGGCCTCCATGCCTTTTCTCGAGGTAGCAGCCCGGCCCCAAGGTCAACCTGCCACGGGTCAGCTTGCCATGCGTGCGCTGCCACATAGGTGCAGGATCATGCTCTAATACTAATTGATAGGAACTCACTCTAATAACTCAATAATTTGGGTTGGGCCATGGGTCTTTCATGGGCTTGGGTAGAACTCTCTTTGGAAAACCGGCTTGCCAAGGGAGGGTGCCCAAGCCTTTATAACCCACATGCCCACCCTTTTCCCTTTCAATGTAGGATCCTAACATTCTATCACGCTTCCGCAACCGACATCCACGTCGGCCTCTTTACCCCTTGAGTGACTACGCTGATCCCCTTTCTCTTGGGCCTTTATGCTGTTTCTCGGGGTAGCAGCCCGATCCCAAGGTCAGTCTGCCATGCGTGCGCTGCCACATAGGCACAGGATTATGCTCTGATACCAATTGATAGGAACCCACTCCAATAACTCAACAATTTGGACTGGGCCATGGGTCTTTCATGGGCTTGGGTAGAACTCTCCTTGGAAAATCGGCTTACCAAGGGAGGGTGCCCAAGCCTTTATAACCCACATGCCCACCCTTTTCCCTTTCAATGTGGGATCCTAACATTCCACCATACTGCCGCAACCGACGTCCCCGTCGGCCTCTTTACCCCCATCGGCCTCTTTACCCCTTAGGTGACTACGCGGATCCCCTTTCCCTCGAGCCTCCATGCCCTTTCTCGGGGTAGTAGCTTGAGCCTAGGGTCAGCCTGCCACGGGTTAGCCTAACACGCGTGCGTTGCCACATAGGCGCAGGATCATGCTCTGATACCAATTGATAGGAACCCAATCCAATAACTCAACAATTTGGGCTGGTCATGGGTCTTTCATGGGTTTAGGTAGAACTCTCCTTGGAAAATCGGCTTGCCAAGGGAGGGTACCCAAGCCTTTATAACCCATATGCCCACCCTTTTCCCTTTCAATGTGGGATCCTAACATTCTACCACGCTTTCGTAACCAACGTCCACGTCGGCCTCTTTACCCCAATCGGCCTCTTTACCCTTTGGGTGACTACGTAGATCCCCTTTCCCTCGGGCCTCCATGCCCTTTCTCAAGGTAGCAGCCCGGGCCCAAGGTCAACCTGCCACGGGTCACCGCCATGCACTGCCACATAGGCGCAGGATCATGTTCTGATACCAATTGATAGGAACCTATTCTAATAACTCAACAATTTGGACTGGGCCATGGGTCTTTCATGAGCTTGGGTAGAACTCTCCTTAGAAAATCGGCTTGCCAAGAGGGTGCCCAAGCCTTTATAACCCACATGCCCACCATTTTCCCTTTCAATGTGGGATCCTAATATTCCACCACGCTTCCATAACCGACGTCCACGTCAAAAAACAACCAATTGGGGACAGATGGCAGCAAGAGAGAATAAAGGCTGGCACAATGAAAGGGTGATAGGTGTGAAGAATTGGTTATGAGGCTGGCACGATGAAAGGGTGACAGGTGTGAAGAATTAGTTATGAATTTGTTAGCTGGTTGGCACAATGAGGAAACAACAGGTGTGTCGGATTTGTTGCAAAAGGAAGTTGGAAGCAAGTATAAAAGGGGAATAGTAGACGTGCTGGAGGATGGAGAATTAGAGAGATAAATTAGGAGGAGTTGACCCTCGAAGATCAGCAGTGCTTGAGTCCATTTTCGTTTATTTCTTGTTTTAGTATTTTCAATCAAGTGTTGTAAAACACATTTCCTTTATGTTCTATTATATTTTATTTCCATTATGTTTCATTCAGTTCTACTGTGCTATTTTCTATTGAATGTTATCAACTTTCTTTAAGAAATTCCAGTATTATTTCTGAAGCTATATTCTGTGCATTAACTTGTCTCTGCCAACACGTAAATTATATTGTTGTTTGCTGGTTTATGCTGTCGGGTTTCATTAATTGGTATCAGAGCAGGTGAGAGTGGGGCATGGTTGGTACAAGGATGGAAGCCAGGATGGATAAAGTAGAAAAAGACGTGGCCAAGGTGACAGAAACCATGAACTCAATGCGTGAGATTTTGATGGGCATCCATAACTGGATGCGAAAAAAAGACAAGGAAGAAGAGGAAAGGAGGAGGAACGTAACTGGCTCTTCGAACAGAGGCAAGGGAAGCCAGTAAGATCTGGACCGAGACCAACAGGCAGAAACAGAAGGAGATCTCGGTGGTGGTCAAACGGAGCGCGAAACCCATCAGCATCACAGATGCAATAGAGAGGTATGGGGACACCGCGAATGGGGAGGCCAAAAACTGGAGCTACTAGTTTTTTCCGACGAAGATCCGCATGGCTAGATCTTCCGCGTGGAGCTATATTTCACGCTCAACCAGATTTTCGATGAATAGAAGGTGACAGCAGTGGCCTTATGCATGGAGGGGGAGGCTCTCTACTGGTATCAGTGAATGGAAACCAGGGGAGCCATGACGACGTAGACTGAGCTGAAAATCTCTCTCTGTCAGCGTTTTAGGGGAGGGCAGGAAATTAGCCCACTGGACTTACTCATGGCCACGAGACAAACAGGGACAGTCTTGGAATATCACAGAAAGTTTGAGGAACTGGCAGCTTTAACAGGTAGTGAAAGAGAGGAAGTCCTCACAGCCGCGTTTTTGAATGGTCTGAAACCCGAGATCAAGGCAGAGATTTGCCCGCAACAACCCGATGTGCTGACCCGACCCAATTCACTAATGTAAGTAACCCATTTGGCTCAAAGAGTTAAGGAGAGAAATGTTGCAGTAGAAATGTCCACAACTGGACCAGGCCGCCAAAGAAGATGGGTTTCACCCAATATTGGGCCTAAATCCTACCCTCAACTAATCCAAGACACTAAACCAAACCCTTTTGAACCAACCCGGACACTAAACCCAAATCCATCATATTCCCGAAAAAATTCCAAGGACGCCCAATCAGGTCCCAACTCATCATCCTTCATCAATTTCTGATCGAATTTTTTCCGACGAGAATATCCTTACAAAAGGATGACCAAAATCGAGATCCAACAAAAGAAGCAGAAGGGGCTATGTTTCCGATGCGACGCCAAATATTCCCCGAGTCACCGGTGTGACGATAAGACATTCCAGGTGTTGTTAGTCGACGAAGAGGACCCTGAGGTGAATGAAATAATGGCGACAGAAGAGCCAAACGAAAAGGAGGCCCTAAGCACAGTCGAACTCTCAATCAGCTCGGTAATTGGGATACAGGGTCCGAAGACATTGAAATTGAAAGGAAAAATCGAGAATAGGGAGGTCATCGTACTCATTGACAGTGGAGCCTCACATAATTTCATCAACAGAGACGTTGTCGAAAGGTTGAAAATTCCAATAGTTCAGACGAAAGCCTTCGGAGTCCGATTGGGGGATGGGTTTAATGTACAGTGCCAGGGAGAGTGCCGGGATGTGAGTTTGAGGCTACAGGATATCATGTTGGTTCAAAAATTTTTCCCCTTCGACATGAGCAGCGCTGATGTGATTATGGGAATTGCTTGGTTAGAAACATTGGGAGAAATCGTGACCGATTGGAAAAAATCCATCATGAAGTTTAATAGAGATGGCAGAACAGTAACTCTCACCGGGGATCCCTCGCTGAGTAAGATGATGGTATCATTCAAAGGCATGATCAAAACACTACAAAATAGAGGGGAAGGGTATTTAGTGGAGTTCGGGAACCTGCAAGTACAGGAAGAGGACAGACCAGAAGTAGACAGTCCCGTCAACAAACTGTTATAGGATCATTCGGCATTATTTGAACCTTTGAAGGGACTTCCCCCAATTAGGGAAAATTACCACGCCATCAGGATCGAACAAGGCACGCCAGTACCCAATGTCCGACCCTACCGATACCCGTATTATCAGAAGAACAATATAGAAAAAATAGTGCAGGAAATGATGGCTTCTGGGATTATCAAACCAAGTGTCAGCATGTTCTCCAACCCAGTCTTATTAGTACGGAAGAAGGATGGAGGATGGCGCTTTTGCGTCGATTATCGGGCACTTAACAAGATCACCATCCCTGACAAGTTCCTCATTCCAACTGTAGATGAGTTGTTTGATGAGCTAGGAGGAGCCACCATATTCTCAAAACTTGATCTCAAATCAGGATACCACCAAATCCGAGTTAGGGATGAGGACACCCACAAAACAACATTTCGAACTCACGAAGGACACTATGAGTTCCTTGTCATGCCCTTCGGGTTGTCAAACGCCCCGTCCACTTTCCAAACACTCATGAATGACATCTTGGTGTTTTTTGATGACATTTTAATCTATAGTAATGATATGGAAACACATTTACATCACCTTCGAATTACTTTCAGGTACTTTTGAAACATCAATTGGTGGTGAATAAGAAGAAATGCAAATTCGCCCAGGTATAGTTGGACTATTTCGGGCCATCTTATTTCTGCCCAAGATGTTGCAGTTGACCCTTCTAAGGTGGAGAGCATACTAAAATGGCCTGTCCCGAAAGACGTCAAGGCACTTTGGGGTTTTCTTGGTCTGGTCAGTTATTACAGAAAGTTCGTTTGTGAATATGGTAAAATTGCACTGCCCCTGACCAATCTTCTCTGTAAGGATGCCTTCGCATGGACAGAATCGTCTCAAACAGCCTTCGAAGCACTCAAACGAGCCATGACCACTGTACCGGTCTTAGCCATGCCTAACTTCGATAAGACTTTTGTTATTGAGACAGATGCCTTCCCCAAAGGGTGGAATTCGAGCCGCTTCTTATGCAGGAGGGTTGACCCATAGCATTCCTCAGTCAGCGACTCTCTACACGATCGAGGTTAAAATCAGTGTACGAAAGGGAGTTAATGGCCATTGTATTGGCCATACAAAAATGGTGACACTATTTGCTAGGAAGACATTTCATCATTCGGATCGATCAACGTAGTTTACACTATTTGAATGAGCAACGCTTACACGGGGAGGAACAACAAAAATGGATTATCAAGTTGCTGAGGCTCAGTTATGAAATACATTATAAGCCATGATTAGAAAACAAGGCAATAGATGCCTTATCCAGATGAGAGGAACCAGTAGAGTGCCATGCCTTATTTGTCTGTTTCTTTTCCAAAAGAGAAGAATGGGGGGAGGTCATTCGATAGGACACTAAGTTGAGGAAAATTTGCCAAGATTTGATTCTGGATCTCGACAGTCATTCGCATTTTCAGCTCATTGGGCATCAACTGTACTACGACAATCGCCTAGTGCTCCTATAATCTAACCCTCAGACCCAACAACTTTTATAGGAATTCCACTCATCTCCTCTGAGAGGTCACTCTAGGTTCCTCCGCACCTACAAACGGCTTGCAAATGTAGTGTATTGGGAAGGAATGAAACACGACATCCAGGCTTTTGTAAAAGCTTGCCCTACCTGCCAACAAAATAAGTACGAAGCCCTCCAACCAACCGGCTTATTACAACCACTTCCTATTCCCTCCCAAGTTTGGGAAGACATTTCCATGGACTTCATAGTCGGTCTCCCAAGGGCTCATCGGGTAGATACTATCTTAGTAGTTGTGTATCGCCTCACCAAGTACAGTCACTTCCTTCCCTTGCAGCATCCCTACACCGCTAAGGACGTCGCCGACATATTCCTTCGAGAGATAGTCCGGTCACATGGGTTCCCTCGCACAATAATTTCGAATCGGGATCGCATATTCATGAGTATCTTTTGGGGAGACCTGTTCAAGCAATCGGGCACACAACTACACATGAGCACAGCTTACCACCCACAGACAGACGGACAAACAGAGGTCATGAACCATTGCGTAGAAACCTACCTACGCTGTTTTGTGGGACACCAACCACAACATTGGCCCAAATGGTTGGCATGGGCAGAATACTGGTTCAACACCACCTACAATCGGTCCTCTGGTATGACCCACTTTCCGAGCTCTATATGGTCGAGACCCTCCCGTCCTCCTCAAATATACTGAAAATACTTCAGTTGTTAATGAGGTCGACCGACAGTTAACAGAACGAAATATCATTTTGGAAGAATTAAAAGTCAACTTGTCTAAAGCCCAGGAAAGTATGAAACATTATGCGGATGGCCATAGGCGGGAAATTCATTATGAGGTCGGGGACATAGTTTATCTGAAAATTCAACCCTATCGCCTTAAATCCTTGGCACGTAGAGTCAACGAAAAGCTCAGCCCTAGATTTTATGGTCCGTATACAATCACCGAAAAAGTGGGGCAAGTGGCCTATCGCATTAATCTTCCCTCTACAGCCCGCATACATGACGTCTTCCATGTCTCCCAAATGAAGAAAGCCACCTCCCACCCTATTGCACTGCAACCTCTTCCCAACATCCTCGACCGTAATCTGATATTGCAAGTTGAACCTGAGGAGGTCCTAAAACAACGCCGTCTATTAAATGGTAGTTCTGAAGTGTTAATAAAATGGAAGACCTTACTGGCATGTGACAACACTTGGGAAGCCTACGACGATATTCGCCACCAATTTCCCTCTTTCCACCTTGAGGACAAGGTGACACTCCTTGGGGAGGGTATTGATGGACCTCCTGTAACCAAATGGTTCGTCGGAACCAAGCACAAGGGAAGAAGCAAGGTTGGACAAGTGGCAAACAACCAATTGGGGACAGATGGCAGCAAGAAAGAATAAAGGCTAGCACAATGAAAGGGTGACAGGTGTGAAGAATTGGTTATGAATTTGTTAGCTGGTTGGCACAATGAGGAAACGACAGGTGTGCTGGATTTGTTGCAAAAGGAAGCTGGAAGCAAGTATAAAAGGGGAACAGTAGACGTGCTGGAGGATGGAGAATTAGAGAGATAAATTAGGAGGAGCTAATTCTTGAAGATCAGCAGTGCTTGAGTCCATTTCCGTTTATTTCTTGTTTTAGTTTTTTCAATCAAGTGTTGTAAATGGATGGTTGGGATTTTCGTAATCAAATCCAATAAATTAACAAATTTGGATTTATGTTACAAAAATTGACCCGACACTAAAACTGTTTAAAGTAAGACCCGAAGTATACGTTCAAGCCTAGATTATCTATCGTTGTTCTCTTTCAATAATTTTTGGACCAAACTCCAATGGTACCGGCCAAAAAATGAAAACCACACAATATATATTGTTTACAATGTACAACGTTGTGCACATGGTCATAGCCACCTTGTGGGAGACCATGTCGTCCATGAGTCTGCAGATTACTGAGGAAGCCTTTATCATCTTGGGATTTGTGAATAACCATTCAAAGGCTTCTTTGGTTACAATATTTCCCATTCCCACAAATGATGTCGTGGCTAACATTGAGTAGGCAGAGGTAACTAATGCAGCAGTCATGTACTCATCCAGTGATGGTACATAATTTTTATGACACCATTTGGCTTCATAGAAGTAATTTCTAACTAAAGTCTTCATCTGAGAAATAAAAAAATTATCAAAATTTTCAATTATTAGTATAGGTAAGAATGAATGCCAATTGATTTTGAGTTAACACTAATTAGTCAAATGAGATGAAACTCACCGCTTCTTTTGCAAAATGAAGGCGGTATAATCTTCCTTGATTGGCCATGTCTTTCTCAGTTTCACTGTAAACATCAAGGAGAGCCTGATAGCACAGTTTCATGTACCCAGGCAGTTGATCCATGGCACTGACATCCCACCTGAAAAAAGAAAATGCAATCTTATTTGAATAAATGTAAATTAATAGGATGATCAGAGAGAATGGATATTTATAGGTCAAGAATTGAATAATTACCTCTCAATTGCTTCGGTAAAAAGCTCAAGTTCTTCAATTGTACCATACACATCATAGACATTGTCGATAACAAAAGCCATCGCAATCACTTTGGTTAATATCCTTCTAGCCAGAGAATACTCAGGTTCGAAAGGCACTCCCACTATCCAAAAGTAGCATTCTATCACTCTGTCTCTTACAAAAGGTAGCTTATGGGCAAAGTCTAAATCTTTCCATCACCTAAAATAACAATATTAAACAGAAGTCATTAGATAAATTCAGTGAATCTAAAGCTTAAAAATGGTAGAACTGCCGTCATTTTAAAGCTTACTTTGCAATATGACTGAGTTGCAATCTGGTGCATCTTTTGTAATATGTTAAAATCTAACTTTGCAAAGGCTAATAGAACTTCATTGTGGGACTGGGAAGCATCTTCTTGAAAGATGCACATGTAGTGTCTAGCGTCGATCCTCTGTAAGCCCTTGCGAATTGGATGATTTAAGGCATGCTTAACTTGAACTGCAACTGGAGGGCTAAGTTGGGCTGCAATGGACTCAAGGTGAGCGGTAGTGAAAGCGAGCGCTTCATCGAGTATATTCTCTCCATGCACCTTGCGATGTGTGGCTTCATACAAACTTTACATTCCTCGAACATCTTTTTCTAGAGATGCCTTGAACTTCCCATTGCTGTCCTTGAACTTGTTGAAAATGTCTGTTTCACCCCATCACACATCATATTTAAACGATGAAATTAAAAGGTGTAATTAAATTAAGAACAATAAGAGGAAGAAGTTCGAGAAAGAACATATACCACAAGAAATATTATAACCATGTTGTCTTAGCAATCGGAATTCAAGAGAAGTCGAATATAAGTCATCTCTGAGATCACTGTCTTGGTGAGCCTTGTAGACTTTTGCTAGTATTTCACCAACCTCAGTTTCAAAATGATAAGACACGCCTAACCTTTGGATTGCATCAATCAAGTCAAGTTTCTCTGCAGGCTTTTTCACGTCAGCAATTATCAATTTTCTAATTTCCTCCTTTAGTTCTAGTAGCCTTGCATTATGATCAGTTTCCTAAAACAAAAAAGTTGGGGAAAATTAAAGCCATATATAAGAGCTAGGATAGAAAATTATATTTCAGAAAGCAAAAAATATACATTGGCTTGAACTCATACACATGCAGAGTGTGCATGTTTTAGATTGAGAGTACTTTTCAAAATGTTTTCTCTTCAGTTTTAGAAAACATTTTTTAATTTAAACATTTTTCAACAAACACATCCTAATTAAAATAGAAGAAGCATTAATTTTACCATGGAGTCACTAGCATATGAGAGGAAATGATCCCCCCAAATGCTAGGATGATAATTAGCTGAGCGACGATTAGTTTCTTCCTTTGCAGTATTTTCAACTGAAGCAGCAGCAGCTAAAACTATTGAAAGAGACATAATTCTAAAATTTCTTTTTTTCTGGTTGAACGAAAAACAAGAAAAGATCGAAGTAGATTGTTTTGGAAAGCTTCTTGTGCTTCAAGGCCAGTGTGAATCATAGTGCCTTCACAAATATGTATTTATAGACAGCCTGAGAGATATAGAGTAATACTACACATGAAAAACATTTTATTTTTCTTAAATATGTCCTTATCAGAGACATTAATTGATTTAACAAATATATGTTGGGAATTCTATTCTGGGACGAAACTTAAATCATTTACCTCTATATGCAATTTCATTTGTGTGTTACATTAGAATGGAAAAATATTAATAAAAGTAGATTAAAACTAATCTCGGTCTCTGACCAACATGACAAACGGATAAAATATTACTTCAAAGGCAATCAACTTGTTCATGCAAGGCACACATTCAATTTTTGGCTTCTTTATGCCTTAGACATTGTTAACTCATCTTCTTAAACTATATTATTTTTGATAATTTGGGAATCCGACCTCATTTTCGTAATGCCCCAAAAATTCAGATTGTTATTTGGTATCCTCCTATAAGACCTTGGATCAAAGTTAATACCGATGGACTATTCAAAGTCAATCTCGACCTGGCAATTCCTCTAGGTACGGGACTTCACTGTACAGTGGGATTTACGCTATTGTTTCGGCTATTGAAATTGCCTCACTTCGTTTGCTAGAAAGGACTCTTCAGCCGCTTTAAGTTGCCTCACTTCATCATCTTACCTTCCACCTTGGACTGTGCATAGTAGTTAATAGATGGTTTAATTACCTACAGGCTACATCTCTTGAGCAAAATCACTTTCCATCACTCACATATCTTTAGTAAAGGGAATGCTGTTGTTGACAAACTTACAAATATGTTCTTTACTTGGTGTAACTCTGCCCCTAATTATCGGTTCATTTAAGTTTTAGCTTAAGAATTTACTTGGCTTATTATTACTTACCTTCCTGTTTTATGTCTTATTTGGTGTAACGTTGCTTTCACATACAGATACATCTTTTAATGTTTTTTTATAAATTTATATTCCTTGACGTGAAGATATGATAGTCTCAATTAAATTTTAAAAATTTTCAAACTGTTATTTAGTCAATTGCACATGCATTTTCTTTATTTAAATTTTTAGTTTTACTATTAAATTATTATATACTTCATTTAAATTTTTAAATTTTGGTATTTTAGGACTATTAAGTTTTTATACATTTTAGCTTTTATACGTTTATATATATATATATATACACTTGAAAATTGAGTAATTCCCTTATATAGCAACCTCACTATTTTTAATTCCCAAAATATCATTTTTTTAAAGACATAAATAACCATAAAATTTGATTATAATGTGAAATTATTATTAGAAAATCACAAAAAAGAAAGAGGAATTTAATGGATCAAAGTTCAGATAAACATTAATGAGCATTTGGTTTGAGGTCATAAAAGATAACACTAGTAATTTATCTTTTAATTTAGCAATTACCACGTTTGAGTGTCAAGTAATAAAAGATTTCAATAATCGACCGATACCAATAGTGATTACTGTAAGTAATATAGAAGGTAATTCGATTACCGTCTGAAAGGGTGTTATTTGTGTTATTATTGGGGTAATCCCTTATTCATACCAATTTTACCCTTAATTAATAAACATTTTGGACACAAATGCCCTCAAATATCTACTAAATAACAATTAGCCCAAATGAGCGAAATGACTTCTTTAACCTCATATACTAATTTTTTGGACAGAAATACCCTCATTATTTGCATGAATAATACCCAAAATACCTCAGCCACTCAAGACGACTATCGGCCATCGGCAACCACCGTTTGTTCTTGTTCGTCGCCGATCGATCGAAAGCAGGTGCATGACCGATTGAACCTCAGGTGGCCGAGTGCGCCGATCTAGCCATTTTCGGCTAGATCGAAGGTCGGAAATGACCAGATGGTCGTGGATCTGGCCGGAAACAACCAAATCCATGGTTGTAAACGACCATAGATTTGGCCATTTTTTACCAGATCCACGGCCATAGATCTAGCCGTTAATGGTTAAAATGGATCTGGCTCTCTAGCCAGATCGGTGTATGGCACTGGATTTAACCAACCGTGCGCTAATCTAGCCATTTTTGTCTAGATCGAAGGTCGAAAATGGCCAAATGGCCAAATGGCTGTGAATCTGGCCAGAAATAGCTAGATCCATTCTGGCGGTTTCTGGCCAAATCCATGGCTGTAAATGGCCATAGATCGCCATTAGCAGCCATAGATCTGGTCGTTAATGTCCAAAATAAATCTGGTTTTTGGCCAGACCGACGCACGATCAGCCAGATCAGGTTGGTTGTGCACTGTTCCAACAACTGCTCGCAATGGCCAGTGGTGGTGACTAGCGATCGGTAGTCGTCTTGGGTGGTTGGGTGTATTTTGTTAAATTTTTAACTTTTGTTGTTGAGGTGTTTTTGCTAAATTATCAAATGTAGAGGGTTAAAAGTACTGTTATAAATAATAATAATATTAACAAGGAAGGGCACTTCGATAAAAACTTGGGTGAACGTAACTTCCATATAGCTCATATGCAAGAACAATCAAAATTTGAGGATTCACGACGCATAAGAATCATAACGTTTAGAGATAAGGTTCCTGGGTGAACGTAACTTCCATTTCATGCAAAGCAAATGAAACGATTAAAGCAAGGGTAGGTAAATACTCTAGCATGCAACTGGTGGCTGCTGTCATGCTTAGTTCCTTCTGAATTGTGAATTCCAGCAAGCTTAGTTCATGTTTCCAATTATTTAGGTAAGACGTTTTGGAAATAGATCAGTGGCGGATTTACTTAATGACGAGTGGGGACCACGACCCCCACTCAAACTTTAAAAAATTTCAGATCCTATAAATATTTATATTTATTTGCATTTTACCCCTATAAGTCTTTTACATTTTGCCCCCACAAGACTTTGACATTTTGCCCACTATGTAACTTTGACATTTTGGGAAAAGAAAAGCTTTTTGGGTTTTTGAACTCTTACAGTACCAGAATAAAACACACGCTAAAGCCTCTCTTTCCTCTTTCTCTCTTTCCTTTTTCTCTCATGTGCAAGTGCTCTAACTCTCAAGTCTCTCTCAGACTCGGACTCTCACCAGACTCTCCTTCCAAGTTTGAACGGCTGAACCAACACTCCAACAGTACTTTTCATCAATTTATCAAAAGGTAATGTCTCTAATCCTAAAGGCTAAATCCCTAATTTTCCCTATTCATTCCATGTCTTACGGTTTTAGAGTTTTTGTTATTGTAGTTTCCAATAAAATTGAGTGTTATATATTTAGAATTTGTGATTTACTAAACCTGAATCTTGCTCCTAATGGCCAACCAGAGTCTTTGAAATTGAAGGGGTCCTTACCATTTAGCCAATGCAGCAATGCCCACTGCCCAGACGTCCTCACGCACAACGAAAAACAAGACAAAAAAATAAATTATTTATTCATCAAGAATTATGCTTCATTTACTGCTGATGGTTGGATTTGGAACTTGGATCATGTTACATGTATCATTCCAGTTTGTTTCTTTAATTTGATTATTGTTGAGAAATAAGTTTGGTTTGATTACTTTGGTAGGTGTATTTTAATTTTAATCCTCTCAATTGGGAAAGGCAAAAAAACAAAAATGAAAGAGTTCTCAAAACTCTCTGCAACATGGCCTTTATTGAATCATCCCCACGGTCCCCACTTGAATACTTGATCTAGCTTGTTTCTTTAATTTAATTATTGTTGAGAAATAAGTTTGGTTTGGTTACTTTAGTATGTGTGTTTTAATTTTAATCCTCTCAATTGGGAAAGGCAAAAAAGCAAAAATGAAAGAGTTCTCAAAACTCTCTACATGGCCTTTATTGAATCAACCCCACGGTCCCCACTTGAATTTGTGAATCTCCTTTTTGCCGTGTTTATCAAAAGTGTAACTTTGTTTCTCCAGAGATATCAGTACAAGTTATAAATTTCAACTAGAAACTACTCATGACCCCATGGCCCCACTTATTTATTTTTTGATTCAAAGTGTAAATGAAATGAAGATTAGATGATTGTAACCAATATATAGCTCTATCTCAATGCTTAGCTGGACCCTCCAGAATTTTCAGTTTCAGCACAGAACCCATTCATCCCTTCTTCTTCATTTAGTTCTCAGTATGGTTCAATTATTCTGTATTTATTTCAGTGTTGCTTTTTAAGAACAGGAGACTTGGTTAATTTTTAGATTTCCATACGAAAAGTTTAGTTTTTATTTTATTTAAAATAAAGCAATACTATTATGTATTAGAAAAATGAGAAAAGATAATGAAAAAATAAAGTGGGGTTAGAATTTTGAGGGGCTTAAAAGTTTCTTTAAAAAAGGGAGAGGGGTGGTCCATGGCCACATTTACATGTCCCAGTAGGGATGATTCAAGAGGAGTCTTCTCTTCAATAAAGGTCAAAGTTACACTATATAATAGTTATTTGTTGACAATATCAAAAACTTTTTAAACTTTATAAACATAAACAACTAATTATTTATTGTTTGTAAAGATTAGCTTGAGAAATCATTGTTTATGTATCTTTTCTTTCATCCTCATTAAATTACTTGACTAAGTCAAATTTTATAAAAGGAGTTGACTTCTTTTTTCTATAAATATGCATGATTCATGTTAAATGAGTCTAAAAGGAATTCAAACCCACAAAATATCATATTCTTATTGTCTTTCCATTACTATATATGTAAATCACTATGGGTTACTATGTATGTCTTATTGTTTTTTCATTACTATGTATGTAAATCACTATAGGTTATTAATTTTGTATAATTCCTTATTGTTTTATTTGTTTAAAACTTCTTATTAGGTATGCAATATGGATAAATTTCTCAAAAGAAAATCAGCAATAGACCAATCATCCTCATCACTCCAAGAAAGTAAAGCCAATGATAAAGAAAATGATCCATTAAAAGAAAGTCATGTAGAACTTGAAAGATCTTCCATCTGATCCAGCTCTGCGACCTAAAATCAATCATTATCATCCTAATTATAGGGATGCAATTTGAAGATTTTACTTGCAAAAGAGTTGTTGCCAACCTCGAAATCATGCATTTCCATTGACAAAATTTGGAAAAGGATATCGTCGATTTAATCCTGCTTGGTTTGATGTGTATGGCGATTGGCTTGAGTATAGTGTGACCAAAGATGCTGCATTCTGTTTGTATTGTTATCTTTTTAGACCTTCCATTATAAGCCAAGCTGGTAGTGACACTTTCGTTAGTGAGGGATTTTGTAATTGGAAGAAACCAAAACGCTTTCAAATTCATGTTGGCCAGCCAAATAGTGCTCATAACCAAGCACGACAGAGTTGTGTGAATTTAATGAATCAAAAGCAACATATCGAAGTGGCTTTATCTAAGCAATCAGATCAAGTTAGGACTGAATACCGAACTCGCTTGACTGCATCCATTGTTTGCATTAGATTTCTTTTGCGTCAAGGGTTGGCATTTCGTGGTCATGATGAAACTGAAAACTCAAAGAACCAAGGTAACTTTCTCGGACTTCTTCATTTTCTAGCCCAGCATAATGAACATTTTAAGAGTGTTGTTTTGAAGAATGCACCTTGGAATCTTAAATTGATAGCACCAGTGATTCGGAAAGATATTGTGAATGCTGCAGCAAATGAAACCACAAAAGCTATCATTAGTGATCTTGGAGATGACATATTTTCAGTTTTGGCTGATGAGTCTCGTGATGTGTCAATTAAAGAACAAATGGCTATTGCTATACGTTATGTAGATAAAAAGGGTCATGTACTTGAGCGATTTCTTGGCATTGTACATGTTAGTGACACAACTGCAGTATCACTTAAGATGGCTCTTGAGTCATTATTCTGTCAACATGGATTGAGTTTGTCAAGATTACGTGGACAAGGTTATGATGCGGCAAGTAATATGCAAGGAGAATTAATGGTCTGAAAAGTTTTTTTTTGAGGGAGAATGAATATGCTTATTATGTTCACTGTTTTGCTCACCAACTTCAGTTGACACTGGTAGTCGTTGCAAAAAATCACATTTCTATTGCTTCATTTTTTAGCTTGGTTACTAATTTGATAAATGTTGTTGGAGGTTCATGCAAGCATCGAGACATGCTTCGGGAGAGCCAAATTAATAAACTTGTTCAAGCACTAGAAATTGGTGAAGTTAGCAAGGGACGAGGTTTGAATCAAGAGAGAAGTCTAAAACGAGTTGGTGATACACGTTGGGGCTCATATTATTATACATTGATCAACTTAATCCTTTTGTTATCCTCTGTGGGCGATGTGCTTAAGGTTATTGAAGAAGATGGTTTAAATCCTGAACAAATGGGTGAAGCATGTAATCTATTTGATTTAATCTATTCCTTTGATTTTGCATTTAACTTACATATGATGAAAAGTATATTGGCGATTACTAATGAGTTGTCACAAGCATTGCAGAGAAAAGATCAAGACATTGTAAATGCTATGGCTCTAGTTAAAGTTTCCAAACAACAGTTACAATTGTTGAGAGATGAAGGATGGGAATCTTTGTTGAGTGAAGTTTCTTCATTTTGCCAAAAGCATGATATTGCCATTTTGAATATGGATGATACGTTTGCAATTCGAGGGCGGCCACGACGAAGAGTTGAGCATATGACAAATTTGCATCACTATCGAGTTGAATTATTTTATACTCTGATAGATATGCAACTTCAAGAACTTAACACTCGTTTCACTGAGGTTAGTACTGAGCTGCTTCTTTGTATGGCATGTTTAGATCCAAGTAATTCATTCTCTGCTTTGGACAAACATAAGTTGATTCGTTTTGCCTAGTTTTATCCATCTGATTTTTCTGCATTTGAGTTGATGATACTGGAGAACCATGCTGAGACTTATGTTATTGACTATTAGGATATTAAAGTAGTTTGGGATTTACTGATTTACCCTTACTTTGTATTATAAAAAGCTTGTAACAGTGACAGTTATTCTTTTAACGAAAATATCAGTCTTCTTCTTCACTTCCCCTGTTTTTTTTCAGCTCACTAGGTTTGCATTTACTCTCTAAATCAACTTGGTATCAGAGCCTCTGACCAACGTCGAAAATGGCCGATCCCTCACCAATTTCTTCTTCCTTTGACAAAGCAAATAACGATTCAAGTCTCAAACACTCTTTTGATTCAGTCAATTTCTCTAATTCTTCTTCTCTCTCTTCTTCAACACTTCCGGTAATCTCACCAAAATTGACAAGAGATAACCACCATTTCTAGAAATCACACAAAGCTCATGGACTCGAAGAACACCTCACTGGACTCGTATCATGTCCAGCACCTTTTGTTCGTGTTCAGGTGGATAGCTCAAGTTCAGAGGTACACAAAAAACCTAATTCAGAGTATCTACTTTGGAAAAGAACTGATAAATTGCTGGTGAGTTGGTTATTATCTTCAATATCAGAGTCTATGTTTTTTGCAATCTCTAAGTGTCAGT
Source organism: Pistacia integerrima (assembly GCA_026225825.1). Classification (NCBI taxonomy): domain Eukaryota; kingdom Viridiplantae; phylum Streptophyta; class Magnoliopsida; order Sapindales; family Anacardiaceae; genus Pistacia; species Pistacia integerrima. The sequence continues at coordinate 8,558,306 of CM047738.1, read as the reverse complement.
TTGCAACCGAGATATGGCTGACCTTGGAAAAAGAATTTCTTACCGAATCGAAAGTTAAAACACTGCATGTTAAGAGTCTATTGCAAAACACAAAAAAGGATAGTTTAAGTATGCATGCTTATTTTCTAAAGATGAAAAGTTATACTGAGAGTTTGATTGCTAGTGGTGTTATTATCACCGATGAAGAGTTGTTGAATTACATATTGGATGGTTTAGATTCTGAATATGATGCGGCAGTTGTTAACATAATGACTAGGCTTGAATCTAAGGTTGATCCAATAACTGTGCAAGAAGCTCAAATTGTTTTACAGAAGCTAGAACTTAGGCTGGAGAAAGCTAATAGTACAATGAATTCCTTGGTTCAGACTGAATTTCATAGCAGTTCAGCTAATATTGCTAGTCTATCTATGAACAATGAACAAACGAAGTTACAATGCACTACGCTTCTCTCCGATCTAGCTCCAACCTCACAATCTTCTAAGTTCAACCAACTGGTAACCTACATACTGTGATCTAATCGAATTCAGTAGTGAATGCACCCTCTCAGAATCAATTCATGCCACCTCAGAATCAATTCTTTACTTCACAATTTGCTGGAGGGTATTCTGGTGGCAGAGGAAGAGGTCGTGTAGGAGGAAGAACCAGATTTATCTATCAAGTGTGTGGTAAAACTGGTCATCTGGCGTTGAACTGTTACCACAGGTTTGATGTTAATTTCTCAGGAAACTCTTCAATGCTAAGGAACAATTTTAATCCTCATGGATTTGCAAGAGCACCTGAACCTTATCATGGAGGGTTTTATCCTTCCATACCTTCTCAACACTACTCATAAACTGCCAATACAGGCCAGTTGCCACCATTTTAGAGCTAGGTACCACCATTTCAGAATGTCTATCAGAATCAACAACCTCAATTTTCAACAGCCCTTGGAACTTCCTCTAGCAACACTGGTTTACAGTCTAATATTGGTCCCTCAAATATGTCTAATAAGGTGTTTATGGCTCAGTTTCAGGCTTATGATTAGGCACACAATCAGACTCCTGCAGCCATTAACTACATAGCCACACCATCCATTGTAAGAGATGCTGCTTGGTACATGGACTCTGGAGCAACAGACCATGTTACCTCTGATTTTTCCCAACTGACAACAAGCTCCAATTACACAGGAGGAGAACAGTTTTAGGTTGGCAATGGTGAGTTGCTAACTATTTCACATACTGGTTCTGCTATATTAGCCTGTTCACATAGGAATTTGTGTCTTAGAAATGTTTTGTTTGTTCCTAATATTACCAAAAATTTACTTAGTGTTTCCAAATTAACTAGAGATAATGATGTCTTGGTTGAATTTTTCAATGATCATTGTGTTGTTAAGGACAAATCCTCCAAAGCAACCCTTCTCCAAGGAGTTCTTAAAGCTGGTCTATACCAACTTCAAACTCCACTCTGTCCTACTTCCATTGCAGCTTTGTCTCCCTCGTTGTCCTCTTCACACAATGTCCAACATCACAACACCAGCTCTGTCTCATTTCCTTGCTCTTCCAATCAAGGTCTTCTTGATTTGTCTCAACAATCACCTTTGATTTCTCCAACTTTCAATAATTGTAATGTAGATTGTACGTTCAATAAGGGCAAAAATTGTAGAGAATACACTGATCTTACCATGTATTCTAATTTGTCTATCCCAAGCAATGTACCCTCTTTTGATGTAGCACCTATTATTAATGAAAGTACTGTTTTGCAATCTTCTGTTCTTAACAAGTTTGTTAACACTAAGTTAGATAGTTTTCAATCTTTTCTTGTCTAGAAAACTGACATTATGATATGGCATAAAAGGTTGGGTCATCCTAACTTCTTAGTCCTTACTAAAATTCTTAAAAATTTGGAGATTCCCTTTCACACAAAAACTGACCACATATTTTGCACAGCCTGCCAATATGGTAAATTGCATCAATCTACCTATCCAAAGTCTACCTTTCAAGCCTCTAAACCTCTTGAACTTGTATACTTGGACCTTTGGGGACCTTCACCTATCCCTTCACCTGAAGGTTTTAAATACTACATCCAATTCTTAGATGATCATACAAGATTCACCTGGATTTTTCCTCTGAAAACCAAGTCTGAAACCTACACCATCTTTACTCAATTTATAAACTTGTTGAGAAACAATTTGACACCTCCTTAAAATGTGTTCAAACTGATTGGGGGGGTGAATATAGGAGTCTAGTTCCTTATTTCAAAGCCAATGGTATCTTGTTTAGACATCCCTGTCCACACACCTATCAACAAAATGGGAAGGTAGAGAGGAAACATAGACAACTAGTTGAACAAGGATTAACTCTTCTTGCACAAGCTAGCATGCCATTAAAATTCTAGTGGTATGCATTCCAAACAGCTGCCTATCTTACAAACAGACTTCCCACACCTATTTTGAACAATTTTTCACCCTTTCAAAAATTGTTTCATATTGTCCCTAATTACTTTGCCATTAGAGTGTTTGGTTGTGCTGTTTATCCTTTCCTTAGACCCTATAACACTCACAAGTTTAACTTTCACACTGTCAAGTGTACTTTCATTGGTTATAGTCTACATCATAAAGGGTATAGGTGCTTAGCTCCTTCAGGCAGAATTTATACTTGTCAAAGTGTCAAGTTTGATGAGTCAGATTTTCCATTTCAAAACATTACCAATTCAGCTCCAGTTTCATCTATTATATCATCCAGTTCTGAGTCATTCCAACCCTACTGTTTCATCCTGGCATGTACCTACTGCAGTACTTAATTCTGCTCCTATATTACCTACAACCTCAAAATGTCAATCAACACATGATCATTGGAACAAATCAACTAGGATACATTCTCCAGTTTCATCTCGGTCCAGTTCACTTCAGACTTCCATACCCTGTCAGCCTACTGATGTCCAAGTTTCTAAAAATGTTGAGTCTTCACCTGAGTCCACAACCTCTAAGACTGAAGAATCCTTGATGTCCCCTATAACCATCTCCTCTAATAACTCCTTTGAAACTATACCACTTGCAGTTCACTTGCCTTTAGCAGCACCTTTGCCTTGTGGAACAAATACACATCCTATGTTAACTAGAGCAAAAACCAAAGCCCATAACACTGCCCTACTGACCTCTTCATCCCTGGATACCAAAGAACCAGTCACTGTGTCAAAAGCACTCTCTCATCCATCCTGGAAAGCTACTATGCAGGCTGAGTATGATGCTTTGATGTCCAATCAGACCTGGGAGCTTGTTCCAGCTAACTCTGATATGAATCCAGTAGGTTGTAAATGGGTGTTTAAGGTTAAAACTAATCCTGATGGTTCTATACAGAGATTTAAAGCCAAGTTGGTTGCCAAAGGATTCCAGCAGACTCCTGGTATAGATTATCTTGAGACATTCAGTCCAGTGGTTAAATCTCCAACTATTAGAGTTATTTTGAGCTTGGCTGTAAGTTTTGGATGGGATATCCAGCAGGTAGATATTAATAATGGAGATCTTAATGGAGATCTTCAAGAAAAAGTCTATATGGTTCAACCTGAAGGATTTGTTGATTCACAACATCCTCATCATGTTTGTCGATTAACCAAAGCTCTTTATGGACTTAAACAGGCCCCTAGGGCCTGGTTTGATAAACTTAAGAAAGCATTCCTTGGATGGGGGTTTGTTCATTCTCTAGCAGATCCTAGTCTATTTGTGTATCAAAAAGAAGGCACATTGATGTATGTTTTACTGTATGTGGATGACATTTTACTCATAAGAAATGACCCCAATCTGGTTCAGAAAACAGTATCTGATCTTAATACACAGTTTGCATTAAAGGCTTTAGGATCTCTCAAGTATTTTCTTGGGTTTGAGGTGACAAGAAATAAGGTAGGAATTCATATGAATCAGGAGAAATATGCAAAAGATCTACTGGTTAAAACAAATATGGTTGATTGTAAGCCTTGTCATACCCCAATGGTTGTTGGAGCTAAACTTGCTCTTGAGGACAGTGAACTTTTTGAAAATCCAAAGACTCATAGTATAGCGGTGGGTGCAATGCTGCAAGATTTGACATTGTCTAGACCTGACATTTCTTACTCAGTCAATAAGCTAAGTCAATTTTTAAAAGCTCCTACACAACTGCACAGGCAAGCCTGTAAAAGGCTACTGAGATATCTTAAAGGCACCACCAATTATGGCCTTCAATTTTGTCCCAATCATAGGTTTAATATAGAGTGTTACACAGATGCAGATTGGGCTTGCAATCCACTGGACAGAAGGTCAACTAGTGGCTGCTGTGTGTTTCTCGGGTCTAATCTCATTCAGTGGAATTCAAGGAAGCAAAAGGTAGTGGCTCTTTCTTCCACTGAGGCAGAATATAGGGCTCTTGCACAAGGGTCCACTGAAATAGCCTGGTTCTGCATTTTTTCTTTTTGAAATTGGTATTCAGGCTGAAATTCAAATTCCTGTTATCTGGTGTGACAACCAGAGTGCAGGTTCACTTGCCTCCAACCCTGTCTTTCATGGGAGGACTAAACATATTGAGCTAGATGCTCACTATATACGGGAACAAGTTACAGCTAACAAGGTGAAGGTTCAATATGTTCCAACAGAGTATCAAAAAGCTGATATCTTCACTAAGGCACTTTCAGCTTCTAAGTTTGAACCACTTCGAGAAAAACTTACTGTACAAGCACCTGTTAGTGTTTAGTTAATGGACTAACATGCAGTTGTTGATTGTTTTTATTGTAAATGTGCTCTGTTGATTGTTGCTCTGGTGGACTTGTGTGATTTATGATCTGGTGCAGTTGTGGTTTATTGCAAATGTGTTATGTTGATTGTTGCTCTGGTGGACTTTTGTGATTTATGATCTGGTGCAGTTGTGGTTTATGATCTGGTGCAGTTGTGGTTTATTGCAAATGTGTTCTGTTGATTGTTGCTCTGGTGGAGTCTCTTTTGTGGTTTATGATCTGGTGCAGGATGTTGATTGAATCAGTGAAGTTTGGTTGTTGAAATCTGATGTTGTTATTAAAAAAAAAAAATAATAACTGAAGTTGTTTCTCAGTTATTATTCAAATCTGGGGATGATTCTTGTTGCTGAAAGTTTGAAGCTTGTTCTGGAAGTTTGAAGATGTTTTGGAATCAGTTCTTATTGAAGTCTGATTCTTTGAAGTTTTGGATTTGGTCACCATTGTTGGTTTGAATTCTAGAGCAATTCTGTTTCCATTTAAGTACAGCTGCATTGAAGTAGTTTGAGCTGCATTATGGAATTCTAGTGTTAAAGCTTGTTTTGGAATTATGTTTCCATTTAAGTACATCTGCATTGAAGTTATTTGAGCTGTATTATGGATTATGGTGTTAAAGCTTGTTTTGGTGCATTGAAGTTGTTTGAGCTGCATTATGGAATTTTGCTTGTTAGCATTATTTTGGAGTTCTGGGAAGTGCTATCTGTCTTTTTGGAGCAGTTGGCGTTGAAGTTGCTTGAGCTACATTAAAACCTGCTGGAACAGTTTGCATATTCTGGTGCAAACCTGTAGACCAATTGCTTGTGAGCTCCACAAAGGAAGCCAGTGAATGGTACAGCAAGGAATTGATGCTTGATTCAAGGGTGGATATTAGAGTAATTGGTAACAGTAATTACTGATAGAAGTTTTGTTTAAGGGAGGATATTAGGATATTAAAGTAGTTTGGGATTTACTGATTTACCCTTACTTTGTATTATAAAAAGCTTGTAACAGTGACAGTTATTCTTTTAATGAAAATATCTGCCTTCTTCTTCACTTCCCCTGTTTCTTTTCATCTCACTAGGTTTGCATTTACTCTCTAAATCAACTTTGACATGCGTTCTTGTGAGGAATTTGCTAAGTTACAAGGAATTGGTGATTTGGCTAAGAATTTAGTTTGGTTTAAAAAAGACATTTTGTATCCATTGGTGTATAAGCTTGTGAAACTTGCATTGGTTTTACCAGTTGCTACTGCGACCGTTGAAAGGGCTTTTTCTACAATGAATATTGTGAAAAGTCGGTTACGCAATTGAATGGAGATCAATGGATGAATGATTGTTTGGTCACCTATATTGAGAAATATGTATTTGATACAATTGACGATGAGATGATTATCCAACGTTTTCAGAATATGAAAACTCATCGAGGACAATTGTAAAAAAATTGCGTTTTTTGAATATATGTATTTGTATTTTGTAACTTTTTGTTGAAGTTCATCCTAATGAAAAAAAAAGTATAGTTATGATTGGTTTAAATTTTTTTTTTTTTTTGCCCCCATCGAGTGAAATTTCTGGATCCACCACTGAAATAGATAATGTTTTGATGGTGGTGGTGAGAAAAGAGAGAGATGCACAAACAAAACGACTGTGTTTGTTTTGTCGTTTTGATTAGATGAGATGAGATGAGAGGTCCCCTCAGCCTCAGCTCACTTACAAAATATTCCATTTAATTATGGAAATCACAATATAATTTACACAGGGTTTGAATTCCTCAAACAAAACGTGGGTATACAGTAAAGATGTGATCAAAGTTGTCCAAAAAGCAAAGCAATCGTACAAAAACTTGTCTGGAAACCACATTCCTTTGCAAAACACCAAGGGGGACAAACAGATACTTCCTTCAGTTTTTACATCTCATTACATAGCTGTAACTTCTCTTTTTAATTTCATGGTGCAGGCATCTCTCTGCTTAATGATCTTATTCAATTAATATTATTGAAGCAACTTGTTAAAAAAAAAAGAGAGAACTAAGCTAGCTCATCTCTGAGTAAATCTCTTTTGTCAAATCTTTATATATTCATTAATATATGTCTTTGAGGCTGTGTTTGTCCTTTGTGTCAGTACTTGTGCATGCATGAGAGAAAGAGTGAAAGAGAAAGAGCCATTTCTGGGTTCATGGCTCTGCAATAAGGGATAATGAAATTGACAGCAAAAATTTCACAACAGAATGAGGAAATAAATTCATTGGTGTACATATATAAGACATTTTTAGGGCAAGAGGAAGAGGGGAAATATACATGAGGAGTGATTGAATTTTCCCAAAATAAGGGGAAAAGGACACAGAGAGAAGAGGCCACGTGGTCCTTGTCAGTCCCAATCGCCAATGATCAACATGCATTCACATGTCAATTCAAGCGTGACCCAGAAAACCATCTTGCAAGTTGTTCTTAATATATATATATATATATATATATATATATAATTTTTTTTTACCTTATTCCATGGCTATTCTTTTTAAGCTAAGTTTTAGACGACAGTTTCTGACAATCAAAGTTGGATGGAATTTGATTTTTAGCTTCTAGTTAACAATAGTTTGATTCTGAGTTCAACCTCATGGCAGGCAAATTCTGATAGGAACTTGTATTAAATTAGAATAAAGAGTTGGAGTTAATCGCATACAAATCATGCTTTTTGGCTAAACATGGTGGAAAAGAGAACAAACAAATTAAACAAACTGGTTCTTCAGACTTAGAGAATTGCATTAGCAAGTGGAATATTTTTGTCTTTAATAAAGTTTAGGTTTAAAAAAAAAAAAAAAAAAAAATTATGAATCTTGTGTTGGTACTTGGTAAAATAACAAAAGGCTGTAAGGTTAAACACAACTACAAGAGACACTGCCACACTGGCCCAAGTATTAGCATTTTGATGGACATTTCTAGTTTCCAGCCCATGGCTCATGAAGTTCTTCTTCTTTCTTGGCCCAAATGCATCGGACTCTCATTCTGTTATCAAATTTCAAAGCACTGGCCTGTAATTATGGAATCCCAAGATAACCCAACCTAGAAAGCATGGCAATAAAGACGGAGAGAAGAAAAAACAAAACTCACCTACATGTGAGCGAAAACGTATCCGACGGAGATAAATGAATGCCCAGTATTAATGAGGGAGACCTAGTACTAAATAGTGGTTGCCGTGACCTTTGTACCTCCGTCACGTGGCGGGCATTGTGTGTAGTACACCTATTCGTACGGTAATTCGAAATTAATTTGACAAGACTACATTGTACCAAATCTGACTGACTCCATCCGATTGTTGACACGTATCATATGTTTCGTGTAGCGTTGGTTGATCTCCGTCGGTGCTTACGTGCATACAATGTGAACACTGGCCATCGAGAAGACTTTTTGAAACGAAAAATGCTATGGGCATCGAATTTTTACACCGAACATCGCTACCCATCAATCGATGACACGTATCACGTTAACAAATATTCTGTAAATGAATAGTTATTCCATCAAATATAGACGATTGTCCATTGTTATTGGATGACCATTTATTTAAAATAGACTCACATCCATATTATATGAACGATCATCCATCTAAAATGGACGTCCGTTCATAGTTTAAACTAAAAAAATTGGCCTAAATTATTTATGAGAATATTGAAAATTTTTAAATTTTAGATTTATTTAATGCATTAATTTATTAAATGAATCCTAATTAAGTTAGTGTCTTACTCTTATGACACTTGTCCAATTACTTTTAATATAGACAAAAATTTAATGCCTTATTCTTATGACACTTGTCCAATTACTTTGAATATGGACAAAAATTTAATGAAGATGGCGAAATTTCTTCTTGGATTGAGACTCAAACGTTGTAAATTTTTTTAAATCAAACAATGGACAAGCGTCCATCTGTCCATCTAAGTGGACACCTGTTCATTGAATTAATTTTTTTTTTTTATTTTAAACAATGGACAGCCCGTCTATAATATGTAGACTCCCATCTATATAACATGAAAAACATGTTTTTTACTATTCTCGGCTACATCTATATGGAGCTAGGCATTTGGGACCGGGCCCAAAAGCCCAGCATCAAAACCCGATCCTAGGAGGCTGGTCCCAAAACGGGACCAGGCCTAAGGAGGAGGGCACGGTCCCAAGCCTGGGCCCAAAATTTTTTTGCACTTTAGCATTTTAGTCCTTTGTAAAATTACATTAAACCCCAAATAAGTATAAATTATAAGGACTAAACTAAAATTTTACAAAATTTATTTAAAAAAAAAAAAAAAATTTAACTTTTTATAACCGTTGGCTGCCAACGGTCACAAGAGCAGCCAAGTGCCAACAGTTATAAACTAAATAATTATAAGTTTTTTTTTTTCATTTTTCCCCCCACAACTACACTATAAATAACCCTAAAACCTTTCATTTTATTCACACCAATCAATCTCTCATTCTTTCATTCTCTCAATCTCTCTACTCCAAATCTCCAATCAATTTCTCATTCAATTTATATTTATAATTTATTCATATTATTTATTTATATTATTCAAATTTTTTTCTATTTTTCAATATCATCATAATTTCATATTATTATTTAATTTCTTTTCATTTTAATTATTTATTATTTTATCATAAATTTATAATGTCTTCCCCAAATGAGTTTTACGTTCCATCCACCGAAGAAATTGAAGCCTTAAATCCATTTTCATCATTTCCTTCAGAGGAAGCAGCTGTAATTCCACAACCACATTCGGTCAAGACGAGGTGTAGCCAAACACATGCGAGCTGCGAGTCAACAGGCACGAACATAGCCCAACTCCCCCGACAGTCAAAGAGGGTCGTGTCCGATGTCTGGCGATACTTCACCAAATCAAAACGGCCAAAGACAAATGGAGAGGGGGAAGAATCGTGTGGGATATGTAATTTATGTGGAACCATTATTGGCGCTGAGAAGGGGACTTCGACGATGCGACGACACGTAGAGAAGAAGCATCCCCAAATAAATGCATCTTCAAGCGGATCGTAGAAACAAATTCAAACTCAACTTAATTTTAATCCACAATCCTCAACTCTCTCAACATGGCAATACAATACACATGTTGCACGAGAGGAAATAGCAAGATATATAGTTGCTGCGGACTCTCCCATTTGTTTATCTGAAAATCCTTTTTTTGTTAATATGGTTAAAACTGCATTTTGTCCAGCATATACCCCCTGTTAGTAAAAGTACAAGTAGAAGAGATATACTAAAACTTTATAACAAAATAAATAATAAACTTCAAAACGAATTTCAAAATTTTAGGAATATATCTATTGCACTTACATCAGACATATGGGCTTGCTGATCAAAAACCGATTTTTTAACTGTCACAGTACATTTCTTAGATCATAATTGGTGTTTACAACAAAAATTAATAGGTTTTAAACCATTATATGAAAAACATAGTGCTGAAACTATTTATTTTACAATTCTTGAAGTTTTGCAAGAATATTTATTAACTGATAGAGTTGTAGCGCTAACGCTTGATAATGCAGCTGCTAACACCGCGACAATCTCTTTATTTGAAAAGAAATTGTATCCGCTTGGTGAAGGAAAATTTTATCACTAGAGATGTGCTTGTCACATCATCAATTTGATAGTTAAAGCAGGTTTAGATGTTATACATTCAAAGATGGAGGGTGCGTAGAGCTATCAGATTTATCGTCGGCGGTAGCAATAAAAGATGGCAGGAGTACGTCAAATATTGTAAGCAAGAAGAGCCACCGGTTCGACCTTTGAAGTTATGTACAGACATGTCTATCCGTTGGAACTCTACCTACTTGATGTTGGAAAAAGCTTTGCCAACCGCGAAACAAATTACAGATTTCGTCAACCGGAAGAACTATCCAGAGGAAGTTGTCAACTATGATGATTGGGCGGTTTGTGAACTTTTTTATTCATTTCTTAAAAATTTTTATGATGCTACTAATACATTAAGTGGTATTTATTATCCAACTACTAATTTAGTGTTAGATATTTTAGTTCAAATTGCTAAAACTTTTACTCAATATAGATATGATAACATTTTAAGTGAAATTGTTTCAAGTATGGAAGAAAAATATAAGAGATATTGGTTAGATATTCCATTCTTATATGGATTAGGCCTTTTTCTAGATCCTAGGTTTAAATTATCCGTAGTTAACGGTGTAATTACTGAGTTAAGCCATTATTTAGGACATGATTATACGTCTTATTTGACTGACTTTAAACACAAATTGGATAGGCTTTTTTTCTTTATATGAGAACAGGTACAATGGAAATGGAAGTGGAAGTGGAAGTGGAAGTGGAACGTCTAGGGGAGGCGATCAAGGCCTTGATGCAGCCTCCCCTCAAGGATCGAGCAAGTGGGCGTATGTGAAACGTGGCGGAAGCTCCAGCTCGTACATACATGGACCAAATGAGATGACTCGCTACCTATAGGTAGACCTGACTTTTATGATGATGAAGGAGCAACTTGACATGGATATTCTTCAATGGTGGAACCAACATGAAAGTCTATTCCCTATTATATCCCAAATGGCACATGACATTTTATCTGTGCCGGTTTCTACAATTGCATCCGAGTCAACATTTTCAACGAGTGGTCGGATTATTGAAGACAGAAGATGTTCTTTAACCGATGAGATGATTGAAGTGATAACGTGTTTACGGGATTGGACTCATACAGAAAGAAGACTACAACAACACCCTGAAGATCCTGAACTACTCGAACTCTTTAGGAATACAGATTTGAATAATGTAACTAGTGTTGACGATGAAATTGAAGATGAATAATTTAATAAAAAAAATTATTTAATTGTTTATTTGTGAAGCGTGAATGTGTGAAATGTGAATATTACATTTATGTTAAAAATTAAAATTAACTATTAATTTATTATTTTTTAAAATTAATTAAATTTTTATAAACTTACTAATCAACCCCTAAAAAATACTAAAAACCCCCTATAAAATTTTGTTTTGCCCCCAAATATAAAAAAAATTAAGGGGGGAAAATAAAATTATCCAAACCCCATGGGACCGGTCCTAGGACCGGTCCTGGGCCCATGGGACCAATCCCGACCAGGCTTGGTCCTAGTTTTTCTCATGGGCCTGGGACCAGTCCCAAACCCATGAGTGACTGGTCCCATTTGGGACCAGTCCCAAACAGGCCTAGGCCTGCGCCCGCAAGGGACCGATCCCTTGCCCACCTCTACATCTATATAACATGAGCTTGAAGATTCTGTGAACTCACTATCTCTTGAAGCACAAAGCTATATTTAGCATTCTACACCATTTATTGTTTTTTCTTGAAAACAAATTTATAATGTCTTTTCACGTTTCAGCCGTTCCTTCTTCAGTCAAAAACAATGCTAACGAAGAAACTAAACGTCGCTTGGTAGATTATCATCCTTGCAGCTGGGGGCACCATTTCCTCTCATATGCTACTGATTCTATGGTAAATTGTTTTTTCTAATTTAATTTCCATGTACTTAGTGACTGCTTATGAGAAAAAAATGCTTCTGAGTATGTACAAAAATAGCTAATTATATAATTATGTAATAAATTTCATTTGAGTAATATTATATATACAAACTATTCTTTGCAAACTGACGTGATAATCTTACATATTTGACGAGTAAATTTTACAAATTACCCCTGAGTTATCCGGAACTTAATTCTCTTCAATAACAACTAAGTCTTACATATTTTCTCACCAATTTATTTTGGTTGTTCAGGAAAGTGATGATGATAACGCAAAACTATTGAAGCTGAAGGACGAAATTAAAAGCATGCTAATGGATGACGCAAACAAGTCTCTGCAAAAACTTGATTTGGTTAATGCAATCCAACGCTTAGGGGTCTCTTATCATTTTGAAACTGAGGTTAATGAAATCTTAGAAGACGTCTATAAGGCTCACAATGAAAGTGATTCGGGAGATGACACTGATGACTTGTATTCCATCTCTCTTAAATTCCGCTTCCTTAGACAACATGGTTATAAAATCTCATGCGGTATATATTATATGTTCTTTATCCTCGGCAATTACTTTTTTTTTTTTATTATTATTTTGTAAATAAATTCCTTAATTACGTTATTTAGATGTGGTGTGTTGTGTCGTGAATAAGCAGATGTCACTACAAGAAAAATGTCTTTCGACGTCTAGCAAAATTAGATGCAAAAAGTAAAATTTAGACACTAAATTATATTTCACGTCTAAATTTCGTAATCGTCACATAGTTGCGGAATCGCTGTCGTAGAAAGTATGGGCGTCTAAATTTTTGGTTAGACGCAGAAAGTTTTTTTTTAGCGACTAGCAAATTAGTCGCTAATTGCTGGTTAAAATAGTCCCCCCACTTAGACACTAATTGTTAAAGGGTAATTTGGTAAAATGGTATCGCGACTAATCAATTAGTTGCAAAATGTACCTTTTAGTGTCTAATAATTTGTCGTGAATGCCACAAAAATTAGACGCTAAAGGTATAAGAGTAATTTCGTAAAAGGTTTTCGCAACTATTTTATTAGTCGATGAATGTATCTTTTGATGACCAAAATTTGATGATTAATTATAATACTTTTAGACGTTGAATGTAGAATACAAAAAGTTTTCGCAACTATTTTATTAGTGGCCGAATGTATCTTTTGATGACCAAAACTTAATGGTTAATTGTAGTCATTTTAGACGCTGAACATGGAATCCAAAAGGTTTTTACAACTATTTTATTAATGGACGAATGTATCTTTTGATGACCAAAATTTAATGATTAATTCTAATCATTTTAAACGCTAAATGTGAAATCCAAAAAATTTTCGCAACTATTTTATTAATAGACGAATATATCTTTTGGTGACCAAAATTTAATGATTAATTCTAATCATTTTAGACGCTAAATGTGAAATGCAATTATGCTAAATTACTTTTTGCTACTAAAAAATTAGTTGCAGAATGTCTTTTTTTTTAGAGCATTTCGTATTGACCTAGTTTATACATTCAACATCAACAAAATAATTGACACAATATAAAAATCTGATTACTAACATCAAATATCATATTTTCATACATACATATATTTATATATATAGTTCATACATGGATTTTTATGCATTAAGAGCAATAAAAATCCAAAATACACTATCAAGTGTGCATAACCAAAAAAAAAGTATGCACCCACATTTTCATCACTAGCTATCTATCTGTGCATAACTAACAAAAAAATACCCACCCCATGTACACCATCTAACAGATATATACAAACAATCCTAAAAAGATGGTTCTATCCGCATGTCAAAATATCTACTACCCATACAACAAAAAACTAATCATCAATATCTAAAGCATCTCAAGTTTCACCAGTTGCGTTTTTTGCAATAACTGTAACTGATGAGGATGAGTCTTCAACAGTTGGAGATGGCAATGACTGTCGAGTTGGAGCTTTATCAAATTGTTGTAATTCAAGGGCTATAGTTAGCTGCTTCATTATCTCCAATAGGACAAATTGTTGTTGTTCAAGGCTTTTTATTTTTTCTTTTTGTTGATCAACTAAGACGAGCTACTCCTCCAACTGTTTAATCTTATTTTCTTCTTGTTGCACAGTGCATCTTAACTCTGCTTGCGGTATAATGATGCTCAATGTGTGAAAATACAAAATTTTGATTAAATCCGGAAGCTTTACCTAGAACTTCCTCACATATTTATGCTTCTGTTTTTTCACTTTCCCCTGCTTGTGTTTCATCTTGCAGCTCTATCATTTTTTCCTACCATCAATTCAATACATAATCAATAAGTCAACCAAGAAACTAAATAATTACATATAAATTATAATTAATAAGTCAATGAATAATCAATAAGTCAGATAACCATGAATAAATTGCTCGAAACCAATCTTGTTGGAGCCATCACGTTAATAATATTAAGAAGATAACTCAACAAATTACCTATTGTAATGCAGAAGAAAATGACTAAAAATTATGTCAGAACGTTTACATTGAGAAACAGTTGACAAATGGCTTAATATTGACATGGAAAAAGCTTTGATACTATTTACTATGGAAGAAACACCCTTACTTTCAAAGGTTAAATCTCATAATTACTTTTCCACATTTTGTACATCTGGATGATTATTAGCATTTAACGAAATAAGCAAAGAAGAAAGAACATTTTACAAGCTTTGTCATCTGCATGGAAGAGCAGCTCCTCTATTAGGTATTGTGTAGGATCACCATCTGGAAACTCCTCCATGAAACTCTCAACATTTGAAACCACTTCCTGATTGGTCAGATACTGATATAAGCCATCGGATGAGAGGATAAAAAATTAATCTCTTGGGCAGAGTCTATGGTGATGAAGAGAAGGCGTGCAGGATATGTATGGAGCAGTTCCAATATACTCATTTTGAAAAATTTCCAATAATGAATCGTTCAACTTGGGCTGCACCAAGATGCCATGATATCATTGAGCAAGTTTTTAAAACACACCATTGGATAAAACAATACACTGGGAACTTCATCAATTTAAAAAATGAAATATAAGTGTAACGCTCAAGTGTGGTTTTGTAAGAGCAAGAATGCATAAATGAGTGAAGCATTAGCAAAATCAGTAATGATATTCTTGTGGTTTGTTAGAGTAAGGACACATATATTGAAACATTAAAAAAATAAGTACAGTAATGATATTCGGTTGGCTCACATGACACAGCATACAACAAAAATGATATTTTCATGCACTGATAAAGGTGACCTGCAACTTGAATCATTTCCAATGCTATATACAACATTTCCTCTATCACAACACTTTTAAAAGATATCCAAAAATAACAACATTTTAATTTATACACTACATTATCTGTAAAAGCCAATGTGTCTTATCCATATACTGTAGCGATGAATATTATTCATGAGGATATAATTTACTAGAACATAGCAAGCAATGAGCACCTATAACGAAGATATATGCTACCATGATGTACAAATCACCAAACAGTAATAATCATCAACCAGAATTACTTTTTATCAGAAATCCTTGCAGCAAAATAGTTATTACAAAGGATATACGACAAACCTTTTTCAGAAATCCAGCTCCAAATGCTCTGGTGACCTTAATACGACTTTTCACTCTATCATTGACAGTACATTGGCTATCATCCGGGTGTTCATTCTTTATTCTTATGATTTCCTGCAATATTAGTGCAAACCAAAGTTCTTAGCAAATCTACAATACTTCCCATCATTAACAAGATCAACAGTTAGTTTAAGGGTAGAGATAACCATACTTAGCGGTGAAGGGCCAGGGGCACGGCCAAGGAAAAGAAGAAAGGCAAGTAGATTGAATATTTTATCATTAATGGAAATATACATGCAAGTGCAATGACACATTTGGATCGGACATTATCATCTTAATATGAAGCAATCAATCCATTAAAGTTGAAACTTCATGGAAAAACCAAATGTTATCAATGAATTTCATTTGTCACCAAGTGAGCATAACTACTCTGCAATAAGCACAGGCTGACTCAATATTGAGAAAAAGTCCACGCTAACCATTTTGGTTCAATATCATGTGTACATAGGGTCTGCAAACACTAGACTTTGGGAGCACATCAGCGTGTGTGTCAGAGAAGCAGCAAGGAATAAGAAAAAAAAATGGAAATTTTATAACAGCATTCATCCTGTTTCTAGTATACAGACAACTGCTCAGGCTTCCCAATGAAAAAGAAACAGGGAACAGATGACAGAACTCCACTACAAACAAAGAAAGAGAAAAGCAAGATTGCAATTTTGATTAATCTAATCTAGAAAGGTTCACCATACAGTCAAATTTCAAATATTTTTCAATTGAAGAGTAGAAAGACAATAAATTGATTAAAAAAACACGACAAGAACTTGAACTCCTCCAGTAAGAATAGAGTTCAAGCTTATTGTTACTGCCGTCAATTCCGCTTGCCTAACACCAAAAAAATAGTAATAAAAACGAAAGGGTTTTTATTTATTTATCTTTTTTAAAGAACAATAATCACCCAAAACTTGAATCCAAAAAATCATGCAAAGCTGCAACGAAAGGCACATCAAACTCATGACAGACAAATTCTAAAAGCAGAACAGTCTACTGGCTTCAGTGATAATCAAATTGCTATGAAATAATCACAGGACAAATCAAATTACATACAAAACTATACCCAGCCCACCCCAAATCACGGAACAATGTCTAAGTGACAAAAATGAAATTGAACAGTCTACTGCAAATTTAAAAATCATGACAGACAAATTCTAAAAGCAGAAGCAGGATTCTTGATTAACAAAAAACCAGTTTCTTTACAATGGTTACTGAATTATAGAAATATGTCATTGAAAACAATAATAAGAATAAATAAAGGGAAATGAAATAGAAATTAACCTGAAAATTGATAGCTTTTGTCTTAAGATCAGAAGGCAACAATGGATGCTGAGGACACTTCTCTGCCAGATACTACAAGCAAGGCCAATTTATACTAAAAATCCCTCCATATTCAACAAAAGTGACACCAAGATAATATAAAATTAAAGAGTATCAAATAATTGACCAGTAAAATAGCAAAAGAATAAAAAAGAACAACATCTCCATCTACCAAAACCGGCACATAACCAAGAGGATTGAGCTTTCTAACAAAAGAAAAAAAAAAATCAATTATCAAACAAATCAAAGTCAAACCCGCGTCCATTTTGGCCATCTGGTATTGTAATTATCCTCAAAAACCAAAAACAAAAACTCACCAGGACTGTTTTGCTCTTCCTTCACCAAGTTCAAAGCTTTATATTCATAATCTAACCCTGCAATCAAATACTCAAATACCCAGAACCAAATTTTAAATATTTTTCAATTGAAGAGTAGAAAGACAATAAATTGATTAAAAAAACGACAAGAACTTGAACTCCTCCAGTAAGAATAGAGTTGAAGCTTATTGTTACTGCCGTCATTTCCGCTTGCCTAACACCTAAAAAATAGTAATAAAAACGAAAGGGTTTTTATTTATTTATCTTTTTTAAAGAACAATAATCATCCAAAACTTGAATCCAAAAAATCATCCAAAGCTGCAACGAAAGGCACATCAAACTCATTTTAATGGCAACTAGCAACGCTAAAAACTAAGAACTTAAAAAAAATTAAAAATTACCACACCCACAAAGCTTGTTCTTTATAAACAACAATGAAAGCATTATAAATAAATAAAATTTAAAAAGTGGAAAACAAAATACCTGGCCACAAACATCACAGCAAATATCATCACTCTTTTTC
Organism: Pistacia integerrima; assembly: GCA_026225825.1. Classification (NCBI taxonomy): domain Eukaryota; kingdom Viridiplantae; phylum Streptophyta; class Magnoliopsida; order Sapindales; family Anacardiaceae; genus Pistacia; species Pistacia integerrima. The sequence continues at coordinate 8,540,302 of CM047738.1, read as the reverse complement.
GAACAGTAATGGCCACCTTCATTACTCATCATCCACCACATTCTTTATCAATAGTTTCCACACAATCTGAAGATTCATTGTTCCCACACAGATCAGCTTCACAATGACCGAAATGCCCTAACTCTCCCTTCACAAACCCTTTCTTCTCTTCAACAGCCCAGATTGATTAATCCATTCAACCTTTTGCCCTAATCGCAAGGAGAAGAAGATTGAGAAGGACAGACCAATTAGACAAATCCCAACGAGAAGAAGATTGAGAAGAAAAGAGCAATTAGAAGATTGATTGAATAGATTTGAGAAGAAGATTGATTGTTGCAACGAGAAACCTCTGCAATTCAGTGGAAGAGCGACAAAAAGAGATTTAGGGCGAAAGAGAGGGAAATGTTTCTCGTTTTTGGGCGGAAGAATGAGTTTTTGGGCGCCGGAAGTTTGGGTAGAAGAAATGGGTTATTCTAAGAGTTTATAACCTTAGCTTTGATTTAATGAAAAATGGGCGGGAGAATTTGCCTTGGTGAAAATTTTGAGGTGGGAAAAATTGTTTTATTTTATTATTTCTTTTCCTTTTTTTAAACCGGGTTTGAGGTTTTGATTTTCTTTAATTTTAGATTTATAATCTTTTTAATTTAAATTGCTTTTTTTATTTTAACGAAAAAATGTTTACTTTTTAATTCTTTTTAATAAAATTGAAAATTCGGTTTTCTCTATTTCTATGGACCAAAACCGAATCGATTTCCTCGATAACTAGAAAACCACTTCGGTTCCCGGTTTGGTTTGGTTTCTATATTTTTTTGAACAATCATACTTTTGGGTGTTGAGGATACGCCTTGACAAGAACTCACCAAAGTTAACAAACTCCGTCGAAATAGACACAGTGTAAGAGTCATAGTCACTAAGCAAGTCGTCATCTATTGAATGAGAGTGGTAGAAACGAAAACTTTTTTCCAGTGTCGAAAATAAGTCGACTATGAGGGTTTGCAAAAATGAGTGAAATAGGAGGTAAGCATAAGTTTTAAGGAAAAAATTGTGGGAGTAGTGAATGAAAAATTGGTGGCAAAAAAATGGGCGGGAAAAGTCTTAGGCAATTTTTTGTTTTTGTTTTTGTTTTTGTTTTTGTTTTTTATATATATAATCCTTGACAGTTAAAAACTGTCAAAGATTGAGACTACAATAGTCAAGAATAAGATTTGCAAAATTTATTTTTAACCAATTCCTTGACAGTTAATAACTGTCAAGAATCATTCAAAACGGTTAAGAATTATTTCAAATTCTTGACAGTTCATAAACGGTCAACAATCAGTTAAAAATTACAATTCTTGATAGTTTTTTAAAATTGTCGAGAAAATCAGTCAACTCATTCTGTCCAGGAAGGAGGTTTTTCTAGTAGTGAAGATCCTTTTCATATAGGGTCATACGATAGCATTTCTAGTTTTATATGACAAAAAGCTAATTTCCACTTTCCCTTTCTCTTGTTTGACAACTTATTCAAAATTTGAGTCGCAGCTTGCACACAAACATTCACAAAACCCATGTGTAAACCAAACCAAAAACAGAGTCTATGGTAATGTCAGATGAAAGAGAAGACAAAAATAAAATCACCCATTACGAAGTTAAAGCCACCCATTTAGGAATGTCACTAACAACAGATGCTTAAACAAATTAAAGCAAAGATTGTGAAGAAATGGATTGAAAATCAAACAATAAAATTAAAATAACATCTGTAAAAGAATGAGCTTTGACATAAAAATAAAAAAAAGTTACCTTCAATGGGGTAATGTAGACGGCAAAAGTAGAATCAAAGAGATGGTAATGTAGGCGGCAAAAGTAGAATCAAACAATAACATTGATTTTGGTTACTAGTAGTATATATTATTTTTAATAAACAATATTTAGTGGCTAACATTTTGGTTGCAAAAAAAATCCTATTAACAACTATAACTTTAGTTGCCAAAATAACATATCCAAAATTTCAATTTATTTCAAGCAGGAACATGGGGAGCTCAAAATTTACCATACATTTAGCAACTAAAATCTTAGTTGCCAAAAGAGGATAATTTGCAACTAACTAATTAGTTACGCAACAGTAATTTTAGTCACAAATTAAAATAATATTTTTTCATTTTACCGGGAAAGTTGGGTTCAAAAAAATTCATCAACTTTTAGCAACTAAATACATTTTAGTTGCTATACATGAGTTTTTGCAACTAGTTGTAATATGCACAAAATAATTAGTTGTCAAATGTACCCTGGACCCTTTGTAATTATTGTCAAAAGCTTGGATATTTCGGTAATTGTATTATTGTAACCAATAAAAATAGTTACAAATTAATTAATAAATATTTGCATCTAATTTAGCAACTATTTAGTAGTTGCAAATAGTTGTTTTCTGTAACCATAATTTTAGTTGCAGAATTACTTGTTATAGTTGCCAATTGTGTTCGCGTAAGAATTGACAACCAAATAAATTAGTCGCTGATGTGATATTTTGGGCAACAAATCACGTTAATTGCAAAATATTAATTTTAGACACTAAAGGCGAGAATAAATGGGTCCTAGAATTTTATTCCCTTTGGTCAACTAATTCGAATTTAGTTATTAAATGTGGGCGTATCTGTAACTATTTTTGCCTAGTTGCAAAAAAAATGGTTGCAAAAAATAATTTTTCTTGTAGTGCGTGTTCAACGAATTCAAGGACAGTAATGGGAGCTTCGAGGCATCTCTTGCAGAAGATGTTCGAGGAATGTTAAGCTTGTACGAAGCCTCAAATCTCAGGGTTCATGGAGACAATATACTAGATGAAGCCCTTACTTTCACTATCAATCACCTTGAGTCGTGGGTAGCAACTCAACCCAGCTCTCCACTTGCAGGGCAAGTTAAGCATGCCTTAACTCGACCTCTTCGCAAGAGTTTACCAAGGCTGGAGGCAAGATATTACATGAGTATCTATCATGAAGAAGCTTCGCACAATGAAGTTATATTAACTTTTGCAAAGTTAGATTTCAACATATTACAGAAGTTACATCAGAAAGAACTCAGTGCTATTACAAAGTAAGTTAATAAATTTAATCATGATTAATTTCAAGCAGTTTTTCATTCTACTGAACTATCTAATGGTATCGCATTGCCCATTAGATACATGTTATAGAATTTTTATATTCTCCATGATTAACTTAATTCTCCATTTATGTGATTAGGTGGTGGAAGGATTTAAACTTCGCCCAGGAGCTACCTTTTGCAAGAGACAGAATTGTTGAGTGTTACTTCTGGATATTGGGAGTGTATTTTGAGCCCGAATATTTAATGGGTAGAAGATTTTTAAACAAAGTGATCTCCATAACTTCCATTATCGATGATATGTATGATGTGTATGGTACAATTGATGAACTTGAGCTGTTGACCTCAGTAGTTGAGAGGTAATTTGTTTCATAATCTTGATGACCTTCAGTAATCTCAAATCCAAAATTTACCATTATCCATTTTTGGTTATAATAAGCTAGCCATTTCTCTGTTTCAGGTGGAATATCAGTGTCATAGATCAACTGCCTGACTACATGAAACTATGTTATAAGGCTCTCCTTGATATTTATAGTGAAATTGAACCAGAAATGGCGGATCAAGGAAAATTATACCGCCTTGATTTTGCAAAAGAAGCGGTGATGCTTTCATTTCAAGCCTTTAATTTGTGTCGTTTAAAACCATGTACTATTGGATTCATAGTACTTGTACTAATAATTTTGAATTGGATTTTTGGTTTCACAGATGAAAAGTAGTGTTAGAAATTATCATACTGAAGCCAAATGGTGTCATGAAAAATATTTTCCAACACTGGATGAGTACATGAGTGTAGCATTGGTTACCAGTGCGTACCAATTGTTAACCACAACATCTTTTGTAGGAATGGGAGATGTTGCAACCAAAGAAGCCTTTGAATGGTTATTCAGCTACCCTAAGGTTTTGAAGGCTGCCTCAATAATTTGCAGACTGATAAGAGCTTGAATGTTGATATTTTGTTAGTGATTTAATTGGTTTATTTATGGAAAAATGTGTTTAATCTTTCATAAATACCATTTATGGGATCACGGGTGCATGTTGAGTGTTTTCAGGCTCAAACAGGTTGTTGAAGGGAAAAGAATGATGTCGATAGGATTCACGACATGTAGGAACAAACAGCACAAGAATTAGGGTCAAAATGAGGGAGTTGTGGTACGTCGAAGATGTTACGGAAAATCTGGAAATTCTTCATCATGAGTATGCCTCGATGTTTCTGTCATAACTTGAGCTGTAGAAGTTAGAATTTGACGATTCTAGTGGCGTTGGAAATCTTATTCAAAGAGCTACAATGTTCATGTTGATGACTTCATCTAATTCTGAAGTTTACAGACGCTTTGGACAGAAGGAACGATCATCGCGGCGATCATTCTTACCGCTGCGGCGATGGGTCACGGGTTTGTGTTAATTCATTACCATAATCCAAATCTAAATGGGCTAAGTTTTCTAATCTTTTTCCTAAGCACAACCAGAACCCTAGGGATATAAAAGAGAGTCTTTAAGAAGTTAAAAGGAGATTGGAAGGAGGAGAAAGGACGGCTACTACTTAGGAGATCGGAATTCTTGCGATTCTCGTTCACAAATTAGAGAAGTTTTTCTATTTTTCTTTCTTGAACTAATGTTATTCAATACAATGGTTGTTTTCATTACTGTAATTATGAACTAAATCTCTTTTCTAAGGCTAAAGATGTAGCCCAATTTATGAATATGTGTTGATTTGATTTGTTGTTAATTCTTATTAAGCATTTAATTCTAAGTTTTATTATTGTGCATAATGCTTTCAATTCTTAAGGATTCGAGAGTTGAATGATATCATGGGTTGGGTTGAGATCGAGAGATGAAACCTGATTTGTCTAAGGTAATAAAACCATAGATTGAGCGAACGCTAGAGATAGGTTACCGCGATCTGTGAGGCTCTGGTAAATTCTATAGAACTTAATGATCTCTTAACTCCTAAATTCAACTTAGAGATATTTTGGGTTGTTGCTTAAGGGTTAATTCGCTAATTGTTCGAGAGAAAGTTAGTGGAATATCAGAATTTGGCCTTTAGAATAAGCTTAATTAGGTTAGCAATAATTGTCAATGCATAAGATTAAATTGGTGTGAAATCAGTGCCCTAGGTTTAGTCATATTGATTTTTATATCAAAGTGTTTATAAAATTCTGCATTTATTTGGTTTTTAGTTTGTTTACTTTTTCATGAAATTCATTCTTAAAATTCAGTTTAATCAAATAGCAATAAAATAGATTAGTTTGGTACTTGGTAGGTAGTTCTCTTGGGATTCGACACTCGTTTACTCGAGCTTTATTACTTGCACGATTTCGTACACGTGCGAATAGCCTGTCACAGACTCATGGATGACATACTGGGTCACAAGGTACATACTGAACTAAATAAATTAATTAATTCAGAAATGATCAATATATATTTTTAACTATTGACTTTGCATATAAATGGAATAGCATGAGCAAAAGAGAGGACATGTTGCCTCAGCAATTGAATGTCACATGAAGGACCATGGTGTTTCGGAAGAAGAGACGCTTAAAGTGTTTCGTGAGCAAATTGCAAATGCATGGAAAGATATAAATGAAGCGTTCCTTAAACCAACTGCGTTTCCACTGCCTCTGCTTGAACGGATTCTTAATTTTACACGTGTAATAGACCTTCTCTACAAAGCTGATGATTGCTACACCAATTCTTATTTGACGAAAGACCATGTTGCCTCATTGCTCAGGGACCCCGTTCAGCTCTAAAGTTTAGTACTATTCATCAATTATCTTCTATGCAAATCTACTGTGTTTTCAAGCAATAATAAAATAAACTTGTTCTGATGAAAACATTTATATATAATGCTATCATCAAGCATTCAGTTATATAATTTCTACTGTTAGCTAGTTGTCCATTTGCTCTGCCTATAAATACCTCTTTATAGGGAGATCTATTCCAACTCCAAGTACAAACTAATTGCAATAATCAAGAAACCTGTTTCTATGTCAATTTATTCACCAAGTTCACAAAAATTGTGAAGATAATTTTTAATCACCAGTTAATATTTTGATTTGTATCACATCGAGAACCATTTCTTCACAATAATTAATGACGTCTTCCTTGCTGATTTATGGGTTTTCTTAAGAATTTAACTAAAATTTATTTTGGCAAATTAAAATGATTGAACTGGGTAGAAAACTTCTTTGTATACCAGTGTAATTAAATAATCACAATATAAAGAATATTGTACTGTTATAATAAAAACTTTTGCCCCTGTTTGTTATACTATTTCGAATCATTATTCTGTTATCATATTTGGATTGAAAAATATAATGTGTTTATTTATTTATTGAGCCAATTCATTCAGAAAATTAATCCAACTCTGTTAACCATATGATACAAAGGGTGCAGATTGTAGTTTGGCAAAACATAAAGGGCCACGTAGTAGCTTTCCAATATGCTGTCATTTTGAATTAGTTTTTAGTTAACACTTGAGCTCAAACGAGCTACTGTATTACTTTACTAATTCTCTTCTCCTTCATGTCTTCTCTCCTCTGTATATAAGAGAGATTTTTGATTGTTTTCATTTTTATCCAATTAATACAAATTAGATCCAGTTTTTGCTCTTTTCTTCTTTTAATCTTCACATGGTATCGAACCACTGACTGGCATCAATGGCTGAGAATTCTGGTGTTGACAGTTCTTCAAAGAACGTGAATAAGCTTGGGTCAATGGTTGAACTTCACTCATCTATCGTCCCTTCAAGTCTTCAAGTGATAAATCCGAAGCTAACAAGGGATAATTACTGTGATAACTACCGTTTTTGGCGCTCGCAAGTTTTGTTCAAAGTAGGAGCTCACGGATTGGAAGAGCATTTGACAGGTTTGATCCCCTGTCCTGAGCCTTTACTTACCTCGCCTATTGATGTTTCAACTGAATCAGGAATAATTAGTTCTAAGGAAACCCTAGCTAAAGGGAAAATTAATCCTGAATATGTTGCTTGGAAACGCATTGATAAATTTCTAGTTACCTGGTTACTTGCGTCAATATCCGAGTGTATGTTTAGCTATGTTTCTAAGTCTCAACTTTCTACCGATGTTTGGTTTACACACTACAAGAAAATTGACATTTTGCAACCAATTTTTTAGCAACTAACCAGAATTAGTTGCAAAAAGGCTACATTTACCAACTAAATTGACATTAGTCGAGCAAAGAGGATTAAAATTTTGGGACCCACATGTTCCAACATTTGGCATCTAAAGTTAATTTTTTGCGACTATTTTGTTAGTTACAAAACCGGTTGCTTTAGTGACTAATAAATTTAGTTGCAATTTTTTATGGGTGATTTTTCCCTCCAAAATTTGATAATTTGCATCTAAAATATTATATTTTGCATCTAAATTTTTGGTTACAAAAAACAATTTTTTGCAACTACTAATTTAGTTGCTAAATTAGTTGCGAATAATTAGGGATTTATTAGTAACTATTATGATTAGTTGTAAAAAAATAAAATTACCAAAATATCCCATATTTGGATAGTAATTACAAGGCCCCAAAGTATATACAGTAACTAAATTTGATTTAGTTGCTAATTTAACTTAAAAAATTCATATTCCCCCCAAAATTATTTGTTCCCGCCATACCTCAATTATGGGCAACTAACACTAATTCTTTGTTGACTAAATTTTTAGTTACAAATTGACTTATATTTCAAAATTAAATAACTAATTAGAAACCTTACTTTTTTAAGTTATTTACATAATACCTAACCTATATAAAGCCACCCATCAAAATTTTCGCTTAGACAAAATTTCCTACCCATTTTTCATTCTCTCTGCCCTTAACTCTTTCTTTCTCACTTAAATGTTTGTTTCTGTCCACTTTTCTTTCAACAGAATCTCCAACTTGCGATTCAACTAAACAACAAGAAGGAATCAATGCCACAAAAGAAAGAGAAAGCCAAGATACCCGTCTAGGTTTGCAGTAAGTTTTTATATCTTTTTCTTATTATGAAGGTGAAAAAACAGAGTTCAAGAAATGGGGATATTGTATGAAGATGTTGTAGTAATAAGTCAAGCCGAGAAGCCAGGTGACTCCATTGTTATCATAGTTAACTGTCCCGACAAGACTAGTTTGGGGTGTAATTTGTGGAGGATTATCTTGCGTTTTGGGTTGAGCACCTGTAGAGAAGGTATTCTTTTTTTCTTCATTTTTAGGGTGGCTGATTGGTAACGTTATCGGAACAATACCGTAGTGTTTTTTTGGTTGAATTTTCTTCATATTTGCTGATTTTTCCTCTTGTTTATTCCTTTCATTTGGATTGTTTGATGTGCCTTTTTGCATCATGTTGTTTTTTTACTATTTGACTGTTGATGTCTTGATGATATGATTTTTTAATGTGTATTTGTTATACTTTAGTTTGATGAATTCCTTTCTTTAATAGCCTTTTGCCATTTTGTGATTTGCGGTCCTTTATATAATAATATACTAAAAGCAAAAATCCTTTTGCCATGCTTCTCCTTTTTGCCTATCACGTGTTTGCAGAAATTCTTCTGTGAATTTTTACCATACTTCTTATATTTTACTTCTTCCTTTATTAATTCTGCAACTTCTTTCTTTTTCAGGACGATATAAATAGGAATGAATGCTAGCTTGTGAAGCTTTTCTTCGTTCACTGGCCAAGGATGCCAAGAAATATTCTTGCACTGTTACTCGCGCATATGATTTAATCCTCATTGGGTGTTATATTGCATATGATTTAATTGTGGGTTAAAATGTTTTTCAATTTAGCTAGTACATTATTGCCAACAATGAAATTTCTTGCAATTTTAAAAACATAGTGGCACCTGACTACTGCATTTTGAGTATATATCTAATTAGCTGATGCTTTTTTCATCATGTGATGCTTACTTGTAAATAATGTTAAGGAGTTTTTCTGTTATAAAATTATTTCAGACACAACAACGGATTGGTGGTCTGTGGGTGTCATTATATTTCCTATCAATTATTTTGGTATTCACGATCTGAATTGTTATAACTGTTTTAGGGAATGTTTGTTAGTTGATCCCAAAGAGCATCCAATGCTACTTGCCAAACCATCTTCAAACACTTAACAATAGAGGGAAAGGTGATCTGCCACTCTAAAGTTTTCAGTTACTGGTTTATGGTAAAAGCATAATTTTCTACTATTTCAACATCCTTGCATGTTTGCCAGAAATTGTTACCTATATGGCTCACAAGTTGTCTATGATGGCACTATATAGGATTCATGTGTTAGAGATGTAGCCAAATTTATAGATAGAGATGCTACCTTCTTGGCAGCTTATGCTACTCTATTAATAGTAGTTTTCAGTTTTTCTTTATATGTTGTATTTTATAGTTTTTAACGGCAAATAATTTGAAGTGACTCAGATAATGGTAGTGTTCGTTTCTTCGAGGATTGTTGTTTGGGGGCTGCTTTTGGAATTAGATTTCAAGCCTTCAGTTAGGCCTTTTTTGTACTTACATTCTTTGGTAGATTACAAGTATTCTCGTTTATCCTATACCTGGATTTGTGGGGAAAAAAAAGGATTGAAAAGTTGATTTAGCCAGGTTTTAGTTATAGGGTATATATCTTATTTAAAAAGATTGTCCTACTTATCTATTTCACTATTTTGATGTCCACCTCACTCAATACTTGCAAACTAATAGAAAAACTTTTTTCTTTTGTTATTTACCTGTTTCAACGGCTCTTTAAAATGTTGATGATTCTTTTAGGAAGTTTAAAATTATTTTGCTATTTATAGGGATAAAGATTCAGTTTCTTTATAAGGCTGCTTCTGCTAATCAGTATCCAATATTTGGTTTGCGAAATTCCATGAATTCATTGTACTTTGAATGTTGCTTTTAAAACAGTTTCATTTACATGATACAGCCGCAAGGTGTGCTATATTAAGTTTTGCAGTATTTCATCTACTTGCCATCTTTTATTTTTCCTCTTACAACTACATTTATTTTAACATGATGAATGTTATTTTTCATAATCACAAACTTTTTTAGTAGTGGAGGATCAACTATAGTGGCCGTAGTACATGATGGTTATGTTCTTCAAAAGGTAATTTTTCTTATAGCTACAATTTAAACTATATGCTAAACTTTTGTCTTGATATAGAATAGACTTCCTGGTGATCTACGTGAATCCCTAAAGTACATTTACAACTTATTGTTGAATATGTTTTCAAGAATCCTTTGTATACACCGGGAACTCCAATCAGGTAACTTGTTAAATTGTTTTTAATGGTGATTGAAATATATCAATAATGGATTTTGATATGTCTCTTTTTACCAATACCTATCAACTCTCTTGATAATGATGCAAACCTACTCAAAATCCTATTTGTGTTATTTAGAAGTTCTACTCAAAATCCTTTTTAATTTTTAATACATAATTCTTCTACCATAGTCACTTTGTTTTAGTGATGCAACGGTCTTTGGTGTTACCATTGATTGTTTAAATTATTTGTTATCATGGTTAAAGATAAGAGATTACATGTTACTGTTGCCCTCTTCTTTAATGAATTTCTTGACCTTTGTTTTCTACTACAATTTTAAGATAAAGGAATAACAATGTTTCAGGAAATATTGGTTGATAGAGCTGTTCATGCTGTTGTTGGCCATTTTCTACCTTCCGATTTTGGTGGTGAAAAGAACATTCATCCCACATTAGTTAGGGATGACTTTACTCAAGCTATGCATGATTTCCTTCCAGTTGCTATGCGAGACATTAGTAAACCTTCTCCTAAAGGTGGTCACTCTGGTTGGGATGATGTTGGTGGTCTTAATGACATTTGGAATGCGATCAAAGAGGTATTATTTCTTTTACTTCTGATCTTCTTAGAAATGCAAGGCTAATAGAACTCCTTTGAACTCAGAACATTTTGATATTTTATTGCTTCCTTGAGTTGATAGCTTATTGGACCTTTTGAAGTATGAACCCTATTGGAGTGTACATTTGTACGCTTTAGATTTTAAGCTTGAAAAATCAGTTCATCAAAGTTGAAGACTCATTGAAAAATCTTTGATGATAAACAGTGCATTCAGTCTCTTCTAACATCTGACAGTTTAACTAATAAAAGTTCCTATTTTTGGAGTTAATTTTTTAGTGTGTCCTTTGTAATGTACAAAATGTCAAGAGCTAGATGCTTCTAGCTTCCAAGTTGAATGAGCAACTATTTTGAAAAGTTTTGCTAGACGCAAGGGTTGGTTCAATAGTCCTACTTTTTATCTATAAGATGTCTCTGGTTTAAATCCTCTTGGAACCACATATTTAAGATATTATATCTGTTAGGTTTTCTAACAACTAAAGGTTGTTGTAAATAGTTTGGGTTCTGAACTTGGTGCTCATGCCAAGGGGTTTTTGGATTATAAAAAGGAAAAAACAAAATCCATTTGTCTATTTGTATCATATATCAGTTGCTAATTCTATATTTAATTATCAGATGATTGAATTGCCTTCAAAGTTTCCAAATAACTTTGCCAAAGCTCCTTTACGTTTAAGGTAAAATGTTCTCTTATATGGTCCTCCTGGTTGCGGCAAAACTCACATTGTTGGTGTTGCTGCTACTATTGCTTGTTCTTTATGATTTATATCGGTGAAAGGGCCTGAGCTGTTGAACAAATACATTGGTGCTTCTGAGCAAGCTGTAAGATGGCATAAGCCTTCTCTTTTTATCTATATTCCAATAAATCATGTTCAATTGTATATTATTCTTGACATTTTGATGATACATAGTAACTAATAAGGTGTCTTATGAAATTCAAAAATTTCAATCCATTGTTCTCTGCTAATGTAATTGAGTAAATATCAAAGCCTTTTATAGTGTTATTTTCTTATATATTCTATGATTTAGTTCTTTGTTTACTTGTGAAAGTTATTTCCAGAATTGAGTTGTTCAGCATCTAAAATGATTAGAATAAACCACTAAATTTTGATCATCAAAAGATACATACGTCCACTAATAAAATAGTCACGAAAACCTATTGGATTTCATATTCAGATTCTAAAATGATTATAATTAACTACTAAATTTTGGGCACTAAAAGATACATCCGGCCACTAATAAAATAGTCGTGAAAACTTATTGGATTCCACATTCAGCGTCTAAAATGACTATAATTAACTACTAAATTTTGGTCACCAAAAGATACATTCGGTCACTAATAAAATAGTCACGAAAACCGTTTGGATTCTACATTCAGTGTCTAAAAGTATTACAATTAGCCACTAAATTTTGGTCACAAAAAGATACATTCGTCGACTAATAAAATAGTTACGAAAGCCTTTTACGAAATTACCCTTACACCTTTGGCGTCTAATTTGTGTGGGATTCGCGACAAATTATTAGACACTAAAACGTACGTTTTGCAACTAATTGATTAGTCGCTATACAATTTTATCAAATTACCCTTGAACTTTTAGCGTCTAAGTTGGGGGACTATTTTGACCAGCATTTACTGACTATTTTGCTAGTCGCAAAAAAAAAAAAACTTTTTGCATCTAAACCACAATATAGGACGCTATGAATGCGACCGACCTACTACAACTAAGGGGGCGACAACCAAATTTAGACGCTAAAAATGGTTTAGCGTCTAAATGTGACTTTCTACGCCTAATTTTGCTAGACGCAGAATGCCAGTTTTCTTGTAGTGACACTTGAAAAAGAGTTCTTGTCAGAGTCTAAAGCTAGGGCACTTCACCTGAAAAACTTACTTCACCTGAAAAACTTACTCCAAAATACTCAAAAAGGTAGTCTTAGTGTTAGTGACTACATCAAGAAAATGAAAGGCATAGCTGAAAGTTTAGCATCCAGTGGACAAGTTGTTTCAGATGAAGATGTTCTTCAATATGTTCTGGATGGATTAGGTCCTGAATTTGATGCTGCTGTAGTCAATTTGACTTCCAGACTTGAGTCTAGGTTTGATTCTGTGAGTATTCAAGAAGCACAGTATCTTCTACAGAAATATGAACTAAGACTAGAGAAATTTAACTCGGTTGATTTTCCAGTAAGTTCGGTTCACATAGCTGCAGTGAGTAATTCTAGTAATTCTCATTTTAAACCTACTCATTCAAGCACTGTAAACACCTCAGTTAGCTCTACTGGTAGTCCAGCTTCTCTCACACAGTTTACACCTTCCCTAAACACTTTATCTAATCCCTCCTACACACAACATTATCCTCTAGGAGCTACTATTCCCATTGAACAAGCCTATTCACACTATACTCCTCCACAACCCTACTATAATTAGTCAGTACATGCCTATAGACCTGCCATCTTTCACAATGCTAGTAGAGGTCGTGGTAGGAGCAATGGCAGAGGGAGGCTAATATGCCAAGTCTGCAGCAAGATTGGTCACACTGCAGTACAATGTTACCACAGGTATAACTCCAATTATAATGGTACCTCACCTCAATACAACCCTTCCCTACAACAACTAGGTGCTGGATCATATTTCTCTCCTGGTTCCCAAGTTTCTGACACCCCTGAACACAATTTTGCCAGCAATTTCACTAGTAATATCCTGCCACAATAATCAGTCCAGTCCTCTTAGTCAACCACACTCACAGCTTTCAACAAATTCACAACGGGATTCCAAGTACGCAGCAAACAACAACAAACACCTAATCAAGCCTACCTAGCTTCTCATCAGAACATACAGCAACAAACACCTAACCAAGCCTACCTAGCCTTTCACCAGAACATACAGCACCAAACATCTAACCAAGCTTATCTAGCTTCTCAACAGACCTTACCTATCAGCTCTCATCCCTCATTAGATCCTGCCTGGTATATGGACTCTAGTGCTATCGACCATGTCACTGCAGATCTTAGTCAGTTGAACGTGAGAAAAAATTATGGTGGAATTGAACAGTTACAAGTAGGCAGTGGTGAGTTTCTTGATATATCCCGTATTGGCTTTCCTTCTTTACCTAGTTTTCTACAAAATAAATGTCTACATCTGAAAAATGTTTTGTGTGTATCAAGAATTACTAAAAACTCATTCAGTATATCCAAATTTACTAAAGACAATAATGTTGTGGTTGAATTTAACTCTGACTGTTGCATTGTTAAGGACAAGGTTTCCAGAGCAGTGTTACTATAGGGAGAACTTAATGCTGGGTTGTATCAGTTGAGACTTCCATCTATCAGTTCTCAGGACACTTTAGCTCAGTCGTCTGTTCCTCTTAATGCACAAAGCCTAGTCTCTGTCATTAGTCACAAACCTCAGTCTGTATCTACTCTCAGAGATAAGACACCACACAAGAGTCATAGGGAGTCACAAACTAGTGTCTATTCCTCTATTGTTAATGCTGCTGATAATGCTGATAATAAGCACACAAAGTCAGTACTGGATAGTTGTAATGTCTCTCAAATAAATAAAATCATTTCTGATTTTGATTCTGATTATTCTTTGTCTGATAATAATGATGAGTTTGTTAGCAATGTTGATAATACTTATTTTAATAATAATATCTCTAATGGCCTGTATGCTGGTACTAATAGTCATATTGTTGATAATACATATAATAAGAATTCTAGTTCTGTTATTCCTGCTGTCTTTGATGCTGATGGTATTAATTCTGCTAATAAGCATCATGTTGTTGATTCTGATAATTGTCTTGATGGTTTTGATGCTAATGGTTTTGGTTTTGATGGTTTTCATTTTGTTGATGAACATTCTATTGTTGATAATGTTAGTAGTAATTCTGATGCCAATTTGATAACCAGCCATCTGTCTCCTTTAGCTCTTCAAGTCACCTGTCCTAAACAAAACACTTTATCACTCTGGCATAAACGATTAGGACAGCCCCATTCTGAAGTTTTTCAGAAAATTATGTTGCAAGTTAACCATAATCCTTCGAAACATATTCCTTCCATTTCCTTTTGTGATGCATGCCAACTTGGCAAAATGCACAAAAACAGTTTTCCTGTCTCTAATTCCAGAGCTACTGTTCCTCTTGAATTAGTTCATAGTGACATTTGGGGTCCATCTCCAGTAGCTTCTATTGAAGGTTTTAAGTACTATGTGCATTTCCTTGATGATTTTAGCAGATTTACCTGGCTTTTCCCTTTAAGAACCAAAGCTGAAGTGCATTCTGTCTTTGTTAAATTTCATCATCTAGCTGAGAGACAGTTTAATCATAAAGTCAAGTGTCTACAGTCTGATCAAGGTAGTGAATATAAGGGTTTAGTTCCTTACCTAACAAAGTCAGGAATTCAGTTTAAGCATTCTTATGCTTATGTTCATCAACAAAATGGACGAAGTGAGAGAAAACATAGGCATATATTTGGAACTGATCTCACCTTACTAGCCCATGCTTCCATGCCTATGAATTTTTGGTGGCTTGCATTTGATACTGCTGTATTTTTAATCAATAGGATGCTATCTGCCGTTCTTGATTTTCATTCTCCTTATCAGTTGTTGTTTTGTAGATTGCCTCTTTATTCATCTTTAAAAGTTTTTGGATGTGCATGCTTTCCTTACCTAAGAGATTACAATAGGCACAAACTTAGTTTTCATTCATCTAAGTGTGTGTTTGTAGGATATAGTCTAGTTCATAAAGGCTATAGGTGTTTAAGTTCTGATGGTAAAATCTTTATTACTCCTAATGTTGTCTTTAATGAAGATGAATTTCCTTTTGTGCACAACTTTCTTCAGTCCTCAGTTTCAACTTCTGCATAGTCGACAAACATCCCTTCTAGTATTAGATTTCCCTCTTTGTTAATATCATCATTAGTGTCTCCTACTGGTTTAGCAGCTCCCAGCAGTAAAGTTCCTCCAGTAGTATCATGCTCTACATCCATTCTTCCTTCAACAGTTGGTGCACAAAATTCCTCCTCAACATCACCTTCTCATCAATCCAATAATGTTTCCAACAACACTTCATCTTCAGAACATGTACCAGTCACAACATCCCTTTCAACACCTTCAAAAGTACACTCTATTACCATTCAAAAATAACACACCACATCACAATCTCACAGCTTACAAAATCAGAAATCTTCACACAATCAGGAACCTTATTTCTGCCCTCTTACCGTAGACTTAACATCATCTCAATTTGTCATTACCTCCACTGATAATCCCACTACATCACAGACTCTTATCACACAAAATCAATCTACTACATCACAAAATCAGGATTCTTCTCACTGCCCTCTTGTAATTGATTTGACTCCATCACAGTTCCCTACTTCATCAACTGGTCTACTTGCTGCCTTAACCTCTACTGAAACAGATCCCTCACTGTCAACAACCTGTTCTCTACCTCTAAACACACATCCTATGTTAACCAGAGCAAAAACCAGTCTTCAACACAAAACTGCCCTTATCATATCTGGTCAAGAACTTGTTCTATCTGAACCTAATTCAGTTACTGAAGCCTTGGTTAGTAATGAATGGAGAGAAGCCATGCAACTTGAATATGATGCATTGGTAAAGAATAACACATGGTCCCTTGTTCCCAAGATGAGTAATATGCAGATTGTTGGTAACAAATGGGTTTTTAAGGACAAAGTTTCATGTTGATGGATCCCTTCAAAAGTACAAAGCAAGGCTGGTTGCCAAGGGGTTTCAGCAAACCCCTGGTTTGGATTTCTTTGAAACCTTCAGTCCTATAATTAAGCCTTCAACCATTAGAATTATCCTAACCCTTGCTGTGACAAATGGATGGGACATTCAACAAGTGGATGTCAATAATGTCTTTCTCAATGGCACCCTCAATGAAACAGTCTATATGAGACAGCCTGAAGGTTTTGAAAATCCTCAATTTCCTACTCATATTTGCAAATTAAACAAAGCCCTTTATGGACTTAAATAGGCTTCAAGAGCCTAGTTTGATAAACTGAAGTTTGCTCTTCTGGACAAAGGATTTAAAAACTCTATATCTGATTCCAGCTTATTCATTTTCAAAAATGATTCTTTCATCATCTATGTCCTTGTATATGTTGATGATATCTTAATTACTGGCTCCAATATCTCATTCATACATCAGCTTGTTCAAGATCTTAATGATCAGTTTGCCTTAAAAACTCTTGGGTCTATTAAGTACTTTCTTGGGTTGGAAGCCACAAGGACCTCTGCTGGAATTCATTTGAAGCAAACAAAATACATTGTTGATTTGCTGTCTAAAACTAAGATGATTGATGCTCATGCATGTCCCACACCTATGGCTGTTGGCACAAAACTATCTTCTCCTGATAGTGAACTGTTCCAAGATCCCAGCCTCTACAGAAGCACCATTGGAGCACTTCAATACCTAACTCTAACTAGACCCGACATCAGCTTTGCTGTCAATAAGCTAAGTCAGTTTTTACAAGCACCAACGGAGCTTCAATGGCAAGCTTGTAAGAGAGTTTTAAGGCATATCAAAGGTACACAGTATCATGGGTTGCAGTTCAGACCAGCTGCATCTTTGAATGTTGAATGCTATCTTGATGCGATTAGGGGCGGCAGATTTAGATGATCGACGGTCCACAAGTGGGTACTGTGTTAATCTAGGTCCTAATCTTATCCAATAGAGTTCCCGAAAACAGAGAGTTGTTGCTCTTTCTTCAACAGAGGTTGAATATAGAGCCTTAGCACACACAACTACTGAAATAGCTTGGTTGCAAAGTATGTTTTCTGAGTTAGAATTGATTCTGAAAACTCCTCCTGTAATTTGGTGTGATAATGTCAGTGCTGGTGCTCTTGTTGCAAATCCTGTTTTTCACTCAAGGACCAAGCATATTGAGATTGATATTCATTACATCAGGGATCAGGTTTTAGCTAAAAAACTAATGGTTCAATATGTTCCATCTAAACTTCAAATTGCTGATGTCCTTACTAAAGCCTTATCAGTAGCTCAATTCCTTGAATTAAAGGGAAAATTAAATGTTGTAGCAATGACCAGTCCTGAAATTGAAGCAGAAGCTCAGATTAAAAAGTAGTAGTTTTGTTGTAAAAATGAAGGTCTGGAGGTGATCTGGAGTATGTGTTGATTTGTGAGTACAGTTTTGCAATTTTGGAGGATGCAATTATGAAGCTGTGAAAATGAAGTTTGATGTGTGTGCAAGAGTTCTCTACTGGTCTTATAAGAAAAATGCAGAAAAATGAAAATGCAGTTTTGGAGTTGTTAAAGTGCAGTTCTCTACTGGTGTGTATTGTGTTGCTGAAGAAATCTGTTTAGAAAAATGCAGAAAAAATACAGTTTGTGTTGCTGAAAGAAATCTGATAAGAAAGATGCAGAAAAATGAAAATGCAGTTTTGGAGCTGTTAAAGTGCAGTGAAAATGAAGTTTGATGTGTGTGCAAGAGTTCTCTGCTAGTCTGATAAGAAAAATGCAGAAAAATGAAAATGCAGTTTTGGAGTTGTTAAAGTGCAGTTCTCTGCTGGTGTGTATTGTGTTGCTGAAGAAATCTATTTAGAAAAATGCAAAAAAAAAATACAGTTTGTGTTGCTGAAAGAAATCTGATAAGAAAGATGTAGAAAAATGAAAATGCAGTTTTGGAGCTGTTAAAGTGCAGTTCTCTGCTAGTGTGTATTGTGTTGCTGAAGAAATCTGTTTAGAAAAATGCAGAAAAAAAAAATATATATATAGTTTGTGATGTTGAAAGAAATCTGATAAGAAAGATGCAAAAAAATGCAGTTTGTATTGCTGAAAGAAATTTGAAAAATACAATGCAGTTTTTTTTTGGTGCAATTAGTCAGCTTGAGTTTCGAAGTCAGACCGAGTGTAAACAGTTCTGAAGCTGTAAAAATGAAGTTGATGTTGTATGTTGCTGGAAGGCAACAAGAGGCTTCAACCATATGCAGAGTAGTCCAGTTTGAGGGGAAATGTTAACCATATGATACAAAGGGTGCAGATTGTAGTTTGGCAAAACATAAAGGGCCACGCAGTAGCTTTCCAATATGCTGTCGTTTTGAATTAGTTTTTAGTTAACACTTGAGCTCAAACGAGCTATTGTATTACTTTACTAATTCTCTTCTCCTTCATGTCTTCTCTCCTCTGTATATAAGAGAGATTTTTGATTGTTTTCATTTTTATTCAATTAATACAAATCAGATCCAGTTTTTGCTCTTTTCTTCTTTTAATCTTCACAAACTCAAATAGGATTTTTTGTCTCAAAATGAAAAGTGAGTGGGACTTGTTTTCTATTATCCTATTCTATTCAATTTAAAACACTTTTTTTTTTTTTTAACTCTATTCAACTAAAAACAGTTATCTTTCACTCATTCCAATCTGAAAATTAATCTATCCAAGACCACTAACGCTATCGACGTTGGCCGTGGGGTTTTGGGGGGAATCGATGATTTGTTATATGTTTGACGTGGTATTGTTTTATACCATATAACTCTCTTGTTATCAAGACACTGTGGAAACTTTGTTCTCTCTGACAATTCCGCTGCATATATTCTCTTTTAGAATTTTTTGTGCTTTCTTTCTTTTTTATTTATTGTGTGTGAAAAAAAATATCAAGTATAAATTAATTCAGATTTATAAAATCTTATTAGACAAATATAATGTATTATATATTAACAAGGGAATATTCTTTTTTATTAGATCTCTTAAAAACAGTTTTAATACCCTGATCCTGATGTTGAAACAAGATATTTAATTAAGAGTTTATGTGATGCTAACCCGTATGTAAATTGAGACACCTAGTAATTTCTAAATCCTTAGATTTTACTAAATTGATGCATATAATTTGGTATGAAAATTAAAGTTATTATTGTCTTGAACATTTTGTTTATATTATATTATACAGTTATAAAATTTTAGCTTATGTGTGTGTATGGTATCTGATTCATTAGTCATAATTTATAAACAACCATCGAGTTCAAAACTTGGAATAGGAATTATCATATTAGCTAACCTAAATGTATAAAAATTATATACAGTAGAACCTCTTTATAGTGATACTTTATATAGAAATAACCTCTATATAGTCATAAAAAATTCTAGTCCCAACTTGAGTCTGTTATAAATAAGAATAAATTTCACATTGTAATAAGTTGTAGTTTTTCTTAAGGAACTTACCTTTACATAGTAATAATTGTATGTATATTATAAAAAAATATATATATTATGTTACATTAAATGTTTAAGATGAAATAAATATTTATCTAAAGTTGTTTGAGACAATCATTTATGCTTTAGAGTTGTTACCATATTTTTTATCTTGCGGGCATGTAATAAGTAACCAATATGGACATCTTCTTGTTGAAGCCAAAATATTTATAACTGCATGTTTGGAGCTTCTTGGCACGAAACTTTTGGTATTTCCGTAATATATTCATCCTCAGGATTATCTCCTTCCTCTTCTTGTCTAATTCTAATAATGATTTCTTTTTCAGTTAAAGCACACACGACTTATTGCTCATTTGGATGATTAAGGAAAATATTAATATCCATTTGATTAGTGTATAGAAGTTGTTGAATCTGATCACTCAATTTTGTAATGACTCTTTGATATTTATTTCTATACTATCAAAATAATAATTCTTGTAATTACACCCCTATTAAGTTATAACCTTTTAATAGTATTTTTTTATGTTGGGTCCACCCGGGTACTGCCCATATAGAGAGGTATATATATATTTTTTATCACCGAGGTCTCTGGGTCAGCTTGTGCATGCCTCAATTAATCTCTTAGAACCCTAAAACTGTCGGCCAGGTAAGAACCTAGTGGCCACCCCTATTAGTACTTGGAAAGACTCAAACTCAGAAGTTCATAAAACCTCTTTTTACTCTTTTACCATCAAATTATCCCGTAGTGGTTTAAAAAATTTACTAAGAAGTTATTTATTAATATTTATTAGCTACGTCAGTGCATGTTTTGCAAGTCAATCCACTAACTAATGGCGGATTGATTATTTGCTATATAAAGAGCTATGCACTCCAAGATTTTTAAACCACAAACTCAACTTATTTTCATTGTGAAGTTTTCTTTCTAACTTAATATGATGGATGTTCGGGGTTCTCTTTATTCGAAGTCCTTGGCACTTGCATCAACAGAAGAAACTAGAAATGCTGAGGTGATCTGTCGATCATCTAATTATTTCATTGTTTCGACTACTGATATAGTATGTAAAACATTTACATCATCATCTTCATACTGCAATTAATTATTGTTTTCTAGAGCTTGTTTCTTATTGAAATTCTCTGTCTTTTCATTTCTGCACTAAAACATCATGCATGGATTTCATTTTTTCCCATATAACAAGAAATTAAGGTAAATTGTTACGTCCATGTTTGTGAATACGCCCTCTGCGAGATGTTCTTCGATCCAATAGCTCTGGTTTAGTTTCATTTGTGCTAAATACAATATGGCGAATATAAATTTCTAAGGTTTTGTTACGTTGCAGGGGATGTGAGAGCCACCGACAGTTTTTTTTTTTTTTTTTTTTAAGAATATCAATACATAATAAGATTGAATATTGCTTAAGTTGTATAGATTGTTTTAGCATGAAATATCATATCCTTATTGACTGGCTGTAATTGAAGAACGTGGAACAATTGGGACGTTTTCATTTTTCGAACTCAAAGATACTGGGAGGCAAAACCAACAGGAAACGAGATACTGAATCCATTTTATGTCTCCTCCATGCATATTTTCTCTCCCTTTGTCTCTTTCATTCCGGTGACTTCCCATTCCTATCACCACCCAATCCCATATATTGAAGCTCGCTCGATCAATGTTTCTGAAGAAAAAAAAGAATAGCGAGATCTATAATTATTGTTGCAATTAAATGAAACAAATCATTCATGAAATAAGATTACTTCCTATATAAACACCTTCTTATTTATTAATGTTAGACCGGTCGTCATGGTCACAAAATTAAACCTAAGTACCGTAGTTAGCAGTAAGCAAGGTCGAATCCACAGAGAGCAAGACTAACGACCTAATGTATATTTGAGTTAACGAAAGAGAAATTGGCAAAATGATTGATTAAAACTAAGGAAACTAATTACTTGCAGGAAATTAAAAGCATTAAATAAATTGCTAACTAAAACACAATATTAAAAGCGTTGTCGCTACGGGTTCGGCTTGACTCAAGACCAACTCTCACAATTCCTCTCCTCGCTCTTCAATTTCCTAATCCTACAAGGCTAGACAAATCAATAGAAATATCTCCCGGCAATCTAGGCATAATCTATCCTGTCTCCCCGTCGTCTTAGTTACAGATCGATTGGTTAAAGACTATCATTGACTAATCGAAAAATGCTAAACCCTTAAACACCACTAGTTGGTACAACGTTAACAAGTACAACCTATCAACCTGTATCATCCAATCAACTAATTACACAATAAATGCATTCCTAGTAGAAATGATATTAAACGCTACTACAACTTGATTGCAATCAGTACCGAAGCAATTTAAAGTCATAATCAACATTCAATAATCTCAAACTGACATTCAATTATGCAAAAAGTTATATATCAATAAACGTTCTCAATGGACATTATCAATTCAACACGTCGAGCATCAGAATAATATTAAAGTATCGCAAACAAACTGAAACGAAAACAAATATAATCTGAATACAAGAAACTTAACCAAATATCCAACATTCGGGCTCATCCAACTAGTCGAGAGTGAGGGGAGATTAGTGGAGTCAATCTCGATCTACCTACTGTATGCAATGGACAACCGGGAGCTTAGCCGCTCATGGTGGTGATGACGGAGGCCGAAACAGTGGAAACGGAGCTGACCATGGCAGAGAGTAGGTAACCGACAATGATATGATGCGAAGAAGGGGCGAAAACGACCAACGGACAGCCCGAAATACGAACAGCCACGGTTCACGGAAAAACGTTAATTTTCCGGCAGGTCTCCGAAAAACGGTGGCGAAAATGGGATCCGAAGGTACCGATGGAAAGCTCTGGTGATGGGAAGTTCAGATCAGGTCCTGGGGAGGTGAGAAGTCACCGGAAATGAGCAGGATCTGGCCTGAAAGATGAAGAGTCGCGATAGCTAAATCGCGGATTCCTGACTGCGGTGGCAGGCGACGAAGAAGGAAGTGTATATCGACCGTGGGGAATGAAGATCTACCATTGGGGAGCTGGAACGTCGTCGAAAAATGGCCAAAACTGGCCGGAAAGACGAAACAACGCGGTGGTGGGAAGTCGAATCGTCGCGGTGTTATGTGGCGTTTCACGGTGGCGGCTTGCGGTGGCTGATGGTGGATCGGTGCTTGGGAAGATGGATCGTTGCCGGAGGGAGACAAAGGGTCTCTGGAAAACTAGGTGAACAGCCTTCCTGGAAAACGCGATCTGCACTTTTCTTTTATAGAATAATTTGTAAAATATCAGTTTAGTCCCTGTATAATTGAAAAGTGACAAAATTGGCCCCTTAAAACATGACATTTTACCCCCTAAACAGCATAAATGAGACAAAATCACCCTTAATCCATAAACCACAACCTAATATCAACTCATATACTTTCCAAAATCATTCCAAACACGTTAAATTCATAAGAAAAAATATTAGGAAGGCGATTTTTCGTGAATAAATTCATAAATTCTTTAATTATCTCAATATACTTCAATTAAATCACACATGGGGTATTTTTATCACCAGAAGAGAGTCACTTTCATGACTTTAACAATTAATAGCATGAAACTATCTAATAAATTTTTTATTTTCTTAAAATCGTTAATGCAGAAGCCCGATCCTGAAGTTGAGAAGAGAATTGAAACGTTGAAAGAAGATGTAAGAAAGATGCTAAGCAATGCAGCAGGAAAGTGATAGGCCATGCCGTTGGGATGAGCTGGGACGTGAAGAACGGGGCTTGCATGCTCTGTTTTACGTGGGGTGTAGTTCGGTTATTAGCTTGCTTGCATGCTCGTTATTAGCTTGTATTTGTCGCGGGGTGTAGTTCGGTTATTAGCTTGTTTGCATGCTCTGTTTTACGTGGGTTGTAGTTCAGTTATTAGCTTGTATTTGCATGCTCTGTTTTACGTGGGTTGTAGTTTAGTTATTAGCTAATAGTTTCCCTTTTATTTCAGTTTTAGTGTAAGTGGCTTTGCTTATTTAAGCAACCGAAACTTATTAGTGAAAGGCAAGTAATCATTTGTTATCCAAACCTTGCAGTACTTTCTCACCCGAAGAGAAAGCAATTTACGTTAGCATCAGTAATATTTGTTGGGACCTATCATTGGTATCAGAGCCAGGTTATTATAGGAACCAATAAAGAGCGGATTGAACAGTTGGAGGCTGGGCTCGGTGAAGTGCAAGATGGGCTACACCGGATGGAGCTCGGCATGGCGGACAGGCTACAACATTTGGAAGAAACTCTTAACCGTCTCTCTGGTGTACTGCTTGCAAACCAGGAGCCTTCAAACCATGGCAACCAACACCGTGAAGGCCACAATAGGGGACGGTTTGTTGTCTCCTCCAAGACAGCGAAGCTTGAGATTCTCCAGAGATGACCCGACGGAGTGGTTCAACCGTGTGAACCAATTTTTTGAATTCTAGAATACTCTCGAAACCCAGAAAGTTTCCTTAGCCTCTTACCATTTGGAAGGAGAGGCCAACCAATAGTGGCAGTGGATCCGTAAGACGTTCCAAGAAGAAGGACGCGCTCTCTCATGGGCAGATTTTGAGGACGAGCTCTGGGCACGCTTTGGGCCATCGGAATGCAAGGATTTTGATGAAGCCCTTTCAAGGATACATCAGGATGGTTCATTGCGTGATTATCAATGGGAATTCGAGCACTTGGGCAATCGCGTACGAGGTTGGACGCAGAGAGCTCTCGTGGGAACATTTATGGGTGGCTTAAAAACGGACATTTCGGATGGTATCCAAATGTTTAAGCCTCAGACATTAAAGGAGGCTATCATCTTAGCGCGAATGAAAGATGATCAACTATCGAGACAAGGGATGTGTGTACATCCTCCACCACCAGTAAGAGCCTCGTTAGCTCTTCTGCCATCTGCACATGCAGCTCTTGTTCAGCGACTAACTTGGGATGAAATGTAGCGGAGGCGAGCTCAAGGTCTATGTTTTAATTGTAATGAGCATTTTACTGCAGGTCACCGGTGTCAAGGGCCATGATTACTCATGCTGGAAGGACACGATGGCAGCGACAACATAATTTGTGAAGATGTCACCGGAGAGCAACCAACTCAGGGGGGATGTGTTGTTCGAAAAAAGCAAGATGGTACTTTTGAAGCTACACCCATACTAGTAGCAAACAACCTTCAAATGGGTCTAGGTCCACCCGAAAATGGCTAGACAAAAAAGCTCCTGGAAATATTTCCAACTGTGGACCTTGAGGACAAGGATCCACTTGATGGGGGGAGAATTGATAGGCCACGATGTTGGGATGAGCTGGGACGTGAAGAACGTGCATGCTCTGTTTTACATGGGGTGTAGTTCAGTTATTAGCTTTTATTTGCATGCTCTATTTTACGTGGGTTGTAGTTCAGTTATTAGCTTGTATTTGCATGCTCTGTTTTACGTGGGTTATAGTTCAGTTATTAGCTAATAGTTTCCCTTTTATTTCAGTTTTAGTCTAAGTGGCTTTGCTTATTTAAGCAGCCGAAACTTATCAGTGAAAGGCAAGTAATCATTTGTTATCCAAACCTTGCGGTACTTTCTCACCCGAAGAGAAAGCAATTTACGTTAGCATCTGTAATATTTGTTGGGACCTATCAAAAAGCAACATTGGAAGAACTATCGACTCTTATTGATACTCTTCAACGCCTTGGCGTGGCATATCACTTTGAAGATCAGATCAGCCAGGCCTTACAGTCAATTTACAAGAACTATGTTGATAATAACAATATTAATGGTAGTGATGACGATGATCTGTATACAATTGCTCTTCGCTTCCGGCTTCTAAGGCAATAAGGTTATTCTGTCATCAGGTCAATTGACCCTCCTTGACTTTTAATAATTAATCTATCCAAAGACCACCACCGCTACCGACGCCGGCCGTCAGGGGCGGAGGGAGGGGTCAAGGAGGGTCAATTGACCCTCCTTGACTTTTAAAAATTTTAAAAAGTACGTTGATGATAACGGTGAATTTAAGGCCACATTGGCAAATGATGCAAGAGCTTTGTTGTGTTTGTTTGAATCATGGAATTTGAGAAAGGAAGGAGCAGACATATTGGAACAACTCCGACGATTTTCTACTAGGCAATTGAAATCAATGTTGCCTCATTTAAACTCTTCTTTCGCTGAGGAAGTGAATCGCACCCTAGAGCTACCCTTGCACAAAAGGATGCCGAGATTAGAAGCAAGGCAATATATCTCTATCTATGAAGCAGATGCAGCCCGAAACGACCTATTATTGGAGATAGCGAAGTTAGATTTCAATTCCTTACAGAAATTGCACCGGACAGAGCTCTGTGACCTCTCAAGGTTATAATTTCTTAAAATTTGAATTGTATGTTTATTATTTCATATGTTAAAATACATGTTTAATAAAATATTCAACAATTTTACCTATCTTTGAAAAATTGTTAGTATATAAATTATTTGAAAACTGCTTTTTAAAAAAATATTTCAACAATTTTTTTTTTTTAAATTTTCTATATCCTTCACTTAGAAAATAAAAGGTTGCATCTTAATTACACTAAAATGACCCCATGTTCTCAATCTTAATTCTTCTCTGCTTGTTCGTGCTTATATGATTTATGTAGTCATTAAATTTCTGTAGGAAATTGGTTTTTTTTTTTTTTTTTTTTTAATGTGATTTTCAGGTGGTGGAAAGCCATCGATTTTGCGACAAAGCTATCTTTTGCAAGGGATAGGTTGGTGGAGTGCTACTTCTGGATTTTGGGAGTTCATTCTGAGCCCAAATATTCCATCAGTAGAAAATACATGACCAAAATCATCGCAATTGCCTCTGTCACAGATGATATCTATGATGTATATGGCACCCTGGATGAACTCAAGCTATTCACTAATGCAATTGAGAGGTATTAATTGGCACGAGAATAATTATTATATATAAAAGTTTACATCATTATGCTTATAATTTGATCATGTGCCATATATATATATATGGGAAGTTTTGGCTGCAAATGAATTACCCGAATATATGCAAGTATGTTACTTTGCTCTCTTAGACGTTGTGAAGGAAATGGAGGACAACCTGGTGAATGAAGGACGATCTTATCGTGTACATTATGCAAAAGAGGCAGTAAGATCTCTAATATAATCAATGAGATCAATATATATTATCATTGCAATTGGTAGAAGATTGATTAAATTTGATTACTTTTCTTAGATGAAAGCCCTGGTCAGAGCTTACTTTGTGGAAGCAATCTGGTTCAACACAAAGTATGTGCCAACATTTGAAGAATACTTGGAGATTTCCGTGATGAGCAGTGGATACCCTATGCTTTCTGTTCAAGCTCTTGTAGGTTTAGAATAAGTAGCAACTAAGGAAGTCCTTCGATTGGGCTATTAGTGTTCCCAGAATCCTCAGGTCTTCTGCCTTAATTGCTCGTCTCGTTGATGGACATCCATACTTACAAGGTAGGAGATACTCATCATCAAATAGAACTAAAAATATAAATATAAATTGGTCTAACATTTAAAATTTGTTTCTATATATAACGTTAATTAGGTTGAGGAAGAGAGAGGGGATGCGCCATCAGGAGTGCAATGCTACATGAAAGATCACAATGTGTCCGAGGAAGAAGCATGCAAGAAAATAAAAGAAATGGTGGACACTGCATGGAAAAATATCAATGAAGAAATTCAAGAACCAAACCATCCTCCTTTGCCGCTTCTTCTTCCATCTCTAAATCTAACTCGAATGATGGAGGTGTTATATCAATGGAGATTGTTAAACCAACTCCTCGGGGAAAACCAAGAAGAGAATTACATCAGTACTTGTTGATCCTATTCCCATATGATCATGTACATCTTATTTGTTTGATTTCCAATAGAATTTATTATCATAATATTATGAACTAAAAAGTACTACTGCTATGTCTTCATATAGATTTTGAAATGCTGTAATAACCACCATGATGGTGATGATGATCTTTACTAATAATTTTGCAAATGTTTTTCAAGGCGCCTGTTGTACATCAAGTCCAATTTTCTGGCCCAAATTCTAATCTTTCAAGATGAAAAGGGCAAAAAAATAAGTACTGCAAAAGTACACTGTGATAAGACAAAATTATCCTTAACAAGGCTTTTTTCCATCACGTGACAACGGGATAATATCATATAGATCCTAAGATTTGGCTTAAATAAAATTTCATCCTATTAAATTGTTAGTAACGTTCTGATCCCTGTCGGTGTGGGCAAAACTTTGGTGCCTGAGGTTTTTCTAATGCTAGGACCAACATGTTACTAATAGTCTTATAGGGACTATAAAGTTAGTAACTAGTTTTACGAGAATAAAGGGACTAAAGCAAAACCTCAGAGGGATGACATTGTATCTTTCCCAAAAGAGTAAACGACATGTTCCCACCCAAGATTTAGCCATACCCTGTTGGTACCCTTGCTTTCATAAATCCCAAATTCCCACCCTTAGGGTCTGCTTAGGAGTTTTATGGTAACGGTTATGAGGGTAAACCACCGTAGCGGTTTTGAGGGGTTTTTGATAGCGTTTTTTAAAACACCCAACCTGTGCTTTTGAGTTTATTATCCAGCGATTCTGACAGTTTTTTAAAATGATAAATTTACATATATGCCCATAAAAATACCCCAACTTAAACCAGTACTTGGGAGTTTTTTTTTTTCAATTACCAATACTTAGTATCAAAGTTCCTTCCAAGTTTAATTTATTTGTAAGTTCTTTCATTTTATTAAGGGGAGCTGTGTTGTTGAGGGAAGGCATGGAGCTACCTACGATAATAATGTTACAATTTGCTTTGTTACAATTAAACATTTAAATGAAGAGAAGTACAAATCAGTAAATTACAATGTTGTCTATCTTCCGTTTTCTTCACACAAACACAACCAAACAAAGTTAAAACACTCTCTCTTTTGCTGAATTAACTTTGATAAATACAGATAATGCCTATATTATTTGTTTTTATTTTCTTTCTCTCCAATCAAACAAGAGGACAAAAACACCCAGGTTCTTATGCAACCAATAAAAACAATATGGTAATATATCATTTTCATGTCATACATATTCTTCCTTTCCTTTTTATTCAATGTATTCCTTCTAATCCTATTGTAAAATTACTATGTACATTGTGAATAATTGTACGTCAAATTTTAGGGCAAATCAATCTCAAAGAAGTCACAATAGCTCAAATGAGATTAATTTTACCACTAATTGAAAACCTAATTAAAAAGAATAACCTATTGCAAATCTAGGGCAAATCAATTAAGAAGAGCAAAGGATCCTTCCCTCATTTAAGCATGGCATGGTAAACCCAAACAAAAAATGAGAGAGAAAGAAAGAAACAAACCTTGTTGAGAGAATTGAAGAAGTTGGAGAAGGAAGAATCAAACGAAATGTCAGTCTTTCCTTTGGCCTTCTATTATGTGACTTATTTTTTTAGTAGCAAAGGGATTATAGTATATCACGGAATAATAGTGGAAATGGGTTTTTTTGAGATAAAATTTTTAAACCAGCCAAAACACCTCGATTTGGGGTGTTTTATAAATAAACCCCTAAAAAATACACTACCCTGGTTTTGGGGGGTTTTTAAACCAATCAAAACTAGTCTATAAAAAATCTGGCAAGTAATGGTTTTAGAACACCTCAAAACCAGCCTAATTAAAAACCCCCCAAAACCAGTGAAAAAAAAACTCCCAAGCAGACCCTTAAACTAATAGCAAATCGTTTAACTTAATGGTCAAAGGGCAAAGTAGTCATTTGTAATGTCGTTCGCTGATCTCTGCCTTTCATTCGTTTTGGTACGGCTTAAGCTTTTTCGATCGATCTCGTCACAAGAAATCATCCCTAATGTGTGTAGTGTGTTGTGTGCTGGGTTGGGATGTTGAGTGAGACATTTCTTTAAACAGGTGGTAGGTGTGATCTGGATATGAGAGGTTGTGTTGATAGGGGTTTTCCGAAGACCGGTGTACACACAACAATCACAACCGAACACAGCAACATTGCCAAAGGTGAAGGAAGAAGGAGGTAATTATGCAATGAAAAGGGTGGGTCGTAAAATGCGATTGTTGCAGCAAGGGCGATGCAGCTTCACTTAACGACAAACAACTTGAACAAGCTGACTGCCAAAGGTGAAGGTTATGCAATGAAAAGGGTGGGTACGTAAAATCGATTGTTACTTGACTGCGGCTGTATGCAGTTCACGAACGACAAACAACAACTGGGGACAGTCGGTGGAGGTAAGTGTTTTGTTAAGGAGAGGATGGCGGTTCGAGTGATAGTGTCAGTGGTGGTTTCCGGTGTCAAAATGGACTGGAATCTGGCCTGAAAAACAGGAAAATAGGCAAAGGGGTAGTGGCCGTCAGGCGGCGATTTGAGGGTGCACCGGGTAAGGAAATTATGGGTTTTTTTGAGAAGAGGATGGGGGTTCGAGTGGTGGTGTCAGTGGTGGTTTCCGGTGTAAAAAATGACTATAATCTACCTAAAAAGGGGAAAACGTGCAAAGGGGCACTGGTCGTCGTGTGGCGATTTGAGGGTGCACTAGGGAAGGAAAGTTAGGGGTTTTGTAGTGGGTGATGTGGGGAATTTGATAGAAGTGTTAGAGGGATGTGGTGATGTGGGGAAAACACGCAAACGGCAAGTGCGGGTGACAGTGATGAAGAGGAATGGAGATGGAGAAGAAGAAGTTTGAAGGCAGTTTTGTAAAAGCACCTCTACTCTTGTGTCAGATGTCATTTGTCACTAGAATTTATGAAACTAGGGGTGCCAACCACCTATTTCGCTAAACCTTGGGTAGGAATATGTTGTTTACTCTTCCCAACATAAAGGGTATCTCGGTCATTACATCAAGTGATTTATTATAAATAAAGGCTGAATCTGTAATTTGACAAAGAATTTCATTTATATAATTTCACTCTCTGGAAACCTAACAAAAATCAATTGAATTCGTCCATAACATTATTGAGTATAGACCATCGAGGGGTTTTAGCTTAAACCCATAATGGCTATGAGGGCGGTGGCGGCACGGCGCGACTTGAGGTGTTAGATTTATCACAACAAGCCACCTCAGACAAATGCTCCAACTCAGCTATAATATCTCATCACAATAAGGACGATTTTAGAATACCATGAGCTGTAATTCTGTTTCATACAGTCTGTACAAATTAGTTAGAATTCTGATTCCTTTATTTGATTCTTTGTAATTACTATAAATAGATAGCTCAACACGTTGTGAAGGAGTAAATCGAATAGTGCAAGCAATATTTTCAACAACCAATTGTTTCTATGCATTTTTGTTTGTCTCTCTCTGCTTCCCTAAAAATACTAGGGTTACCAAAACCGTTATGGTATCAGAGCTATAACAATGGCTTCCAAAGATAAAAAACCCCATATCAACCGCAACCCAAAAGACCCTGCTAGTCCTTTTTTTCTCAACCCAAATGATGGTCCAGGAACGCTACTCACCATCTTCTCACCCCTGAAAACTACTACTCTTGGGCACGTATCGTGTGTCGTTCACTCTGAATCAAAAAGAAACTAGGTTTCATTGATGGTACTCTTCTTGAACCCTCCTCCACCAATGCCTTGTTAGAACCATGCTTGAATGCAATGACATGGTTGTAACCTGGCTTCAAAATGCAATGTCTCTTGAGATAAAAAACAGCTTTGTTTATGTTGAGACTGCCAATGAACCATGGCTTGAACTTGAACAACGTTTTTCCCAAAACAATGGGCCAAGAATCTTTGAATTGAAGCAATCCATTCACATTATTAACCAAGGTGATGATTCTGCCAGCCTTTACTTCTTTAAGTTGAAAAGTTTATTTGATGAACTTCTCAATTTTGAATTTATTCCATCGTGTACATGTGGTGCCATGAAACCTGTGCTTGAGAACTAACAACGTGATTGGATGATGAAATTCCTCATGGGGCTCAATGATTCCTTCAGCAACATCAAAGCTCAGATTATCCTCCTCAAACCCATTCCAACTTTGAGCGAAGTTTATGCTCTTGTTCAACAAGAAGAGAAGCATAAGCAGATCTCCAACCTTCCCAATCTTCATGACACAATGGCCTTAGCTACCAGAACTCATTATCCACCCACCTGAGACAACCCCAAATCTTTTACTTCCCAATGACGAGACAAATTTTTTTGCACTTTCTGCAAAGTCTTAGGCCATTCTCTGGAAAAATGTTTTAAGGCTAATCCAAATCTTGAGAAACCCACATGTACACATTGTAATCTCATTGGACACACTGCAGAGAGATGTTACAAATTACATGGCTATCCCCCTAGCCATAAGCTTGCCAATCGATCCAAAGGACTTGACCCTTATGTTAACCAAATTAGTCTCCCCAACCAAGAACAGATGAGTGAGAAACCTCAAGCAGTTCTAACTCAAGAGCAATATCAACATATCATTGCTTTACTCCAGTTTCAAGCTACACAACTAGCGGCAAATTAGGTTTAGTCCATTGATCCATCCTCGGTCTGCCCTTCACCTTCCACCTTCTCTGGTATAGCTTCCTGCTTTCTAGTCGCTAATACAACATTTTCACATCATATTCCTTGGATCATAGACACGAGTGCAACAGATCACATGATCTGTTGCACCTCCATTTATACTTCCTCACCATCCATAGTTGATTTTAAAGTAAGATTTCCAAATGGTAATCATGCCAATGTTACCCACAAGGGTATTGTTAAAATCAATTCTGTCATTACTCTCAAAGATGTTTTATGCATCCCATCTTTTAATTTCAATCTCCTCTAAGCCAAAAAATTAATCCAGGACATTAATTGTTGCTTTGTTTTCTTTGCTAATGAATGCTATGTGCAAGACCTTTTCTCTTGGAGCACGATTGGGAAGGGTGAGGCTGTCCATGGTCTTTACCATCTTCGGCTGACATGAGTGCCTCCCACAGCTCTATCTTCCATTTTATCCGCTTTACCCTTCAATAAATTATCTGTTTCTACCTCTGTTACTTCCCAGCAAAGTTCCCACAGCTTATGGCATTATAGAATGGGTCACTTGTCTGACTCACGCTTATCTTTGTTACAAAAGGATTTACCTCACTTAACTTCTATGGATTATGTTGTTCCATGCTCTACATGTCATTTATCAAAACATCACAGGTTACCTTTTCCTATCAGTGACAATCACGCTTCTAAACCTTTTGAACTCATCCATTGTGACATTTGGGGACCATGTTCCCAAATGGCATATGATGGATCAAAATATTTCTTAACAATCGTTGATGACTTCACTAGATCCACTTGGGTCTATTTAATGAAAAATAAATCCCAAACTCGACCCTTACTACAATCTTTTTGCTCACTAATTGAAACACAATTCCAAACAAAACTTAAAGCTCTTCGATCTGATAATGAAAATGAATTTTCAATGACTGATTTCTTCATGCAAAAAGGAATTATCCATTAAAAAACTTGTGTGGAAACCCCCCAACAAAATAGGGCTATGGAACGCAAGCACCAACATATTTTAAATGTTACTCGTGCCTTAAAATTTCAATCCGATGTTCTCTTATCTTTTTGGAATGATTGCATTTTAACCACTACCTATCTTATTAACAGAACACCATCCCCAAATTTACAAAATCATAGCCCATACCAACTTCTTTTTCAAACCAAGCCAACCTATCAACACTTGAGAACCTTCAGGTGTCTTTGCTATGCATCTGCCTTAAAACAAAACATACACAAATTTGACTATAGAGCAAGGAAATGCATTATGCTTGGATATCCATTCAGAATCAAGGCTACAAATTATTTGATCTAAACGGCCAATCCATTTTTTACTCCAGAGATGTCGCTTTCTATGAACACATATTTCCTTCTAAAATTGTTCAATCCTCTCCCACACCTCAATTTCCATCCCTAGGTACCAACATCATCACTTAGCCCTCACAATTACAATCTAATATTCTCATATCACATTCACAATCATAGCAAGATATTATCACAGAACACACAGCAACACAATCCACTTCTTCCATCCCTTTGAATATTATCACAGATCCTCCCATTTCCCCTACTCTACCTGATATTCCATTTCAAACACAACCTCCTCCCCGCAGATCAAACAGAGCAAAAAAATCCCCTGCTGATCTTGAGGACTACTCCTGTCAACAAGTCATTGCACCCACTACTTCTCTTTCAAGCTCCAAGATCAAAGGTAATTCACTTGCTAATCATTTTTATCCCTTACATTTTGTCTTGTCCATGCTAAATTGTCTCCTAACCATGCTGCATTTGCCATTTCAATTCTTAATCACACCAAACCCTCCACTTATGCACAAGCTGTAAAAAGCTTAGACTAGCGTAATGCAATGGATAATGAGATTACTGCTCTAGAATTGAACAAGACTTGGGATGTTACTGATCTGCCTATTGGGAAGAAGACCATTGGTTCAAAATGGGTTTACAAAATTAAATACAATTAAGATGGAACCATTGAGCGGCACAAGGCACGTTTAGTTGACAAGGGATATACCTAAGAAGAAGGCCTTGATTACCATGAGACACTCTCACCCGTAGCCAAACTTGTAACGGTAAAAACCTTGCTTGTCGTGGCTGCCATAAAAGGGTGGAAACTCCATCAATTCGATGTTCATAATGCATTTTTACATGGCAATTTGTATGAAGAAGTGTATATGAAAATACCTCCTGGTTATTCAGTTCAAGGACGGAACAAGGTTTGCAAATTAAACAAAAGTATGTATGGTCTCAAACAGGCATCACGTCAATGGTATGCCAAATTCTCATCCTCCTTGTTACAATTTGGATTTACTCAATCAAAAGCTGATTATAGTCTCTTTACTAAAGGAATTGGTTCATCTTTTTTAGCATTACTTGTATATGTTGAAGATATCGTTGTAGCTTCCAATGATCACCATGGCATTTCAGCTCTCAAAGCTTTTCTAGCATCAAAATTTAAGATCAAAGATCTCAACACACTCAAGTATTTTCTTGGTTTGGAGGTAGCCCGAAACTCAAATAGCACTCAATTATGCCAAAGGAAATATTGTTTGGACATTCTTGACGATGCTGGTTTAACTGGCTACAAGCCTAGTTCAATTCCCATGGACCCCGAGTCTCAAACTTAACAAGGATGAAGGAAAATTGCTACATGATCCATCAGAATTCAGAAGGCTCGTTGGAAGACTCCTCTACTTAACAATCACACGACCTGACCTTTCATTCTCTGTCAACCTGCTCAGTCAATACATGAGTACCCCTCGGGTTCCACATCTTCAAGTAGCTTACAAGGTGCTGCATTATGTAAAGAAATCACCTGGTCAAGGATTAATATTTCCTGCATCATCTGCTTGTCAATTAACATCTTATTGTGATTCCGATTGGGCATAATGCCCGGATACAAGAAGATCTACAACTGGCTACTATTTATTTCTCTAGCAGTCACTCATTTCGTGGAAATGCAAGAAGCAAACCACCATCTCTCGCAGTTCAACTGAGGTATAGTACCAATCTATGGCTGCTACTTCTTGTGAGCTTGTCTGATTAAAGTATTTACTTGTTGATCTTATGGTTTCTCACCCTCAGCCCGCCACCCTTCACTGTGATAGCAAGTCTGCTTTACACATTGCCTCCAACCCAGTCTTCCACAAAAGGACCAAGCATATCAAATTAGATTGTCATCTAATTCGAGATAAAATTCAAGATGGTGTTATCTCAACTGCATACACACCATCTTCTTGTCAATTAGCTAATATCCTTACAAAAGCTCTCTACTCGCCATTGTTCTATTCCTTATTGCGCAAGATGGGAGTTATTGACATACACTCTCCATCTTTTTTTTGTGTGTGGGGGAGGGGGTGTTTAGATTTATCACAGCAAATGACATCACAGCAAGCCACCTTAGACAAATGCTCTAGCTCGGCTATAATATCTTAACACAATAAGGACGATTCTAGAATACCACGAGCTGTAATTCTGTTTCATACAGTCGGTACAAATTAGTTAGAATTCTGATTCCTTTATTTGATTCTTTGCAATTACTATAAATAGATAGCTCAACACGTTGTAAAGGAGTAAATCGAAAAGTGAAAGCAATATTTTCAACAATCAATTGTTTCTCTGCATTTTTGTTTGTCTCTCTCTGCTTCCCTGCAAATACCAGGGTTACCAAAACCGTTATGAGGCTTCTCTTCTCCACTTCTTTTTTTCCTTCTTTCAACCCTCCGCCGACCACGGCAGCCGCTTAGCAACCTAAGGCCGAGCCCAGCACCAACCTTTTTGTCTCAAGTACCTTTCTTGACTCTCTTTATTTTCCAATAACGCTCTTCATTCCGTTTCGTATTTACTTCTATTTACCCTTTTGGGTCATCAGTTTTTATTTATGTTATTTATAGATCCTCCTTTTTTTTTTTTTCTTTTTTTTGTTATTTCTCTAAAGTTTTGTTTTTGTTATTTGTGTCGATAAAGTTTTGATTTTGAATTTTTTTTTATTATATTGTTAACATTTTAGGCTCGAATTGTTGATCTATTTGTTAAGTTAGTTCGTGATAGATTAGAAGCCTAATTTTTGTAGATCAATCTTAAAGAGGAATAAAAGCATGTTAATGAATTTTGAAATTTATTGTGAACATAATTACCGAAGTGATTATCTGGATTTGGAGTTTTGGTTTTAGACATGGTGTGGTTTGCGTTCAACCTAACCTAAATCATCTGTGGTCGGATACTATGGTGTTTTTCCTTGATGCAATTAAAAAATTATTTGGTTATCAGTTGTATTATTGGTATTTTATCCATTGAGTATTTTTTCTATCATGTAGAGGTTTCATATTTCTCACTTTGTAATTATCTAACAAGCATTTGTGGAGGGCTGGCAACAACATATCTTTATTAATCTCGCTTGTTCATTGTCCAACAAGATTGTTAATAACTAGGTTAAATCCTCGTGACTTCTCCCACCTGGTGGTGAAGATGCATGTATTACCTCATGGGTAGAGAACCTCTCCATTGATTTCTTAGTGAAACTTCTTATGTTGTTGAGATCAGTGAGAGTTTCTTAGTGAAGTGTGGTGTCAGTGACATTAAATCAATTATCATAACGATTATATTTCTTTTATAGGAAACAAAGTGAACTATATTAGTGAGACTAAAAGGGAGAACTAGAGTGGATCACTTAAGTTTCTGTCCAAAAGAACCCCTAAAAAACATCATATCTGCACATTATAAGTAATCCCAAAAATTGTTTCCATAGTGTTTATTTTCTCTGTTATTCTGTGTATGATAATATTTGTATCAAGGTTTAATACATATTACATTCTGTTAAGAGATGATAGGTCTAGATTTTTTAGTGTTACGACTATGAGATTTAATATCAAGCTCCTTTTCAGGACTTAGTAAGCGCACGACTACTGAGGGACTCAAGGAAGCCTTTTCTAAGTTTGGTAAAGTGGTTCAAGGTTTGTTCTTCTTCTTTAAAGCTATTTAAATCCTACCTTAATGCATGGTGGACTACTAACTATTGGTGTTTCCGCTATTCACAGCTAGGGTAGTGGCTGATCGAGTGTCTGGATATTCCAAGGGGTTTAGTTTTGTAAGATATGCTACCTTGGAAGATGCTGCAAAAGGCATAGAGGGCATGAAGGGCAAGGTGAGTTGACAAGACACCATATTTATTTTGTTGAAGATTATACTAATGTTTGTATATCTGAGTCAAAGTGTTTAGGAGCAATGCTCTACTCATCTCTGTTTCTTATTTCTTATCTATTTTATTTTTCAACAATGCTCAAGTCATCTGTAGTGTCGAATATAGCTTGAAAACTTTGTAGAATAGGAAGTTCCAAAGCCCATCAATCGTGGTGTAACCATGGTCAACTTAAATGCTCACACATTGTGGCTACATTTGAGCTTCAGAAAGAAAGTAACGCATGAAATGTTAGATGAACTTGGAAAGTGGTAATGCCACAGCGGCTGAAATGTATAGGAAACTCCCAAGAGTTCTAAAAAAGTTATGTTGGTTTTTAGAGCTGGAGTATACTAAGGAAAGAGGACCAAAAACTAACGTGAGAGAGAGCTGTAGAGAGAGAAAATCTGAAATGAAATTTGCTCTGTTTTACATTCAAAAAACAGGGGTGGATTTATACAAAGCACACGCCACTGTTCCACCTAAAGCTGCAAATTTAAAATTTAAACTAAACACACCAACTAATGCACGTACAAACATATCAAAATACATCATTTTATCAACCTAATTCACCTAAACACATCACTGAAATATTTCTTAAACAGTGACCAAAAAACAACTTCTGCATGCACAGTAGCATTTCAAACCGTGGCGCCAAAATCTTGCAACTCCCACCATGTGTTGACTTCATCATTTCCAGCTTGGTATCACCATTCAACACTCCTCCTTGATATCATTGCTGGAAACACCAAGTTTGAGCTTTAAATCTTCAAACTTGGCTTTGGACAAAGCTTTGGTCATTATATCAGCAATTTGTTCTTCTCTATTAAAGAGAACTCCTCCTTCATTGCAGCTTCTCCACGCATCAGATTTGTCTGCCTCATTGTAGCTGGTTGGTTCTAACTCACCACATTGCACCTCTCATAAATTTCAGATATTGGCTTTGTACCTCAGACTGGAGCTTCATCAACTTTATCTGACTTCACTTCTTCAATCTGACTTTTGGGCATTCTATCTTGCTGGAAGCTTGGCTTGACTTTAACCTGATTTTTTTTACAGTTCCAAACAGCACGCTCATCCACCTTGACATCTCTACTAACCATGTTAGCTGAATGGTTTTGAAAAACAACCTTTCCCCACTCTACCGGGAAGTTTTTTCTTTGCATTCTAACTCTCATTAACTCATTCCCATCATATAATGACACATGCTAAGTTTTTAAAATGCAAAGAGTAATTCCTCTCAAGCATTTGTCCTACACTAAGTAGGCTTTGACTGATTTTAGGAACAAATAAAACATCAGATATAATCTTGGTACCTGACTTGGTTTGGACATAAACATTTCCCTTGCCTTTGACCTCCAGTAGCTCTCCATTTCCCACTTTAACTTTAGACTTGTAGCTTTGATCTAAGCTCACGAAATTGGACATGTTTGGTGACATATGGTTGGTGCAACCACTGTCAATTAACCACACCTCTTGATCAAAATCAGCCACACATCCTGAAGCCATAAACAACTGCTCAAGTTCTTGAGTCTGCTGTTGATTCTCCACTGCCTGGGATTGATGCTCCTGCTGCCCTCCTTTGTTCTTGCACACCCTTTCTACATGTCCAAACTGCTTACAAGACCTGCATTGTATGCCAGGCCTGAACCAACATCTATTTTCAGAGTGATTCTTTTTCTTGCAGTGAGGACAAGAAGGAAAGGTTCTCAGTCTTGCATTTTTTTCTCCTTCGTTGTTAACTTCCTCTTTTCCCTTCTCTCCAGCCATACCTCTTATTTTGGCTTGCTATCATGGCTCCTTCACTTGTGTCTTCCTGCCTCAGCAACCTCCTCTGCTCTTGTGCTTGAAGAGCATGCACAAGTTCTGCTAAGCTGATCTGGGACAGGTCTTTGGAGTCTTCAAGTGAAGAGATTTTTGCCTCAAATCTCTCAGGTAAACTGACCAAAACCTTCTCAACTATCCTCTTGTCAGTCAACTCTTCACCAAGTAGCTTAATCTTGTTCACCACATTCATCAGCCTATCCACATACTCCTTCACAGACTCAGCCTCTTGCATCTTAAGCATCTCAAATTCTCTTCTCAGGTTTAGAATTTGCATGTTGCGTGTCATATTGCTGCCCCCAAACTCCTCCTTAAGCTTATCCCAAGCCTCTTTAGGAGTTTCACACGCCATAATCCTGGTGAAGACTTGGTCTATCACTGCTGAGTGTATGTAAGATAGGGCCCTTGGTGCTTTAGACATCTCCTCTTCATGAATCCTGATTTGGTTCAGTGTGGGGTTTGCTCCCAACTGAGGAACTTGCTTCTCCTCCTCCACGTATTGCCACAACCCATGGCCTCTTAAATAAGTCTTCATCTTGACAGCCCATACATGGAACTGATCTCCATTGAAGATGGGTGGAGAAAGTGAAGCTAGAGTTGCTGCCATGAAGATGATTACGTATGGTGTTGAGTTTTGTTAAGAGGTTTTTGTTTTTCCAGGTCTTGAAAGACCACAACAGCTCTGATACCAATTGTTGGTTTTTAGAGCTGGAGTATACTAAGGAAAGAGGACCAAAAACGGACGTGAGAGAGAGTGAGAGAGAAAATCTGAACTGAAATTTGCTCTGTTTTACATTCAAAAAACAGGGGTGGATTTATACAAAGCACACGCCACTGTTCCACCTAAAGCTGCAAATTTAAAATTTAAACTAAACACACCAACTAATGCACGTACAAACATATCAAAATACATCATTTTATCAACCTAATTCACCTAAACACATCACTGAAATATTTCTTAAACAGTGACCAAAAAACAACTTCTGCATGCACAGCAGCATTTCAAACCGTGGCGCCAAAATCTTGCAACTCCCACCATGTGTTGACTTCATCATTTCCAGCATGGTATCACCATTCAACAAGTTATATGTAATTTAAGATTGCTATTCCTCATTTTCAAAAAAATCTTCCATACCTTTCTTTCAATTTCACTCAAAAAAAATGTGTCCTTC
The DNA here is from genome assembly GCA_026225825.1 of Pistacia integerrima. Lineage (NCBI taxonomy): Eukaryota > Viridiplantae > Streptophyta > Magnoliopsida > Sapindales > Anacardiaceae > Pistacia > Pistacia integerrima. Next base: position 8,499,536 of record CM047738.1, on the reverse strand, counting down.
CAAATAAAATATCTGATTCAGTGCCTGGGCACTTGGAATCTATAGGAAGTGAAAACTGTGCATCTCAATTTTTCTGAACCTCAAGTTAGCCAAGTGAGAGGGCAACTTTCGTATTTCCTCATTGGGAAAAAAAGAAAAAGAAAACGTATTGAAGTGAGAGGTGGCTCATAGATTTCTCAATTGTCTCGCAAAATGTTTGTTCAAGCTATGTTCCGTTGTGCTAAGATTGAGTTTATCACATCCTTCTACTAACTTGTTCCTTAACTGCATCCTTGTTGGGCACCTTTTTATTCTCTTCTATCCCTTTTTAATGTCCATTTTTATCAATATGTTCATTTTATGGGATGTTAATCCCCTGCTGTAATGGTAACACACATGGATATAACTTAAAATATATGTAGGAAAGGGGAAGAAAGTGATTAATGCTATAGAAACCATATCATTGTCTTCCTGTTCCTTTTCACTTCTGAATATTTGAATGGAGCCTCTGATTAAAATTTGGAATTTCATCAAAGATTTTGTTTTGAGGGATGTAGGGTTCTTATTCAAGCGAATTTAATGATGTTGTGTCATCTTGTACAGGCTAAGCTGGATTCTTTGTAAAATACTTTCTTTTTGGCTTTTTTTACCATGAGTTTTCTAGTTTTGGTAATATTATCACCTAATTTTTTAATTTCAATATTAATGTTAATTCCTTCTGCAAAAAAATAACAATAATATAGTTGATTCTCTCATTGTTGATGTTTAAGTTCTTTTTTTTAACAATCCTATTTGGGAAATGACTTCTCTATTTGTCTTTTGCAGTTTCTGGATGGGTGGGTTATATTTGCAGAATACGTAAGACCCGGAGCTCCTCCAGGGCCTCCATCTGAGAATATGTCTTCTCAATATGGCCACAACATGTCATCCCCATATGGTCGACAGTGACTCATGCGTTCATAAAACAAGATGGTAATCCTTCACACTGGCCTTTGTCAGTGAGTATTATCGATGAATGGTTCTCTATTTTCTATTGGTCGGCCTTCCATCAATTGTAACCATGCATTTTTGGGGAACATCACTTAATACGTGAACTGTGTGACGAATTCAGAAATATATTGATTTGAACTGATCCATGTTGGCAATATTATGTACAAGACTCTTAATTTGTTATCATTTGTTATAATTTTATCAGACTGTAACTTTGTTCTCACTAAACTGAAGTGAAAACTGGCTATGCATAATTAAATGATTTATGTAAGGATCATTTAGATGAAAGTGTTATTGTTTCTTTAACACAGAAAGTGAAGAAAAACAGGGTGATGTGTTCATGATATATGTGGAAAATATTTGAGATGAAGGTCGAGCCAAGTAGCTTGTGCTTTGGTGTTACATATAGTCCAGAAAAATAAAAATTTATAATGCACTAAGAAAAAAATGTGTTCTTAAAACTCAAACTACATAAAATTGAGAAACAACTTGCTAATATCAAACGAAATCTTGAAGGTTTCTTGATAGCTGATGATAACCACACCAAAGGCTGAGCTTCATTTGATCCAGAAAGCGATTCATTTCACAACACAATCATCAAGAAACTGGGAATTCTGCTGGTGGACAGAATTAGTTCAAGATTTGTTTGAAAAAATTTTCTTTCATTGGCTAGAATTTCAATCAAAGAACATTATAGTCTAATGTATTTCATCCAAACATCTTTCATAAATTTTTAATGAATTCTTAAAGCTGGTTTTAACAGTGTCAGAAATGTTCTCAATCAAATCCTTTCAACTGCAAGTCATGTAAAAGTCACCCAACATTCAACATTCACTGTTCTAGAAGTTGTCAAATAATGCTAAATCCTGAAAGTGGACCACAAAAGGCATTCTTTATGTTCCCACCTGTAAATTTCTTGAAAATCAATTTCTTCTTCAGCATCACCATCAGGATTTGATTCATTCAGTTGTAGTTTTGCCTACGCCATAACATGTCCAGATGAATTATAGCGACCCCGTGATAATGTAAACACACCAAGTAGACTCTCCATATTTATTGCATTGTTTCCAGGTGGGCCAAGAACCACCAAAACCATGGACAGAATTCTCTGAATAAACCAATTCCTGCACACCGGTTGCCCTGCCATGGAAGCAACTCAACAATTCAACTCTGAAAGTAACTCAACACTGGATATTTAGTTCCATCTCATATACGAAGACAACATATTGTTACAGCTAGATATGATACAACTTAATGCGTCTTCGTTTTTCAGCAGCTTATATGGCGTTTGATTGATTGTTTTCTTGATAAGTCGAAGGAATTTTCCAGAGAAAAAAGTTGCATCTGTCAAGATTCAAGTAACATCATCCTGGTAAGAGTCTGGTTGTGGGAATAAATTTGTATGGCTATTTATGAAAAGATTTGCAGTATCTCAACTACTTTTCTTTAGTTAATGAACATAAATTTCTAGCTTATCTTTGAAATTTTTTTTAGTTATAATACTGGTATGTCCTTTTTTGGTTCACCTTGTGCGCACCTTAACTAACCCTCAGGGACCATTAAATATTCTACAAGTCTCAATGTAGTTTAAACCTAAGAAATCAATGAAGAGAGAAAACCTTCTTGATTGTCAGGCCAACCTTAGGGTTATGATACTGGTATTTCATTTCTATAATTAAGATGCTTTTACAAAAATGTTTGGTGGTCAAGAAGGTTAATTTGCTCCTTTCATTGACTTTTTGAGTTCAAACCATCTTGGAGTCATCTACTAGACTATCACATTTATAGCTTACCTGAAATATTGGATTTGTAGGGCGTTCAATAAGAGCTTGTAAGGTGTTTAATGAGCTCCAGAGATTAATTAAAGTGCATGTAAACTGAGTCAGACACTCTGGTTATTTCAATAGTGAATGAATTTATTAATTTAGAACTGCTCCGAATAGTTCATCTATAGTTCTCATGTTGTAAAGAATAAATAGGAATTATTAATTATTATTTTCTCTGAGATATTTTTTTTATTTTATTAGTATTTTAAAATCTTGGTATCTATTGTCAAATGAACCACCTACCCTGCTAAACATAATTATCATCTAAATTGTCAATCAGATGACCTTATAATTTACATTCAATTGTCATACTAATAAAGAGTTTAATTATAGGAGTGCTTGACTTCATCACTTCATATAATTAAATTCAAAATAAAAGTTTATATTAGCCGTATACATCAAAAAATTAACCAACTTTATAATAATATATATGTAACCTACATGAATCACATGCAACATTAATATTTATTAAAAATGTTAATTACTAAGATGAGTGAACATAAGAATTAAATTATTTTATAATTGCTGACTTACATTTGAAATATTTTGCAGTTTCATATAATTTTATATAATTAAGAGAAATCTTTAATAAATTAATTAAGATATTTTAATGATAAGATAAAGAGTTAATAATTTCAAAATTGATTTCTATTGACAATTGGCTAATAATTAATTAAACCTTTCAACAATTATAAAGTCAACTAGATATCTTCTAAAAAATATTAATTATAATGCCGGCCTAGTAACGGCAGTACGAAATATTATCAGAATTTTTATATATTTATTTTAATGTTTAATGAAATGAGGATTTATTTTGTTTTATTTTTTAAAAGGTGAGGAGTAAAACTTGAGCATCCGAACTGTCAGAACTCAGAAATGGATCCACTGGGCCCGCCGTTGGATCGGCCCATTTAAACATCCTAAATTTGTAATATTCCGAAAAATCAGGGCCAATCTTATCCACAAAAAATAAATAATTAATTAATCACTCCACTCGATCTGCCTCGGCCCCTATAAATAATAAATAAAACTGAAGCAACGACCCATTACTATCCACACGACAATAACAAGAAGAACAGCAATACCACAGACGACAACAATGGAGAGCTGAGAAGTTTCTCTTCTCTGTTGTTCACTTATTCTTTTCTTCCACGTGTGGAAATTGCGGGAACATGAAGTTCTTGTTGGAGCTAGTGTCGTGTTGTGGATCACCCGAGGCGGGCGGAGCCAGTCCCGTGGCAGAGCGTGTGGAGCCGAGAGTGGAGGAAACGAGGTCGTTGATGCGCCGGAGTTACCGCCGGAAGAGACGGGGGAGGTCTAGCGGTAGCGGCGGTGCTTCGGCGGAGGAATGGAAGCCGTCGTTGTGTTCGATTTCTGAAGATTTTGTGATGGACAGGACCAAAAGCGAAAGAGAGAGAAGCTTTAAAAGGAAAAACGGTGGATCGCAGCGAGACAAAGCTCGCGTTCGTAGCTGTAGCCGCGATTTCGGGTAACTTGTTAATTTTTCCGATATTTCCTTTTCAAAATGATTATTTAGATAACGATTAATTGGGTGAGGAGATAACAAAATTACTATAGAAACAATACAATAGATTTAATCATTCGGGAACAAAATAATAAAGCAGTAAGACAGAGTGTCGTATATTTTTCAATTTCTGTTTTGAGTCTTAACATGGCATGAATTTCTATGGTGTTTGAGTTTTCATATCTTGTCTATTTATAAAAAAATTTCTTCATTTTATTTATTTATTTATTTTTATGTGCAGATTGTATTTAACAAGTTGAATTTGAACTCACTGGGTAATTTTTTTTTTTTGGTGTGTATATTTGCAGGCAGAATTCAGGGCCATCCATTATTCCCGCATTCTCTGCAACTCCATTCATGTTTTGATGGCTCTGCACTTTGATTAAAAAAATTAATCTGAAGTCCAAGATTGGATTTATATGTGAATATTTTGGTATAAATTACCATGTAGGATAATAAGTTGTGAAAAAACCTTTTTTTTTTTTTTTGTATGTGTTATCGTCAAATAGAGCAATCTCTTGATTGAATCAAAGTGCATGTATTTATGTATATATATGATGTATACATTTTATATTACTCATCTCAAATAATATTTGATCAATTACTATGATTAAATAATTAGGAAGTTATGGGGGTGATGTAGAGAAATTGTTATGAAAAAATTACCTAGAGGCACAAAACAATTTTTTTAAAGAACTCCTCGTTACTTTGGAAGTACCAAAAATACATGTCTTCGTAAAGTTGAGATCATGTATTGGGATGACATCCGCCTAATGCCGGTAGGTAGGGGTGTGCAAAAAAACCAGCCATAACTGGAACTGGCAAGTACCTGAGGTTCTGGCTCCTACTCGAAACCGGTCCTCATAGGGTTGATTCTAGTTCTAAAAAATTGGAGCCAATATTATGCGGTTTCGGTTCTAGTTCCAGTTCCACCATTGTAGGACCCGAAACCAAAATCGAAGTCGAAACTCGGATAGAAATCAAGACTGAACTATAATTTTGTAAACTTTCAAGGGTGTATTGTAATTTTTTGGGGGTGTATTTGTTATTTTTGTAAATAGTAGGGGATAATCAAAATTTTCGAGTATCGAAATTAGAACCTATGCTTCAGGTTTCGGTTTCGGACTTTTAAGAACCGGCCAATTCTGGTTCCATAGGATTTGGGCGAGTAATTGGACCCACCCACCCCCATCGGCAGGTCAAAGAAGTTGGTGACTTGATGTTGGGGGAGTCAGCACCTGAAGCCTCGGTGAATGGTGGCCGTAACTATAATAATGGTCCTCGACTAAATGATTGAACATTTTCTCAAACTTAATTTGTTAATACACTGTTCCGCTCAACCGGGCTTGGTGAATCAAACTACTCAAAAGGGTTGTGGCCAATTCTATGGAAGATGTTCAATAGTGAATGGATTTTGTTCTACTCTAGGCCTGATAGATCGAAATCTTTTAGGCCTAATAGCTTTTATAAGTACACCAACAACCCAAGTTGATCAAAGGGTTGCTCTGCATTTTCATTTGACTGAGATTGACATTTTGTGCTTATGCAGACGATGCTCATTAACAGTCTTATGGATCAATTAATGTGAATTACTTGAATCTCCATTGCATCTTTTCCAATTCATGCAACATAAAGGAGGAGGTTCCTTTTGGCAAACGGGATATTATATTGTATTTATTCAAGCTATCAGTATGGAGCTGCTAGCTTGCAGCTGCGTCTGCATCGGTTCAGTTTTAGAAGAGACTAAACTTTACTGCAAAATTTGGAATGTCAAATGGAGCTGAGAGATTTGGCTCTTAATTCAATTTGAAGTTAATTGATGGATCTTGCTGGTCCTATTTGACTCTTTGCTAACCCTCGATATCTGAGATTCACATTACAGGACAAGAAACAAAGAGAACGAGGAAAAAAAAAAAAAAAACAAAATCTTATTATGAAACCTTCTATGTTACAGTTACACAATATCATTTAGTTAAGCACCTTCTCCGTCCTCCATTCCGGCCATCGTGTCATACAGAGGCTTATTTAGTGTCTCCGGTAGATAAAATGCCAAGATTCCTCCTACAATACCACATAATGCAAAAGCTGCAAATGGTAAGGCACCTCCCAAAACCACCACAAATGGTGCTAATATTGCTCCCATCTGCGCCGCTTGTGTTGCACAACCAAGTGCAGCATTTCTCACCACTGTAGGGAACAACTCTATTGTGTATATAAACAGCAAATTGTAAGTACCCGCCATCCCAAATATTCCCAGAATTCCGCAAACCATCCTCATCACTTTCCATATCCCATCATTTTTCACCAAGCTCCCCAATAAGCAAAATAATCCACTGAACCATAATGTGCCTATTGCCAATGGCTTCCTTCCAAATTTATCTAACAGAAGTGCTGTAAGGGTGAAAGCAGGCATCTCTGCCACTGCATTGAGAAGGACAGCGAGATAAAGATTTGTTTTGAGGTTTACAACGTTTAAGCTAAGGCCATAGTACACAACTGAACACAAGAAGTTAATGGCTACTGCTAAAAACAAGCGAACTCGTGTCATTGGTGACTTAATTACGTCTAAGACAGAACCTGTTATCGCTTCTTTTGTTGCCCATTCTTCCTTGTAATTTTGTTTGTCATTAGAAGATTCATCATTTTCTTCTTCATCGAGTGCAAGGACAACCCCATCAGGCAGGTGGTGTCCATTAGACTTAGCAATGATGTGCATGAGATTCATGGCTTCATTCATTTTGCCACGAACAAGGTACCATCTAGGCGACTCATTGAGAAAAGGAAGAACCAGGATGAGGAACAAAACGGAGGGGATTGAAGAAGCAATGTAGAGAGCACGCCAGGAACGGAAAATATAAGCTATGCCTGAGAGTAAGGCTATTCCTGTTGAGAAGAAGTAGAATGTGGACATGCCAGCAGTGCCACGCTTTGTTGGGCCAACAGGTTCAGTGGCCAGAACGAAGGCGCAAAGGCCAACACCTCCAGTGCTGAAGCCAGTAAGCACACGAAGTAGGAGATAGATTAGGTAGTTTGGTGACCATGCTGTTAAGCAACCAAAAATGGCATTCAAGATACAAACTATTGTTAAAGAACCTTTTCTTCCTAGTTTTGAGTCTGACAGATGGCCAAATACTCCTGCACCTGAAAATATACATCATAAAACTTTAGTGTTAATATTTAGTTAAGTCTGGTAACTAAGACACTGTTGTACTGAAATTTAAAGTGTTCTCAGGACAATTTCATACATTCAACTTCAGATTTCCTGATCACAGATCAAATTCTGGAAGCTGAAACTGCCTAATCACAGTAACAATTATAGGCAAGCAGCATTTCCTTTGTATATTATTTAGTAGCTAGCTATAATAGCTCACATCCTAAATTACAGGATTAAGGTACAGATATTATTGGGTGGATGAACGGATAATGTGATTTTTTTTCTAGTTAAAGACTGTCTCTTAGTAACAATAGCATCTATTAAGGTGCTTTTGTGCCGAAGGAATTATATTCTCTTCCACATAAAGTTATATCAAAGAAATTCTAGTAAAATCTTGCACAAATAAATCCTTTATACTTTGTGTTTTTATATAAAAAAAGCTCCATGTATATCACTTATGAAATTTAATATATTGGTTAGGCATAGTTGTTTGCCATTCATTGAATTTAATATTTCTCGCAGCAATGAAAACAGAGCATTTTTCCAAATGGGAATATATGCAACTGAGACATAGCTCTAACAGGTATACTTCCTTGTGATGGTAAAGCAAGGAAAGTGTAATTTATGCTCTAGAAGCGTGGAGAAGCAACTCGTCAAACTAACATTTGGTGGATGGCATCATTAAAGCTACGAATTTGGCTAAAAGGCTGAAAATTATTGCGGAAAGTTGAGTTATAAATTGAGAAAAAGATAAAACAATTGCATAAACAAACAAATTTTCATTTGAAAACTAGTTCTATGCACAACGTGGTCTTCGTGTGAACCCGACCCCTTAGTCTTTACTTTCCCAATTGCACCCTCAAAAATATATCATTTTTCTAAAATCTAAACTTACACTAACATTCATATTTGTCAAAGATTTGTACAACGAGAGCATATGGACTCCATATAGAATATTCCTAGTTGCGGAGAGCAAGTGGCAAACTTAAACCAATCAAATTATATAATATTATCCTAAAGATAGTAAAAGAAACGTCTCTGAACTCAATTCTATAGCAAATCAATCAACCTCTGGTTTATCCCCACTAAAATAAGCAATAATTAAAATCTTTAACTTTTAGTTTGTTAATACATTGACATCTATGTATATATAATTCTAATGTCATAAATCTCCAAAGGGATAGGCACAACCGCACAGAAGGAACAGTTTTTTTTTTTTGGCTGTGTATGCTATGTCTTTTTGTCCATAAATACAAAAATAACATCCCATCAATAAACTTGTTTGAATCAGTCAATTAAACACAGCCCTCCAGACATCACGTGAACCCATTATCCTACCCACTCTTTCTTTTATCTCTCTGCTCTGTTCGCTTCATCCATCAATAGAAAATCTTAAAATAAATAATAACTTAGTAATCCATGTTAACATGATCTAAACTTGATAAATTATAATAAAAAATTAACATACTTCCAAGCTAAAATGATTTTTTTTTTTAAAATAAAAATAAAATAAAAGCTTACCTATCATGCAGCCACCAAAAAACAATGCCTGAACAAGCCCAACTTTGTACTTCTCTTCGCAAATAAGCCACCACTCGGCCACCGTGGAGCCCTCTTCACCACCACTCCATGTCCAGGAACCCGGTTGCAGCCCACAAAAGCTAGTCGTCGCCGCGTCACATTCCGGTCCGAGACACTTCCACTTCGGTACCCGGTCGGCGAAGATCATGACCATTGTGTGAAAAGCCTCCAGCGCCCAGGCCAAGCTTGTCAGCACGAAATGACGTAATTGCCATGGCCCGAACTCGCCGCAGTACTTTTGTAGCATGTCATCTATGCAAAGTTTCTCGGTCACCGCCTTGTTCGGCGGAGGAAGTAGCGGCCGCCGGAGGGAGGGGTCATTGCCGGGATCTAAAGCTGACGTGGATGTCATGTTTCTCGTTTACACAAAAGAAGGCGGTGGTGCTGAAAATTAATGTTCTGTAATGAAATGAAGGGACGATATATAAGTTCACCTTCGGTGGCTGTATCTTTTCCGTAAGTTTATTAGGGTACTTTAATAATTTATGTAAAAGTCCGTGTCACGTCATGAACGTGACATGTGGAAAGTAAAACAACCGTTGGATTGTTTTATTTTTTAAATATCAGGGGCACAGAGGAACGTTCTTGGAATCTTTTGGAACTTTTGAAAGAAAAAGCTGTCAACTTTTTTGCTTTAATGTGATTGGCTGCGTTTGGACTTTGGAATTCTATTTAATAGGATAGGATTTTTTTGAAAAATATTTAAATTATTTTTTAATATTTTATATTTATTAATTTAACTAAACATTCTATATAATAAAAAGTTATAAATTTATAAAAATATTTTCACCTACCCAACTATTTTTGGCAATCAACCATCACCGTTGGACAGTGATTCGAAATAACCGAAATAGTACACGATCGGTTAAATCTGACCGTTCATGTGTCAAACAGTCAAATTTACAATTAAAAATCTAGACGTTAACGATAATCAAACTGTATATTAAATCACTCAATAACCTATCTAATAATATTAAATCAAGTTGTATAACTCCAAATTTCATCGTTAAAATCAAAACTCAAACTGTCTGGATTAAACATCCATACATCCTATGCATTTGGAGTATTTAATGCTTGTGTGCACATTGTCTAAAGTCTTCTGAATTTGCGGATTGCTTAATTTGTTTTTTCTCTGCTAATTTCTTTTTTACCCCCAAAGAATTATAGTCTTATCTACATAACATAATGATCTAAAATATTCCTAAACCCTTTAATCTAACTTTCTTCTCTTCGTCTTTATTTTGCAAGACTAGACATGGCAATGTTCTCCAAAATTCCGAGGACCTGTCCCGCTCTACCCCATATGGGGTGGGGAAGCCCCGATTTTTTCGGGGATAGGGGCAAGGGTGGGGGGCGTTTTAATCCCCGTCCTCGGGGATGGGGCGGGGGTGGGTGATGTCTTTCCTCTGCCCCACCCCACCCCATATATATACACATTTTTCACTAATTCCCCTATATTTCACCTAATTATACAATTATCCTACCTATATAAACCCATATTTTCCCAATTTTCTTCACCCTAAACAATTGAACAAAAACAAACCGTAATCCATATTTATGTAAAATGAACTATGTTTAAATAATTAATTTAAGTGTTTGTCATTTAGACGAGAATTAACTATTGCGTTTGGTAATATTCAAATTAATTTATGTCTATGTAAAATTAACAGGCCGGGGACAAGCCTCCAACATGCCCATTTGGGGTGACAAAGGGGAATTCCTGTCATTTTCATGACGAGGATAGAGCAGGGGTAGGGAGTGATTTTGAGGACGAGGATGGACACGGTGATTGAGATCCCTGCCCCGCCCCGCCCCATTGCCATGCCTGTGCAAGACCCATAAAAATTGAATTCTTTCACTTAATACCTTGATCTTTCAAGACACTTGGGACTTGGGAGACATCAATTTTCTATTTCTTTCCTCAAGCCGCCACTCTCAATTATTATGTTGGAGTATGACCATAGCTAATCCCTATTGGCCATAAGACAATTTACCTTTCATCCTTACCCTAATGCCCTTAGTAAACAATAAAAATATCAATTGTTTTATGGTTAACTCACGGATAATTGATTAACTTTAAACATTAAAACAGCTGACAGCTGGACTTGTGTTTTTAATAATTTCTTTTTTCTTTTTTAGATCCAAAGATCAAACCATTTGCTTATTTGGGGAAATTATCAGAGATAGCGAGGCATCTATATGCCTAATGACAATTAAATAAGCCTTAGAATTCTCTTGTTAAGCTATAGCTAGACCCAGAAAAGATTGATTAGAACACAAGATAGACTGCAAGATGAGAAATAATGGTAATATCATTAATAAAGCTAGTGAGAAAATTAAAACATCTATAATAATCTTCATTAATTTGCTTACCCTCAGATTTTTAACCCTCAATATTATAATAGCAATTTTTGTTTTTAATTTTTTTTTAAATCTGAGGGTAGGCCTGGGCCTATCTTTAGAGAGTCTGGATTCGCCCCTGCCTGTCCGTAGATACCATTCTACACACTTCCTTCCCCACGCCTCTTTCGAGAGCGTATTTATACTTGCCTACTTATAATCCCTTCATGTATTTTTTTAATTTTTAATTAAATATAATGAATTAAGAATTTATATCTATGAATTTCAGACAAAGTTTTGAAAAATTTACACCTATCAATAAGCTTTTGCTTTTAATTACTACACCCCCTATTTCATCTTTTATTGTTCACAAACATATATTAAATTGAATAATGAAAATCAATCAAATATTAAATATATTAACCATAGAATTAATTATAATTCAATAGATTGAAGATTATAAATTAATATGACAAATTTAATTGAAATATTCGAGTTAATATAACATTATCAATTGGTTCAAGAAAGGAATTGCCATATTAGAAGTTACCAAATAGGATAAAACTTTTTGTAAAAAACTTCAACACATAAGTTTTTGATGGAAATTGGCCTACACATTTGTGAGGTTATATATTTATATTACCATAAATTTGAATTCCAGGATTTTATACAGTTTACTGATGATCTTACTAACTAAAACCTCAGCCAGTAATTTGACATGGAGCTTGAAAATTTCACATCTGTTAGGGCCAAAAATCGTCTTGGGCTTGACGAGGCCCAATAATGAAATAAACATGTTATGGCCAAGGCCTCAACCCAATCCTGATCGGGTCTACGCTTAAAATCACCTTGTGAACTACCCACTCTACTAGTTGGACTATCCTATAAGTTCAACTAAATTGGGTTCAGCTCGATAGCCTGCAACAGTCCATAAATAGGAAATCAGAATCCCATTTTATTTCTTCTTCCACTAAGATTCCAAATCTTACTTAAACTATTAAACTTAATCTTATAAGGGAAAGAAATTATATCTCTTTTATGATAGGGATTATCTCCCAAAAGAGGACTCAATGTCCTATTAGGATTCCAACCCCTTGGGTTCACTATAAAAACAGGGGCAATCTCCCATAGTCAATCTACACTATTCAAAACCATTTATTTGCTCTTAAAGTTCTTGCTCCCAAGAACCCGACGCCTCCGCCGTAGTCTTAGCTTTCGACAAGACTCTTGGTAATTCTTCTTCTCCTTAATTCTTATCAAATAATCTCTTTTAGCCTCGCTGACTTGAGCGTCGGAGTGCCTACGGCAAACACCACCCCGGTATTTTCCGGAAGCTTCACGCTTGCCCTTTTATGTGTGCAGGTCTAGCGGATTGTCAGTGGCCTCAACCTCACGGGATCTGACTCTATTTTTATAACAGTAGATTTTTTGCATCTACAATTTGACGTCCACCGTGGGGCCTTTGACAATCATCCCTCCGTCAGTGACCTGCTCACCAAAGAATCCTTCCTTGGCTGAAAGTCAATGACTCAAATTCATCCACCCATAGTTGTTAGGCCCGGCGAGGACCCAACAAGAACTACCTATATTCGGTTCGACCAACAAGTCAACTATGCTGAGTGGCGTTCTCCATTAGGCTCAGATTTCTTTGATTGACCCAAGAAAAGTTGTTCTCTGAAGCATACAAAAACTCCTTCATTCAACTCGGGTATAACCCCTCAGTACTTTACCTTGAATTAATCAACCTCAACAGCACCAGGAACGATCACTTGGCTCTGACTGTCTTGATTGAGCCGAGAGGTGTAGGATGTGGTAGAGATGTCAAGGGCTCATAGTATATTGCTTGCTCATGGCCCAACAACGTTTACTTGGCTCATTCAAATATTCGAGAATACAATCTCCACTCGACACGGCTTATATCACACCCCCCAATTCCGACTGAATCAGCTTACTCATGCTCCGGGAGAAAGTAGCTACGAACCCATTCAAACAGATTATCACGATCGCGTTCGACTCGGCAGTCACTAAGCACAATACACTCTGTCGGCTAAGTTTAATTTATCTATACCACAGCCACTCAAGGCATCCCACTTGATTCATCCGAAGTCTGAACCAACTTCAAGTAGTATAATCTCCTCAGCCACTCGGTCCACCTAAAGACAAAAGTCGCCTCTTCAAGATGGACGTGTCAGACTTTGCATTAGGCTTGGAAAGAAAAAAAAAAAATTTTATTTCTTCGTTGTTCTATCCAAAGGTCTACTGCATCACGGCATACACGCGTCTGTAATATCACACTTTGACAAGCTGAAGCATGGACATGAAGACTCCCAAAAAGAATGATTACTTTCATTAAATGAAAGAATGCCATTTTTATTTTTTTAGTTTTTCTTACCTTGGCCTAGCTTTGACTTCTTTGGTTGGACTTCTATGACTTCCTTTCACTTTTCCTCCACTCAGCTAGTCAATTAGGATAGCTTATATCCACTCAGTCCAGCAAGCATGGGCGGCAACACATAAAAGGGAAAAGCTCTCATATCCATTCAGCATGCTTAAGACGATGCAACAGGACGAGTCACCAAACACCTCATTTGCTTGTTGCTTAAAACATGCGTGCCAGGCATGTTACTTCTCCAAGTAAGATTATCCTTCCCTTGGTCTTGCATCACTTCTCCATGCGGCTTGTTACTTGATACATGCATGACATTTTCCATTTGAGTTTTATCTTTCATTTGGTTTAGCACATGCACGCCATTACTTCTTTTATTCAATTTATTATGAATAACTGTACACCATGCGAGATATCATATGAAGTTGTTTTAAATCGTCTCCTGTGATCACCTTCAATCGGCCCATATCGATTTATTGATTTACACCTTCAGATCAACTCTGTTCGATTCACTGATTTACACCTTCGGATCGACTCTGCTTGATTCACTGATTTACACATTCGGATCGGTCCTGTCCGATCTATGGATTTACACCTTCTGATCGACCCTGCTCGATCCACAGATCTACACCTTTGAATCACGAGTTACACCTTTGAATCGGCCCTGCCCGATTCATGAGTTTACACCTTCGATCGGCCCAGCCCGATTCATAAGTTTACACATTTGATTAAATCTACTCTCTAAGCTAAATACTCTTTAACTTAGAGAGTGGAGGGCTAGCTGTTAGGGCCAAAAATCGTCTTGGGCTTGACGAGGCCCAATAACGAAATAAACATGTCATGGCCCAAGGCCTCAACCAAATCCCGATCGGGCCTACGCTTAAAATCACCTTGTGAACTACCCACTCTACTAGTTGGGCTATCCTATAAGTTAAACTAAATTGGGTTTCATCTCGATAGCCTGCAACAGTCCATAAATAGGAAATCAGAATCCCATTCTATTTCTTCTTCTACTAAGATTCCAAATCTTACTTAAACTATTAAACTTAATCTGATAAGGGAAAGAAATTATATCTCTTTTATGATAGAGATTATCTCCCAAAAGAGGACTCAATGTCCTACTAGGATTCCAACCCCTTGGGTTCACTACAAAAACAGGGGCAATCTCCCATAGTCAATCTACACTATTCAAAACCATTTATTTACTCCTAAAGTTCTTGCTCCCAAGAACCCGACGCCTCCGCCGTAATCTTAGCTTTCGACAAGACTCCTGGTAATTCTTCTTCTCCTTAATTCTTATTAAATAATCTCTTTCAGCCTTGCTGACTTGAGCGTCGGAGTGCCTATGGCAAACACCACCCGGTGTTTTTCGGAAGCTTCACGCTTGACCTTTCATGTGTGTAGGTCCAATAGATTGTCAGTGGTCTCGACCTTACGGGATTAGACCTTTAGTTTCATGACGATAGATTTTTTGCATCTACAACATCCTTGAAGCCTTTGGTTTATTCGCATAGAAGAGATGTTTCTGATCGATTATGTTGATTTTTTTTATATATTCTTGTTTGTTTGATTCACTACATTTCATCACTTTATGTCTTGTCCGAAGCAAACGCTTGTTGGGTTCCTTTCATTTTGTGAGCTTTGTTTGAATTTAGTATTAAAGTCTTTATATTTAGAAAATTTTCTTGACGGGCTGTGTTCATTTTGTTGAAAGTTTTTTATCTTGTTGTTTGATTAATTCACTGCACTTGACCACTTCATGTCTTGTTTGAAGCAAAAAACTTGCTAGTTTCGTTCATTTTGTAAGCTTTGTTTGGTATTATCATTAAGTTGTTATTTTTAATAAAGAAATGCCTTAATGGTTTTTCTTCATTCTGTTGAAATTTATTGATATTATAGCTTGATTAATTCTTTCCATGTGACCACTTCATGTCTTGTTTTAACCAAAACCCTTGCTGGATTTGTTTCATTTTATGTGCTTTGTTTAGTATTATCATTAAAGTTGCTTATTAGATAATTCCTTTGATGGGTATTGGGTTGTGTTTATTTTTTTAAAAGTTTTTGATATTTGTTGTCTTGTTAATCTTGTATGTATGTACTCTAAAAAACATGGTAAAGGAAATTATATGCGCAATATAATTTACACCTTACAAAGTCAATATTGTTTTGGTAACTCAGAGTGTTTGCTAAATGCCACACTTATAAAATTAAATGTAAAACTTTTAATGAAATTGAATTTCTAATATGATATAGTTTTCAGTATTTCTTATTTCTTATTTCTATATATTTTATATTTAAAATTTTCTGCTTTTTACTTCTAATTTGGTGTTTGGTAAATTGTTATTGTAATGTGTTTATGTGTGTTCAACTCCCCGAGTTTAATTTGCAAATGTAAATTGGGAAGGGGAAGATTTAATCTTTTGAGCCATAGTTCTTGAACCTTGAGCAAAAATAGTATTGGACCCTTTTGATCTCTTTTCCCCTAAGCATTTCTTTAGTGTTTTTTTCTTTGAATCAAATTAGTTCTTTGGAAATCTTGATTGGTTGCCATGTTGATCCGTAGAGCAAGGGTGCTTTTCCTTTTACTTTGTTGACTAGTGTGCGTCTAACACTTTTTCAAGTTTCAATGTGATTATTAAATTTAGTTTTACTTTTTGATTGTGTGGCTTATGGTGCTAATGTAATCCATTAAACTTCAAAATTGGATCCAATTTACAATTCAGAGTCTTTTAGCTTTTGTCCTGATGTGAAGGTTACTTTCACCGAAGAAAAAGGTTGCTTTTGGCGGACTGGTAATCGCTGGCATGCACCAACTTTCACTGCGAATATGGCATTTGTAAGAGCAGTTTCACAAACTGGGATGTCTCTTTTTACCGTGAAAAGCCCGTATTTGTTAAACTTATAAATTATATGTGTACATGTGATCTGCATACATATTAATTATCAGACTTGAGTTTTGGCTTGTTTCATTTAAAATATGTGTGTACAATAGTTTGTATTCTCACTCTTGTTTCAGATATTTGCAATCAGTATGAGTTACATGACTGAAAAGTAAAAAAAATATTGTTTATCTTTATCTCTCACTTTTTAAGACTATTTTTACATATGTCATAACATCCTTAAGTGGTCATAGGGAATAAAGTACTTTTCCTAATTTGCTTTGTGGTTAAAACCAAAAAGAAGGAAAACTTTCCTTATTTGGACAAACATGCGGCAGTCCCATGTTAGCTGAATTGACACTATATTGTTGAGCAAGAAATCATTCATTATATAATACCCCTTCTTGTGTGTATAAATCTAACCTTATGACTTTTTGTTTCATTGTACTATGATTTTCTTAGAGTATTTTTCTCTCTTAAGGTTCAAGGTTCATTTCCATATTTTATGTCAAAATCTCACCATATCAAACATGTTATTGATGGCTTTTGGAACATGGTTCATTTGCTGATGCTGGTGCGTGACATTGGTGGTTGAAGTTTAGTGGTTCACAAGCTGTTCACGGGTGTGTTCTCGGTGTGAAGAAGATTCAAAGGAGTTGCTACATGTTAAGGATTCAGAGTGTGGTGCTAAGTGTAAAGTTAATCAGAAAGTTCTTTTTACTGTAACTTAGATCAGCTTGGAACCATATCTTCTAATGTGTTTTTAACTTAGTGGATTGCTTCGATCTGGACAAGGTCCCATGGATGTAGGTTAAAAGTGAATTTAGCCGAATCATGTATATAACTGTGTTCTTTATATTCCGCACTTGTGTTTGATATGTTCAAATTGGAAATGCTTAATCTACTTGATAAATTTTCCGCTGTACTTAAAATGGGTAACCACACTCACTAACGTGAGTTAAATCTCCAACTCTCTCCCTAACAAGTGGTATCCGAGCATGTTCTGATAAGTTGCTTCAGTTGGTCCTTACTCATTATGATTATTTCCCGAAATTAGAAAGGAAAAATAATTTATTTCCGAGCATGGGAAATTGGAAATTAGAAAGGAAAAATGATTTATTTCCCGAAAAAATTCACTGCTATTATTCTATCAATTTTTAAGGCTACTATAAGTAGGGGTGTTCAAAAGAACCGGTTGGAACCGGAACCATCGGGTATCCTGAGTTTGGTTCCGGTTCCTACCCAGAACCGTATCGAATAGGGTAGGTTCCGGTTTCAAATTTTTGGAACCATTCTTGTCTTATACAGAATGGTTCAGGTTCCAGGTTCTTATAGTTAGGAACCAGAACGGGAACCAAGAACCGAGACTAATATAAAATAAAATTAAAGATTAGGGGGGTTAATAAAAACTTTTGTAGAAAAAGTAATGTGAATACATTTATATTTATATTTAATAACATTTAAAGTAAGTTGGTTTGCCTTTTGAGAATCTACCTTTACAAAGTAATGGAGTTTGTAATTTTGAATTTATAATTTGTAATTTTATTTTTGTTAGCAAGTGCCAGGTGATGGGGTATTTGTAAGTTTTTAAGGGTTTTTTTTCTATTTTAAAAACTTTTGAGGGGTCATGTAATTTTACAGGGTACCCAGGACTGGAACCGGAACCGTTGTTACAAGTTCTGGTTCTGGGTACCTAGGAACCTGAACCGTCGGTTTCAGTTTTGGTTCCAAATTTTAAGGAACCGTTGGTTCCGGTTCCTTCAAAAAATACAAGGTACCCGGAACCGAACACTCCTATCTATAAGAGCTTTTGTTCACAGCAGAAGTACTACAGCTCCTGCCATACAATTTTTCTGAAATTTCTTGATTTCTTCTGTAAAAGTTTCATATATTATCATCAGTCTAATCCCTATTTCTTCTTAGCCATCTTTTGGTGAACTCAGAATCCACTACTAGAGCTGATTTTCCAGATTGTTTTTGGAAAAAAAAAAAAAAAAGCCTTCTTCCAGCTTATACCAGGTACAGAGATCACAACCTAGCAAATGACTTTCAGAAATACGGGGTTATCTAAATTCTTCTCTAATTTTTAACAGCTGAGTAAAGGAAGAGAATAGTTGTTGAATGATGATGGCTAGTGTCCGCAAACAATTTGAACAGGAATCACAAATTAAAGAAAAAGTAGAAAAATTTGAAAAAGCCAACATGGTTATAAGAAATGGGAGTAGAAACAATGAATTAAGATTATTGGAAAAAGATATTGGAGTAGTTCTAGTTCATAGAGCAAGAGTGGGTGGTGATTAAATTAATGAGCTAATTAGAAACTGAAATTTGTCAATAGTTCAGTATTGAAGAACCCTTAGACACGGAAAAGAGAATAGGAACATAATGATATTTCCTGGAATCATGTCTAATTGTCTAGTCCACAATCAACAAATTCTTTGTATATTTATTTATGCACCTATCGTCTATCGTCTATCGTCTATCATCTTTACTTCTCATCTCTCTCAACAATTAACATGTGGAGGATATCTTCAACTCTAAATTCTTCATTGCCTTTAAAAACCTTAATACGCATTAATTGTTTTCTTAAACTCCTTTCCATGTTTCCTATAATCTATGCCACCACTGTTACGTACGATATAAATATTTATATTATATAACTCAAATTTTGATTCATTCACTTCAGCATCAAAGAATTAAGATTGGATTTGTTTTTGCTTTTCGATTACTATTACAATTAGGATTAATCAACATTAAAGAACTATCTTTCCTATTTTTTGTCAAAGATGATACAGTAATCTTCGAACTCATTCTAAGGATAACTTTTTATCATTGAATTATACAGTTTAGAATTATATTTTTATAATTTGATACAATCAAATTCAATTGCGCTCTTCAAGGCCTAACGTCCCCGTAATTATGTGGTAGTTTATACTATGAATTAACACTAAATGGTTTGTAAATAATGAGGTGTTACTGATTATAATTTTAAATTATATGATCAATAGAACTATTGAAGCACAAATCAGAAAATTTTAACAATAACATTCAATCATGAACATCATTACAGATTGAGATAGATTATCTAGTAGAGAATAACGTGAAAAATATATCTTCACTGAAATTGAAGTACTGATTTATTTAGGCAAACAACAAAACATATCTAGAGAATAACGTGCTAAATGTATCTTCACTGAAAGTAAAGCACAGATTTATTTAGGCAAACAAAAGAGCTATATATGCAGCTGGTTCATACTTCAAGGGAAATTGGGTTCACAAGCAAGGAAGCGATGTCCTTTTTTAGTTTATAAGAGTTGGTGTAGGTATCATCATCCTTGTATATAACATCCATGGCCCTTGAAAGATTTAGAATGCGCTTGAGAAGGGGCGCTGGTACCGCTGTTGGTTTCAGGAACTCTTGATTTGTATCTTTCCAAGCATTTGAAATTTCTTTGCTGAACAGTTTAATTACTTCTTCCTCGGAAATTCCATGCTGTATCATGTAACATTCCACACCTGAGGCGACATGTTTTCTCTTTTGCTCAAACTGCAAATATAGATATATTCAGTTTAATTTAGAATAAGTTGGACCTTATCCGAGAAACCCAACGGAATTCAAAATTAAGTAATGTTAGATTGTACCTTATGGGACACTATGTCATCCATGAGTCTGCAAATAATTGTTGAAGCTGTGATAATTTTAGGGTCATTGGCGAGCCAATCAAAGGCCTTCTTATCAGCAATCTGGCCCATGCCGAGGAAAGAAGTTGTTGCCAACATTTTGTATGTAGTAGTTACAAGTGAAACCTTCAAATATTCCTCCACTGTTGGAATATAGCCTTCATTGCACCACTTGGCTTCAACAAAGTATGCTTGGACCAATGTTTTCATCTGGAACTCAAAAAGTTGTTATATTCAGGCAAAACAACCTCTTATTAGTTAAGTAAATTAGGGTCATTAAATATACAAATAGCTTGCCTCTTCTATTGCATAATCAATACAATATGATCTTCCTTCCTTTGAAATCTCCTCCTCAGCTTCAGTGTAAACGTCTAAGAGTGCCTGATAAATCAGTTTCATGTATTCTGGAAGTACATCTATAGCACTATTGTCCCACCTGAATATCAAGTAAAAACATTGCCATTCTTATTCTTATATAAGCGGAAATTAGTTAGGAGATGATTAGCTAGAAAGAAAATAGTGATTAATTAAAAGGTAAAAGTTATAACTATTGTATATGAAGAATATTTTTCTCTAATATTTGACCTTTTGATAGCATCAGTAAAAAGCTCAAGTTCTTCACGGGTGCCATAGGCATCGTAAGTATCGTCTAGAAGGGATGCAATGGCTATTACTTTGGTCAGAATCCTTCTTGCTAAGGCATATTGAGGCTCAAAGTACACACCCATTATCCAGAAATAGAGTTCTACAATTCTGTCTCTGGCATATGGCAGCTTTGTTTCAACATCTAAACTTTTCCACCACCTGGGATGCAAGTCAAAGCTTAATTTCTAGTAATTAATTCCATAAACCTTTGGTGTCTTGAAGTAGTTTAAGAACTTACTTGGTGATACTGCTTAGCTCCTTCTGGTGCTGTACCTGTAACATGTTGAAATCTAATGTAGCAAACTTCAGTATTGTTCGATTCTGTGGATTCGCATCTCCTGAGTAGATATTGATGTAATGCCTTGCCTCCATTCTTGGTAATCCTTTGCGGATGGGCCTGTTCAAGGCACGAGTTATTTGTTCTGCAAGCTCAGCACTTACTTGAGTAACCATTGACTCAAGGTGAGCTTTTGTGAAAGCTATAGCTTCATCCAGGACATCCTCTCCACGTACGCCAAGATGCGCAGCCTCATACAGACTTAGCATGCCCGATACATCATTGATTAAGGATTCCTTGAACTTTCCTCGTTCATCTTTAAATTTGATAAATATATCTGTTTAATGATGAAAATTTTATTATCCAAAGAGCATAGGTTCAATTCAGGCAAAAATTAATAAGATATATATATATATATATATATGAGAAAGTATATATACCACATGGAACATTGTATCCTTGCTGTCTAAGCAACCGAAATCGCAGAGCAACATTGCATAGATTCCTATCATCGGCGCAGTGTTCATGATATAGTTCTTCTAATGCATCTTCTATCTCTTTCTCGAAATGATAATCTACTCCCAAGCGTTGGACAACATCAATCAAGCATAATTTCTGAAAAGTCTTATCGGTGGTTGATATTAACATCCTTCTAACCTCTTGCTTCAGTCCTTGGAATTCTTGTTCAGTTGTAGCATCAATGGTCTAAACAAGAATTTGACAGAGAAATTAAAAAAAAGAAAAAAAAGTACGAACTATAAAACAAAGATTAAATAACTTTCATAACTAAATGAACCATGAATTAATACAAATACTGATCTTATCTACTTTAACTTGGATAAACTAATAGCAACAATATTAATTTAGATACTAGAAAGATCATAAAAACCAATAATTTCGATACTCAAGACTAAATGATGAATTAGATATACCACAAAATCAGAAGCATATGAGAGGAAATGACTCCCCCAAATGCTGGGATGATATGTAGTTGTAGGACGGTTAATATTGGTTGTAGCAACGACTGCTAAAACTTCTGCATGAGCATCCATTAATTTTCTTCTTCTCTTGCAATTTGTTAGGAAAATAAGGTGAGCTTAAAGAGTTTGGTTTTTGTGCTTAAGGGGTTGTGTGAGCGAAAGAGTAATGTTTATTGAGGTATATATATAGGAAATTTCGAAGGTTGCATGGATTAACTAGTCATCAAGAAAAAAATCGTCATCTATGGACAAAGGAAAAGAATAGAGAAAAGTTCAACATCATGCAACAGTAATATACTAATAAATTATTATTCGCATCAAAGCAAATATGTAAAACATGCTCTAACTTTTTGAATTATTGAAGTAATAACTAATGTTGGGTGACACATACATGCAAATTGCCAATATCTATCTGAATTTTGAGTAGGGTTATTTATAGTAAAATGAGGTGAGCTTAATGAGTTTAATGAATTTTTTGGGAAAATAAGGTGCAGTTAATGAGTTTGGTTTTTGTGCCTAAGGGTTTGTGTGGCGAAAGAGTAAGGTATTTATAGGAAATTTTGAAGGTTGCATGGATTAACTGCTATAGACTAACTTTCGTTTTCATCAAAGCAAATGTGTAAAGGTGCTCTAACATATGTAAAGCAAATATGTAAAGCAAAACGTGCTCTAACATATATAAAAGGTGCTCTAACTTTTTGAATTATTCGAAGTAATAAATAATGATGGTGACACATACATGCAACTTGCCAATATCTAACTGGTTTGACCTTTTTTTTTTTTTTTTTTTTTTTTATAGTGAGTACCCGCTGTTTCTAGAAATATGACCTTAAACCCAGTTTTTTACGGAGTGTTAGGTTGTTGTGTTTAAGTTTGAAGGAAATTAGTGACGTTATTTTTATGTGTCAAAATTCAATTAATCTAATATCTAAAATTTGTCAATAATGTTGAGAGGTTAACAAATGTGATAGATATCTCTTCTGTAACTTAAATATAATACCCATTGAGTATAATTAATCATAGTGATTAAAGAGTTTATCATGCGAGGGGAGAGGTTTAATATATTGTTTAATAGTTAAAAATTAAAATTACTAAATTATTGATAAATTTAAAGGTTAAATTGATGACATTTCTGAAACCAGCTGTTAAAAAAAAAAAAAAACACAAGGGTCGGGGTCGTAATTTTGAAACCAGTGAGGACTTACTATAAGCAAGACCAAGCACACATGATTAGACTCTCAATTTTGAAACAACAGATACTAATTACAAAATCATCAAACACGTAAGGGTTTATAATAAATAGCCCAAGATAGAGTAAAATATACAAGTTGGGGGCTTTTACACGTGCTTAATTTATTCTTCCAAAAAAAAAAAAATCAAATTTCTCATCAATTGAAGTCCCTTAGCTATAATTTACTTCAATCACTTATCTTTCTATGTAATTGTCAATATCTTTTTCTTCAGGAAATTCTCATTCTTAAATTATATATTATGTGTACATAAACTCAAAAATTTTGTACATTAAAATCTATTCAAATTTTAAACACATTTCACACTGTGAACAAATTAACACAACGCCTGGGTTAATTCTGAAGCGGGGCTTCTGTTTATTGCAGGAGAAATTGACATGTTAGATGTGATATATACCTGATTTTATAATGTAAAAAGATAGCACATGAAAGATTTGGATTTTGGAGGAAGATTTAGGCCGATTACCTAAAGCAAAATGCACTAACATTTTATAATTATATGCATCAACATGATGAATGACTGAACAAATCCAAATACAGTGCTGATATATCACTAAATTTTCATATGTAAGCAGATATAGTGATGGTGATAGAGACTTGCAATGCAATGGTTAAATTATAATTAACTCACACATATATAAATAAATCATGGGTCCAAATAAAGTAAACATTGATAATATTATACAATTCAGCTAATTGACATAATGTTTACAATCATCCTCATGTTGAAAGAAAACGTTTTAATTATGGAAAGAATTGGGAATAACACACACACACACACATATATATATAGGTCTGTCCTCAGGACACCCGCATTCAACTTGATCCATATTATTATTATGTAAAATTATAATTAAATCCAACTTTATTTAATACTCCCCCTAAAAAAAATAATGGTTTAATGACATTTTTCCATCTGCAGACTTTTAAAATACAATTTTACTATTCAAATTTATATTCCGACAGTAAATAAGGAGTAAACTCAATTTAGACTATTAGGACTTTTGGAGAGGGGAAGTCGGTAAGTTTTTTAGTGGTGAAATGTTAGATTTTGAGTGTTGGAATTAATCGGAATTTGATTCGGGTGGAGTGACTGTGTAAACTTTAATTGCTTGATTGCCGATGATTAATGAGGTCGGCGAGATTGAGGTTTGAGGGATTTTGGTGAATGATGATCGAGGAAGAAAATGATGGTGGTGTAGGGTCATAACGATACCGAGTCGGAAGTAGAATATAAATTTAGATAATAAAGTGATATTTTAAAAGTCTATATATGAGAAAATGTCATTAAACTATTATTGAAGTGAAAAAAAGTCATTTACTCTATAGTCTATATGACTTAATCACAAGATAAAAGTAGTACGAGACGAGAGTGTTTATCCTGACCTTTATAAATTGTAATTATAAAATGTGTGGAGAAGGAGATTTGTGCGTTTACATTCGGAGAGCAGAAGAACGGAAGAAGGAAAATAACAATGAGTTGGCCACCTTCTTTCCTCTTTTATTATTTTCCTTCCTTTTACGGAAATACTCACTTCCACTTGTCCCCTTCGTACCTAACCCACTTGTTCTATTTATTTATTTGTATTTGTATTTGTTTTTAATTTTAGTAACCAATTTGTTGCATGTAAGTGTACATATATTTTAATTAATTTGCTTTTGCCTGTTAAACTGTTTCTGTATAGATAATTATAAGGTGTTGATTTCAATCAAGAAGATATCCCTTTAATCAATCTTCTTAAAAGATAAAAATATTTTAGAGGGTGATGATTCCCTTGATATAAACATATGTTTTCTTATTATTGGTCTGTACTTAGAAATAAAGTGATCGATGTTGGTGAAATTCTATATAATCTTGGGCTCTTGGCCCATATATCCTTTTAAGCCACATGGTAAGATTCCAAGAAAATAAAGGTTTTTATTACAACAATACAATATTCTTTATATTGTGATTCAGATATGCTGAGGGTAAATAATGTATATATGTATACATATATTGTACCATGGCTTTGAAATGGACTGAAAATATTACATGTTATTATTGTAATAGACAATATTACATTTATAACTCAATTTCACAATTTTTTTCTCACAACCATTACATGGTCAGCTCCCAGATTTTTGCTTTTGAATTTCTCAAAATTCAAAATTCATAAGTAAAAATCCGGGAGCTGTTACATAGGCCGGGACGGAAGGGGGGACCCTCCTTGAGTTTTAATTTTTTTTGCTAAGTTTTTAAAAAATTGTTCTTATATTAAAAGTAAAATGCCAAAATACAAGTATGGTTTTCTCCCCCCTATCAAGCCAACAAGCCCCTTTTTTCTTCAATTTTTTAGGTAATACATTTTATATTTGTATTCTTTTATTTTGAAAGTTTAAGGTTAAAATATAGATTAAGATTTAAGAAGATGAAATTGCCATTCGGATCGCAAATTGTATCCATTTTTTATTTATTTGTTATGATATATTGAAGTTAGAGGAAGCAAGAAGATAATTTTTAAAGTTATTTTGGAGTTGGCCTTGAGACCACATTGTTTTATCAATTTTGGACGGTTTTATGTTTTTTTTATTTTTTTTTTATATGGAGAAGATGGGTTAAAGGGACTACATTATTTTATCCATTTTTATATTTGTTATAAAAAAAATGTTTGATTCAAATGAGAGTTAACTTTAATTGTTTTACAAGTATTATGAAAAAGTGGATTTAATTGTACAAGTGTTTGGTTATTTGAATAGAATTTTTATACACATATCAATTCCATTTAAGCCCATTTATATAATGTAAGATCAATTTAAAAAAATATTATATTAAAATCTATTTCAATTTACTTTAATTTAATTTTTGTTAAAGTATTTAAAAATTAAAAAAAAGAAAGAGATATACTTGTGTGTGTATGTGTCGTTAGAGTACTTTAACTTATTAGCTTTATAAGTTTGTATAGTAGTTGTGATTTCACTTATATTAATAATTATTATCGTATACATAGATTATTGTTATTGTTTGGTTTATATTGAGTACCTAACTTATTTTGTTGTATTTTTCTTTATTAAGTAATAATGTATTGTTGTGTATATAGAAAAATATGTATTTGATAGTATTGATAATAAAATCATTATACAATACTTTCAAAAGATGAAATCTCATCGAGGATAATTATAAATGTATTAGTTAATGAGAATTTTATAAATATAAAATTTGTGTTTATTTTAATTTAAAATTGTATTGTTCTTCCAACTTTGACTCCCTTACGTTTTATTTTTGGTTATGTCTTTATACGTAAGGGTTGTGAGAAAGAGTTTGTGAGATTAGATTGTGAGCTAATCTTTATTGTATTGCAATTAGTTTATATTTGGAATACATCTCTTGTAAAGAGGTATTTATAGGCAGAGCAAACGGTCAACTAGCTAACAGTAGAAATTAAATAACTGGATCCTGGATGATAGCATTATATATAAATGTTTTCAACAGAACAAGTTTATTTTATTATTGCTTGAAAACACAGTAGATTCGTATAGAAGATAATTGATGAATATTAGTAAACTTTAGAGCTGTACGGGGTCCCTGAGCAATGAGGCAACATGGTCTTTTGTCAAATAAGAATTGGTGTAGCAGTCATCATCTTTGTAGAGAAGGTCTATTACACGTGTAAAATTAAGAATCCGTTCAAGCAGAGGCAGTGGAAAAGCAGTTGGTTTAAGGAAAGCTTCATTTATATCTTTCCATGCATTTGCTATTTGCTCACGAAACACTTTAAGTGTCTCTTCTTCCGAAACACTGTAGACGTAAAAATCTACCTGTACGGAAGGAGGGTCTGATCCCGTGAGGTCAAGGCCACTAGCGATCTGCAGCACCTGCACACGTAGAGAAACACACGCGTGAAGCGACGAGCCCGAGGTGGTGTTTGCCGCGAGCACTCCGCCTTCAAGTCGGTAAAGGTGAAAGGGGCTAATATAGTGAGGGCTAAGGAATAAGAGATTACCGGAAGTCTAGTCGGGGACTGTGACTACGGCGAATTAGTGACACTCGAGTGAAGAGTCTCGGGTGTAAAGGCGTAATGTTGATCTTTCCTGTGAGAGGGCTGGTCTGTTTATATAGTGGCCGTCTGGTCTCCCAATCTTGGTAGAAGTAGGGAGTCCTAGTACGACTCTGATGCAAACCCTAGAAGAATTAGGGTTGTGGTAAGCTGCCTTACCAGTGTCCGTATAGGAAGGTGATTCTGATTAGGAGAGTAACTCCGAGTAGGAAAGTGATCAGGAATAGGAAGGTGACCTTGAATGGGAGATTGATCAGGAAGTAGGAAGGTATTCGAGGGGGTTGTGGGCTTTGGATTTGTCCATGGACCTAGGACATGGGCCAGGTTTGAGAGGCTTGTGCCCGCTCAGTTTGGGCCGGTTTGTTCCTCGTGTTAGAAGAGAACTAACATGGCGTGGGCCTTTGCAGGACTGGGCTTGGTCCTCCTTCGCTAATGGTCCTTTTTCCCTATTTGGGCCAAGGACGATTTTTGGCCCTAACAGTTTGTCCCCCACTCTTTGAGTTGAGAGTAACTCAAGTCAGAGTAGGTTATGTAAAAGCGAGCTCGGTCTTCCCTCATGGGCCAGGGCGATCATTGGAAGAAGAGTTGGCCAAGCGCAAGTGATTTGATTGGGTCTTGGGCGGCATGCATTCCTGAACAAGAGCGTGCCACCAAGCGTTGTGCCTGATCGGTTCGCTGGGCCGAAGAGCCGAAAGTTAGGTTAGGTCGCTCGGTGTGTTCGCTCGCTTATCGCGGTAACATCGCGATGGGCGGTTACTCGTCTGTCAGGGTCGGGCGAATCCCGGGGAAGTTTCTGGAGAGACCCATTCGGTCGGGAGCGTAGAGGGCGGCCAGGATAGGTTAGGGAGACCGAACATGTTGACCTCTTGTTCGCCTCGGATGGGTGAATGGGCGAAGCTTGATGTCTTCCTGAGATTTTAACTCGGGCTACGCCCGAGCTCGTGCGTCTATCGTTCGGGCCTTAGGGCGGTTGAATGCGAGGCGTCAGAAGGCTCGACCTAAGAAACTTAGTCGGTGGGGCGGGTTCCGAACGTCTAGCACATTATTGGGGCGAATACGGACGCGTGTCGAACATTTTCTTGGATATTAAGATTGAGTCGGCCAGGGGGGTCGGGCGACCGAGTGGAACTAATATTTCATGAGCCTTGGCTTTCCAACCGTTCGTTAAATGCATTATAGGAGGGTGAGATGGCAAGGCGATCGGCCAGGGTGAGAAGGATATACTGTTCGGTCGCGAAGACGGGGCGAAGGAACATGGTTCGTGCAGGGTGCGATCTTAGGTGCCACGGTTTGTGACACGCGTTCGGTGGGGATTGATTCCTCTTTTTGAGGCGGGAAAAGCGAAAGGTGTTACGGCCGTACGCGGTGGAGCCACGCCAGTGTGCATTTTCGTCGAGGTCCCTTACATATAAAACTGAAGAATGGTCCGTTCATATTCCATTTATATTTCTTCTGCAACTTGGTCCTTTCTCTCTCCTTTCCAGTTTTCGTTTTCGTTTCAGTTTTTCTTTGCAGCGGTGGTTTCCTTCGTTAGTCTCAGGGACGACTTTACGGTGAGTCTTGTTCCTTTTCAATTTGTTTAGTGCATGCGTTTTTGGTTTTGTTTTGGAGGAAACTAGATCTGAGTTTTTAGGGAAAAGAGACTTTTTTTTGTTCCTAGTTTTGAAGTTTTGGGAATTTTGAGGGGGTTCGAGATGTTCGGTCGGCGTATTTTTCACAGCGTTGATGATGCGGGATTTTCCGGTGGATTTTATTTATTTTGGACGGGATTTCGTGAAGGCAAAGTCGGGTTTTATTTGGGCTCTTTCGGTCGGTCTTCTGCCGGAGGCCCCAAGGGCTCTTGGAATTTGTTAGGTTAGGTCGTCCGGGTTGTCGGCCGGAAGGTGGAGGGTGTCATTGACCCCGGGGAGGTTGGTGGTCGTCTGGCCAGGACGGGTAGTAGAGTTAAAAGGAGTTCGGACCAGCGTCGGTCGCTGAGGCGGTCGGAGATACATTGTTGAGGTTCTCTGGGTCGGTTACTTGGGACGCGCCAAGAAAAACGAGGATCGGGGAGGGTTTGGAGTCGGTCTGGGAGGGTCGATCAGGTGTAGTTCGAACTTCTCGGTCGGGTGAACGAACTAGGCCTCGGTCGGTTGGCGTATCCGGTCGATTGGTGATCCCAGCGTTTTGGCGGCTTTGGGCGGGAGTTCCTTGTCGGATGCTGGTAGGGCGGGGTGATTGGGCCAGCATGTCGGGTTCTGATTCGGCGGGTTCGAGTGGGATAGCGGCGAATTCGGGGGATGAGTATGAGCGCGCCCCGACCATGGTGATGATGCCCGAGGGGGACATTCTGTGGGCGTGCGAGTGGAGTAAGTGTTCTTTGCTACGGGGGTTGAGTGAAGGCTGGGCCGAGTGGCTTGGACGGGCACGGGAGGAGGGTGGGGAAGTCTCAGAAGGGGTTGGTAGTCCATCTTCTTAGGGAGTGGCTCAGGAAGGCCCAGAGCCAACGAGCGGCGGGATCCTTACTAGACTATCCGCCCGTCTGAAGACGAGGTGATGTGTGGCGCATCCGAACCTTGTATCATATCCCGAAACTCTGTTGATATTCGGACGCCGTGGTCGTATGGCGAGTTGATTGGGAGGCGAAGGGGTGGGTTAGTGTTTACGAGAAGTGGTTTCACAGGCCGGATTGAGGTTACTGTGCCTCGTCTTATGCAGGGAGGTTCGACCCATTTCATGGATTGCCGTCTCGGCTTATGCCGAATGCGTGGAGGCTGGCGATGGCTTTGGAGGACCTTTGCGTTGGAACCAAGTGAGGTTTGGGTTGCAGTGCTTTGTATTCCTACTTCTTGAAGGAGAGCGACAAAGAGAAGTCGTTACTTGTTGAATTTGAGGCATGATCGGTCTCACTTGGTGACCGACTGCGGTCGGCGATAAGAAGCCCAGGAAGACGCTTCTTCTCAGGAAGGGGTCGGAGCGTCTTCGGGGAGAGGGCGGGCGAGATCCGTTTGGTTGGCGAGCTGTGGTGAGCACCCAAGTGATTTCCTTCATACTTTGATTACTAAAATCTTGATTGTGTTTTTTGTTTTGCGAGCTTGATTTCAATCGGGCGGTCGAGTGGGGGCGGCTTGGGCGTGGTGACCCGGAGGGTGTTAGCCATCCCATTAGAGCGAGAGGGGTTGGCGAGTAGTGCTAGCGAGAATCTAACTTGAGGACCCGCATTCTTTGGGGTGAGGGGTAGAAGCTATCCGATGAGGTCTCCCTTCCCCTGGCCCCGGAAGCAGGACTTGGGATGTGCTCTGAGTCGATCTTTGCAACCATGTCATTTTTGGTGAGTCAGGCTGAACCCCTTGCTACCGTTGGAGAGGTTTGCACTTGCAGTCGATGAAGAAGTTGGACCGTCCGGCGCGGAACGCATCTGTCGCCCAAGACCGCCGCGAGAAAAGGAGGAGAGAGTCGTTGGCTAGAGGGGCGGATGTGAGTGTTGAGGGCGTGTTGCGACAAGCAAGTCGGCGGCGGCCAAGGCCCGGCCCGGCCGTCCGCGGGAAAGTCAGGGTCGTCATCGGCCGTTGTGAGCGAGGCGAGACCATTACTATCACGATTAAACTCTTGCGTCGACTTACTACGATGCGGCGTCTATGAAGTAGGTGGCGCTCTTTCTTGTTCCCAGTGGAGACGGCGCGTCTAAACCAAATGGGTGCGGTGTTGCCCTTTGGTTAGGGTGTATCCGCGGATTCGAGTATGCAGTACTAATTTCATTTTCCGTTTTTATCCGCTCTCATTCTTTGAGTTTCGTTGTGCGGGTACTCTTGCTGATCTTCCCGTCAGGAAATGGGAAGTACATGGCGGCGCGGGGAGAAACGGATACAAAGGGGGCGTATCCAAGGCCAACTTGGTTTTGCGCCGGAGAGGCTGCGGCCGGGAAGGGAGGGTGGCGGGGAGAGTCGCGGCGCGGCCGGGAGAAGTGAGCAGAAGTCGAGGTTGTGGCGCGAGTTGGCCGGAAAGACCCGGCCCCCGAGATCGAGTCCCTCGGGAGCGGTGCATCTCCATTGCTTGATAGCTATCATCAAGGCCCGAGGTGAGCTCATCTTTGGAGTTCAAGGAAGGACGGACCTCTCGTTGGGATCGGATGAAGACATTACTGCTCATGCGGGGAGTTCTTTGGAAGAAGGGGCCCCGGTCATTTGGGGGCCCCCGAGGGGCGGCGAGTGTGCGCCCGGTTCGGTCGGCCGGCGGATCGGATGTTGGAGGCGTGAGTGACCATGTTACGATGCGAGTACTAGTGGTGCGGACGTGGCGGCCCGGTTTGGTGATGGAAGATGATGATCATCTTGAGGATGCTTAGCGCTTAGATTTCCATGTTTTGGGGCTGCGACGCCACTTTTTTGTCAGCGTCGTGCCACCCTTTTTGTATTCTAAAGTAGGCGTTTGATGCCATATATACCATCTTTGACTACTCGATTTCTAGTATCGTTTCCTTGGGTGAATGGATTGTTCCTTTATTTATCTTGTATGTGCATTACGTTTGTGTATGTTAGGGTGGGTTGGCGCTCACTTTGGTGTAGGAATGGTTCGTCCCGGTTTGGGTGGCCAGTGTGTAGTCCACGGATGGGTGGCGTTGCATCTTGATTTAGTTTTTAGGTTGAATGAGGCGGTTCAGCGGTCAATAGTCTTGAGGGTGTCGAGCGTTCATGCCGGGCAAGGCCGATTTGAAGGTGTCCGAGCGTCAATCGGGGCGAGGCCGATTTGAGGGTGTTTGAGCGTCCATCGGGCAAGGCGATTTGAAGGTGTACCACGTTCATCGGGCGAGGCCGTGATTTGAAGGTGTCCGGACGTCTGTCGATCGGGCGAGGCGATTTGAGGGTGTTCCCAAGCGTTCATCGGGCGCGGGCCCGATTTGAAGGTGTCACGAGCGTTCATCGGGCGGGAGGCCGATTTGAAGGTGTGCTGAGCGTTCGTCGGGCGAGGCCCGATTTGAAGGTGTTCAGCGTTCATCGGGCGAGGCCGATTTGAAGGTGTGTCTGAGGGCGTTCATCGGGCGAGGCCCGGATTTGAAGGTGTTTGAGCGTCCATCGGGCAAGGCCGATTTGAAGGTGTTGAGCGTTCGATGGGCGAGGCCGATTTGAAGGTGTGACGGCGTTCGCAGGGCGGGCGTTGTTTGAAGGTGTTTGAGCGTCCATCCGGGCTGGGAGGCCGATTTGAAGGTGTCTCAGCGTTCGTGGGCAGGCCCGATTTGAAGGTGTTGAGCGTTTGTCGGGAGGGCCGAGGCCGATTTGAAGGTGTTGAGCGTTCATCGGGTAGGGCCGATTTGGAGGTGTAAGCAATTGATCGAATTAGGAGTCGATTGGAGATGAAAATTTCTGAATAATACTTCGTTAAATGTTTGGGGAAGTGGTTAAGTTGTGTCTAGAGGAGATGGATAGGCCCGTTCATCCTTAAAGAAAACGAAACAAAAACAAAATTAAAAGGAGTTCACCTAGAGGTAGTAGCGTTTGAGGTGAGCGGCATTCCAACTGTTGTGGATGTCTTTGCCCTCGGGAAGTGCAGGTTTGTAGGCGCCTTTTCACTTCTTTGATTATCTTGTAGGGGGCACCCGGAGGTGGGTCCAGGTTTGCGGGAGTTAATCTCCTTGGTGTTTTGGAAGACTTTGCGAAGGACCTAGTCGCCTATCTGAAAGTGCGGATCCTCATATTTGCGGTTGTAATGACGGGCGGCTTGTTCTTTGGTAGGGTGCGTTGCGGATACTTGCTTGTTCGTAGTTCGTCCCACGTGTCAGGTTACGGCAAGGTTTTGGCTATTTGATTCCTCGTCAGCCCGCTTTGGAGCTTTGGTGGATGGGCCCGATATTTGAAGTGGGATAGCTACGAACCATATGTCGGGGAGAGCGGTGTTTCGCGGAGTTGATGATCGGAGCCGTGGTTCGGTATGACGAGAGGACTCGGGTAGCTCGTCCGCCCATGTGCGTACCCAGCTTTGTGTCGCTTCTTCGTTATTATGCATGATTGTTTTGTTTTGGTGAGCTCGGCTGGCCGTTAGGAGGCTGAAGGGGGTTTCGGGGTGTCGAGAAGCTAACTTTATTCCCCTGACATCGTCTGAAATCCACCCTGAGGCCCGAACTAATGAACAGGGACCCATTGTCGGTGACAATCTCTTTTAGGTATTCGAGCCGTGGAGATCACGTTTTCCAAGGATAAAGCTTTGACTTCTCGGTCTACGACTTGGGCCAATGCCTCGGCCCTTGATCCACTTGGTGAATGTAGTCACATCGCTTTGCCAAACATGAAGACCCGGGTTGCCACAGTGCGTGAGGTAACTTTCCCACCCGATGTCCATTCCCACTTCGATGAATGGCCATGGTGTCGAATGGAGTGGAGTCGTTACGGTGGGAGGTGTGAGGCGTGGGCAAACCTTTGGCGGTTATCGCATCTCTTTGCGTAAGCGATCAGTCGTGACGGATTGTCGGCGGTAGGTAACCGCGGTGATCACCCTGACAGCAAGGCTGCGTCCCCCTGCGTAGGTTACGCATTCGCCTTCATGGAGTTCCGGATAGGACATTTTGGGCCTCTTACA
Organism: Pistacia integerrima; assembly: GCA_026225825.1. Taxonomy (NCBI): domain Eukaryota; kingdom Viridiplantae; phylum Streptophyta; class Magnoliopsida; order Sapindales; family Anacardiaceae; genus Pistacia; species Pistacia integerrima. The sequence continues at coordinate 8,465,460 of CM047738.1, read as the reverse complement.
GGGCTTATGCATTTGAGGTAGGGACCGAGCGACTTTACGACGGAGTTGGAACCGTCATGTAGGGTGAATCTGTGGCCTTTGCTTTCAATCGGCGTGCTTCGTTCTTGTCAGGTTTGGGAGCTCATCGTCTTCGGGAGGGTGCTTCACTATCGGATTCATCAGCAAGGTCGGTTTGCTCGATGCCCATAGGCCTTGTCTGCTGGACTTGTCGGGTGGTGGTTGGCTTTCCCAGAATGGCCCGCAGCCTTTGCATGAATAGGAGGATGGATGACTCGGAGGGAGGGACGTGGGAGTCTTTGAACCGGAAGGTTGGCGGGCGTCGGCGTGGTTGTTCTCAGGCTGACGGGGATGCGTTTGCTCTCGAGAACTCTTCGGAAGGTTCGGACTGTGAACTCTTTGACCATGCTTAGATAGGATGTCATTTTAGAGTCACGATGCTTGAGTACGTACCTTGTAGATTGATTGACCCACGAGGGGTTGGGAGTCGACTTCAACTTTGCTAGTGTCTTGGTATTAGATTTCTGCGGCCAAGGTGAGTCCCTTGACTAAGAGGGCTTCGTGATCGGCCTCATTCTTGATGCACTTGAACCCGCATGGTGCTTCGCTTGAATGATGTCTCCCTGCCTACGGTGTGATCGGATACTATTCGAGTCCGGCCGTTGACATTACTCGATCCATCTGCTAGGAGGGTCCGGGACTTTGATTTAGGGTAGGTGCGCCGTTCATCGCTAGTAATTCTTTTTTCGGCTTTTTTGACGTAGGCGGTTTCGCTTGGTGTGAAGTCGGCAATGAAAGAAATCTGCTAGTGCTTGGGACTTGGATGGTTAGGTGCAAAATTGGGATTGGTATGATCGTCGTTGCTCGTTTGGGAGGGTTCTCTTGTCCGTTGCATGAGTCGGCTGGGTTCGGACTTTCTGGTTTTGTGCAATATTTTCTTGGAGTAGGGAATGAGGTGATCTCAAGTATAGGATGGCATTGGAAATGCGATGTCGGGATGCTGGATGCATGGATGAGGATAGGGAAAGGGTTTCAAGCTTTTCGGCCATTAGCCTTTGTCTGCCAGGGTTTTCTTTTAGCGTTGAGGAAGCGACTTGCTGGTGTAGTAGACGTGTTGGCCGTTCCATTCTTCTTACGGACTGATCACTGCTGATATGGCCGTCTGCGAGACCAACCCAGGTAAGGGAGGTAAGCGTAGAGCTTCTCTCCGTTCATGGGTTTGGACAATTAGGTGGGGGTGTAGTCGAGATACCTCTTGGTGTTGTTGAGGGAAACTTGGGCCCCCTTACCATGAGGGGGTCGAATCGAATGCATTGGATTTTTTGAGGCGTGGAAGAAGAGGTGGCACTTGTCGAGCGGACACGGAGATGGGCGGCGGCTCGGGGCGGCCGCTGCGTCCTACTGGAGAAGGCTATTTGGGACGTCTCAGCTGCAAGTTAAGGGAAGGGGATGGTATGCTGAGAACCGCTCACGATACTGGTCGGGGTTTGCTTACTTATTCTCATTTGAGTAACCATGTAACCTAAAGGGAATTTATGACGCGACGCCGGTTAGAATAGAGCACTTTTACGGAAGGTTCAATTTCATGTTGTACTTTCGGAGAATGGCGAATGCACAGGCTAAGGAAGGTAGGTCAAGGTGTTCGTTGAGGATCGGGGAGGGGATTTGCGAGCATGTGTCGATGTAAAGCTTCCATGTCTTCCCTAAGTGTGAGAGAACATTTTATTGACCGGAGGACGTTGGTAGGAGGTGGCTCGGAGGCGTTTTTCGGTCCAACGGCATTACTTTGTAACAATAGGTTCCCCCTACTGTTGATGAAATTCTCTCTTTACAGTCGTCCATGTCATTAGAATCGATTGTGCCCAGAAGGCATCCATGGCAGGAGTTCGTAGCCACCCTGTGGTCGCGTCTGCCAGTCGTATGTGAATATGTGGGAGGCTGGAAAAGAATCTTTGGGGGAGGCGGCTACATTTAGAAGTACTGTAGAAGTCGTCTGAGACTCTGGACTTCCCAAAGTTTTCTTTTTTTCGACTACGGACGTTTGTTTGACCATTCGGGGTGGGGTAGTGGACTTGCTACGATCATGCCTTAAGTTGTTTAGGAGTTTCTCGACCTGTTCATTGATGATCACGGATTCCAGGGTTCCATTCGTGAATTTTCTCCTTTTACTGCTTGGTTGGCGGGTAAATGATGGCTTATCCTTGGTTAATGGTGGACCATCGTGTCAAGGTGATCCAGGTCATGTGTCAGATAGGGACCGGGCGTAAAAAAAAGGCTTGATCTTCGTTCTTTTTTAGAAAAGTTTGTGAACTTCTCTCTTGTCACAAAAGGGGTGAGCGGGAGCCTGTGTTTGTTTTTCTTTAACTGGGTCAAATCCCAGGATGTATCAAACGCCTACATCGAGCCTCACCTCGTTGGTCAGGTTGATGGGCTCGGTTCGGAGGGAATCGGATGAGGCTTGTAATTGTCTATGAGGAATGTCCGCTTGCCTTTGAAAGGCGTTCTTGTAGCGGAATCCACTGGTAGAAGCTTTAGGGAGGGATGCCCATTGTTGATCTCTACCCTCCCGCTTGGTTGGGAACTCGATTGTCTGGTGGAAGGTCGATGTAGCTCCCGCGTGTCATGGATCCGGGGGAGGGCCCGGGGCCCGAAAAGTAGCGTTGTAGGGGAGGATATGGGCTGATCGATCACCGGGGAAGCCCCTGTTTGTTTATTCAACCCACCCTCCCTTGGCGTAGATAGGAAGGGTGATTTAAAATTTCCCCTAGTTGTGTATTACATTGCAAGTGAATCCCGGACCCGGTTGATTGGTGTATCGTGTTGATGTTAGCTTCTTCCCGTCCCACGTCTTTTCTTGCTTGCGGAGCACGGATATTCGTGGCAGACCCCCGTCCACGAACACCACCCTTTTCACTAGGATGTTGGCTATTTGCGAGGGAGAGGACTAAAGCATCGTGGTGAGGGGCAACCAAGGTGATCGGCTCGTCATCCTCAAAGCCCGAATCACTTGATGGGAGTATGACCTCGAGACCGGATGAGCATTTGGATTTCATGGTGGTTGGTTCTAGCATACCGCTTGGCTGGGACGAGTAACTTACCCCGCTGATTTCCGATCCTCAGGGATGATGCTGTGCTCGGGGCCCTTAGGTGTTGGTTCTCGCGGAGGGATAGTTGTTTGGAGCTTTTTACGGCTGGTGGAAGGTGTTCTTCCCTTTGTCGGTGAGTAGGTCACGGAGGTGTCCTTTCTTTAGGAGTGCGGCAACCTCGAGCCAGAAGGCGTGACAATCCGTGGTGTTATGCCCACCCGTGAGTCGTTGTGGAACTCGCACCACTTGGTTGTGTCTCTCCTTGCCACTCGGGATTGAGCTTACGAGGCCAGCAAGACGGCGGATCCCATACCTTTCATTATCAGCTGACGACAGGTTGGTTCGATCTTGAGGCCCATGATACTGGTATTTTGAATTGATTCGATCCCAAGATTATGCAATTATTGCTTCTTGAGGTTGGCGGTCATATGGTCTCCCTGGCTCTGCTCATATTCCTTGAGGGGTTGGTAGCGGTGCTCTGCCCGGTCAGGTTCCGGTTTCTGTCGTTCCGCCTAGGTTCGTGCTACTGGAAGGTGGGCGCTCGGTTCATCTCGTCTTCCTCCCGCCTTCATTTCCCGGATCACGGCTCAGGGCAGGCGTCTTCCATGGTGTCTGACCCTAGCTTTGTGAGCTCCATTTGTATAGTTCCCGCGTCTCCCGGAAGGCGGCCTTTCTCCCGAAAGCGTCCACGCGTGATCATCGGGGAGGGGTTCTCGAGGGAATGAATAGATTTTCTCCTTGTTGAACATGCTAAGCCGTACTCTCTCAATAATGGTTCCCCTCTCCGTTGGTATATTCGGTACAAGTCGGTTGCGGCCTTGACTGGGGCAACTTGTCTGGTAGGCGGGTGTTCCACAAAAGTGTCGATAAGGCGAGGCGAGCAGATCGATGGATCCGTTCGGGAGATTAGAGGTCCAGCCACCATTGGTAGCGACGGACCGGACAAACTGAGGCCCGAAACTTTTTTGCACATCTGAGGAGGCTTCTCTAAGCGGTCGAGGGGTATTAGGGGCTTGAAATAAAGCTGTCCATTTGTTTATGCGAGGCTATGTGGTAAATCAGGGTCGGGTTAGGTGATGCCAGGTCGTATAGGTTTCATGTTGGGGATCTGAATTTTTGGGGCATGTCGGCCGAAGGAGGCGATCTCGTCCCCGCAAAGGTGAGTGTCACCGCGTAACGAATTCGTCTGCCCTTTTCTTGGTTGGGATTGGCATTCTCGGGATACGCCTCATCTGCCTGGCCCCTGAACCCCCGTCGTCGGCCAGTCTTTTAGCCAATAAGCGCCCATTACTGCGGGGAAGGGAAATGCTATCTGGATCATCCCGATGCTTACGGAGGGTGCGAGTACGCCCTCGTGGGGAGGGGTCATCCCCAGGGGAGGGGTGGTACGGATCGATCGTCGTGACGTTCCTTGGTAGCATATGTCTTCGTTCATCCCTTCAGGGTGGATGACTCCCATTGTCTTGATTGCGATTCTTCCCTACATGGATGGTCGGGGAGTTGTATAGGTGATCGTTCGGTGCCTTCGGGATGAGGGTGAGTTTAAGCTGGAGTTGGTTTGGTTTGGCCCGGCTCAGCCCCGTGAGGATGAGGCTAGGAGGGGAGGGGGTTTGTGTTTGAGTTAATTTGGAGGAGTGGCATGGTGGAGATGGGATGATCCTTGGGATTCTCTGTTAGATCGTTTGATCATGATCTTGGGATGGTCGGACTGGACCACGCGCCGTTGTGTCTTTATCTCCGTTAGTCGAAGCGGAGTAGTCGGCCGTTGCCAATGTGTCAAGCGGACGCGGCTCTTTACGAATCCGAGGGTTGGTGCTCGGGTGTGGGAGAGGGGTTGCATGGAGGGGATGCGAGTGCGGAACCGGTTGGAGGGTGCTTGGCGGGGAGAAACTCGAGTTCATAGAATTGACTTACTTTCTCTTTCGCGTACCCTGTTTCTCGACCAGGATGGATGCGTCCCGGCTTCGGGTGCGGCCACCTTGTTCTAAGAAGTTACATTGCATGAGCGGTCCAAAGGCCTCCGTGCAGGCCTCCCCGATGCCAGAGGTTAAGCGATCCCTCCGAGATTGTCAACCATGGAATATTCCTCCCACGTATGTAAGGTTCGATCCACTCCGAATGATTGCTAGAGGCCCCCATGATGGGCGCCGGGCTAGTGAGACGTAAAAATCTGCATGTACGGAGGAGGGTGCGATCCCTAGTGAGGTCGGAAGGCCCTGCCTGTCTGCTGCACTGCCGCTGCGTAGAGAAAGCATGCTGCGTGAATGTGCTAGAAACACCGAGGTGGTGTTTGCCGCAGCACTCAAGCCTTCAAGTCCGGTAAAGGGTGAAAGGGGCTAATATAGTGAGGGCTAAGGAATAAGAGATTACCGGAAGTCTAGTCGGGGAGGCGTGACTACGGCGAATTAGTGACACTCGAGTGAAGAGTCTCGGGTGTAAAGGCGTAATGTTGATCTTTCCTGTGAGAGGGCTGGTCTCTGTTTATATAGTGGCCGTCTGGTCTCCCAATCTTGGTAGAAGTAGGGAGTCCTAGTACGACTCTGATGCAAACCCTAGAAGAATTGGGTTGGGTTGTGGTAATGCCTTACCAAGAGGTGTCCAGTAGAGGAAGGTGATTCTGATTAGGAGTAACTCCAGAGTAGGAAAGTGATCGGGAATAGGAAGGTGACCTTGAATGGGAGATTGATCAGGAGTAGGAAAGTATTCTGAGGGGGTTGTGGGCTTTGGATTTGTCCATGGACCTAGGACATGGGCCAGGTTTGAGAGGCTTGTGCCCGCTCAGTTTGGGCCGGTTTGTTCCTCGTGTTAGAAGAGAACTAACATGGCGTGGGCCTTTGCAGGACTGGGCTTGGTCCTCCTTCGCTAATGGTCCTTTTTCCCTATTTGGGCCAAGGACGATTTTTGGCCCTAACAAACACCATGGTCCTTCATGTAACATTCAATTGCTGAGGCAACATGTCCTCTCTTTTGCTCATGCTATTCCATTTATATGCAAAGTCAATCGTTAAAAATATATATTGATCATTTCTGAATTAATTAATTAATTTAGTTCAGTATGTACCTTGTGACCCACTATGTCATCCATGAGTCTGCAAATTATTGAGGCAGCCTTCAAAACCTTAGGGTAGCTGAATAACCATTCAAAGGCTTCTTTGGTTGCAACATCTCCCATTCCTACAAAAGATGTTGTGGTTAACAATTGGTACGCACTGGTAACCAATGCTACACTCATGTACTCATCCAGTGTTGGAAAATATTTTTCATGACACCATTTGGCTTCAGTATGATAATTTCTAACTATACTCTTCATCTGTGAAACCAAAAATCCAATTCGAAATTATTAGTACAAGTACTAAGAATCCAATAGTACGTGGTTTTAAACTACACAAATTAAAGGCTTGAAATGAAAGCATCACCGCTTCTTTTGCAAAATCAAGGCGGTATAATTTTCCTTGATCCGCCATTTCTGGTTCAATTTCACTGTAAATATCAAGGAGAGCCTTATAACATAGTTTCATGTAGTCAGGCAGTTGATCTATGGCACTGATATTCCACCTGAAATAGAGAAATGGCTAGCTTATTATAACCAAAAAAGGATAATGATAAATTTTGGATTTGAGATGATTGAAGGTCAAGATTATGAAACAAATTACCTCTCAACTGCTGAGGTCAACAGCTCAAGTTCATCAATTGTACCATACACATCATAGATATCGTCGATAATGGAAGTTATGGAGATCACTTTGGTTAAAAATCTTCTACCCATTAAATATTCCGGCTCAAAATACACTCCCAATATCCAGAAGTAACACTCAACAATTCTGTCTCTTGCAAAAGGTAGCTCCTGGGCGAAGTTTAAATCCTTCCACCACCTAATCAAATAAATGGAGAATTAAGTTAATCATGGAGAATATAAAAATTCTATAACATGTATCTAATGGGCAATGTGATACCATTAGATAGTTCAGTAGAATGAAAAACTGCTTGAAATTAATCATGATTAGATTTATTAACTTACTTTGTAATAGCACTGAGTTCCTTCTGATGTAACTTCTGTAATATATTGAAATCTAACTTTGCAAAAGTTAATATAACTTCATTGTGCGAAGCTTCTTCATGATAGATACTCATGTAATATCTTGCCTCCAGCCTTGGCAAACTCTTGCGAAGAGGTCGAGTTAAGGCATGCTTAACTTGCCCTGCAACTGGAGAGCTGGGTTGAGTTGCTACCCACGACTCAAGGTGATTGGTAGTGAAAGTAAGGGCTTCATCTAGTATATTTTCTCCATGAACCCTGAGATTTGAGGCTTGGTACAAGCTTAACATTCCTCGAACATCTTCTGCAAGAGATGCCTTGAAGCTCCCATTATTGTCCTTGAATTCGTTGAACACGTCTGCTTATTCACGACACAACGTACACCACATCTAAATAACGTAATTAAGGAATTTAATTTCAAAAAAAAAAAAATAATTGCGAGGATAAAGAATATATAATATATACCGCATGAGATTTTATAACCATGTTGTCTAAGCAAGCGGAATTTAAGAGAGATGGAATACAAGTCATCAGTGTCATCTCCCGAATTACTTTCATTGTGAGCCTCATAGACGTCTTCTAAGATTTCATTAACCTCACTTTCAAAATGATAAGAGACCCCTAAGCGTTGGATTACATTAACCAAGTCAAGTTTTTGCAGAGACTTATTTGCGTCATCCATTAGCATGCTTTTAATTTCCTCCTTCAGCTTCAGTAGTTTTGCGTTATCATCCTCACTTTCCTGAACAAGCAAAATAAATTGGTGAGAAAATATGTAAGACTTAGTTGTTATTGAAGAGAATTAAGTTCCAGATAACTCAGGGGTAATTTGTAAAATTTACTCGTCAAATATTAAGATTATCATATCAGTTTGCAAAGAATAGTTTGTATATATAATATTTACTCAAATGAAATTTATTACATAATTATATAATTAGCTATTTTTGTACCTACTCAAAAGCATTTTTTTCTCATAAGTAGTCACTAAGTATATGGAAATTAAATTAGAAGAAACAATTTACCATAGAATCAGTAGCATATGAGAGGAAATGGTGCCCCCAGATGCTAGGATGATAATCTGCCGAGCGACGTTTAGTTTCTTCCTTAGCATTGTTTTTGACTGAAGAAGGAACGGCTGAAACGTGAAAAGACATTACAAATTTGTTTTCAAGAAAAAACAATAAATGGTGTAGAATGCTGAATACAGCTTTGTGCTTGAAGAGATGGTGAGTTCATAGAGTCTTCAAGCTCATGTTATATAGACGTAGCCGAGAATAGTAAGAAACATGTTTTTCATTTAAATCTTTTTCCCTTTGGCCACGTATAGGCCTCGGTGGCCAAACGGAAAAAGATTTCTTTATAATACAATGGATTTTAGGTTTAAATTATATAATTAGAATTAAGAAAATTTTTTTAAAACGATCTCCCACGTTTAAGTTAACATGACGTGATGTGTTTATGGTATGAAAGTTTTAATCATTAGTTATATTTTAGATATATTAATCTGTATGTTCACCTAAAAAAATAATTACAATTTATATGACTCTATTTTAAGAGTCAAATTAAAAAATAATACATCTCTAATTATCTTTGTAAATAAGACCTTTGAGGTAAATTATGGGTGATTTTACTCCTCTTTCAATTCACTTCGCTTCTTTCTTTCACCTCTTTTCTTCTTTTTCTCTTCTTTATTCTCCTTGATGTTTTTAGACTTAGTATTATTTGTATATGCTTAGGGGTGTATATTATGTTCCTATGTATTTAATATAAGTAAAATATTGTATATTTAAGGGAAAAAACAAAAAAAAAAAAAAATCACTTCTTAAAACTTGAATCGAAATAAATGATTTCTATAAAAATTGTAAAATCTCAAGTTGCTTGAGTTTAGTCGAGTGGGGTATAATGATACTAACCCTGCTTGAGTAGATTTTTTATATTTTATATAGGTAATACTGATATTTTACATTAAAGATTATATGAAAAATGTTGATATAACACATATAAAATATCAAAATAGTTAACTTAAGTTAGATTAATATTATATACACCCTAGTCGAGTGATTGTACTCAAGTGACTTAAGTGACTAGCTCGAGTGACTCGAGTTTATTCAAAAAATTCGGTTTCTTCATCAATTTTTTGGAAAAATGAATTTTCAACCCAATTTGAATTAATACAATTTTTAATAATAATAATAATATTAAACATATTTTTGAGCATTTAATACATCTTTAAACACCAAATTCTTTAAAAAAATTAACCAAAAAATATAATATTCTACATTTCAATCTTGAATCGAGAAGCAATGACATTTATGTAATTAAGTGTAATACCCTTGATTATTTAATTAAATAGAGCACGAGGAAACCCATTTTCTAGTCACTAATTCACTATGCTAACAAAAACTATGAAAATCATTCTTAGCACGAGGTGGTTAAATAATTTAATCTATAATCATCAACCAACCTATTTTGTGATCACCAGTTAGTCACTAATGATTTAATATATAACCATCTGGAAAACCTATACTTCGACAAATAATGCCAATTAACCAAAAAATCTTCTGTTTTTTTAACTAATATATAATTTTAAAAACTGGTAAATTTTAACTTAATAAGAATTGTACAATCGTGTCCTATCAATTAAAACCTTCAAGATTTGTAATTAAAGGTTGTGAGAAAATTTATCATAAGGAAAACTGACTAGTAGCAGCCCAACAGTTGATCCTATCATTCTAAAGAACGAGAATTTTAAAATAAAGGCATTTTAACTAGCCCAAATAAAAAAGATTCTTCCTCTGCCAAGTACTGTAATAAAGAAAACGATGAAGCTTTGAAGGATGTGAACTGTGAACTCCAATAATGAGGAGTAGGATACTGATTACTCAAGACTTATAATATTCAGAAAATTTGGAACTATCAGAATATAAAAAATTGAACTACTTTTACAAATAGTCTAAGGCTGGAATATTTTTGAAGAGAAACATGGTGAAGTGGCTATGGAATCATCAACAAACTCATTTTTCATTCAAAAACTCATTATCCTGCAATAAAATAAAAATGTTTGAAGATCATTGTTTGCAACACAGTTCTTAATTTTTAGTTCTTGTGGATCTCCACTACTCTGACACCTGCATTCTAATCGTTAATATGTGAATAAAGGTTTAGCTCAATTACATGAACAGTTACAAAAGACAGATCAAGCAATCTTCTCCTTGATTGATGTGATCCTACAGTTAATCATATGATTGTGTGATTAGTTCCTTCTTTACATAGGACATAATTCTTGTATAAATTGACAACTTCTGTATACAGAAATACACAAGTGAAAAATACCATTCATAAGCTAAAAGGGTTTCTTTCTCTTTCTGTTTTTCGCATACTTCGGCTACTTGGTTGCCTCTCTTGTCTTCTTCTGACATGGTATCAGAGCTGGTTGCTTAATCAACCTTCTGCCTCTCTTCTTCTTGTTCACATCTTTTTTGCATTTCAAGTTTTTGTACTCTTCTTCTTGCCTACATCCTCTCAAGCCTCCAGGTTGCTTCACCTACAAAAGGCACTTGGATTAGTGCAAACCCACAACAATTAGTCAAAACCAACAAACAACCAAAATGAATCCCAATTAGCCAAACAACCAATGAAACACACAACCCATTCAACCAGACCCGCAAATCACATAACCCACTCAAACAGGCCTACAACCCACTCCTTAATTGACCACATAGCCACCAGGCCCATAGCCCAATTCTCAAGGCCCAACTGGTCAACCAGGCTCATAGCCCAATCCTCAAGACCCAATTTACAGAGGCTTACTACCATAGGCTTCATACAGTCCAAACATGACTATGCTCTCTTCACTTGACATCAAGATAAATCCTTTATTAGTCTTATAATGTATGTCAATGATATTCTTATCACAAGAAATGACGAAATTGCCACCAAGGCATTAAACGAGCAATTGCACAAGTCGTTTCACATCAAGGATTTGGGAGCACCAAAATATTTTATGGGCATTGAAATTGCAAGATCCTCAGTAGGAGCATCTCTCAGTCAACATAAATACATACTAGAACTAATCTCAGTTTCAGGGTTATCAGCTTGTAGACCAAGTATTATTCCCGTGAAACAAAACATGAAGCTTACCGCTTAAGATTCAAAAACAGACCCACTACTTGAAGATAGTTCTAGTTATCAACGTCTGGTTGATTGTCTCATTTACTTGACAATGACACGACCTAATATCTGTTATGAAGTCCAGATTCTCAACCAGTTTATGCATGCATTAAAACAATCATATATGGAAGCAGCAATTAAAGTCCTCAAATACTTGAAAGGATGCCCATGGCTAGGACTTCTCTTGCCTCGAGGGGAAAACTTGAGTCTAGAGGCATATTGTGATTTAGATTGGCGATCATGCCCTATGATAAGAAGATCCCTCACTGGTTTCTGCATCAAACTCGAGGGATCGTTGATCTCATGGAGGACAAAAAAACAATCAACGGTCTCTCTTTCATCAGCAGAAGCCGAATATAGAATAATGACCAAAACCATATGCAAGATCACCTAGATTCTTGGGTTGTTAAAAGATCTGGATATTCAGATAGAAAGACCAGTTGAATTAAGCGGCAAATGACATCACAACTAATCCATTTCATGGAGAACAAAACACATAGAAATTGACTGCTACTTTATCAGAGACAAAATACAAGAAAGGATGATCAAGACTAAGCACATTCAAACCATAGATCAGCCAGCTGACATCTTCACAAAACCTCTAAGTTACAAACAACATTCATATCTTTAGAACAAGCTCGGAGTTAATGACATATATGAACCTCCAACTTGAGGGGGAATGTTGATATGTGAATAAATGTTTAGCTCAATTAGAAGAACAATTAGAAAAGATAGATCACACAATCTTCTCCTTGATTGATGTGATCCTACAATTAATCCTATGATTGTGTAATTAGTTCTTTCCTTACATAGTACATAATTCTGGTATAAATTGACAACTTCTTTACAGAGAAATACACAAGTGAAAAATACAATTCATAAGCTAAAAGACTTTCTTTCTCTTTCTCTTTTTGGCATACTTCAGCTACTTAGTTGCCTCTCTTGCCTTCTTCTAACACTATTGCATGCCATTCTATTGCTATGGTGTACGGCCCTCCATCCCTTCTTCAAGTTTGTTGTACTGATTCCAGAGACATCTAAAAGAGAAGGAAAATCACATTCTAGTCCCATTATTCTTCATTTTTAATTTTAGTCCATTTATTTTAATATTGGTTACATAAATTTTACAACATGAGAACCTAGTTTTTTTAACAATAATATTAACAAGCTTAATTAGTTAAGAAAGGGCTTACTCGTAGATCATTGGACTTTCAAAGCCTAAGGATTAGGTATTTCATCGTTGTCAATTTTTGAAATGGTTTGTTTAAACTAAAAGTATTAGACAAAGGAGATACAACCAAAGGTAAAGAGTTTTAAAATAGTTTCTTAAAATTTTCAAGAAATTTATTTAGTAATAAAGGAAACACAATAATTAAGGGTTAATAACAAATAATGTCTTTTAGGTATAATTAAATAAAAAAAAATCCTCCTCGTGTGCTAAAATAAACGGAAAATGGGCAATCAGATAAATCTTCATTAACCTATCATATTATAAATTTTAACAGTATACTAATAGTGAGGGAATTAATGTTATTTTTAAAATTTTAGAGAGAAAATTGTTATTTAATTAAATCTCACAGGGTCTAGATCAAACCCCTATAATTAAATTAAATAAATAGATTCTAATATTGGAATTTCAGGATGTTTAAAAGTTTCAAAAGCTTGAAAAACTTGTAAAAATCTTTTTTTTTTTTTTTTTTATATGAATAATTCTTTTTGATAATTTTGTATATACAGTATGGTTTTTCTGTTTTATATATGGAATAATTTTAGCACAATTATATTTTCATGAAAATTTATTTAGGGCCTTTAATTTATAGACAATGAATATTATGTGCATTTTAAATCTAGTATATACGAAATTTTATATTTAAAAAAAAATTAAAAAAAAATAAAAAAAAGGAAGAAGAATGTAACGATGCTAAACCATTTAACCCAATCTACAACTTCCAAACTTCAAATATTGGGTTAAGCTAAATTACTTACCGGTTGAATTGGGTTTTAACTTAACCGATCCATTTGCCAACACTATGGGGAGTGAGGATGAGACCGAAGAAAAGTTTATTCATAAATTGTTCTAATTGGCAGAATAAAAACTTGAACTTTAATTAGTAGCACAGTAGCAGGATGAGTATGGAGGCTGGAGCAGGGAGAGCTGCTCATAGGGGAACTGGGTTCACAAGTACGGAAGCGACGTCGTCTTTCAGCTTGTAAGAGTTAGTGTAGGTATCTTCCTCCTTGTATATAACATCCATAGACCGTGAAAGATTGAGAATACGCCCAAGGAGGGGAACTGGAACTGCCGTTGGTTTAAGGAACTCTTGATTTATATCTTTCCATGCATTTGAAATTTCTTTTCGGAACAATTTTCTTACTTCTTCCTCAGTAACGCCATGCTGTTTCATGTAGCACTCCACTGCTGAGGCAACATGTTCTCTCTTTTGCTCAAACTGCAAATTTAGATATGCATAATATTTGATTAAGAAATTTTGTAATTAAGATCTTTTTTTTCAAGTGGTGTACTATTTATCATCATGGGGCTGAAGGATGTAAAATATTCAGCATTAATTGTACCTCATGGGACACTATAAATCATCCATGAGTCTGCTTATAATTGTTGAAGCTGTAACAATTTTAGGGTCATTGGCGATCCAATCGAAGGCCGATTTGTTAACTATCTGTCCCATGCCGAGGAAAGAAACAGTTGCCAGCATTTTAAATGGAGTGGTAACAAGTGAAATCTGCAAATACTCCTCCAGTGTTGGAACATAGCCTTGATTGCACCACTTGGCTTCAACTAAGTATGCTTCTGGTGCTCCAATAAATAATTAAATTCAATGCAAGACCTTATAAGTATAAATTAAGGTGATTAAATCTAGAAATGGCTTGCCTCTTCTATTGCATAATCCATACAAAATGATCTCCTTTCCTTCGAAATCTCCTCCTCCGCTTCACTGTAAACGTCTAAAAGTGCTTGATAAATCAGTTTCATGTACTCTGGAAGTACATCTACAGTGCTCATATCCCACCTGAAAATCAAGTGATGAATTATAAGAAAAGGAAATTCTAGTCCTGATTAAAAGAGTGTAGTTAATATTTCTAAAATTGACCTTTTGATAGCATCAGTAAACCGCTCAAGTTCTTCATAGGTTCCATAGGCATCGTAAGTATCATCTAAAATGGACGTCATAGAGATTACTTTGGTCATTATCCTTCTTGCTAAGGAGTATTGGGGCTCAAAGTACACTCCCACTATCCAGAAATATAGTTCTACCACTCTATCTCTATCATATGGCAAATTTGTTTCAACATCTAAACCTTTCCACCACCTGGGATGCAAGTATATCTCATTATTAATAATCCTTAAGATTTAATAAGATCGAAGAAACTATTTTGTGAGCTTGCAATAGTTTAAGAAGTTGAACTTACCTGGCGATGCTACTAACCTCTTTCTGATGTTGTAGCTGTAACATGTTAAAATCTAATTTTGCAAACTTTAGTAGTGTTTTAATCTGTGGATTAATATCTTTTGAGTAGATCTCAACGGAATGTCTTGTCTCTAACCTTGGTAAGCCTTTTCGGATAGGCCTGTTCAAAGCATGAGTTATTTGTTCTGCCAGCTCAGTGTGAGATTACAACTGAAGAACAGAGAACTGTAAACAGAGAAAGAGAGAGTAAGAACAGAGGAAATCACACATTCCTTCACTTATTCGTTAATAACAAAGAAGAGTGAGCTACTGTTTTACATATACAATTTCAGTAGACTTTACTTTAGCCTAATTAGTTAATACGGGTACGGCAAAAAAACGGTACGGGAATTATACAGGTATAATACGGTAAATAGTGAAAAATACGTTTATAAAAATTCGGCCATAAAATTCGGATACGGGAAAAATACGGCACGGATATATACGGGTTTAATACGGTGCATTGTCAATAATACGTTTTGAAAAATACGGCAATATCAATCTTAGTTTTAACACTTTTATGGACTACCTGGTTAAAATCAACATAACATTTCAAATACAAAAGTATTCAATTTGACTGTATTTACAAGAACATAAAAGAAGTAGAGAACATCATCAAATACCTGGTCAAATGCAAAATATTTAATTAACCAATAACACAAATACACAATATATAACTGATATTCAAATTATAGTCTCCAGACTTAAACAATTCCCAAATTCTCCCATACTTGCTTGCCTCACTTGTACAAGCTCGTGAAGAGGGTTGGACGAGTGGAATGATGGAGAAGACTCTATTTACTTGGTATCAATTTTAATTTTTTGTTTTTTCAAGTTCTTATTTTTTAATTAAACGGATATTTGTAATCAAATATTAATTGAATATTCCCACCAAATTGAAATACTAAATAGACTAAACTTTGTCCTAAAAATAGTTCATCACCCCTTTAACACAATCAAATAATATTATAATTTATAACAACATGAATTCTTCCTTTAAAATATCAATTACTAAAAGAACGGTATTATATTATTAAATGAATAATGAAATAATATGAAATACAATGGTACAGATAATATAAATAAACAAATAAATAAAGAGATCCTAACTTCACACTACACTCATTTCACATCACTCTACATAATAAAAATGGCAACGAACAACCCAACCGCCAAAGATCCAGTACCGGCAAATATGTTAAAAATGGCAGCGTTCTCTGCTGGAGCAGGAGCTTGAGACGGTGGGAAGGCGATCGACGAGGGAGAAGTCGCTGGAGCCGGAGAAGAAATCGATGGAAGAGGGGACGGCGGTGAGGTGACGACGAGAGAAGGAAGCAGGCCGCGGTGTAATCTTGAAGGAGATGGCGCAGCCACTGGTCGAGTTTTGGAAGCGGAAGGAGGCAAAGATGTCGGAGCCGGAGCAGGAGTCGGAGCCTGAGCCATTGAGGAGGCAAAGAGGAGTGAGATTAGAAGGAAAGAGATGAGAGGTGTTCTTGAGAAAGCCATTACAGTTGCATAGAGATGATGAATTTTGAGGAGAGATATAAAGAGTTGTGCTTTGTGTTTGTTTGTTTGTACATAACGAAGTGAACCAGATCTGTTTCTGTTATAATTTTTTGTATAAACCCACCAAAACGACTCGTTTTGGGGGTGTGAGGTTATGTTTTTTTTTTTTCAAAAATTCGCGAATAATTCGCGAATTATACGTGAATTATACGGTATACCTTATTATACGCGAATTATACGGTAGATTTTACAAAATTCAGATATGCGCGTATTATACGCGAATTATATATAATACGCGAATTAACTAACTAGGGACTTTAGTACTCTAAACGACAGTGTTTTGAATGTTTATTATTTGAGCTAAAACGGCAGCATTTCCTTCAATGACTTTGCACTTTGACATTTGTCCAACATTGCCCCTCAAACTGGACTGCATAAGTTGCTGGAAAAATGGACTGCATAAGTTGCTAAAAAATGCAACTTAGCTCAGCTGCATTTGATCATCACGCAATTTAACTCAGCTGCATTTGATTCATCGCATTGTTCAAAGCGGATCCAGAAATTTCTTTTAGGGTGGGCCAAAATAAAAATTTATTATACATTACTATTTTTGTCCATTAATATTTTTATTAGGGTGGGCAAAAATATATAAATTATACATATTAATATTAAAAAAAAAATTGAGGGTGGGCCAGTGGCTGGATCCGCCACTGGTTCAAACTAAAGAACTAACTGCATTGAACCAAACGGCTGGACTGCATTTACTCAATAAAGAACCAAAATAGTCCAATCTCAAGTTCCTAGACGAATGTCAACAAATATTGGAAAAGGGAAATCTCTGGCCAGAGTATAATGAATGTCAGATGAAAAGTAGTTTCATGTTGACAAGTTCCATTGTAACGATTAACAATTCGATTAAAGATTAAGTTAAATGTTTTGACATACCATGAACCATTCTTAATCGGGATTAGATAACGGAGGGATTTGACTACACAGTATGTACGATCAGAATAGGTTTTTGGAGTTTACACTATTAGAGTAGATGCCCTAGAGCCAATCAATTATTGTGGAATTGACTCTTTGTAATAATGTTCATTGATCAATAAAAGGTATTTTATTCTATATCGCAGAAATCATCATTATATATATTGATATATGTCCTTAGAATGGTAGAACCGTGACGAAGGTATCAAGTACTTCAAATCTTGATAGTGAGAACCCTATGAGCACATATGGTGGCCATTCTAGAAACATCTGTAGCCCTACTATTATTCTAAAGTAAGGGGACAGTGTAATAGCCACTTTCTACTCAAATACTCATAAAAATGTACATAATAAAATACATATAAAGTAACATAAATAGTTGGGCCCAAATGTTTTCTTTCATTAAACATATATATGTACATAAATATTCTTTTCACAAACATTGCAACATGTACAAAACATCAAAAATAAAATGGACAATGTAGCCATTTCTCTTCACTTGCCGATGCCCATCCGACCGTGTCCTCACCTAGATCCTGCAAAACATGAAAAACAACGGGGTGAGCACAACTAATGCTCATTAAATCCTCTACGCATCTATTCCCGTAACTCTCTCTCTCTAATTCTTTCCTTACAATTCTCATTTACTCTCTATTTATACTTCCCTCTCTACTTTCTCATTCTCATAACTCTTTTCTACTAACTCTCTTTAGTAGTCACGGCCTCATCTTACCGGAGGCACGGCTGGGACTCACTCATACTCTACATGACTTCTACTCATTCTAGCCGATCGGACTCGGTTATGCATGGATTCGGAACCCTTGGCCATGTGAGTGTATAATCTCTCTCTTGGGTACTCTCGGGTATAGCCCTCATCCGCATGCACTCTCACGGGCTACACCACTTTTCTCTCTCTCATACTCATGCCGCTCTCTCAATGCGGCGTACATGCGGGAAACTCTACCCATTACTTACGGGTTCCCCATCGCATAACCTACTCTATTTTTTTTTCTCTTCGTTCTCTAGTGCTCATTCTCTCATTCTCTCTTTTTACTCTTAAAGTAGCTTATACTCACATTCTCTACTATGTCTCAAGCTACTTCTTAAGTTCATAAGAAAAATGCGTATGGACAACTCATGCTCACTAATGCACTTATGAAATGCCAAATGCAATATTGCATCAAACAATCATTCTGCACAGGTTACACTAAAAAGGGAATAACTTTTATGTTTTGGTCTCAGCCCAGTTCAATCCTTAAGATGCCCAAAAATCACTTATAAAGTCATGGCAGTGACAGGGCAGATTTCACCTAGGCATTTCATCAAGCAACTCATGTGCATATAAACACTCTACTAAAATTACTACTATACTTCATTCTCTAGCCATCCAAAATGGGAGAAAACTCCCTCATATAAGCATAATCCCTGTCAAGAAAAGCACTTCCAAATCTGTTTACACAACATCTCTCAAACTTCATCTCAAGTTCCATTTCTCAACACACATTAAAACACTTCTCATATCTAATATATTCAACAATCATACATAACTACAAATCTCATATCACACTACAAGAAAAAGTACATTTGGCAACCAATTTTTTTGCAACTAGGCAAAAATAGTTGCAGATACCCCACATTCAGTAACTAAATTCCAATTAGTTGGCCAAAGGGGAGTAAAATTCTAAGGCCAATTTATTCTCGCCTTTGGCATCTAAAATTAATATTCTGTGACTAATTTGATTTGTTGCCAAAATATCACATTAATGACTAATTTATTTGGTTGCCAATTCTTGCGCGAACACAATTGACAACTATAACAAAAGATTCCGCAACTAAAATTATGGTTACAGAAAACAATTATTTGCAACTACTTAATAGTTGTTAAATTAGATGCAAATATTTATTAATTAATTTGTAACTATTTTTTTAGTTACAAAATAATACAATTACCGAAATATCTAAGTTTCTGACAATAATTACAAAGGGCCCAAGGCACATTTGGCAACTAATTATTTTGTGCATATTACAAATAGTTGCAAAAACTCATGTATAGCAACTAAAATGTATTTAGTCGCTAAAAGTTTATGAATTTTTTTTACCCCAACTTTTCCGGTGAAATGAAAAAATATTATTTTAATTTGTGACTAAAATTACTGTTGCGTAACTAATTAGTTAGTTGCAAATTATTTTCTTTTGGCAACTAAGATTTTAGTTACTAAATGTATGGTAAATTTTGAGCACCTCATGTTCCCGCTTAAAATAAATTGAAATTTTGGGTATGTTATTTTGGCAACTAAAGTTATAGTTGTTAATAGAATTTTTTTGCAACCAAAATGTTAGCTACTAAATATTATTTATTAAAAATAATATATACTAATAGTAACCAAAATCAATTTTAATTTTTATGTCAAAGCTCGTTCATTTACAAATGGTATTTCAATTTTATTGTTTGCTTTAATTTGTTTAAGCATCTGTTGTTAGTGACGTTCCTAAATGAATGGCTTTAACTTCGTAATGAGTGATTTTATTTTTGTCTTCTCTTTCATCTGACATTACAATGGCTATTATAATTGTAACGAGTGCTTTAAATTCATTTATTGTTACCAATAAAAGAATGGTGTTTGATTTTATTTTTGTCTTCTCTTTCATCTGACATGACCATTTTTTCCCTTAAACTTTTGTTTAACAGCTATTTCACTCATGTGTATAAACCGTCATAGTCGACCTCCTTCCCCCATTGGAATAATAATTCTAGTTTCTACCACTCTCGTTCAGTAGACAACGAACTCGTTTGCTGACTCTGACACTTATTTTGTGCCTATTTGGACAGAGATTGTTAACTTCAGTGAGTTTTGATGAGGCGTATCCCAAACACCCAAATGTAGGGGTGTTTAGAAAAATGTAAAAACCAGTTTTTTCTTAAAATACAAATAATTGAATTTCCAGTTTTAAAAAAATAAAAATAAAAAAGTAAACAATTTTTCCTTAAAATTTAAAAAGTAAACAAATTGAAAAGTCCCTAGATCCTTACAATTAAAGAAAAGCAAAACCTCAATCCTGGTTTTAGGGTAAAATAATAAAAAAAAAGTAAACAATTTTGTACAAAAATTTTTGAAACTTAGAATTAAACAAAATAAAAAAGATAGTAAACCTAGTTATACAAAAGGAAAATGATAGAGTTATCGAAAAGTTTACACCGAATTTGTGCACCGAATGACGTGACAAAATCCTGACCGTTGATTAATATTAACTGATAATAAATCAACGGTCAGGATTTTACCACGTCATTCATACACCTGAAATTCGATCTGTTCCGTCGTGCTGTAGATTACTTTATACAAAATCCTCAAACTAATTTTACCCTAAAATGCAAAACAGTCTCCACTTCTCCACGCCGTTCACATCTTCTTCTACATTTTTCCTCTAAAGTCAAGACTTCTCCAATTGCCACTACAACACCTCTCCACTGATTAGATCTCTCTCTCCGTCTCTCTGTCTCTCACTTACCACCCACACGAGTGCCTAAAGACTCCATACCCAAACAATCTATCACGCAATCACACTCTCCACTCTCCAGGAACTTTGTTTCACGGCTAGAAACCCAGCTCCGTCACGCCACGACAACGGCGACACCATCTAAACTCAAACCCATAACACGCTCTTCGATTTAGGTAAGGATTCGTTTCTTGTCTTTTTCAATTTGACGTCGTCCGGTTAATATTGTTATGTTTTGTTACTGATTTTTGTTTCATCGTGTAGGAATAAGCCACTTCTCTTTTGTAAATCAATATTGTTATGTTATGTTTCTTGATTTTTGTTACATTACTGCTTATCAATCTCCTGTTACTGATACATGGAAAGAATGTTATCACCTCCCTGAAAAATGCTTTGGGTTTCTTGTAATGGCTGCTAAAAATCAGTTTGATTTTTGGCAAACATAATGAAGGGACAATCCAGCATCCTTGTATCAGGGGCCTACTCACGAGAGTAGCTCAACTGATTTCCTATCGAAGCCAATAAATAAATCCAGCTTTTAGTGTTCGCAACTTAAGTGTTTAGCCTTGAAACTGTACTTGTTAACCTTGTGAAACCATCTTCAACAAGGGGATTGAGGGCTGTTAACTATTTCTGACTTTCTTTCTGATAATAATTTTAAAAAGCACCGAAATTATGAAAGAAAATTTTAAGCCAAGGAAATGGAGCATAAGGATGGAAAAAGGCGACATGATTTGGTAATGTGAGATGGGTTTTCGTTTATCCATAAAAAAGATAACAATGGTGGGTACTCATTGTTGATAGCAGTAATTGACCAAGTTGAACATGTTGATTTGATGCCTTATACATTCATTACCACAAAAAATATTGAATGTGTAAGGCATCAAATGTTATCAATGTAGGGAGATTGATTTTGAATGAATAAGGCATCAAATGTTATCATTAAGAGTGGAATTTGTTGTTGTAAATGTAGTGTTTGTTGAGTTGCTCTTGAAACTTCTTTCCCTGACTCAAAATCTGCTAGGCTCTATTCACCCCTTGACTTTAGAACACAACGCGTAAAAAGCTACTTCTATCAATATGATAATTGCTTATTGACTTATCTGCTCGACCCACCATATTTTAATATCCTTTAATACCACAATCCATTTGAGCCATGATCTTAATATTCTACATTACTCACAAAGTAATTTCTTTGCATGGAGATAACCAGATCGGGAGCAGAAATGATATTACCCCAGATTGGTCGCATGGCTGGAACAATTTTGATCGGATACTTATGCGGTGGTTTAGTGGCGTCTAAGGAGTTGGTATTGTCATTAATGTTTACATGTAAGTTTTTCAATTCAATTTTTCAATTTGTTTTCTTGGTTGTGCTTGGCCAAAACGCAATTTTGATTAAAAGGGCAACCTCTTTGTATTTTAACGGAAAACAACTAATAAAGAAACTTTGTTTCTGCAAGTTACTTTGTCTTTGAATATCAAAAGCATGTATGTGCTCGGATTACCCGGTAATTATCTATCAATACTAAGATACTGGGAAAAGGAGAACACTGTCTTCACTGCATCCTTTTGTTACAAGAGTTTCATTTCTTCCTTTTGTAGTATACTTGGATAGTTTTCAGAAGTTACATTTCATTATTTACTGAATTGACATCTTTCTTGATCTTCTTGGCTTCCTTCATTCATCCAATCTGCAGATATTATGTTAGGTTCACTAAAATGTAATCCAACCTATTAAAACCTGAAGGTTTTCCTAAAACCCAACCCAAACCGCCCAGGTGGCTTGTTTTTTGTTTATCCTTTTTTTTCGCACTTCTATAATATCTGCAGATAAATCAAAGCAGCTCATGCCTAAAACATTTGCTTGTAATATGATAAGAGATTTGAGATTCTAGCATTTTTAGTATATGATATGTTAGAATGCTAAATTGATTCTGTTGGTTCACAGGACTCTAAGCCTCTCTTGTTGTCAAATCTAAGGACTACAAAGATGAATGATGATGTTCTAGCTATTGCTGTTAGTCCTGATGCTAAGTATATTCTTCTTGCACTTTTGGGACCTGCAGTGAAGGTTTATTGTTTTCTTTAATACTGCCCAATTTGAATTTTTACTTTAGTTTTTTCTTTGTTTTGACTTGTGTATTGCTTTCAATATGTGGGATTATAGTAAGAATATCTAATTTATAATTTTTTGGTTTGAATCTTTAAAAAAATAAATATTCTGTTTTCCATGGCTTCTTTTGTCTAACATAAGTCTTTTTTCATACAAGACTTGCAAATATGAATTAGGTTGTTTCATTGTAATAATCTTCCTATCTTTATGTTTGTTGTTAATTTGAAGATTTGGGGGTTGGATTTTGATGACTGTCATAAATCCATTTAAGCTTATGCTGATAGGTGATGCATTTATATAAATGAATAATGAGATTATGTTCTAGTATATTGAATTTGAATAGTGCCACAGTAGAACTTGGAGTAAATTTGTTAAAACAACCTATTTCTGTGGCTGTGGCTATGTCATGGCGGTGCAATTTGTTCGCAATACCCATTACATGTTTAATGTTGGGAAATATCGCCTTGTCAAATCTTGGGATCTTTGATAAATTTGAGTTGCTTTTAACTCTAGAAGGACATCATGCGATGTTTGGTGTCTTGCGATCGGCAAGTCATGGTGATTTTATTGTCACAGGATCTCATGACCGATCTATACGTCATTGGGATCGTACAGAAGAGCCAATTTCATTGAGGTACTTTCTTGTCTCTGAGTATTACAGTGATAATGTGGTATTAAGAAAGTGATGTTGTTGTTCCTTTCTCCTGATTGTAATCATGTTAAGCTTTGGCTTTTCTATTTTTTTCCATAATTTTTGCCTGAGTGGAGTCTTGAAAATGCAGGAAGAGAAAGAAAAGAGGCTGGAGGAAATGTTTGAGTCGACCTTGACAATGCAACGAGAAAAGTGTATGCACCCAAGGAAGAACTCCCGTAAGAGGGAGCAGGTGGCCTTAGCCGGGAAGAAAACTCAAGAAACCCTTACAAAGAATGATTTGATTATTGAAGCTCTAGACATAGCGAAGAAGAATTGGATCGTATTGCTCAACATGAGGTGTAGTAACATTCCTTTTATCTAGCAACCATAGCACATCCTGATCTGATTTGTGCTTGCACTGTTTTCTCCTAAGTCTTATGAGGTATATTAATGTTCCCTTATGAGAGAACCACTACAACACTTATCAGAGAAGAAAGAGTTACTGTGCACTGTACTACTTTTTACCCTCTTTGATGAAACTCCCTGTCTCATAATGAAGAGAGGTAAGATAGAAGTTCATGAGTAGTTTCCCTCAGGTTGCACAGGCAAATAATTAGTTTTATCTTGTTTTTTTTAAGACAAATTTTAAGTCTGAATGTCCTTGTTATTGCTCTTAAAAAAGCATTGTTTTCCATATATATGTTAATCATTAGGATCAAATGCTCACAATTTTTGCTTTAAATTCTCTATGTTAATCTGCAATTACTAGTGCTTTTTGTTAAGTGTGTGATGCCAATCTCGTATACAAAATACAGTTGCTATAATAAAATATGGGCTGACTTTAACAGTAACTTATAACATTTTTATTGCATTTGATACTTTATTTTTGTGGTTTTCAGGAAGAGAAAACCAGGGGGAAATGTTGCTAAGTTTCAACCAGATATAAGAATTCTTGGGCTCTCTCCCTCACATTATGTTCTCCGTACGCTCTCAAATGTTAAGACTAATGATCTGGAGCAGACCTTGCTGGTAAGCAATAGCACTTCATTCATTTTCTTGCCATCCCGTAGAGTATTCTGTTCTCTGGATAAAAAGAAAGCAATATAAATAGGGGAACCAAATGTTATCAATTTCATTGTGCTAAATTATTTACAATTTTGTGTTGACGAAAATCTAGAGTACAATGCTTTTCGTAAATTGCTCTTGATGAGCATTAATGTAGTTGACTAGTAACCTTTTGTAGGTTAGTTTTATTATCAGCTTATTTAATACCTTGGTCTACATTTCCCATGTTTCAACTGAAGCTCTAGATTAAGTGCTCTGCATATGTAAGTTGCCCAAGTTAGGGTGCTTATCAAAATGTTGTATTTAGCTTATATCTCATCTCTGTCACCACAATTAAATTCTTATTTTGTTGGAGTTTGGTATATTTTTTTTCCCTCTCTACCTCAAAGATGCTAGTTTTTGGCTCACTTGGAATAAATAAATAAACTAGTAAGAAATCCAGTGCATCTATAATAGTCTCATACTATGTGGGTTCAGAAACCATTGCTAATCAGACAAAGGAGAAAAAGAAGAGGAAGAAAAATTGGACCTTTGCTTCTAAAAAGTCAAAAAAGTTTTTGTCGAGGGCATGTAAAAAATTCACATATTTTCTCATTGGGTGAGTAAAAAATAGTTTTTACAGTAGTTCTTGGATTGTTGAGGTAATCCATTTATCATTTTTATGTTGATCAATTTCTAATTGAAAGTTTGATATTTATTTTTACTGAGGGCGTTACCATTTACGGATGCTCTGAAGCTTCTCATACTTGAAGGATTGGGCTTCCAACTCGATAAGGTTATTCTATTCGCACTTTGGAATATATAGAATTTTTTGGCATTTGTAGTGTTACAATTGAATATACCGCCTTTTGTTATGTAAATTAAGTTATGGCTGTCATGTTTCTTTCCATTCTTAATTTTTTTACCCCCGCATTCCATCTCACTCTTAGTTTGATCATTGACACGCTTGAAGTTTAGATTGATAATCATGAGATACTAGCTTTTCTACTCCATCAATTTTATTTTTGTTTGGTCTTTGCAGTATATTTTTTGAACTTTGAGTAGTCTTTCTTTTATGTTGCTATTTAGTTTGTTGGTTGACTTATTGATTATGCATTCAATTGATGGTAGGAAAAAATGATAGAGCTGCAAGAGGAAACACAAGAAGGGGAAAGTGAAAAAAGCAGTTGAGATATGTGAGGAAGTTCGGGTAAAGCTTCCGGATTTAACGAATTTTGCATTTTCACAGATTGAGCATCAATCCACTGCAGCAGAAGCAGAGTTAAGGTGCATTGTGCATCAACAAGAAAATAAGATTAAATAGTTGGAGGACCAGCTCATCTTATTTGATCAACAAAAAGAGAAAATAAAAAGCCTTGAACACCAGCAATTTGTTCTGTTGGAGATGATGAAGAAGCTAACTATAACCCTTAAACTACAGCAATCTGATAAAGCTCCAATTGGAAAGCGCTTGCCATCTCCAACTGATGAAGACTCGTCCTCATCAGCTACAACTATTTCAAATACCGCAATTGGTGACACTTGACATGCTAACGGTATTGATGGTTATTTTGTTGTTGTATGGACGGTAGATATTTTGATATGGGGGTAGAACCATCTTTTTTAGGATTGTTTGCATATATGTGTTAGATGGTGTACATGGGTGGGCATTTTTTTGTTAGTTATGCACAGATAGATAGGTAGAGAAAGGAAAATGTGGGTGCATGCTGTTCTTTTGGGTTATGCACATGTGATAGTGCATTTTTGGATTTTTATTGCTCATCATGCATAAAAATCCATGTATGGACTATATATATATATATATATATATATATATATATATATATATATATATATATATATATATATATATATATATATGTATGAAAATATGATTTTTGATTTAGTGATCAGATTTTTATATTGTGTCCATTATTTTGTTCATGTTGAATGTATAATGTAGGTCAATACGAAATGCTCTAAAAAAAAACACATTCTGCAACTAATTTTTTAGTAGCAAAAAGTTATTTAGCATAATTGCATTCCACTGGAGGTCAATATGAAATGCTCTAAAAAAACACATTCTGCAACTAATGTTTTAGTAGCAAAAAGTAATTTAGTATAGTTGAATCCATATTCAGTGTCTAAAAAATAGTCGCGATAACATTTTGGATTTCACATTCAGCATCTAAAATGATTACAATTAACCACTAAATTTTTGTCACTAAAAGATACATTCGGCCACTAATAAAATAGTCACAAAAACTTATTGGATTCTACATTCAGCGTCTAAAATGACTATAATTTAACTACTAAATTTTGGTCACCAAAAGGTACATTCGGCCACTAATAAAATAGTTGCGAAAACCTATTAGATTCCACATTCAGCATCTAAAATTACTATAATTAACTACTAAATTTTGGTCACCAAAAGATACATTCGGCCACTAATAAAATAGTCGCGAAAACCGTTTGGATTCTACATTCAGCATCTAAAAGAGTTACAATTAGCCACTAAATTTTGGTCACAAAAAGATGCATTCGTCGACTAATAAAATAGTTGCGAAAGCCTTTTACGAAATTACCCTTACACCTTTGGCATCTAATTTGTGTGGGATTCGCGACAAATTATTAGACACTAAAACTGACATTTTGTAACTAATTGATTAGTCGCTATACAATTTTACCAAATTACCCTTCAACTTTTAGCGTCTAAGTTGGGGGACTATTTTGACCAGGATTTATGACTATTTTGATAGTCGCAAAAAAAACTTTTGCGTCTAAACCACAATATAGACGCGCTATGAATCTGCGACCGACCCTACTCGCAACTAAGGGGCGACAACCGAATTTAGACGCTAAAAATGGCTTAGCGTCTAAATGTGACTTTCTGCATCTAATTTTGCTAGACGCAGAATGCCAGTTTTCTTGTAGTGTCATCTCATCTCAACAAATATAGAACATACATATACATACTCAAACTCTACTCAACTAAATTCTCAAATCTCCATTTAGTTAGGATTTACTTACCTTGTGAAAAAGTGACTTCTCTAGCACTTTTCCTTTCCTTTGTTATATTGTCTCCTCTCTTAGGATGCTTTAGATGAAATCTCTACTCAAAAATTCCCCAAAAGCTCTCTAAACTCCTTAGAAATCTTGGAAGATTGGATGGAGAAATTGAGAGAAATTAGACAATGGAAGAGGCAGTGGAAATGAACGAATAAAGGGTTTCTCTACACTTTAACTCTTTTTAGCTCATATTATAACCATCATTTCCCATTTTGCCGTTATCCTTCCTTGGAAATTCCATCCATATCCTTTGATTCTTTGCAAATACACCCTTATTACCAACACATTCTCTACTTAATTTCCTTACATTTTACTCCCCACTATTCCTCCTAATTAGGGGTAGAATGGTCATTATGCCCCAAAGGAAGAATTCTCTAGAAAACTCAAGAAACTTTTTGTTAGGCTCGTCGCCGCGGCGAAGAACTTTCTATCGCCCCGGCGAAACAGGGTAGAACCTACCCGTGGGTGCAGCTCCTCTTCACCGCGGCGAAGCTTCTTCTTCGCCCCGGCGAAGATTGGATTTCCAAACTTCACCAAAACTCAACCAATTTCAAGGCAACCATTCAACCAACTCAACATACCATTACAATTAAAGACTCACCAACCAACCATGAGAACATCCAAACTCATTTGAAGCTAAAACAATGAACGTTTAAGTAATACAACAAATCTTAAGTACGTACCTCAAGTGGGGTGTTACAGACAGATAATACGGTTAGGCTATCATAGTGTTGAACAATCTTGTCGAAAGGCAGTGACTGATCTCACTTGTCAAGGTTGTTTGGTGACAACCTGGTGTAGCACATGGGTGCTTGCTGTAAGCAAGTTCACTGGATTGACTCACTAGAGGATTCCATATGGATGGTAACCCTAGTGTCTATGGAACAAATCCTCTCACGAAAGGTGGTGCATGTAATTCTTGGATTTGAGATCACCCGAGCGCCTTGTGCACCGATTGGTTGTAACGCCCCGCTTGAGGTACGTTGTTACTGTTTCCTCTTTCGCTCTTATTTTGAGTTGATTTTAGTATTGTGTTAAATGGTTGCCCTGAAATTGGTTGAAAACAGAGGAAATTCGTGCCGTCTTCGGCAGGGGCGAAGAAGAATCTTCGCGCGGCCGAGAGGTTGAAGCCTCGGGGAAGGCTGGCAGCGGTTTCGCCGCGGCGCAGTTTCTTTTTTCGCCGCGGCGAAAGCCCGAATAAAATGTTGATTGAGTTTTAGATATTTTCTTCCTTAAGGGCAATTTGACCTCTCTACCCCTAATTAGCAGGAAAAGTGGGGAGTTAATTGTAAGGATATTTCATGGAGAATAGGTTGAGTTAGGGGTGAGTTTGTAATGAATCAAAGGATATGGATGGAATTCCCAAAGAAAGAATAAGGGCAAAATGGGAATGCTTTGGGAGATGTATTTCATTAAAAGGAATTAGAATCAAAGAAACCCCTCATTCTCTTCTTTTCTTAAACGTGACTTCCCATCCTTACCTCCTCTCAACTTCTTCTTCTTTTGATCAAGGTATTCCAAGGGGTTTTGGGGAAGTGATTTGGGGGTGGAAAAAGTAACCTAAGGCTTCCTAAGGTAAGGATCTCTACTTAAGTTGTGTGATTTGGGAGTTTTAACCCATATTGAAATTTGAGGGTTTTCCTTCTTTTGGCTAAGATTAGAGGAAAAGTCAAGCTAAGCAAGTGAAAGGAAAGATTTGTGAAGTCTCTACATAGCAAGTAAGTAAAACCCAACCCAAGTTGAGATTTATGAATTTTCTTGATTAGGGTTTTGATAGAAATGATGTATGTATGTGATGTACATGTAATATAGCATGTATGAAGGATTAAATAGAGATTTCTATGCTTTGTGATTGTTTATACTTTGCAAATTTGAGAAATGGGTTGTTGGTTTGGCAAGGTAGTTGAGTTGGAATTTAAAGGGTATTATGGATCCCCTTTTTGGAAGTGTTTTCTATGGCAGGTTTTATGGCTTTGTGAAGGGGTTTTTCCCCATTTTGGATGGTTAAGAAAAGTTTTAGAATCATGGCTATGATAGAGTTTCATAGTGCACATGAGTTGTTTGATGAAATGCCTAATAGAGGTTTGAGTATGAGAAATGAACCTTAATTCTTGCAACATTGCATGTTGGCATTTCATAAGTGCATTAGTAGTGATGAACCATCCATAGGCAATAATTGTGCATTGAAAAGTGACCTAAGAAAGTGTAAGGAAATGGTTTATGCAATTACCCTATGAGTAGAGAGCTTAGTGGGTAAAATTACTCTAAGGGTAAAAGAGCATTGAAAAATGCTAATAGAGTGAATTAGAAGAGTAGTATAGTTGGGATGATGCTTTGTGATCATCACCCGACCGTTATGGGAATCGGATTGATGCTTTGTGATCATCATCCGAATAGCCCTTGGAGAGATGGGTCGATGCTTTGTGATCGTCACCCGATGAGTAGTAGAAATGGGTAGATGCTTTGTGACCACTACCCGGTTAGTTAAGAGATATGTAGGTTGATGCTTTGTGATCATCATCCAACGGCTAGTAGAAGCGGGTTGATGCTTTGTGACCATCACCCGATGGTGACTAGAAACGGGTAAATGCTTGGTGAACGTTACCCAAAATCCATGAGGAACGGGTAGGTGCTAGGTGACCTCCACCCGATAGTTAGAAAGAATCGAGTTGATGCTTTGTGATCCTCACTCGGTAGTCACTAAGAACGGGTTGGTACTGTGTGAATTCCACTCGATAGCCATAGAGTGAGATGGTCTTGTGTGAACGCCATCCGTCCGTACTCCCGTAAGATGAGGCCATGATGTTATTAGAAAGCAGTAAGAATCGGAAATAGCATAAGGGAGCGAATTAAGAGTTATTTATACGGGGGAGGGACGACAGAGAGAGTTTTACTTCGAGGCATTATTTTGTGCTCACCCCGTTATTTCCTTTGTGGATGCGGGAGTTCTAGGTGATGTTGCGGTCGGAGGGGCATCGGCAAGCAATGAGGAATAGCTACTTGTTTCCCTGTTTTGTCTTTTTAAAATACATTTTTTTGTAAACAAGATCTTTATGTATAAAAGACACATGAGTTGTAATGAAAAGAAAAACTTTGGGCCCAATTTTCTATTGTTATTATGCATGCATTGTACTAGTTTTCAGTAGATGTTACATTTTTGGTATCAGAGCAAAGATTTTGGGATTGAACAGTGTACTATTCTCATCGCCACGACGTCCTCTAACCGACTGTGTGAGTAATTCTTTCCTTATAGCAATTGTTCCTTGAGTTTATTAGTGTGATCATTTTGTAGATGAGGCGTAGTTATCGGAATCGCGGTAAAGGTGTGGTGAATGAAGGAGAACCTTCCCTAACCCACGAGTCTACGCCTCCCTTGGATGAAGGCTTAGAATCCAGGGAATTATTCAGCAAGTTATGGCAGAAACTCGGGGAGAGTTGTACCCTCGTCAGTACCGCCGATTATACATGTCGAAAGAGGACAAACGGTACCTCCCCAAGATGCATGCAGTTGAACCGATTTACGGCCTCTCAGCCAAGATCAACCCTCGTAGAAAGTTTGGTACTACGAGATCCGGTGATAGCGGGGTAAGAGTGGCTTGGGCCTGCAGAGAACGAGCCACAAAGTTTATTTCCCATGTCGGGGTCCGGGAGAAGATCCGGTATGTGAGTTTCTTGTTTCGGGGTGATGCCCTTACTTAAAGGTGGGAATTAATGGAAGAAACTCACGGCGGCTGATCATAATGACGTGGGAAGAGTTTAGGCAAGAGTTTGGTGAGTATAGAAGAGAGGACCAAGTTCATGAGAAGGTCCAAGAATTTATCGCTCACAAAGAAGGGACTAGCGTGAAAGAGTACTCGAAGTTCAATGCTCTTGCAAGGTTTGCAGGGAATAGTTAGCACTCGCCACCCCGAGAAGGGATAAGTTTGTGCATGGATTGAAGCCGGGAGATAGCCCGGGATATTATGACAAGCCCAACCCTCCTCGAAATTATAGTGAGGCTTTGAGGCGGGCCGATAGAGGCGGAGATTTTTGAGAATAAAATCTTCCCCGTAGGATCCTCGCAAGGGAGGACCGAAGGAGCTACCCTCCGCTCCTCATAGAGAAACATGAGGATGTGAAGGGTAAAGACATGAAGAATCAAGAAGAAGTTTAGTATAAAGGCGAGAATAGAAAAGAGTGGAAGAATAAGCGACCTCGGACGGAAGGGTTTCCTCCTTGCCCTAAATGCGGGAAGAATCACCCGGGGAGAGTGTCCCGAGGGATCGAGAGTGTGTTATAGGTGCTGACGGGCGGGGCACATGATGAGAGATTGTAAAGCTCCTCTTCCACCAACTACTCGGGGTGGTTGGGAGAATGCTGCCGAATGCCGAGTTTTTATTGTGGCACGGGGTGAAGCGAGAGGCCGATCCATCGTTCGATCTGGCGCTTATTATTTCATGCAGTCCACCTTTATATGCTTTAATTGATTCAGTACCCATTCATTTATATCTTATGGGATGCTTGAGAGATTAGGTTTGAAACCTACTAGAACGACACAACCCATTAAGATAGAACTACGATGGGGTTAGTGTTGTGACTCGAGATTTTGTTAAGAGAGTCCTTAAGTGATCCAGGGTAGAGAGTTAATCGTTGACTTAATAGTTTTCGATATGCCCGATTTTGATGTGATTCGGGCATGGACTTCCTAGGGAGATATGGAGTAGGGGAGCGGAGGTAGATTGGACTGTCGGAAAAAGAAGGCGAGGTTTAATCTTGATAGTGGAGATAAGTTTAGTTTTGGAGAAGGCCATCAGTTGAGCATCTTTGATTAGTAATGTGAAAGCTGGAAGATGTTGAGAAATGGGTGTTCGGGTTATATTGCCCATGTAGTGCAAAGTGGTGATGTTCCCGGTTAGAGATTCAGAGGGTGCCGTAGTTCGAGACTTCCTAGATGTATTTCCGGAAGAGTTGGGTTTGCCTCGAGAGGGAGGTAGAGTTTAGTATCGAACTAGCACCGGGGGATAGCACCAATATCTAAAGCCCCTTATCGAATGGCCCGGTGAAAGCTCCAAGAACTAAAGAAGCAACTCCAAGAGCTTTTAGATAAAGGCTTTATCCAGCCAAGTCATTCCCTTGGGGAGCTCCAAATCTGTTTGTGAAAAAGAAGGATGGATCACTAAGGATGTGTATTGATTATAGGGAGTTGAATAAAAGTTACTTGAAGAATAAGTACCCACTACCCGGATAGATGACCTTTTTGATCGGTTGAAAGGAGCGGTAGTGTTCTCCAAAAAATTGATTTGAGGTCCGGGTATCATCAAGTAAGAGTGGTTGAGCAAGATGTGGCTAAGGCGCCTTTTGTACAAGATATGGGCATTATGAATTTGTAGTGATGCCTTTTGGCTTGACTAATGCCCCAAGAGTTTTATGGACTTGATGAACAGGGTATTCCATGAGTATTTGGATCAGTTCATTGTTGTCTTCATCGGACGACATTGATTTACTCAAAGTCAAGAGAAGAGCATGAGAAACACTTGGGGAGATTAGTATTGCCAACCTGAGAGAAAAGAAGTTGAGTGCTAAATTTTCCAAGTGTGAGTTTTGGCTTAACCAAGTGATATTCTTGGGTCATACCGTGTCGAAGGAAGGGATTTCGGTAGATCCGGAGTAAAGTGGAGCAATCACAGGTGGCGGAGCGAGAACAGAAAGAAAGAAATCGGGAGTTTCTTAGGCTTAGCAGGGGTTACTACCGGCGATTTGTAGAGGATTCGCCTATTTGGCTAAACCGTTGGCATCTTACCAAACAGAAAACTCCTTTTGTCTAGTCGACAACATGTGAAGAAAGCTTTCAAGAGTTGAAGAAGAGGCTAACATCGGCTCGTGCTAGTGTTACCACGGGAGGGTGTAGATTATGACATTTATACGTACGCCTCTTTGCGGGGGACTTGGTGTTGTGTTGATGCGATTAGGTAGGGTTATAACTTATGCTTCTCGTTAATTGAAAGAGTACGAGACCAGATACCCCTACGCATGACTTAGAGTTGCGTTAGTGGTCTTTGCTTTAAAGATTTGGAGGCATTACCTTTATGGTGTGAAGAGTAATATCTACACCGATCATAAGAGTCTAAAGTACTTCTTCACTCAAAAGGAGTTGAATATGAGGCAGAGAAGGTGGTTAGAGCTGGTCAAGGATTATGATTGTGAGATCAAGTATCAATCGGGAAGGCCAATGTGTAGCCGATGCCTTGAGTAGAAAAGCCCATGTTTTTCGGCTTACCCAGCGTAAAGAGTTAATAGAAGATTTGTCTAAGGAAGCGATTGAGTGGGTTCGGACGAATTGCCACCTAGAGTGCATCCTCCCTTTACTAGAGGAAATTAGAGAAAAGCAAATGGCGATGAGTGGTGTTAGAAAACAGTACAACAAGTGCATGAGGGCAAGACATCAGAGTTCTTTGTGAGAGATGGTGTCCTCTATTTCAGAAATCGGTTGTGCATTCCTCCAAATGAGGAGTTGAAACAGAAAATTCTTATGGAGGCTCATGACACACGTACACCGCTCATCGGGAGCAACCAAGATGTATCGGGATATCAAGAAAGGCTATTGGTGGTCGGGTATGAAGAAAGACATTGCAGAGTTTGTGACAAAATGCCTAACCTCGCCCGGGTGAAAGCGTAACACCAACGCCGTCCCGAGTTGCTTCACCCATTGAGTATCCCGGAGTGGAAATGGGAGAGCATTTCGATGGATTTTTATCACGGGTCTCCCAGTACGAGAGGGTATAATGCTATATGGGTGATTGTGGATAGGCTAACCAAATCAGGCCCATTTCCTCCGATGAAAGGATAGTACCACTACTGTCGGTTGGCCCAGTTTACCTCAAGGAGATAGTGATTGCATGGTGTGCCCAAGACTATAGTATCGAGATAGAGTTCCAGGTTGTTTCGCCAATTACCGGACAAGCTTACGAAGAGTTTGGGTACCCGTTTAGCATTCAAGTACTACCTATCATCCTCGACAGATAGGCCAAACCGAGAGAAGCAGAATCGTGCTCGAGGATATGTTGAGAAGCTTTGTTGCATGGATTATAGAGTATCTGGCATGAGATGTTACCCTTAGTGGGAATTTGCCTACAATAACTTGCTTATCAGTCTACAATTAGAATGGCGCCTTACGAGGCTTTGTATGGTAGACGGTGTAGGTCTCCGCTTCATTGAGATGAAGTAGGAGAAAGAGATGAGTTAGTCACCGCTCTTGGGCCGAGATGACTCAAGCTAGTAGAAGATGTGAAGTTAGTCGAAATAGAATGAAACAAGCCCAAGATCGACGAGAAGAGTTATGCCGATTTGAAGAGGAAAGAGGTAGAATTCCAAGTGGGCGATAAAGTATTTCTGAAAGTTTCCCTTACAAGCGAGTAATGCGCTTTGGAAGCGAAAGGAAGCTAGCACCGAGGTATGTAGGTCCTTTTGAGGTCTTGCAACGAGTGGGGGAAGGTGGCCTATAGATTGGCACTACCACCTAGCTTGGACAGGGGTGCATGATGTCTTCCATGTCTCGATGCTACGAAAGTATGTAAGTGATCCCCTCCCACATCCCGAGCGTAGAAGGCGTTGAAGTAATGAGAGAATCTAGTATATGAAGAACGTCCGGTTGATTTTTAGATCGAAGGGTTAAAGAACTTCAAAAACAAGAGTGTTCCGCTTAGTTAAGGTCCTTTTGGAGGAATCACAAAGTGGAAGAGGCCACTTGGGGAAGTAGAAGCGGGACATGCAGAATCGCTTCCCCGAGTTGTTGTTTGTGAATTTCGAGGGACGAAATTCTTTTAAGGGAAGAATTGTAAGCCCGCCCAGCTTGGAGGTACGTTATTCTTGTTCCTCTTTCGCTCTTATTTTGAGTTGATTTTAGTATTGTGTTAAATGGTTGCCCTGAAATTGGTTGGAAAACAGAGGAAATCTGTCACCGTGCTTGCGGGCGAAGAAGAATCTTCGCCGCGGCGAAGAGAGGTTAAGCCTCGGGGGGAAGGCTGCTTGACGGGTTTAGCGCGCGACAGAAGTTTCTTCGCCGCGGCGAAAGCCCCGAATAAAATGTTGATTAAGTTTTAGATATTTTTCTTCTTTTAAGGGCAATTTGACCTCTCTACCCCCTAATTAGCGGGGAAAAGTGGGAGTTAATTGTAAGGGATATTTCATGGAGAATAGGTTGAGTTAGGGTGAGTTTGTAATGAATCAAAGGATATGGATGGAATTCCCAAAGAAGAATAAGGGCAAAATGGGAATGCTTTGGGATGTATTTCATTAAAAGGAATTAGAATCAAAGAAACCCCTCATTCTCTTCTTCTTAAACGTGACTTCCCATCCCCTCCTCTCAACTTCTTCTTCTTTGATCAAGGTATTCTAAGGGGTTTTGAAGTGATTTGGGGTGGAAAAGTAACCTAAGGCTTCCTAAGGTAAGGATCTCTACTTAAGTTGTGTGATTTGGGAGTTTTAACCCATATTGAAATTTGAGGGTTTTCCTTCTTTTGGCTAAGATTAGAGGAAAAGTCAAGCTAAGCAAGTGAAAGGAAAGATTTGTGGAAGTCTCTACATAACAAGTAAGTAAAAACCCAAACCCAAGTTGAGATTTATGAATTTTTCTTGATTAGGGTTTTGATAGAAATGATGTATGTATGTGATGTACATGTAATATAGCATGTATGAAGGATTAAATAGAGATTTCTATGCTTTGTGATTGTTTATACTTTGCAAATTTGAGAAATGGGTTGTTGGTTTGGCAAGGTAGTTGAGTTGGAATTTAAAGGGTATTATGGATCCCCTTGGAAGTGTTTTCTATGGCAGGTTTTATGGCTTTGTGAAGGGTTTTCCCCATTTTGGATGGTTAAGAAAAAGTTTTAGAATCATGGCTATGATAGAGTTTCATAGCACATGAGTTGTTTGATGAAATGCCTAATAGAGGTTTGAGTATGAAATGAACCTTAATTCTTGCAACATTGCATGTTGGCATTTCATAAGTGCATTAGTAGTGATGAACCATCCATAGGCACTAATTGTGCATTGAAAAGTGACCTAAGAAAGTGTAAGGAAATGGTTTATGCAATTACCCTATGAGTAGAGAGCTTAGTGGGTAAAATTACTCTAAGGGTAGAGAGCATTGAAAAATGCTACAATAGAGTGAATTAGAAGAGTAGTATAGTTGGGATGATGCTTTGTGATCATCACCGACCGTTATGGGAATCGGATTGATGCTTTGTGATCATCATCCGAATAGCCTGGAGAGATGGGTCGATGCTTTGTGATCGTCACCCGATGAGTAGTAGAAATGGGTAGATGCTTTGTGACCACTACCCGGTTAGTTAAGAGATATGTAGGTTGATGCTTTGTGATCATCATCCAACAGCTAAGTAGAAGCGGGTTGATGCTTTGTGACCATCACCCGATGGTGACTAGAAACGGGTAAATGCTTGGTGAACGTTACCCAAAATCCATGAGGAACGGGTAGGTGCTAGGTGACCTCCATCCGATAGTTAGAAAGAATCGAGTTGATGCTTTGTGATCCTCGCTCGGTAGTCACTAAGAAACGGGTTAGTCTGTGTGAATTCCACCCGATAGCCATAGAGAGTGAGATGGTCTGTGTGAAGCCAGCCATCCGGCCGTACTCGCTAAGATGAGGCCATGATGTTATTAGAAAGCCCGAAAGAATCGAATCGAAATAGCATAAGGAAAGAATTAAGAGTTATTTATATGGGGGACAGACAGAGAGAGTTTTACTTACTTAGCATTATTTTGTGCTCACCCCTGCTTATTTCCTTTGTGGATGCGGAGTTCTAGGTGATGTTGCGGTCGGAGGGGCGTCGGCAAGCAATGAGGAATACTTCTGCTTGTTTCCCCTGTTTTGTCTTTTAAAATACATTTTTTGTAAACGGTACTCTTTATGTATAAAAGACACATGAGTTGTAATGAAAAGAAAAACTTTGGGCCCAATTTTCTATTGTTATTATGCATGCATTGTACTAGTTTTTAGTAGATGTTACATTGGTGTAGTTTGACACTAGCCTAACGCAATTCTATTGAGAGTTGTCAATATGGTGGTGATTGACTACATTAAGGAGTGTATCAAGACTATGGTGGATAGACAGAGGATTCATCACTCCCGCGTACGGGAGAAGTTATCTCACGGTGCAATTTAGTAAATGGCAATGACACTAAAGCTGTAGCTGATCGGATTGAGTTGTTGCTTCTATCCGGGATTTATAATACACGTCCATTGGTCCAATAATTGAATACACAATATCGAGAAGTAACCCGAAGGTTGACACTATTTCTATGCCTCGGTCTCGCCGAGATAACGGATGATGAAAGGATCGGGTATGCGGTAACCATATCGTTGTGGTGTTGCTTATTGGAATTTGAATCTATCGGGTGGCCATGATGCCTTGGTAGGAGCCAATCTTGGTCTGTGTGTAGTGAGATGATTAATTGGTGTTAATCGCGATACTATACACTACCGGTATGATGAGGAGCCTATGGTTCACACACATAGAAGATAATTTAAAAACTAGTTTAGAAGAAGGGCGTTTTCGTCTTTTTAGGCGAAAGAGTATTTTGGTAATTTCACAGTGCAATTAAATTTGCTGAGGTCGTAGCCTTTATTTAATTTGGTATTAAAATTAAGTAAGTGAGATTATGTTTAAATATGTGTTCGCATATATTTAATAAAAATTATCATTATTGTTAAATGTTAATATATATAGATATTGTAAAAATGTATTAATTGAATTTAATTGAGATAATGATAAATTAAAATTAAAAAATATCTTAAAGGGGATGTTTGGATACAAAGGGTGTTTGGGTTGGAGCCCAAGCCCATTCTATGATGGAATAGGGTATAGTGTGCACTATATAAGTGCACACTTTGTGAAATATTTTATTTTCACTCATTCAATCATTGAAAGGAAAAATTCTGGCCCCTTAAACACTCTCACACCAGTTTTGCTTTTTGCTAAAAATCAAATACACTTTGATTTCTTCTTGGTTCTTAAAGGCTAAAGAGGATCTAGCAAATCCCTCTCTAGTTCCTTGAGATTATCTTCGTGTGGACTATATCAGTTCGATCTTACAATTGAGTCGGTAGCGAAATACGTTCAGAGACAAGTTGGAGGAGCCTCCAAACATGCGTATGATTTCTTAAACCTCTAAACTAAAATTTGCAGATTTTATTTATATATATAAATTGTAAATTTGTACCTTGATCTTGGTTCTAAGGAATGATTCATGTCGTAAATGTTTTTGTTTTTCCACTGCCATGTTTAATCATTTCCTATCATACACTTCATTATGGTTTAGGGGTTATGGAACATTGTCAGATGTCTACCATAATCAGTAAGAGTTTCGATTATAAAGATTTATAATGAAACATATCAAAATCAGATATTGGGCCCACGACTAGATCACAGTGAACCAAAATGGTCACACATAAAACCAAGCTCAAGGAGAGAGTAATACATATCATTAATCAGGGATTAATGATGTTGGGACGTCTGCAGGTTGCATCCGAATTAATGTATTGGTGAGAAATGATTATCCATGGATAGCTAGCACTAACTAAGGGTAATAAGAATTTATTAAATATTATTATTGAATTGGATTCAATGATGGCGGCAAAAGTGCATTGGTTTTATTCTAAAGGGTTATAATATTTAATGGAATTAAAATTTGGTCTAATTATGAATTAACCATAAAACCAAGGACTTGACAAATATTTTTACTCTCAAGTTAATTTTAAATTGTTTGAGGCCTTCCCTAAACAATTTAAAATTATACTTTGTGCCCATGGTATATAAATTAAGTTTTATACCATTTTAATTCAATTGAAACAAAAAGCAATTTCTCACTTTCTCTCTCACTCTCTTGGCTCTCTCATATTTGGCTTAGGTGGACTTCATTTTGAGTTTCTTCATTCTCTTTTGAAGAATCTAGACTCCAAGTTTCAACATTAATCTTTTAATAGTAAAAGAAGTTGGTAATTTGCTATCATTTTCTTACATTAATATGTTAATGTTATAATGGTTTGTTTTCTATCTTATGTCCATCATCTTGATCATCATTCTCTCCATTTCCATGTCCAAAATGCATGAATCCCAATAGCAAGGTTCGAAGACCATGCAGTCACTATTTAAACAGAGGCCAGCCCTTTCACAAGGGACGGGAGACATTACACCTTCAAACCCCGGAGTTCCCACCCTTGAGAACTCTGCATTACAGCCATAGTCATAGTCCCTGACTAGACTTTCGGAAACCTTCTTCTCCTTAACCCTCACTAAACCAGCCTCGCTCAGCCTTGTTGACTTGAGCGTCGAAGTGCTTACGGAAAACACCAGGAGCAAAGACCACCCTGGTGTTTTTCGTTTGCTTCACGCTTGTTTTCTTACATATGCAGGTACAGCAGATTGCTAGTGACCTCAACCTAATGAGATCAATCCTCCTTTTCATAAAGGTAAATTTTTGTATCTAAAGTTTGGCGCCCACCGTGGGGCCTCTGGCAATCATTCGTCAAACCTGTTACGTAAAGAAACTCTCTATGACTGACAATTCTAATAACTGCCGATCTTGGCCTCGGGGAGGCCAAGCTGGGAGGGCTCTAATCGCCCTCATGCAACAACACTCAAACAAGGTGGCCACACTGGAAGCTAAGAACACTGCCATCCAGACATAAAACGCCTCTATCAAGGGCGAGAACCAATCTCTTAAAGAGAAGGTAAGTCAGTTTTATGATCTTGAGCTTATGCCTTCTCAGGTACAACCCAATCGGTTTGCACCTTGGTTCCGTCTATGCAACCTCTCCAAACTCCAAAACATAGACACATAATCTCGGATACGAGGTCGTACCAACTATGTTTGCTCATTAGCCGATGATTTAGCCCTGACTAATAGTGAATGGGGGCTGCCGATAGAACCACTCTCGGTCGATCTAATTTAAGCGCGAGATCAGCGTCCAGTGTCGACAAAGCCCACTACAACAAGAACCATCCATCCTCGCCGTCCCATCTCACATTCAGTCAATCATCCCTACCCAAACCCCACACAGCCCTACTCATCCTCATGGGTCGAGCGGTCCCCCACTCCTTTAAACCATCTCGCTCAAGTCCATCTCTCTCAACAGAGTGAGCGAATCCCAAATAACCCCCCTTACAATCCATGTAAAAGGGGCAAAAACACTCATCAGGTCATGATGGGAGTCATTTGGGAACCAAAGGGAATGAATAGGGATCCAAGCTGCAAAGTAAGGCATACGAGGTGATCGTCGGCTACACCACATGGATTGACCAACCAAAACGCACCAAATGCGAATCACGTGGCCAACCGAGTCAACTAGGATGACCTAGTGGTATCCAGCCTCTCCCATGGAGCAGATATTGGCCAAAGACTGGCCGACATAGAGGCAGTGATGAGGTGCATACCCAGAATGCCAATCCCGAACAAAAAGAGCCAACCTCTTGCTGTGCGAGATTCACCCTTGTAGATGCATTTGCGTTAGTCGAGATACCACACAAATTCACCATCCCCAACATGAAGCCCTACGATGGCACAACCGACCTAGATGATTACATAGCCTCCTACAAGCAACGGATGTTTGCAGTCTTGATACCACGAACATTGACGGAAGCTTGCATGTGTAAGAGTTTTGGTTCAAGCCTCTCCGGAAATTGGGAACCCTTAGGTGGTACACTAACCTCCCAAACTGTTCAATCAACTATTCACCTAGCTCACCAACTTTCATTGAACAATTCGCCAGTAGCAAGAAACTTAAGAAACTATCGACCGACCTGTACAGAGTCTATCAGAAGAGTAGGGAGCCATTAAAAGAATACGTCAGCAGATTCAACAAGGAAAAAATCTCTATCCCTTCTTATACCCAAAGACGGTAGTAGACGCTTTTAGAAAAGGTCTTCTCCTGGATGGAGAACTATACAAAGACCCGACGAAGCTTGGCTGCACCACAATGAAAGATGCCTTAGCTAAAGCTGTGATTCAAATAAGGTGGGAGGAAGATGAAATGAACCAGATGAGGCATGCCAGGAATGACAACCGTCACCAAAGGTGGAACGATAGAAGGTTAGAGTCCAGATAGATTGAGCCCCGATACCAACCCCCTCTACGTAATCTGAATAAAGTTAAAAAACTATAGGACCACCTGCCAATTAGAATCGACAACGGACCATCTAGATCGAGCCAATACAAAGTTCCAGAGTACAACCTTAACGTCGAACCAACCTAGGTTGTGGCAATCATGAAAGGGATGGGACCTACTATCAAGTGGCCAAACAAGCTCAATCCCGAAGTGAGGAGGGACACGACCAAGTGGTGCGAATTCCACAGTGACCATGGTCATAACACCGCAGATTACATCGCCCTACGGTTGGAAGTTACAACACTACTGAAGAGGGGACATCTC
This sequence comes from Pistacia integerrima, assembly GCA_026225825.1. Taxonomy (NCBI): domain Eukaryota; kingdom Viridiplantae; phylum Streptophyta; class Magnoliopsida; order Sapindales; family Anacardiaceae; genus Pistacia; species Pistacia integerrima. The sequence continues at coordinate 8,423,431 of CM047738.1, read as the reverse complement.
CGGGATCTATTAACGGATAAAGGGAAAAGTACAGTTAGCCAGAGAACCTCGAAGGAAACATCTCCCAATCTCCCACCTCCCACGGAACTGACAACAAAAGGGCTCTGCTCAATTATTTCAGAAGGGTTAGAGATCGGGTAGGGTCGCTTATTCCTTTAGCTAGCCGGCTACGCCCAAGCCAACCATCACCATGAAGTCCAATCCATCCATCTGCCCTCTTGGTCACACACCAACCATGTAATTCAGTTTGAAGATGGCAAGCCAGTCACCTTGGCCGCCCTTCAACGATGCTCTAGTCATCTCGCTCTAGATTGCCAACATCTTGGTCAAGAGAGTATTCATAGGCACGGGGATCCCTTCGGCAAACATTCTCTTCCTTGAAGCAAAGGTGAAGGCCATGGGACTGGATGAAACAAACATCAGTAGATGACCAACCATACTGGTTAGGTTAAGTTCCGAGCAGAAATACACCATCAGAGAAATCGCGAAGTCAATAAGCAAACCATTTTTCTAGTGCTTGACTGTCCGTCACCATATAACGTCATCTTGGGCCAACCTTAGATCTACAACATGCGAGTTGTTTCATCCACCTTCCACCAAACTATAAGGTTTTCAATGAAATGGAGAGTAAGGAAAATCAAGGGCAACCCTAAGGCATCTAGAGATTGTTACAAAAATGCCACGCATGCAACTGCAGTTTTCTGAGGGTTTCTCATCCACCCTTTGGTAGGCAGATTAACCATCTATGGAGGAGTTGGATGAAGTGTAGATACACCTAGACGACCCTGAAAGGAGGGCCCAAATAGGCTCATGCCTCGGGCCCGAAATAAGAGAGAGACTATAGAATTCCTTAAACAAAACCAGGACTGCTTCGCCTGGTTCCACGCAAACATGACAGGAGTCAGCCTAGAGGTAATCATCCACCACCTCAAAGTATATCCGAATCACCCCCCAGTGAAGTAGAGGCATAATTAATTCACACCAGAATGCTACTGGATCGTCAATGAGGAGATTGATAAATTATTGAATAATGGCCTGATCAGAGCCACTATCCGGACTGGCTGGCAAACGTTGTGGTCGTGAAGAAAAAAAGGGAAAGTGGAGGGTTTGCATAGACTTCACAGATTTAAACAAAGCATGCCCTAAGGACTCCTTCCCGCTCCCACATATCAAAATGATGGTCGATGCGACAACATGCCACAAACTCCTAAGCTTCATGGATGCCTTCTTAGGGTAAAACCAGATTTTGATACACTCGGACAACCAGGAGAAAACAACCTTCATTATAGAGAGGGGACCTCTTGCTGCAGGTGGGATACCATTTGGTCCCTCAACTTGGCGAAGGGGCTACCTATCAGCGGCTAGTCAATAGAATGTTCGCTGAACACCTTGGTGCACCATGGAAGTGTACATTGACGACATGCTCATTAAGTCCCTCATGGTCGAACAGTACCTCGACCACCTCAACCAGGCATTCACTGTCCTAAGGAAGTATAACATGAAACTGAATCCAGCCAAATTCTCGTTCGAGGTCTCATTAGGGAAATTCTTGGGATACATGGTAACTCATCGTGGGATAGAAACCAACCTTGACCAAATCCGAGCGATCGTCAACATACCATCACTAACTTGTATCAAAGACGTCTAGCGCTTGGCAGGACGAGTAGCCGCCTTAAGCCTCTTTATCTCTAGATCCGTCGACAAGTGCTACCATTTCTTCCATACGCTCAAGAAATCTAAGGAGTTTGAATAGACCCCCTCCCTGCAAGGAAGCCTTGCAATAGTTGAAGAGATATCTAACCTCCCCCTCCCAGGGTAAAAAGTTTTCCTTTCCAAGCACTTGTGGATGGGGAAAAGCTTTACACCTATCTGGCGGTCTCAACGACAACAATCTTAGCAGTGTTAGTCTGGGAGGATAATACAAAGCAACTACCGGTTTACTATGTAAGCAAATCACTCCTCGATGGGAAGACACGATACAATTAGCTGGAGAAGCTAACACTCGCGCTCGTCCATGCATCTAGGAAGCTCAGGCCATACTTTCAGTGTCATTCCATAGTCGTACTCACCTCCTTCCCATTCAAGAAGATAATACATAAGCCAAAGTTATCAGGCCGACTCACACAATGGACAGTAGAGTTTAGTGAGTTCGACATATCCTTCCAACCACGCAGTGCCATCAAATCCTAGGCACTGATAGACTTTATTGCTGATTTCACCCTGAACACCACCATCTAAGCAGAAAAGGAGTTACTGTGCATGAATAGCAGATCACCTTCAAAGTGGAATCTCTCAGTGGATGGCTCCATTGCCGAGTGAATGGTTGGGCTTGTGTCATACTTACTACTTGTATTGGGAGACGCATCCAACGGGCCATACGACGTGGATTCAAGTGCACCCAACAACGAAGTTCAATACAAGGCTTTCTCATTTCACCCGGGCTCTCTAGCTAAAGAAATTGGAGTAAGGAAGGCGGAGGTAAGTCCGACTCCCCCAACTCGTGTCAACCCGCTTATAAGACACTTACCTTGCCCGCGCGCACTACATGAGTGACACACTGAACTTGGCCAAAGAATCGCAGACCACCTTCGGGAAAGCAATTCTATCACCCAGTCCCAAGAATCCCAAGAATGGAGAACACCCATGTCGATGTCCCTTGCTAACGCCTCGTCGCCTTTCCAATGTTTTCCTCCCGGGTCCCTCTATCCCTCTATTATTCCTCCAATGGCCAACCGACTGGAGGAAAGGACCAATGAACAAGTCGCCCGAAGAAGTAATAGACATCGAACTGGCCGACTCCTGCATGACCCAGATAGTAAAATACTTGGAACACAATGAGCTCCCACGATAAGACAAGGGCATGCCATCCCGAGAGCCGAAAGCCGCCAGCTTCACTATATACGAGGGTTAGCTTCTTAGGAAGTTATTCTCTAGTCCCTACCTTAAAGGCATAAGCTTAGAAGAAGCCAAACGAGTTCTCGCTGAACTCCATGTAGGCGAATATGGAAACAACGCAGGAGGACGCAGCCTTGCCCACCGAGTGATCACTGCTGGCTACTATTGGCCAACCACCCATACTGGCTTAACAGCTTACATGAAGAGACATGACAGTTATCAGAGGTTCACCAACATCTTGCACCTCTCACCTGAGCGACTCCACTCCACTCCACTCTCACACCTTGGCCATTCATGAAGTGGGGAATGGATATAGTCGGAAAGCTCCCAACTATGCCCGAGTAGCAGGTCTTCATGTTGGCGGTCACCGACTACTTTACTAAGTGGATCAAAGCCAAAGCACTCGCACAAGTCAAAGACCAAGAGGTAAAAGCTTTCATCTAGAAACACGTCATATGCAAGTTTGGGATATCCGAAGGAAATCGTCACCGATAATGGATCCCAATTTATCAGTTCAAGCTTTAGAGATTTCTACGACATGTGAGGGATCAAGCTTAGCTTCTCACTGCAACTCAGGTCCCAATGGCGAGCTGAATCATCAAATAAAACCATCATACATACTTTAAAAAAGCACCTGTAGAAATCCAAGAGCTCATGGGCAGATGAACTACCTGGAGTTCTTTGGTCTACCGACTTACAACCCTACTCATCCACCCGAAAAGCAAACTTTCTCCCTCACATATGGATCTCGCTCCATCCCAAACAAGTATTAGTCCCTTTCCCAAACCTTTGCACTCCCAATGGGTGGACGAAGAAACCAACAGCCAAAACCTTTGCCACTACCTAGACACCATCGATGAACTACACGAGAGGGCGAACACTTGCTTGTGATCTATACACAGTGCACCCGACACCCTACAACCCATAGCGTCCAAATCAAAACTTTCAAAATAGGCGACTGGGTCCTCCGCAAGGTCTTTCAAAACACTAAGAAGATCAACTTTGGCAAGCTCGACCCCACTTGGGAGGGTGATAATCCAAGAATTATACTATTTTATTTAGGCTTTTTGGCCGAATTTTGCAGACTTCTTAGTTGTTTATGCCTGAATTGCTACTTATTTCTCTATATTTTATATTTCAGGCCAAAACGGGCATTTTGAGCAAATAATGAGCAAATTGGAGTTTTTGGACCCAGAAGTGAGCGGATCTCGAAATTTGGAAGAGTTCTGAAGCAAATTGAAGAACCATGAAGCTTGTTCCCATAGGAAAGCATCGAAGATCAAAGATTCAAGCAAAGAAACAAGCTGAGGGCAATTCTGTAGTTTCAAAATTCTTCATGAAGGTTTGCCACGGCGAAGAAAGTGAAACACGAGATTCCAACTTAACCTCGCGCGTGGGCGAAGTCTTTTCGCCGCGGCGAAAGTCTCCAATTTTGGAAACCTTGGTTTCTTCAAAACACAGTTTTATTTGAGGAAAGTTTTAGGTTTTTGGGTGAACTATAAAAGAAAAACTTTGCCATTTTGAGAGGCGTCGTCTAGTCTTTGTTTGGTTTTCATTAAGTTTTGAAGAGATTTGACATTTTTGTTGAGAAAGTGAGAGGATTTGAGATTCAACCTTGTGGATTCTTCAACTAGGGGAGATTTCTTTTCTTTTTCTTTTTCTTTTATTTTAATATGTTGAATGCTCGTTACTATTTTCTTCTTTGTTTGTGTTGATTTAGTTATGAACTAACCCATTTTGGGTTAGGGTTTTGATGTAACTCGGATTTCTATGGGTTAATCAATTGATTATTGTTATTTTTTTTATATTCTATTGCACAGATTGTGTGGTTATTCTGTTTTTATGGAATTTATTTGATGAATATGATGAGATTGAGAAATGAATCATGTTGAGCTTCTTGGGTAATCAATCATGTTGAGCTTCTTGGGTAATCACCATTGTAGTATTGAATGCTAGAGATAGATTTGAGAATCAATGAAATCAATCTAGGATTCCATTAGCTTAATCAACTTGGATCTATTATTCTTCAAATTATTGGGTGCCGAAGTTTAAAAGGGAAAAGTAGGAATTCATAGCCTGAGAAGGTATGTTTGACAATGTTTAGAATTCGATTTACAATCCGTGCATGTGAGTGTGAAAATAGGATAATCCATAAAATTCATCCATGGAGTCTGAATGAAGTCAGAACCCTAACCTTTTGTTAAATTGATATTAACTTCTTGCTTTAAATTCTTGCTCTCATTAATTAGTTTTTAATACTTAGTAAGTTTTGTTTTTAGTTTATTTTCTAATCTCCCATTAATCCAAACAATTTCCTTGTTTCTCCAACTTGAAAAAACACTTAGGGAAAAAATGAGTGTTAACAATCAATCCTCGTGGGGAACGATACTCACTCATCACTCTATTACTTTGTGTGACTAGTTCACTTGCTATCATTGCATGTTGTAGTAACAACGCATCAAGTTTTTGGTGCCGTTGCAAGGGATTGAGTTTTGTGTTAACATTGAGTTTTCTTGTGTTAACTAGATTGGAGTTTATTTTTGTTTTAATTGTTGTTGTTCTTTTTGGTTGGTTTGTGATCTTACTTTTTCTCTCTTTTTGTGTAGTTTATGCGAAGAGCAAGATGTCGGCCGTTGGGTTCCCTGTTGATCCCTAAGATTGAAAGGGACCCTAGAAGACAAGCCCGAGAAAGAAGAAGAAAGAGAGGCTCTGATTGAACCGGAAAGCCATAGTTGTTGAGATGGCAGAGAATAGAACACTAAGGGAGTTTTCAGTTCCCTTAGTTGATGGCAGTGGGTCGAAAGCATAACTAGACTAATAGTACAAGCCAACAACTTTGAGAAAAAGCCGACAATCATCTAGATGATCCAACAGTCGGTACAGTTTAAATGAGATTTGAAGGAAGATCCAAATCAACACATTGCAAACTTTTTAGAGATTTGCGACACCTTCAAGTCCAACGGAGTGTTAGATGATGCCATCAGATTGAGACTGTTCTCGTTTTCATTGATGGACAAAGCTAAGGGATGGCTAATGGAATTACCATCGTGGGAAACGACCATAACATTGAATGATTTAAGCACGTGTTCTCGACCAAATTCTTTCCCTCTAGCTTTAAATCGACAAAGCCTAGAAATGATATCACATCGCTTTCTATAGAAGGAGTCAAAATCATTGTATGAGGGCTTGGGAGAGATATAAAGAAAAAATTACCCGAGAGGTGTCCACATCATGGGTTGCCAGTTTGGATGCAAGTCCAAACATTTTATAACGGATTGATGGTGAATGTGCAAACTATGGTGGATGCAGCCTCGGGAGATGCACTGCAAAATAAGATACCAGAAGAAGCTCATGAGTTGCTTGACGTTCTGGCAAGCAACAATTATCAAAGACCTAATGAGAGGGTGCAACGAGAAGAAATCTATGGGAGGGTCTTCATGAAGTTGATGCATATCTGACCATTTATTAGCGGTTGACACGGAGAAATAGTTGGGAAGTAAGTAGGTAAATTCCATTCAAGAACCTCAACTAACTTGTGAATTTTGTACAGGTAATCATGTGAGGCAAGGAGGCGGTAAGAACAATCCAATGCAATCCAACAATCCTTCAATTCAATTCGGAGGTTGTTAACTTACTTGGTGAATTTTGTAGCTGTGTAATCATGCGAGTAAATGGGGAGTGTCAAGTAGGGAACACGTTTACTTCAACATCTTCATCATCGGAGCAGGTTAACTACTTGGCAGGAAATCAAAGGCAACTGAACAACTCGTACTCTAACACATATAACCTTGGTTGGAGGAATCATCCAAACCTATCTTGGGGCAATCAGAACCAACAGAATCAGCAAAACAATCAATGGAACCAAAGAGTATTGCCAAACAACCAAGCAAGGGTGAACAATCAACCAGGAGAGCAAATAGTGACAAAATTGGAGGACATATTTGGAAAGTTTATGCAAGAAACCACAAGTTTTATGAATGAGGGACGGGGAGGAACGAATTTCGTAAATCAAGGGGCGTCCATTAGGAACTTGGAGGTACAAGTGGGGCAATTGGCTGAAAAGTTAAATGAGAGACCACAGGGGTCCCTACCAAGCAACACAATGACTAACCCACGTGAACAAGCAAATGCAATAACTTTGAAAGAAAGTGGGCAGGTGTTAGAAGAAGTAGAACAATCGGGGAAAGAAGGAAGCCCGCCAAAAAGAAAAGGAAGATTACGATGAGGAAGTTGATGAAGAGATAGTTCTTTGAAGAGAAACCAACTAGTTCTAGGGTTGATGAACAAAGCGGGAAGAGGCAAAGACAAAAGAAAGAGAAATTACCATTTCCCGAGATATCACCAGAGTTGGCACATCACACTCCTCTTGTGCCTTTTCCTTAAAGACTCAAGAAAAAGAACCAGGATAAGCAATTTTCCAAATTCATTGAAATATTTAAAAAACTGCATATTAACATTCCTTTTGTAGATTTGCATTGCACCGAGATCGACTACTAAAATTTCTCAAGGAGATTTTATCAAACAAAGGAAGTCGAAGATGAGAAGCAGTGATGCTCACGGAGGAGTGCAGCGCTATTCTCTAGATGAAGCTACCCCCGAAACTCAAAGATCCAGGGAGTTTTACTATTCTTTGCATTATAGGAGACATTACTTTTGATCGAGTTTTGTGTGATTTAGGTGCGAGCATCAATCTAATGCCTTTTTCTGTTTTCAGGAGATTGGGAATTGGTGAAGTGAAGTCAACGACCATATCGTTACAACTTGTAGATAGATCCATCAAACATCTGAGGGGTATAGTTAAAGATGTGTTGGTGAAGGTGGACAACATTATCTTTTCAGCGGATTTTGTTGTATTCGACATGGAAGAGGATAAGGAAATACCTCTTATTTTGGGCTGACCATTTCTTGCCACAGGAAGGGCACTCATTGACGTGCAAGAAAGAAGTTCTTTAGTAGGGTTCAAGATGAAAGCCGATGCGTTTAATGTGTTTGAGGCTATGAAGTTTACATGCCCAGGTCGATTAAAGGTGCTTTAGTGTTGATGTAGTGGATATACTAGTAGCGGAGGCCATTGAAGAGGACACTCCACAACTACCTCTAGAAGCTTGTATAGCCCAATCAAAAACAGTAGAGGTAGATGAGTCGGCAAAGAACAAATGTGCTAGATTGTTGGAAGGGCACTTGAGATTGATGAGAGCAAGATCTAGAATTTGAGGAATTTGATTTTGAGAAAGAAAAGGAAAAGAACAGAAAGGAAGAACTTCCAAAGCTTGAATTGAAACCTTTACCTTCCCACCTCAAATATATGTATCTGGGGGAATCGGAAACCTTCATAGCAATCATCAGTTCAAGGTTGAGCAAATTAGAAGAAGAACGGTTGATTCGGGTTTTAAGAGAACATAGATCAGCAATTGGATTGACTATTTCAGATATTAGAGGCATCTCTCCCTCTTTTTGCATGCATGAGATACTCATGGAGGATGATATCAAGCCTAGGGTGCAACCACAACGAAGATTGAATCCTTCGATGAAGGAAGTAGTGAGAAAGGAGATGGTGAAACTTCTAGATGCGGGCATAATTTATCCTATATTTGATAGTCCATGGGTGAGCCCGGTGCAAGTGGTTACGAAGAAGGGAGGTATCACGGTTGATTAAGAATGAGAGCAACGATTCCCGATACCAACTAGACATCATGTAACCGGGAGAGTGTGCATTGACTACCGTAAATTAAATGAACGACAAGGAAGGATCATTTCCACTTCCTCATTGATCGATGTTGGAGAGATTGGCAGGGCATACTTACTATTGTTTCTTGGATGGTTGTTCAGGATACAATCGATTGCCCATCACTCGAGGATTAAGAAGAAGATGACCCCTTCACTTTGTCCCTATGGCACCTTTGTTTATCCCGAAGGGATGCCCTTTGGGTTATGCAATGCACTATCCATATTTCAGAGATGCATGATGTCGTTAGAGATATGGTGGAACGGTTTATAGAAGTCTTCATGGGTGACTTCTCTGTTTTTTATTCATCCTTTGATAATTGCTTATCTAATCTTTCATTTGTTTTGTAGTGATGTCAGGAGATGAACTTGGTGCTCAACTGGGAGAAGTGCCACTTCATGGCCCAAGAAGGAATAGTGCTTGGTCATAGAATCTCAAAAGACGGCATAGAAGTGGATCGAGCAAAGACGGACGTGATTGAGAAGCTACTACCACCCTCAAATGTTAAAGTAGTTTGGAGTTTTTTGGGGCATGCAGGGTTTTATAGACGGTTTATCAAGGATTTTTCTAAGATCTCTAAACCCCTTTGCAATTTATTGATTAAAGATGTTGCTTTTGATTTTAATGATGAATGCATTCATGCCTTTCAAACTCTAAAAATATTATTAGTATCTGCACCTATTATTGCAGTTCCCGATTGGGGACTGCCATTTGAATTGATGTGTGATGCTAGTGATTTTGGAACTAGGAGTAAAGTGTTAGGACGGAGAGAAAAAAACAAAGTGTTGCATGTAATTCAAGTATGCTAGCAAAACACTCCACCGATGCACAATTGAATTACACCACCACTGAAAAAGAATTGTTGGTTGTGGTTTTTGCTTTTGACAAATTTCGTTCATATTTGCTAGGTGCTAAGGTGATAGTCTACACGGACCATTCAACACTCAAGCACCTATTAGCAAAGCAAGAAGTGAAACCTTGGCTGATAAGATGGATCCTTTTGCTACAAGAGTTTGAGTTAGAGATACGAGATAAGAAGGGGTCGAAAAATGTGATAGCGGATCATTTGTCAAGGATTGAATGACCAATTCAGGGAAATGAAGAGGAAACCCCTAAATCGAGAAAATTTCCTTTGGATGAGAAATTGATAAGAATAGAGGAAGCACCGTGGTATGCAGATTTTGCAAACTACTTGTCATCGAGAGTGGTCCCAATTGGCATGACCTTCCAACAAAAGAGGAAGTTTCTCTCAAATATGAAGTATTACTTTTGGGGTGAGCCATTTCTATATAGACACTGTGCTGATCAGATGATACATAGATGTGTCCCGAAAGAGGAAATAGAGAGTATTCTACGGCACTGTCATGAAAGGGAAGTGGGTGGCCATTTTGGAAGAGCTAAGACAACAGCCAAGGTTCTTCAATCGGGTTTTATTGGCCAAGCCCTTTTCAAGGATTCTTTTCCCGGATGGTTCGGGAAGAATCGACCAATGTCCACGGAGTGGGAAATATTTCAAGAAAGGCAGTGCCGTTGAACAATATCTTAGTAGTTGAGCTGTTTGATGTGTGGGGAATGACTTCATGGGTCTTTTCCCAAATTCTTATGGGAATACATACATTTTGGTAGCGGTGGATTACGTATCAAAATGGGTGGGAGTAGCTGCATTGCCATCCAATGATGCTAGGGTGGTGGTTAATTTTGTGAGAAAGAACATTTTCTCAAGGTTTGGGGCACCATGAGCAATCATTAGTGATAGAGGATCGCTTTTTTGCAATAGGCAATTAGATGCACTGTTGGGCAAATATGGGGTGAAACATAGAGTTGCAACACCACACCATCCACAAACTAACAGACAAGTGGAACTGTCGAACAGAGAACTAAAGGGAATTTTAGAAAAGTCAGTCAGTGCATCGAGGAAGGATTGGTCACGAAAGTTGGATGATGCTTTATGGGCCCACCGCTCTGCCTTTAAGACTCCGATTGGTATATCTCCATTTAGGATAGTCTATGGGAAGGCATGTCATTTGCCGGTAGAACTCGAGCATAAGGCCTACTAGGTAGTCAATCAGCTAAACATGGATTTACGAGCTGCCGGGAGGAAAGGATGCTAACTTTGAATGAACTCGATGAATTCCGTCATGAAGCGTATGAGAATGCTAGAATGTACAAGGAAAAAACCAAGAAGTGGCATGACAAGCATATCAGGAAGAAGAACTTTGAAGTGGGTCAGAAAGTGTTCTTGTTTAATTCTAGACTTAGGCTTTTCCCTGGAAAACTTAAGTCTAGATGGTCTGAACCCTTCATAGTTACAAGAGTTTACCCATACAGGTCGGTGGAGGTGTCCTATGAAGAAAAGGGCACATTTAAGGTCAATGGACAGAGATTGAAGCTGTATATTGATGGGGTGATGAGTTGCAAGTCATTCCCCATCCGACTTGACATCTCGACATGAGAACTTCAGAGTCGAGTTTTCCGACTATGAAACAAGCACTCCTTGGGAGGCAACCCAAGTGTTTTCATTTGTTATTATTTGTTTATTGTTTTGCAATTGTTTGGTTTTCTTATGATTTTTAGATGAAGTTTAATTTGTGTGTTTCAGGTGAATTATCGAATAAAGGCGAAAAATGGAAATTTTCCAGTTTTCGCAGCGGCGAAGTGCATTTTGCAAGAATTATAATTCGAAAAGTCCTAGACCCCTCCGGGCTGCGGCAAAAGGAATTGATTGTTGGGGCAAGGCGAAGAAAGTTGGACGAAATTGACTAAGGAAACTTCGCCACGGTGCTGTGGGCTCTATAATTTTTCGCGTCTTGCGCCGTGTGCAGCTTAACCCGAATTTTAAAATTTTTTGTTTTGAATTGCAAAACTTCACCGCGGCGAAACCTACTTTTTATAAATACTCACCGCGACTTTTTATTTTTCGCGAAACACTTCAAACACATCCGAGAGCAAAATTTTTCCTATTTCAATCCAGAGCTTTTCCAACAAATTCCCATCACTTTTCGTCACTTCTTAACCCTCCCAAACACCAAAACAACTCATTTTAGCAAAGATTTTGTAAAAAATTGAAGAAAATTTTGAAAACCCTTGGTTTTCAAAATTTGGGGATCTTGCCATCTGAGCCACAATCGATGAAATTGGTGGTGAATACTTCTTAGGATTGGTAAGATTTCGAGTTCTCCAAACTTTTTATTGATCAATTTCGATTTTTAGAGTTGGATCTGAAATTTTGATTGTTGATTGAGTTGTGGATTTTTAGAGTTGTTGTGCTTTGATTTTGATTGAGGAAGTTGGGATTGTGAATTGTGTGGTATTGAGGAGTTTGGGTTTTGAATTTTGGAGTGTTTGGTTGAGTTTGGAAGAATCAAAGTTTAAGGGTCTAGTTGCAATTTTTGGAAGTTGTGGTGTTGTTACAGGATTGATTGTGGTTGATAGTAGGGTGCTTAGAGTTATATTGTTGAGTTAGATTAGTAGTTTGGGGAAAATGCCGCTCAAAGCCCCAGCCAAAGGGAAAGGAAAAGGGAAGAAGGCGGACAATCGATTTACTAATGACAAGGCTCGACAATGATATAAAGGAGCAATCCAAAGGAAGGATAAAGGATTCATTGCCAAGCATGGATTGACCACTGTCCATGCTGAAGAGTAGAGTCAAGGGAGACGTTGAAGGTTGTTTATGAGTCAACATAAATCGGCCGGTAAAGAAGGGCCGATAGTAAGAGAGTTTTATGCCAACCTCCTTGAGTGTGATAAGGGGTTTGTCTATGTGAGGGGCATTGATGTGACATTTGATGTAAAGAAGATCAATGATTTCTTTGATTTGCCTCAAATTGACCGCGATGAGCATGAGGAATTCAAGAATACATAGTTTGAGGATAATGTGATACTTTCGGTCATAACAAAACCGGATGCCACTTGGGAGATTTCAAAGAAAGGAAAGAAGAGTATCAAGGGAACCAATCTGACATCGATGGCTAGGTTGTGGCAATACTTTGTGAGTGCGAGGATGATGCTAGAGACTCATTATAGCACAATGACTTATGAGAAGGCATTGTTGCTCCATTTCATTGCCACAGGAAAGAAAATAAATATGGGAAACATTATCCTAACTAGTATTAAGAATGCAGCCCAACCAGGGCAAGGCAATTTTCCATTCCCACATCTCATTACAGAGATGTGCATTCGAGCAGGGTTTGACAAGACTAAAGATGAACCACTTATCCATGCTGCCCCAGTCCTTGACTCCAACTACTATCACAAGCATCTTGTGCAGAACCCTTGGCCCGAGCAAACAAGGATCCGGACAAAACGACACATCCACATAAGCACTACCACATCATCTAGTCCATAACCATTATGAAGGAGATGATGCAAAGCAGGATGTGAGTAAGATGAAGGGCGGATGGGCCAGCCATCAAGAATGGCTATGAAGCGAACCCGAGATGATTCATAGTTTGAAAGCCAGTAGGGGATTGTGATAAGCTTGAGATTGATACTTCGAAGTTCCAATGGGAAGACCCATTCAGAGGAGGGTGGATGGCCTCCGACATAGAAGAGGATGACACCGAAGGAGAGGAGGAGGCCGAAGAATGAACCTTAAGCACTTGTGTTGCACTTTATTTTTATTTGTCTTTGTTTGGTTGTTATTGTCGGTTATTTTTTTAACATTGAACTACTTTTTGATTTGTTTTTGGATTTTTTTTAAATTTTTGTTGAACTTTTTAGTAGTTGTAAGGACGAGATTAGGATTGTAATATTTTCACATTAGTCAGTGACATTTTCTAACAGTGGACACCATAAGATTTCAATTGTTTTACAGATTCTGTTGATGAGAAAGCCAAGGAATGGGTGTGCATGCTGTTGCGACACTCTGACTTCACGGATTAATCAGGGAACTATCTCGAATCTTTGTTAATTCTGTTTTTCTATTCCTACATTGTACATAATGTGACATTGGGGACAATGTCATCTTTAGTTTGGGGGTAGGGAAAAATTTGAACAATTTTTTATTTTTGTTTAGTTGTTTTCATGTTTTGTTGTGTATGCCAATGATGAATTACATAAGTCTATGATGAGAATAGGATTGTTGGGTTTTTATTGCTGAAAAATGTTAAGCATTGTTTCAAGTTTATGTTGATTGACTGAATTTTGCTAGAGGTTCGTTGAGTGGTTCAACCACCATTTTCATTATTTTCGGCATTCTTAGATTCATTTTATGTGGTTAGGTGAAGTCTTGATAATGTTTGTAGACTCTAGAACCTAGTTTAGAAGTGCTTGAGGCGAAATTCTAGGAATAGACATTATTGAGGAAGTGATTTAGGCGATTTTTCGGAACATTTGAGCCTTTCCAGCCAACCATGAATTCTATCCCCAGTTACCCATTTGAACCTTATGAAATCATCGTTGTCCCTTTTTGTTTTCTTGTGCAACCAATAATGCCCAAACCTTTCACCCTAAACACGTCCGCAACCTTTAAGAGAATTCTAAACCTAATGCAAACATAAAGAGCTTGGAGAGTTGTGTGAATGAACTAAAAGATTAGTTTGGGGGCTGTGAGAAGGGTAAGAAGAATAAAAGGGGTAATTAACCTCAATAAATTGATTATTGTTTTTCTAATTAAAAAAAAAAAATTATTTTTGAGAATGCAATGCAGTAGCAAAAAGGAGAAATGTGCATGCTTGAGGGTTATAAATTGGTTGACTTGGTAGTGATGGTTGAGGAAGAAAGTGGAAGTTGATTTGAGTCTTGATGTTTGCTTAAAGAAAACTGAGTTCTCTTGCTTTGTTAATCCTGTCCCTTTTTTTTTTTTAAGCCCACTAACCAAGCTTAAAGTTACAAGCCTATAAAGACCTTTTGATCTTTAGTGATGTCTAATCCTCATTAGTGGAGAGTAGTTTGATACTTAGGCTTATGGAGTCTGCCACCATTTGATACAATTGGCATTTCTGCATAAAATAATCCGGGAAGTCAGAATGTGGATTGAAGTGGGGATCACCTACTCGGGGGACCAATAGAGAAGATAGTCGATGCAACTTATAACTTCTTGGAGTGTTGAACATTTTTCTAGTAATAATTTTGCAGTTCGTTGGGTTGAGTTGAGTCTAATGTTTTTATTTTATTTTCAGTTTTGCTGTTTTGCATTGTTTTGGGTATTTGTTGTTTTTCTTTCTTTGTGATTTGTACCTAATGCTCGGGGACAAGCATGTCTTTAGTTTGGGGGTATTTGATAATCCGAGAATTATACTGTTTTTTTTAGGCTTTTTGGCCGGATTTTGGATACTTCTTAGTCGTTTATGCTTGAATTGCTACTTATTTCTTTATATTTTATATTTCAGGCCAAAACGGCCATTTTGAGCAAATAATGAGCGAATTGGAGTTTTCGGACCCAGAAGTGAGCGGATCTCGGAATTTGGAAGAGTTCTGAAGCAGATTGAAGCACTATGAAGCTTGTTCCCATGGGAAAGCATCGAAGATCAAAGATTCAAGCAAAGAAACAAGCTGAGGGCAATTCTATAATTTCAGAATTCTTCATGAAGGTTCGCCGCGGCAAAGAAAGTGAAACACGAGACTCCAACTTACCTCGTTACCGTGGCGAAAGTCTTTCTTTGCTGTGGCGAAGTCTGCGAATTTTGGTTTCTTCAAAATGCACAGTTTTATTTAAGGAAAGTTTTAGGTTTTTGGGCGAACTATAAAAGAAAAACTTTGCCATTTTGAGAGGGGTAGTCTAGTTTTCGTCTACTTTTCATTAAATTTTGAAGAGATTTGACATTTTTGTTGAAAAAGTGAGAGGATTTGAGATTCAACCTTGTGGATTCTTCAACTAGGGGAGATTTCTTTTCTTTTCTCTTTATTTCAATATGTTGAATGCTACGTTTACTGTTTTTCTTGTTGTTTGTGTTGATTTAGTTATGAACTAACCCATTTTGGGTTAGGGTTTTGATGTAACTCGGATTTCTATGGGTTAATCAATTGATTATTGTTATTTTTTTTATATTCTATTGCACAGATTGTGTGGTTATTCTGTTTTTATGGAATTTATTTGATGAATATGATGAGATTGAGAAATGAATCATGTTGAGCTTTTTAGGTAATCACCATTGTAGTATTGAATGCTAGAGATAGATTTGAGAATCAATGAAATCAATCTAGGATTCCATTAGCTTAATGAACTTGGATCTATTATTTTTCAAATTGTTGGGTGCGGAAGTTTAATAGGGAAAAGTAGGAATTCATAGCCTAAGAAGGTATGTTTGACAACGTAGAGAATTCGATTTACAATCCGTGCATGTGAGTGTGAAAATAGCATAATCCGTAAAATTCATCTATAGAGTCCGAATGAAGTCAAAACCCTAAAATTTTGTTAAATTGATATTATTCTTGCTTTAAATTCTTGCTCTCATTAATTAGTTTTTAATACTTAGTAAGTTTTGTTTTTAGTTTATTTTCTAATCTCCCATTAATCCAAACAATTTCGGTTTCTCCAACTTGAAAAACGCTTAGGAAAATTAGTGTTTAATAATCAATCCTCGTGGGAACGATACTCACTCATCACTCCATTACTTTGTGTAACTGGTGCACTTGCTATAATTGTATGTTGTAGTAACAACGCATTAGAGGGTCCCTACAAGATCGCCAAGGAAGGAGGGAGAGACATTAGCAACAGTTGGAATGCAGTCAATCTCAAAAGTTACTACTTTTAGTTTAACTCCTCCATCGACATATCTGTTTTCTTTTTTCTTTTTTTAAAAGGATGAGTGGGCCTATCCACCTCTTTCACCATTAGTTGGCCTCATGGCCCGAATTCAATAAAGTATTATTCAGCAATAGAACAGTTTACACCTTCAGTCGGCCCAGACTAATTCATAAGTTTTCACCTTCAATCGGCCCAGACCGATTCATAAATTTACTCCTTCAATCGGCCCAGACTGATTCATAAATTTACACCTTCAATTGATGCAGACCGACTCTTAAGTTTTCACCTTCAATCGGCCCAGAACAATTCAAGAATTTACACCTTAAATCGGCCCAGACCGATTCGTAGGTTTTCACCTTCGATCGGCCTATACTAATTCACAAGTTTACACCTTCAGTCGACCTAGACAGATTTATAAGTTTTCACCTTCAATCGGCCCAGACCGATTCATATGTTTTCACCTTCGATTAGTCCAGACTGATTTGCAAGTTTTCACCTTCGATCGGCCGAGACCGATTCACAAGTTTTCACCTTTAGTCTGTCCACATTGATTCATAAATATACACCTTCAATTGACCCAGACTGACTTATAGATTTATAACTTCAATCGGCCCAAACCGATTGAAAGACTTACACCTCCAATCAACGAGTCATAAACCCAACCCACTATATGATCCAAACGACTTAGCCGCTTCACCTCGTCAAAATCACAAAGCACACGCATTCGGGTCAACCTCTAATACATCTACAAATAATCAAGCAACCAACTCATCCATCCACAAGGGAAGCAGCAAAACAAAAACACAAGAGCCACTGACGGCCAATTATAAGATAAAAAAGCCTCAAGCGGCTAAGTATCAAATACAAAAGAAGGCACACATGCCATGGAAGGGCATCGCAAGCCCCAAAATACATGAGTAAAAAATAATCCTAAGAGACATCATGGCCCACATCATCAATGCGAGTCGTCTCATCCATCTGCGACTCGGTCACCTTATCACCGACCCCAACACTCGTCCCCATAGCCTGGTCACTTATACCCTTTGTGATTGACTGCCTCGACTGGCTAGCAAGGTCGAGAATCTGATCACCCAACTGCTCTTCCATGCAAAAAGCCTTTTCCTCCTCCTCCTCTATCTCCTATAGAAGCTGGATGTCCTCATCTGGGTTCCAATGGTAGGTGTTCCTGGCCTTGTACTCGAGCATGAGCTCTCCTTTAGCCCTGATGATGATGTCATCAGCGATGCTGAGGCTCTGCTCCCTCAAGGACTTGACCTCTGCATTCTTCTCGGCCAGCTCCCTCCTCAGTTAATCTAACTCGGCTTTGACCTCTCGACGCTATTAGCTCTCCCGCTTAGCTTTCTGGGCCATCGCCTCTCGACGCCATAGTCGGTATCAACGCAGATTTCGATTTGATTTTGATACATCCTGTATCCTCTTCTCTTGCGACACGATGGACTTCCTTAGGTGCAGGCTGCTGGTGAATACCTGCATAACAAAACAACTTGATCAGTATACGATCACAATAAACACAATAAGGTAAAACTCCAGCTCATACCTAGAAAGCATGGGAAACCCCCCAGTCAGCGGCCGTGATCGCACCCATTTAGTTCAAACGAGTCTCATCCTCTGGGAACAGGAATGAGTTGGCCAACTGCTCATGGAAGCCATGTCTGAGTAGGTTGATACGGAAGCCGGGATACTAAGAGTGATCGTCTCAGTCTCCTTATCCAAGACCACAGTCTTAGATGACCTGGATCCAGCCGTAGGTTGACGACTTGTTGAAGTCACCACCGCATCCTCTGCTCTTCTCTCCTCTCCTCTCCTCTCCTCCCTGGCCGAGGATTCCCTCTTCCGTTTCTCGCGATGTCTCGCGATCGACTCAATCGCACTTGGGACGGTCAACTTCTTCATTAGGTTTTCTGCAATTGCAAACTCTTCAAAAGTTAGTGGGTTTACCCTTGACTTATTGTACAAAGTATGATTGCAGTAGCGAGTTAGCAACACACTCCAGGTTTGCTTCAACGAAGGGAAGGGGATACCTCTCTGGATTGCTCTTACTCCGGCCCAAAGATGACTCGTCCTGAGGTTAGCTCCCTCTAATACCATTCGCCAATCCTTCTGCGCTTTTGAAATGGCTAGAATCTTCTGGGTCTGGACGTCCAAGTCGTCCCCACTCTGCCGACTCAGTTGAATTCAAGATCTACAAAGAAGAAACACGATGAGATTTTAGTAATCAAAATCTAAGGTAAAGACAAAGTTTCTCACTAGTGGCTTGCCAAGTGCACAGAATCTTGCCCTAGTCTCTCTCCCCGAAGACCGCATCACCCCTCATAAAAAAGTACCAATCTTTCCAATTCTTGTCACTCGACCGGAGGTCGGTCACGATGAGCCCGATAATGCCTAAGGTTTATCAGGTATCGACCTTTGTCCTTGTCATTCTCCTTCAGGAAATACGAATACAGCAACTTGTGCAGCCCAAACATCACCTTGTTCGGCACACAAAGGTTCTCCAGAGCCATCAGTAACCTCCATCTGTTCGACATAAGCTGGGACGAAGAGATCATGAGATGGCGGATAATCCCGACTCAGTATCCTACCGCTAGGCCGACTCGGCTCGTCTTCAAAGCCACTACTGATAATCCGTAAATTATACAGTTTTTATTTAATCTTTTTGTCGGATTTCAGGTACTTTCTAGTGCATTTTTACGGGATTGGTGCGTAATTCTCTACTTTTTCGTGTTTCGAGGTTAAAATGGACTCTTTTAGTGAATAAAGACAAAATTTGACAGGTTTTGACTCGAATTGAAGGATTTCAAGTTAGGAGAGTTCGGAGTAGGACAATGCACGATGAAGCTTGTTTCCAAGGTGGAGAGTCAAAAATCGAAGAATCGGACGAAGAGGCAAGCGAGTGGCGTTCTGTAAATTTGAACTTTTTGAAGAAGCTTCGCCCCGGCGAAGAAATTGTCTTCGCCGCGGCGAAGTTGGGCAGAGTCGAATGTGGATTTTTCATTCTTCGCCGCGGCGACAGTTAAAATTTTCAGTTTTGTAAACGCACAGTTTCGTGTGTGCGTGTTTTTTTGACTGGGTTTTTAGGACTAGGTATAAAAGAAAAACTTGAACTTTTTTAGAGGGTTCCAGCATTAGGTTAGCCGTCTTTACATTTCCTAGAGAGAAAAATTTGGATTTTTCGGATTGTTAGATAACAAGTTCAGGGGGATTTTTGTGGAATAATTATCTTTTGGGGGAGTTTTCTATTCTTTCATCTTAGTTTCATTATGTTTATTACGCTTTTACTTGTATTTTCCGTTTTTATTCCATTAAATTAGCTATGAACTAATCTTCTATGGGTTAGGGTTTTGATTGTAGTTTGGATTTGAAATGGGTTGAGTTTATGTTTGTGCTATTTTCATGTGAATAAGCTGTGGTTGTGTGTTACTCTGAAATTAAGTGTTGTATGTGATGAACATGATGAGATTGAGAAATAATTCATGTTAAGCTTCATGGGTAATAACCATTATAGTATTGGATGCTAGAGATAGATTCAAGAACTAATGAAATCAATTTAGGATTCTTGTGCTTCATGATTTAGAGTTATTAACCTTCAAATTGTTGGGTGCGGAATGTTAATAAGGATAAATAGGAAAACATAGCCCGAGAGGGTATGTTATCATAGTAGTGAACCCGATTTACAACCATTGCATGTAAATGTGAGAATAGTGTAACTTTTAGGTATAACCCATAAATAATCCAAACGAAGTCAAAACCCTACCCGTTTTAATTAAATTGAATCTCTGAGTTCCATTTCCTTTTCTTTTTAAGAATTTATTACTTGTTAGATTTTATTTTGTTTTTCTTTCAAAAACAAATTGCTCCCACAAATCCAAGATTTTCGATTACTTCAACTTGTTAACACCATAGGAAACTTAGTGCTTTGCTACCGGTCCTCGTGGGAGGGCGATATCCTACCCATCACTCTATTACTTGGGAGCGACTAGTGCACTTGCTAGTTTTGCATGTTATAGTAAACACGCATCAAGTTTTTTGGGCGTTGGGGTTCTTAGGGACCCGTTTTTTAAGTTAACATTAAGTTTTTTTCCTAGAGTTTAACTAGATTGAAGTTTTACTTTTATTTTTAATTTTTGTTAGAGTTGTGATTTCACTTTTCTTCACTTGTGTTCATTCAGTTTATGCGAAGAGCAAGGCGTCAACCTTGGGTTCCCTGTTGACCTTGAGCTTGAGAAGGGACTGCAGAAGACTAAACAGAGAGAAAGAGAAAGAGATACACTTACGCAGAAACGGAAGAAGTTGTAGTTGAAATGGTCCGAACCGAAAAATAGGACACTCCGAGGGAATTTTCAGCCTTCCCCTTACAAGAACGGAACGGCCCCTGGGTCAAGTATTACGAGACCTACAAGACAAGCTAACAACTTCGAGATCAAGCCGGCAATCATCCGGATGATCCAGCGATCGGTAAGATTCAACGCGGAGATTTGAAGGAGGATCGAATGTACATTGCAAATTTCTCGGGAAATTTCGCGACACCTTCAAAGTCGAATTGGAGTGTCGGATGATGCTATTAGGGGTCAGCGTTTATTCCCATTCTCATTGGGAGATAAAGCAAAGGGGTGGTTAATGGCATTACCACCGGGAGGCGATTACAACATGGAATGATCGGCACAAAAATTCTTGACCAAGTTCTTTCCTCCAAATAAGTCGGGCAAAGTTGAGAAATGATATCACATCGTTTCTACAAGATGGCCTTGAAGTCGTTGTATGAGGCTTGGGAGAGATACAAGGAATTGATGAGGAAATGCCCACATCATGGTTTGCCGGTTTGGCTTCAAGTCCAAACATTTTATAATGGTTTGATGGGTAACGTAAACCATGGTGGATGCAACCAAGAGGAGCTTTGCGAGGGGAATAAGACTCCCTGAAGCCCTTATGAGTTACTTGAGGTGTTGGCAAGCAACAACTATCAAAGACCGAATGAGAGAGTAACTACGAGGAAATCTTCGGGTCTTCATGAACTAGATGCTTTCACGGCCTATCTCGGCCCAACTCAACGCCCTCCAAAAAGCAAGGGATGGGAACTATGCGGGTAAATTCTATACAAGCACCTCAACTAACATGTGATTTTTGTGCGGGAAACCATGTGAGCAACGAGTGCCAAGTCGGGAAACACATTTGCCTTTGTCATCTTCATCAACGGAGCAAGTAAATTACTTGGCGGAAATCAAAGACATCCGAACAATCCGTTTCTCCCAACACATACAACCCGGGGGTGGAGACATCATCCAAATCGCTGGGGAAATCAAAACCAACAGGGGGTAATCAATGGAACCGGAGGCAAGTTCCAAATACCCGGCCCGGGGCAACCAATCAACCTGGGAGATCCAAGAGTGTGAAGTTGGAGGATTTGTTCGGGAAATTCATGCAAGAGTCTACGGGGTTCATGAATGAGGACGAGAACAAACTTTAGAAACCAAGGGCGTCCATTCGGAATCTTGAAGGTACGATGGGCCAATTGGCCGAGAAGGTGAATGATAGACCACGGGGGTTCTCTACTAAGCAACACGGACCAACCCACGTGAACAAGCAAATGCAATCATTTTGAGAAGTGGGGCAGGTTTTAGAAAGAAGTAGGCCCGGCCTACGAAAGAAGGAGAAAGCAACCGGAAAGGAAGAGTATGAAGAAAGAATGGATGAAGAGATTATTTGTGAAGAGAATTCGGGTGCTTTAAGGGGAAGAGAACAAGAAAGAGGATGAAAGGCAAAGAAGAAGGAGAAATTGCCATTCCCGAGATACCACCGAGAATTAGCTCATCACACTCCACCCGTACCTTTTCCTCGAGAGATTGAAGAAGAAGAATCGGGATAAGCAATTTTTCGAAATTCATTGAAATCTTTAAAAAATTGCATATTAACATTCCTTTGGCAGATGCAATACGGCAAATGCCGAGTTATGCGAAGTTCTGAAGGAGATACTTTCGAACAAGAGGAAGTTAGAAGATGAGGAAACGGTGATGCTAACGGAAGAGTGCGGTGCAATTCCTCCGAGAAGAAACTACCTCGAAGCTCAAAGATCCGGGAGTTTTACTATTCCTCAGGTTATAGGGGATATTACTTTTGATCGTGTGCTTTGTGATTTAGGAGCTAGTATAAATTTGATGCCTTTTTCTTTTGGGGCGGAGATTAGGGATAGGTGAAGGAAGCCAACGACAATGTCGTTACAACTAGCGGATCGGTCCGATAAAGCACCGAGGGGGGATAGTTGAAGATGTTTTAGTGAAGGTGGGGAAAATAATTTTTTCCAGCGGACTTTGTAGTCTTTGGACATGGAAGAGGATAAGGAGATTCCTCTCATTTTGGGCCGACCATTCTTGGCCACGGGGAGAGCACTGATTGACGTGCAGGAAGGGAAGTTGCTGTTAAGGGTTCAGGATGAAACGGTAACTTTTAATGTGTTTGATGCGATGAAGTTTCCGTCGAAAACGGATTCATGTTTTAGTGTGGATGTGGTGGATGATCTTGTTATGGAGTCCATAGAAGAAAATATCCCCACTGAATTGCCTCTAGAAGCATGCATAGCAAAATCAAGCAGTAGAGGTTGAAGACTCGGCAAAGGACGATTGTGCTAGAATGTTAGAAGCACTCCAACCAATTGAGGAGAGTCAAGATGCGGAATTTGAGGAATTTGACTTTGACAAAGAAAAGGCAAAGGAAGATAATAAAGAAGCCCCACGGCTTGAACTGAAACCTTACCGCCTCACCTCAAATATGTCTATCTTGGAGATTCAAATACTTTTCCGGTGATTATTAGTGCGGTTTGAGTGCCTTAGAGGAAGAGAAGTTGATTAGAGTGTTGAGGGAACATAGATTGGCGATTGGTTGGACCATCACGGACATTAGAGGTATCTCACCCTCATTTTGCATGCATAAGATTCTCATGGAAGATGACTTTAAACCGAGGGTACAACCACAATGGAGATTGAATCCTTCAATGAAGGAAGTGGTGAGAAAGGAGGTGGGTGAAACTTTTTGGATGCGGGGATCATCTATCCGATTTCCGATAGTCCATGGGTGAGCCCGTACAAGTTGTTCCAAAGAAAGGAGGGATTACCTGTTGAGAAGAATGAAAGTAATGAGCCGATTCCAACAAGGACGGTAATGGGTTGGAGAGTGTGCATTGATTACAGTAAGGCCGAACGAAGGCGACAAGGAAGGATCATTTTCCATTGCCCTTCATCGATCAAATGTTGGAGAGGTTGGCGACATGCATATTATTGTTTCTGGATGGCTATTCTGGATATAACCAAATTGTCATCGCTCGGAGGATCAAGAGAAAAACGACCTTCACTTGCCCCCACGGCACCTTTGCATACCGAAGAATGCCATTTGGATTATGTAATGCACCAGCAACATTCCAAAGATGCATGATGTCAATCTTTGGAGACATGGTGGAAAGATTCATAGAAGTCTTCATGGACGACTTCGCTTTTGGGTCATCATTTGACAATTGTCTAACAAATTTGTCTCTTGTTTTGCGCGATGCAAGGAAACGAATTTGGTGGTTGAATTGGGAAGAATGTCACTTCATGGTCCAAGAGGGAATTGTGCTCGGGCATAGAATTTCCAAGGATGGGATTGAAGTTGATCGGGCGAAGACAGTTATTGAGAAGCTACCACCGCCATCAAATGTCAAAGCAAATTCAAGCTTTTTGGGGCATGCGGGGGTTTTATAGACACTTCATAAAGGATTTTTCTAAGATCTCTAAACCCCTGTGCAATCTTTTAAATAAAGATGTTGTTTTTTTGTTTTTTGATGATGATTGCATGAATGCTTTCCTAACTTTGAAGAAATTGCTAGTTTACGCACCTATTATATGATCCTGATTGGGGACTACCATTTGAACTAATGTGTGATGCTAGTGATTTTTGCTTTAGGGGTAGTACTAGGGTAGAGAAAAAAATAAAGTGTTGCATGTAATTCAGTATGCTAGCAAGACACTTGTTGATGCACAATGAATTACACCACCGAAAAAAGAACTATTGGGTTGTGGTGTTTGCTTTTGACAAGTTTCGTTCTTATCTTTTAGGTGCGAAGGTGATCGTTTACACGGACCATTCAACCACTCGACACCTTTGGCGAAGCAAGAAGCAAAACCTCGGTTGATAAGATGGATTCTACTACTTCAAGAGTTTGAGTTGGAAATTCGAGACAAAAAGGGGTCGGAAAATGTAGTAGCGATCATTTGTCAAGAATTGAGACCAATCAAGGGAGATGAGGTGGAAATGCCAATTTGAAACATTTCCGGATGAGAAAGCGATGAGAGTGGATGAAGCACCATGGTATGTGGACTTTGCAAATTATCTATCATCAAGGGAGTCTCCCAAGTGGTATGACATTTCAACAAGAGAAAATTTTTCTCTGATTTAAAAATACTATTTTTTGGGAAGAGCCATTCCTGTACAGACACTGTACTGACCAAATGATACGGAGATGTGTCCCGGAGGAAGAAATGGAGAGCATTCTAAGACATTGTCATGAGAGGGAAGTGGGTGGCCATTTCGGAGGAGCTAGAACAGCAGCGAAGGTGCTACAATCTGGGTTTTATTGGCCAACCCTCTTTAAGGATTCCTTCCGGATGATCCAGGAGTGTGACCAATGTCAACGGATGGGGAGTATTTCAAAAAGAGATGAGATGCCGTTGAACAACATCCTGGTGGTTGAAATTTTTGACGTTTGGGGGATTGATTTCATGGGGCCTTTCCCAAGTTCCTATGGGAACACGTTTATATTGGTAGCTGTGGACTATGTGTCGAAATGGGTTGAGGCAGTTGCATTGCCAACTAATGATGCTAGGGTGGTAATTAATTTTTGTGAGGAAGAACCATTTTCTCAAGGTTTGGAGTACCACGAGCGATTATTAGTGATGGAGGAACGCATTTTTGCAATAGGCAAATGGATGCATTGCTGAGTAAGTACGGAGTGACACATAGAGTGGCAACACCCTATCATCCACAAACGAGCGGGCAAGTAGAATTGTCAAATAGAGAACTGAAAGGGATTTTAGAGAAAACAGTCAATGCCTCGAGGAAGGATTGGTCAAGGAAGTTGGACGATGCTTTATGGGCTTATCGCACTGCATTCAAAACCCCCAATTGGTATGTCTCCGTTCAGATTGGTGTATGGGAAAGCATGTCACTTGCCGTGGAACTTGAACACAAGGCATATTGGGCCATCAAACACTTGAACATGGATTTGAAAGCGGGCGGGAGAGGAGAGAATGCTAACTTTGAACGAGCTGGATGAGTTTCGTCTGGAAGCATATGAAAATGCCCGGAATTATAAAGAGAAAACAAAAAGGTGGCACGACAAGCACATCCGGGTAAAGGCTTTTGAAGTTGGGCAGAAAGTGTTGTTGTTCAACTCTAGACTTAGGCTTTTCCCCGAAAACTTAAGTCTAGATGGTCCGACCGTCACTATAACTAGGATACATGCATCCCGGGAGCAAGGAAGTCACACATGAGGAAAAGGGCACTTTCACCGGTTAATGGACAGAGATTGAAGCCATACGTTGAGGGGGTGATGAGTTGCAAGTTCATCCCAATCCGGGCGGATATCCCAACCTAAGGGATGGAAAGAGTCAAGCTTCCACTATAAACAAGCGCTTTCTTGGGAGGCAACCCAAGCGTTTTTTAACTTTTTTTGAGTTTAAATTTTTGCTGTTTGAATTCTTCTTATTTCATCATGAGTATGTATAAAATTTGATGTTTATTTTTTTGGTGTGTTTCAGGTGAAGTCTAACGCCAAAGGAAGGTATGGAAATTTTTCAAGACTTCGCCGGGCGAAGAATTTTCTTTCGCCGCGGCGAAGAGACAGAAGAAACCAGTTAGCTCTGGACAATTTCGCGGGCGAAGTAATTATTCGGCCGCGCGAAGAAAAGAAAAATTTTTTTTGAAAAATTGGCTAAGGCATTTCGCCGCAGCGAAGAATTTTTCTTCGCCGAGGCGAAGTTAGCCTTCGGTGCTCGGGAATGTTTCGCCCCGGCGAAGATATTTTCGCGCGGCGAAACCTGGGAAAATTCCTAGGTTCATGAGTGATGAATCCGCCTTCTTCCGCGCGCCGCTCCTTTTCTATAAATACCAACTTTTCTTTCTTCATTTTTCACGCCGCCTTCCATTGTGAGTTGAGAGAAAATTTTCAATCCTCCAATCTTTCACTTCTATTTTACTTTTCCAACCAAAATAATCACTCCACATCATTCCTAAACACCAAATCAACCCATTTCAACAACAATTTCACAAAAATTTTTGGATCAAAAATTTGGGGTTTTTTTGTTTGGATCGTTTCTAAGTCAATTGGTGGTGCAAACGACTTCATATTGGTAAGATTTCGAAAACCCAAAGCTTTATTTTGGAAAATTTTTTAGTCTATATTCGTAGATCTAGAAATTATGTGAATTTTTAATATGAGATATTTTTGGGTTGTTGAGTTGTGATGTGCTTCATGTTGAGAAGTTTATATGCAAATTCATTGTTAGAAGTGTAGTTTTTGATTATTTGGAGTGTTTGTGTTGAATTGAAAAAAATCGTAGTTTGGGGGTGAAGTTGCGAATTTTAGAAGTGTGGATTGTGTTGAAATTGTGATGTGGAATCTATTCTAAGGGTATATTGGTTGAAAGGGCCAGAACCCGCCTTAAAAGCTACTAGCGTGCTTAGGGCAACCTACGTATAACAACGCCGCGTACACCTTAAAATAGAAAAAATCGTAGTTTGGGGGTCGAATTGAAAATCTTTGGAAGTGTGAATTATTTTTGCAGTTGAACAGGGGCTATGTTTTTATAAGGGAAATTCCTTGTGTTTAACAGTTTGGATTGAATTTCAGTGAATCAATGGCTCCGAAAATTAAGCATACGGGAAAGGGGAAGAACATTGACAAACGTTTTGTAAACGAGGCCGCCCGTAAACGTTATGAGGACGTGATCAAAGAAAAGGATAAGGGTTTCATCCAGGCGTGGATTAATGACACCACCAATAACGTGGAAGGCTGGAGTAGGGGGTAGAAATTGGAACATGTTCATGAGTGCTCCTCATGTGCGGGGGTGTAGAACCGTTGGTAAGAGAATTCTATGCCAACTTCCCCCGAGAGTCAAGATGGGATTGTGTTTGTGCGAGGGGAGGATGTGCCGTTCTCGGGCAATAGAAATCAACAAATTCTATAACTTGCCCGCCTTTCTCATTACGGTGATGAGTATGTGGCGTTCAAAAGATCAAAGGCTATAAGCATGATATTATCTTGCCGGTCATAGCAAAACCACGGGACAGCATGGGAAGTGTCTAAGAAAAGGAAAAAGACACTCAAAGGAAGCAGTTGACACCAATGGCTCGTCTATGGCGGGTACTTTGTATGTGCTAAACTAATGCCTGGAGGACGCTCTACACACGGTGACTCATGAGAAGGAGGAATTGCTCTACTCTATAGCCACGAAAGAGTATGGATGTGGGAGACATCATTTATAACAAGTTCGGATTGCGTCCCCAAAGGGGCGATCAAGAAATTCTTGTTTCCCGCATCTTATCACAACCCATGTGTCTAAAAGCGAGTCAAGGTTACGATGATGAGCCACGTATTAATCCCGCTCCACTCTAGATGCCGACTATTTCAAGAAACACCTTGACCGAATGTAGTCCGCCCAACAAGAGCGGGGGCAAAGAGGCAGAGAACAAGCATGGCCACATCATCCGGCCTCCACGGGAGGTCACGAAAGAAAGATGTCGCAAGAAATGATGAACATGATGAAATACATGAAGAGAAGAGATTGGATGATGGAGCGGACACGAGCATGCATGAATTGCTGAGATAGCTTCAAGGAACTGAATGTTGACACGTCCGCGTATCATTGGGTTGGACCCGGAACTCGATGATTGGCCGGAATCGAGAAGAAGAGGAATCGAGAGGAAGGGAGAAGAACAGACCGAACCCGAGCACTTGTTTGTGTTTGGTTTAATTGCTTTCATTTAATTTTTCTTGTCTAGTTGAAATTAAACTCATTTTATTTTGGTTTTGGATTTTGTTTATTTTGTCATTTGTTTAGTTAATGTTTTTTTTAGTGTTAAAAAGGGCGATACAGGTTGTAATACTTTCAATATAGTTGTGAATTCGTTCTAACATAAGAAACACCACGGTTTATTGTTTTGACCAGATTGTGGGACGATGAAAAGTCCAAAGAACGGGTGAACATTGTGGAACGACAATTCATGACTTAACCAGGGGAGCATTCTCGTACCTTTTTATTGTTCATTTGTGTTTCCGTTGTTGTTTGTCTCTATTCCTAACTTGTACATAATGGAACATTGGGGGACAATGTTATATTTAGTTTGGGGGTGTGGGAATAGATTGTTTTTGAGTTTAAGGGTATCTTGGCTGGAAACCAAGAATCGCCTTTAAAAAGCGCCTAGCAAGATTTGGCGACCTCGGGTTTAACAACGCCGCGTACACCTTAAATGGGAAAAAAAATATATATATATATATATATATATATATATATATATATATATATATATATATATATATATATATATTTTATTTTAAGTATATTACCGGAAACCAAGAATCGCTTAAAAACTCCTTAGCAAGATTTGGCGATTCTGGGTTTAACAACGCCGCGTACACCTTAAAGTTTCAAAAAAAATAATAACGTATTTCTGGGTTGCATTTTGCTTTCAGTTGTTTTGTTTTGCCGATGATGAGTTGTATAAATCAATGATGAGAATAAGATTGTTGAATTTTTTATTGTTGGGAAATGTTAAGCATTACTTCAAGTTTACGTTATTGGCTGAATTTTGATTGAGTTTTGTTGAGTGGTTCAACCACGATTTTCATTTTTTCAGCATGCTTAGATTCATTTTATGCGATTAGGCAAAGTCTTGATAATGTTGGTGGATTCTAGAACCTAGTTGAGAAATGCTTGAGGCGAAATTCTAGGATTAGACATAGTTGAGGAGATGATTTAGGCAATTTTTGGAACGTTTGAGCCTTTCTAGCCAACCCATGATTGAATTTGTCACTAGTCACCCATTTGAGCCATTGGAACTTTGCTTTGTTTTTCTTAGAAAACAACAGATTTGTAAATTCCTTTACCCTAAACACTTTACCATACCTTTAGGAGAATTCGGTCTTAATGCAAAACCGAGAACGAAACGAGTGTACATTTGAGTAAAAGATTAGTTTGGGGGGTTAAGAGAAGAAAAAAATGAAGAAGAGACCAAAAAGAATGATGTGGGAGTTGGGATAAAAGAGTAAAAACAAAGGAGGTAGTCACCTCAATTCAATTCTAGTGTTGTGTTTCAAAAAAAAAAAAAAAAAAAAAAATTTGTTGAACACAATGTCGCCCTAGTTTAAGGGTATATCAGCCTGGGAAACCGAGAACCCTCCCGCCTTAAAAGCGCCTCGGCAGTACTTGGCAACCTCTGGTATAACAACGCCACGTACACCTTAAACGAGTCTCCCCACAATTATGGTATCCAAAAGTTAAGAATACGCGTATGAAGGCGTGGAATGAGTAGACATGTCGACGGTGTTGAGAAAGTGTGGGTTTCGATGTAATTTGAGTTTTGCTTTAGGACAACCGAGTTCTCTTTACTTTGTTTCCTATCCTTTTGTTGGAGCCCATGCCCAAGAACCTAAAGTTACAAGCCTTTTAAGACCTGTTGATTCTCATCTATGTGTAGTCCTCATTAGTGGAGAGTAGTTGATATTTAGGCTTATGGAATCTGCTACCATTTGATAAACTTTACAATTTCTGCATAAAATAATCCGGGAAGTCGAATGTGGATTGAAGTGGGGATTACCTACTTGGTGGACCAATTGAGGAAAAGAGCCGATGTAGCCTATAACTTCTTGGAATGTCAAACATTTCCCCGATGATAAACTTTCAACAATTTGTGAGACATGTGCAATTTCTAGGCAATTCATTTTAGCATTTGAATTCGTTTTATTTTGGTTTTTCAGTTTGTATGCATGTTTTCATATTTTTTGTTTCGTTATTGTCTTTGTTTTCGTTATTGTTATACCGTATGCTCGGGACGAGCATCGCTTTAGTTTGGGGGTAGTTGATAATCCGTAAATTATACGCTTTTTATTTAATCTTTTTGTCGGATTTGTATTTTCTAGTGCATTTTTACCCGAATTGGTGCGTAATTCTCTACTTTTCGTGTTTCAGTTAAAATGGACTCTTTTTAGTGAATAAAGACAAAAATTTGACGCTTTTGACTCGAATGAAGGATTTCGAAGGTTAGGAGAGTTCCGGAGTAGGACAATGCACGATGAAGCTTGTTTCAAGGTGGAGAGTCGAAAATCGGGAAGAATCGGACGAAGAGGCAAGCGAGTGGCGTTCTGTAAATTTCAGAACTTTTGAAGAAGCTTCGCCCGGCGAAGAAATTGTCTTGGCCGCGGCGAAGTTCAGTGAAGTCGAATGTGGATTTTTTCATTCTTCGCCGCGGCTACGCTTAAAATTTTCAGTTTTGTAAACGCACGGGCTTTCGTGTGCGTGTTTTTTGACTAGGGTTTTTTAGGACTAGGTATAAAAGAAAAACTTGAACTTTTTAAAGGGGAAGGGGTTCGAGCTGTTAGGTTAGCCGTCCTTTACATTTCCTAGAGAGAAAAAAGCTGGATTTTTTCGGATTGTTAGATAACAAGTTCAGATTTTGACTGGAATAATTATCTTTTGGGGAGTTTTCTATTCTTTCATCTTAGTTTCATTATGTTTATTCTGTTTACTTGTATTTTCCGTTTTTATTCTGTTAAATTAGCTATGAACTAATCTTCTATGGGTTAGGGTTTTGATTGTAGTTTGGATTTGAAATGGGTTGAGTTTATGTTTGTGCTATTTTCATGTGAATAAGCTGTGGTTGTGTGTTACTCTGAAATTAAGTGTTGTATGTGATGAACATGATGAGATTGAGAAATAATTCATGTTAAGCTTCATGGGTAATAACCATTATAGTATTGGATGCTAGAGATAGATTCAAGAACTAATGAAATCAATTTAGGATTCTTGTGCTTCATGATTTAGAGTTATTAACCTTCAAATTGTTGAGTGCGGAATGTTAATAAGGATAAATAGGAAAACATAGCCCGAGAGGGTATGTTATCATAGTAGTGAACCCGATTTACAACCATTGCATGTAAATGTGAGAATAGTGTAACTTTTAGGTATAACCCATAAATAATCCAAACGAAGTCAAAACCCTACCCGTTTTAATTAAATTGAATCTCTGAGTTCCATTTCCTTTTCTTTTTAAGAATTTATTACTTGTTAGATTTTATTTTGTTTTTTCTTTCAAAAACAAATTGCTCCCACAAATCCAAGATTTTCGATTACTTCAACTTGTTAACACCATAGGAAACTTAGTGCTTTGCTACCAGTCCTCGTGGGAACGATATCCTACCCATCACTCTATTACTTGAGCGACTAGTACACTTGCTAGTTTTGCATGTTATAGTAAACACGCATCAACTACCGACGGAGGTTGAACTCCCAGACTCACCAACTCTATCGGAGTCTTCCCCACCCCCTTGCCTGTCCGACTCGTCATCACTAGGGGTGGCATCACTCGTCCTAGAGGCAGCCACGTTTACCCAGGTCGGTATACCGACCGAAACGCCCCCACCTTCTGGCATCATCACCATGGTCAGGGCATTCTCATACTCATCCCCAACTTCTGCCTCGACCCCACTCCAACCGCTCGATCCTAACGTAGACATTGAGCAATCTACCCACTCGCCCCAGACAACTGACCTTTCCCAATTCAGAGCTTACCCCTTTTAAAGCCTTACTTGCCCTGCACCACCGATCGACTCATTTTCTAAAACCTAGCACCGTCTGATCCCTGATTGATTTGAACAATCAACCAATTCCTTATCCAAAACACAACCACCTAATGCCCACTTGCCCCGAGTCACCGACTGCTCGATCCCTAAACACCAAATTTTGAAACTCCAAATCGTCCTTTGACTCAGTCCGGATGACCGAGAACCAGCCTAGCAACATCGACTACTCGGTCTAGAAAACTGGTCAATCCAAAAAAGACTACTAAACTTCAAAACCCAGCAAACACTGCGCTCAACTCAGTCAGGCAGACTGAGACGAGCCGAATGGGATACTTGTATAAATCGACTCCATCTTCTAAAAATCCAGAAAAAACCCAGAAAAACCATCGAACCCGGAACGCTAAATCGCCGACAAAAAATTTCTGTCTGCCTTTTCCGTTTGACCCAAAATTCAAACCTATTCTAAAAACAAAACATGGCACCTCCAAAAATCTGGAAAAACCTTTCAAAAAGCCACCAAAGCCACTAGAACTTTCCAAAGTTTTGCCTAATCTCTCCAAAAAAAAAAACACCACAGAAACGAAGAAAAAAAGAAACTAAATAAAAAAGAGCATAAAAGAATGAGTTTTTTACCGTAGAAATGGCCAAAATCCCGAAATCCTTCAAAGTTGCGAAGAGAACCCAAAGTTCAGAGAAAAACGTGAAGTGAAAGAAAAGGAAGTAGGAAGATGAAACAAGCGGTCGCCCCCACATATTTATCAGCGAAAAAATGTTAGAGCTAACACGTGGTGGCTTATGACTGGTCATTGAGAACCACGTGATTTTGATTTTCTTGCCTAAATTCAGAAGACGCCTCGATCGTACACGTGTCGAGAGGTGGATTATCTAGTCATGGTTTGTTCCCAAAAAGTGAACATTCGCTCGGTTCACTCGACCGAGCGGGGTTACCTTTGGATTTATTGACTGTCTAGCCTTGGTTCACTAGCTTCATACCGAACACTGCTTAGCGAAACATGAACTCCTCCCTTGGTCATCTCGACCGAGTGAACAAGTGTCCCCAATTTGAAGTACACATACACCCATCCGCTCGGATCCAACCAACCAGCCTAAGGTACCACTACCAAGTTGAGGCTAACATACTCTGCTCGGAGGGAAGTACTGAGTGGGCATGCCTTCAAGGGATAGCTCACGCACTTACTCACTCACTCACCTGGCTCGTTATACTGAATCAGGTCACCTCTAGGGGACAACGCACATAGCCATCCGCCCCGGCATACCGAACGAATACACCATCATGGGAGGATTCGCACACCTTTTTGCTCAAGAGGGCATACTAAGTGAGGAGATTTCGTGTAGATTCTTTCATGCTCCCCCTCATCTCGGTACATCGAATGAGTCGGACGTGGTCGACTCACCTTTCCACTCGGTCGGATGTACCGAACGCATCTATGACTATGTTTCATCTCGCGTAGGTGCATTGGCATACCAAATTCCTTGCCAACAACAAGAGCTCACACCATTCGTTCCAGGGAACAGAGAAGCAGGACATTCATAAATTCAACCAATAGGTATCAAAGGCCAACCAAAGTCATCTCCAAGCAGTCTACTCTCTAAGCTAAGCACACCTTAACTCAAAGAATGGGGGGCAAACTGTTAGGGTAAAAAAATGTAGTCAGCCTAGACAAGCCCAAAGACGAAGACACCTTCAACAAAGCTGAAAAGCTTAGGCCCAACTCAGAGTTCTGTAGATGAGGCCCTCGGCTGGTGTTCCTTCCCTAGTTCCTCACCATCTGGGCCAAGCCTCTTGATCCTAGAACACCCTCTGGACTTACGATCAACTCGGAGCCCACAGTCACCTACGAACTACAGTACTACTTGAACTCTATTAAGGAAGTCAATTACTATCCCAATTCCTCTTAAGGTCCGTATCCTAGGCAGCTAGGACTACCTTTCTTGCTGAGATAAGGGAGCCAAAGGCTCCACTCTTTGGGAGGACCACTGCTGCAAAGACTCCCAGTCCCACCAAGATTCGAAGACCATGCAGTCACTATTTAAATAGAGGCAACCCTTTCACAAGGGACGGAGACATTACACCTTCAAACCCCGGAGTTCCCACCCTTGAGAACTCCGCATTATAGCCGTAGTTACAGTCCCTGACTAGACTTCTGGTAAACCTTCTTCTCCTTAACCCTCACTAAACCAGCCTCTCTGAGCCTTGCTGACTTGAGCGTCAGAGTGCCTATGGCAAACACCACCCCGGTGTTTTCCTTCTGCTTCACGCTTGTTTTCTTACATGCATAGGTACAGCAGATCGCTAGTGGCCTCAACCTCACGGGATTAGTCGTCCTTTTCATAAAGGTAGATTTTTGCATCTACAGTGGAGTGTTCAATGTTGTTGAGAATTTGAAACCTTGTATGGTTTTAATTGTTCGTTTAATGTATATAAACCCATATAATCAGTACCCGAATTCAGGGATTAAAAAGAATTAATTGAAAATTTTTATTTCTGTTATGCTGCGTTATTCAATTATTTCCTTACAATGGTATCATTATATGTGTTTAATTGATTTATTGAAGCATGAGATTGATTGCATAGAACCGCATGTCTTAGGGTTTCAATTATGATTCAATTATTTTAGTTTGGTGACTGATTAATTGAATTCTTGATTTATTGGTGAATTAAATATTGGTTTCAATCTTGGTTGGATTGTTGATGTAGATTGACTTGATGAGATTCAAGAGGTGAATAAGAAAAAAATATTATTATTATTTTTTTTTTTTGGGTAAATAACGAAACTTTGTAAATGTAAAATTAATGAGTTTGGGTGCTTATGAGATTGTGATTTAAGGATAAAACTATTATTTTCATATTTAACGATTTCGTATTAACGAAATGTAATTGGAACGAGGGTTAGGAATCAGATCTCTGATACAAGGGGTTGATGAGTATGAATTCAAAAAAAAAAAAAAAAAAAAAAAAAAAAATTTCTATAGGTTTTTTTATTTATTTATAAAAATCCTGTTCGGAAAGCATTATCATCGGTCTTAAAATAGAAGAAATTTGTGAATTTAAGCATTTATAAACAAAGACATCGTAATTAAAACAGAAGAAGCATTAATGTAATTACCATGGAGTCAGTAGCATTTGAAAGGAAACGATCCCCCCAAATGATATTTTCGACTGAAGTAGCAACAGCTGAAACTACTTGAAGAGACATTGAAAACGAAGAAACGATGTAGATTGTTTAGGACAGCTTCTTGTGGTGTGACAAATACGTATTAAATAAGTTATTGATTAAGTCCTTATAACTTGGAACAGGCAGCGATTGGATCTCAAAATGATTCTCAGGACTGGGCACTTGGTTACTTTCTGACTTTTCTCGTAATCTATTTGTGAGAAATCGTATTAAACAGTGATTTTTATCTCAACAAATCACATGTGAGAGAGAGAGAGAGAATTAACCACACATTTATCGGTTCTCTCTCTTGCATTATAGTTTGTCTCTGTGGCTCTATCCACAGGTCCACAGATAATGAATGTACTTTGACATAACATGTGAAACAAATACAAAAATTATGGGACCTAAAATAATATAATTAGGTGTAACATTGTTTTCTAATTAATATGTGAAATTTGGCAGCTTATACAAGATGAATACCTTGACGAGTAAATCTTACCTAATAGGTATCTCATTATTTATGCATTACAATTTAGATTAAGCTAAGATATTCATGTCCACTCACTCTCCAGAATCTCATGGCCGCAACTCCAATAATAGACCTTACTTGCTTTAGGTTGTATATGTATGCATCAACTTATATTCTCGTTATTTGGTTTGGTAATTAATATCTATTTTCTCATGATTTTATTGGGTTTAGTAAAGTATAATTTTCATACCGATGAATCCATGCGTACGTTCAAACTTTGTGATTGGACTTCAAATTTCTTTTTAGAAAATTATAATCATGAGGAATGAATTAAAATTAAAAATTCTCAGATGTTCAAATTTCCTCACTATAAGAAAAACTATATTCTGCAACCAATTTTTTAGCAACTAACTAGAATTAGTTGTAGAAATGCTACATTTACCAACTAAATTATCATTGGTCGAGCAAAGAGGATTAAAATGTCGGGGTCCACATGTTCCAACTTTTGGCATCTAAAGTTAATGTTCTGCGACTATTTTGTTAGTCGCAGAACAGGTTGCTTTAGTGACTAATAAATTTAGTTACAATTTTTTGCGGGTGATTTTTCCCTCCATAATTTGACAATTTGCATCTAAAATATTATATTTGGTATCTACATTATTGGTTATAAAAAACAATTTTTTGCAACTACCTCTTAGTAGCTAAATTAGTTGTGAATAATTAGGAATTGATTAGTAACTATTATGATTAGTTACAGAAAATGAAATTACCAAAATATCCCATATTTGGACAATAAGTACAAGGGCCCCAAGGTATTTTTAGCAACAAATGTTTGTGTTCATATTAACAATAGTTGCAAAAAATTATATACATCAACTAAATTCGGTTTAGTTGCCAATTTAAGTTGAAAAATTCATGTTCAATTATAGGCAACTATGACTAATTCTTTCCTGACTAAATATTTAGTTACAAATTGATTTGTTTGCAAAGTATAATTATATTTAAAAATTAAACAACTAATTAAAAGCCTTACTTTTTAAATTTATTTACAGAAAACCCTAACCTATGTAAAGCAAGCCTTTCCCCAAATTCCCAATCTCTTCTCCATGCAAATCCCTAGCTATTTCCCCAAATTCCCAATCTCATAACCTTACCTAGCTCTTCTCTTCTCCACGCAAATCCCTAGCTATTTCCCCAATAGAAAAAGTTTGAGTTGGTGCTCATTTGATGGATTGATTGACCACGTCAGACTTGGTATGTATTGTGTTAGGAAACTGGTAATGTACAATTATAGGTGATTTTGAGAAAGATGATGTGCTTTTTATATCGTTTTCTTGTTTACAGTAATTTGTGTAGTTGATTAGTTTTTTTAATTTTTTTGGTAATATCAATGTTGAGTTTCCCATTATGTGAATGAATGGGGCACTTTTGCTTTTTTCTGAGGAGAATATATAGGGCTCCTAAACTAAAATTTGATTAAGGTTTTTTCTCCAATTATGTCAACTTTAGGTTTGGTCTATCAGCAAAAGGTCAAGACGGTGCCGTTTCTGCTTGGAACTTTACTAAATGCAAAGTGAAGTCGTTTTGAATTCCAATTCACTTTACTCTTCTCTTTACTTTCTCACTTTACCCTTTCTCAGTCAGTCAGTTGTACACCTTTCTCTTTCTCAATTGTATTAGAACAAATCCCAGATGTAATCTCATTTTATTCAATTAGAAAATAAAGCTACTGAAATTGTGCTTTTCTCTAGAAACTTCAATTTATCTTTCTCAAGTTAACATGGTATCAGACCCATAGACTAGCGTCAATGGCGAACCTTTCTTCATCTAACAATTCCATCAGTAATTTGAACGAAGCCATGCAGAGCTCCTCGACTTCTTTCTCTTCAGCTTTTCCGACGAGTCTCCAGGTTGTTAATCCGAAGCTCACACGGGATAATTACAGAGACAATTACTGATTCTAGAAATCTCTAATTCTTTCTGCAGTAGGAGCACATGAGCTTGATGGCCACTTAATAGGTTTTATCTCATGTCCAGAACCTTTAATTGTGCTGAGCCTGAAATCTTAGTTGAATCAACTGAATCTAGGTCAAAAGATAAGATAAAATCTAGTACTGGACAACGTATTAATCCAGCTTATTTAGCTTGGAAACGCACTGATAAGTTCCTTGTTACTTGGTTATTAGCGTCTATTTCAAAATGCATGTTTAGCTTTGTGTCAAAATGTCAGACTTCTACTGACATTTGGCTTACACTTGAATATGAATTTTTGAGTGATTCAAAGGCTAGAGCTCTACATTTGAAAACTTTATTACAAAATACTCAAAAAGGAAATTTAATAGTTGGTGATTACTTTAAAAAGATGAAAGGAATTGTCGAAAGTTTGAACTCCAATGGTCTGGTTGTGTTGGATGAAGATTTACTTCAACATATTCTGGATGGATTAGGACCAAAATTTGACGTTGTTGTCATCAATTTAACATCCAGAATTGAATCTAAATTTGACTCAGTTACGTTGGAAGAAGCACAATATTTGCTGCAAAAGTATGAAATGCATATTGAAAAATTCAACACTGTGGATTTCCCAAACAGTTCAGTACATCTTGCTGCAATCAGTAATTCTGGTAATTCGTTAGGCATATCTAGTAATTCTGGTAATACTTATGTGCCTGCCTCTGCTGTAACTACAATGCCTATTTCACAGCCGTATCAAACCTATTCCTCTCATTATATACCACCCTTTCAATTTGCTGGTTCACCTAGTCACTTTCATCCATCCTCTTATTTAGGACAATTAGAATCACAGGTTAATACCTACAAACCATCAGGTTTCAATAACTACAACAGAGGTTGTAGGAGAGGCAATGCTAAGGGAAAACCTATATGTCAAGTCTGCAGCAAGATAGGACATACAGTAGTCCAATGTTACCATAGATACAACTCCAATTACAATGGAGCTCCTCCACAGTTTGGATCTCCACCACACTTTGAGTCTCCTGGCTCTTTCAATTCTGGAAATTCCGGAAACTTTCTTCCTGCACACAATTCTGTTGGACATAGCAGTAGGTTTGGATCTGGTAACTTTGGAAATCAACAACTGCACAATTTTATTGTTGGTAATTCTTATACTGGGAATTAGTCTCAATTTGTACCTAATCTTGCTCATTCCTCCCATGGATTTCACTCTACTCAAGAATTCTCCAGAGCCCAACAACTTACTTCATCAGCTTCTAATGGGGGAAATTCAGTGTTCAAAGTTCCCAGTTAGCAGTCTTTTTCACCTAGTCAGGCTTATTTTGCAGCTCCTCACTTGTCAAATGATGTTCCATTGACTGCAAACCAGACTACTGCATAGGATCCAGCTTGGTATATGGATTACGGGGCTACTGATTATGTCACATCTGATCTGAGTCAAATGCATAGCAACAGAAATTATGAGGGAGCTAAGCAATTACAAGTTGGCAATGGTGAGTTCCTAAACATTTCTCATATTAGCTTTACATCATTACCTAGTTCCTTACAATCTAAATGCCTCCATTTGAAAAATGTTTTGTGCGTCCCTAATATCACAAAAAACCTAGTTAGTATTTCAAAGTTTACTAAAGGCAATAATGTTATGGTTGAGTTTCATTCTGATTGTTGTGTTGTTAAGGACAAGGTTACTGAAACAGTCCTTCTGCAGGGAGAGCTTAAAGCAGGACTATATCAGTTGAATCTTACCTCTACCTATCCTACAAATTGCAATGATCAGTTGGTCTCAGTTGGTGTTAAATCTTTTGTGTCTGCCTTACAATCTCAGCCTAGTAAAATCTGTTCAAGTTCATTTTTGTGTAATAAGTCTATATTAGAAGCCTGTAATAACTCTGAGAATCTAAATGACAATTATAAGTCTCATTTGAGTATGTGTAATAATTCCTCTGCTCATAATAAAAATACTGATCATTCCTATGTTGAATTCCTCTACTGAATTACCTTATATGAAAAATGTATTGTGTGAATCTAACCTGAAGGCTGATACGTATTTCACATCTAGTTCTAATTTAAATCCTACATTTTCACATGATTTTGGTTTAATTCCTGAATCTGCACTAGCATTGAACATTCAGACTAATAAGAGTTTAGAAAAGAATAATGCATTGTGTGAATCTAACTTGAAGGCTAATACTTATTTCACATCTAGTTTTGATTTCGGTCTTGTAGTTACACAAGATTCTAACTTAAGTCCTGAATCTGCACTAGCATTGAACATTCAAATTAGTAAGAGTTTAGAAAAGAATTTAACTTGGCACAAAAGACTTGGCCATCCTCATACTGAAGTTTTCAGTCAGATTATAAGTCAAATTAATAGTGATCCTTTAGTAAAGACAAAAATTCCTCACTTTATGTCATTTTGTGATGCTTGTCAACTTGGAAAGTTACACAAAAACAGTTTTCCCTCCTCTTCATCTAGAGCTACTGAACCTTTGGCTTTAGTTCACAGTGATCTTTGGGGACCTACTCCTATAGTCTCATTTGAAGGATATAGATACTATGTACAATTTGTAGATGATTTCAGTAGGTTCACTTGGCTTTTTTCCTCTAAGAACTAAAGCTGAAACTCATTCAGTTTTCATTAAATTTCATCATTTGGTAGAAAGACAATTTGGTTACAAACTAAAATGCTTACAATCTGATCAAGGTGGTGAGTATAAAGGTCTAATTCCATATCTTGAACAAAATGGCATTATGTTTAGGCATTCATGTGCATATGGTCATTCCCAAAATGGAAGAAGTGAAAGAAAACATAGGCATGTTGTTGAAACAGGTTTAACACTACTTGTCCATGCATCCATGCCATTGCATTTTTGGTGGTGTGCCTTTGAAACTGTAGTATTTTTAATCAACAAAATGCCTTCATCTGTTCTATAGTTTGTGTCACCTTATCAAACATTGATGTGCATGTTTTCCTCACATTAGAGACTTTAATCAACATAAATTTAGTTTCCATACTTTGAAATGTGTCTTCATAGGTTATAGTCTTGTGCATAAGGGTTTTAAGTGTTTAAGTCCTACAAGAAAGTTGTTTATCACTCCTAATGTCAGGTTTTATGAAGAAGAGTTTCCATTTGCTGAGAATTGTAACTTCTCTAATCATCATTCACAATCTAAATCCAATCTGTCACCTCAGCCTTCATCTGCTCAAAATAACCCTATTTCTCAATTTCCTTTTGTTCGTACATTACACAACTTACCTTCAAGTGATATAGCTCCTACCGCAACTACTCATGCAGAAAATTGTTTTCAACCAAGTCCTATTCCAATAATTGGCAAGGTAACTCTAATCTTATCCTCTTGTTCTCCAAATTCCACTCTTACCCCTAAGTGTAACAATTTCAATTCTGAAAATGTTCCAAATATAGTTTCCTCTCCATTGGTAAACTCATCTATCCCATCCATATCTTTACCTAATCGTTCTCTTGTTATTGACTTAGACCCTTCTCACTTTCCAAACACATCATCCCCACATATCACTCACAAACTTCCCACGTGCTCACTTGTAGTTGATTTAGATCCTTCACAATTTCCTACTCTATCCATTGGTTCTAAAGGTGTTAAGAATCAACATCCTATGATCACTAGAGCAAAGGCAACTAGTAACATGAAAACTGCCCTTATCACTCCTGGAAATACAGAGGTTTAGCCTGAACCTTCTACAGATCAAGAGGCTTTAGCTAGCAAAGCTTGGCAAGAAGCTGTGCAAAGTGAGTATGATGCTCTTGTCAAGAACAACACTTGGACATTAGTGCCTAAGAGTTCTGATATGAACATTGTTAGAAACAAGTGGGTCTTTAGAGTTAAATTTCATGCTAATGGGACTTTACAAAAGTACAAGGCTAAGCTAGTTGCAAAAGGTTTTCAACAAACACCTGGCCTGGATTTCTTTGTAACTTTTAGCCTAGTTATCAAACCTTCAACCATCAGAATTGTACTTACTTTAGTAGT
The DNA here is from genome assembly GCA_026225825.1 of Pistacia integerrima. Classification (NCBI taxonomy): domain Eukaryota; kingdom Viridiplantae; phylum Streptophyta; class Magnoliopsida; order Sapindales; family Anacardiaceae; genus Pistacia; species Pistacia integerrima. The sequence goes on along the minus strand of CM047738.1, from coordinate 8,381,656 downwards.
CACCCATAATTGGGACATACAACAAATTGATGTAAATAATGCTTTCCTTAATGGCACTCTGAATGAGACTGTGTTTATGAAGCAACCGGAAGGTTTTGAGTGTCCTTAGTTTCCATCTCATGTATGCAAGCTTAATAAGGCCCTTTATGGTCTTAAACAAGCTCATAGAGCTTGGTTTGACAAGTTGAAGAAGGCACTCTTGACCAAAGGATTTCAGAATTCCATATCTGATTCCTGCCTCTTCATCCTTAAAAATGGGGATCAAGTAACCTATATTCTCATCTATGTAGATGATATTCTCATCACTGGATCCAACCATTCATTCATTCTTCAACTTGTTCAAGATTTGAACTTTAATTTCTCCCTAAAAGCACTTGGATCAATCAAATATTTTCTGGGGTTAGAAGCCATCAGAACAACTCAGGGAATTCACCTCCGGCAAACAAATTATGTTGTTGATCTACTTACCAAAACAAGAATGCTTGAAGCACATGCCTGTCCAACTCCAATGACTGTTGGCACAAAACTTTTCTCCATCGATAGTCTTTTGTTTGAGGATCCTAGTCTCTATAGAAGTACAATGGGAGCATTACAATATTTAACATTAACCAAACTTGATATAAGCTCCTGTGTTAATAAACTCAGTCAGTTCCTTCAAGCACCTACAGAGCTCCAATGGTAAGCCTTTAAGAGAGTGCTTAGATTTATCAATGGAACACAATATCATGGTCTGCAATTTAAACCAGCAACCTCCTTAAGTGTTGAATGTTATGCAGATGTGGATTGGGGAAGTAATTTGGATGACAGAAGGTCAACAAGTGGCTACTGCATTTACCTAGGACCTAATCTAATAGGGTGGAGCTCTCACAAGCAAAACGTTGTGCTCTTAATTCTACTAAAGCTAAGTATAAAGCCTTAGCCCACACAGCCACTGAAATCGCTTGGCTACAAAGTGTATTTTCGGAATAAGGGTTGAAAATTCCTACTGTTCCAGTGATATGGTGTGATAATGTCAGTGTAAGAGCCTTGGCAGCAAATCCTATTTTTCATGCAAGAACAAAACATATCGAAATCGACGCTCACTACATCAGAGATCGGGTTCTGTCAAAACAAATAGTTGTGCAGTATGTTCCTTCAAAACTGCAAATTACATATGTTTTGTCTAAAGCATTGTCTACTACTCAGTTTCATGACTTAAAGGGTAACCCCACTGTTGTTGAAGTGACTTAAAGTGAGGGAAATTTGAGCTATACAGAGGCCTTTGGTTCTGGTTGATTTGAGGAATTAATTGTTGCAAAGCTGCAGGTTTAATGGTTGAGTTGAACTGCAAGTTTAATGGTGTTCTGATTTGCTGCAGATTTGTTGCAAATATTAGTGTTGAACTGCAGGTTTAATGGTTTTAATAACTGCAAGTTTAATGGTGTTCTAGTTAATTTTGCAGATTTGCTGTAAGTATTAGTGTTGAACTGTAGGTTTAATGGTTGAGTTGCAGTTACTTTGCACTACAGATTAATGCAGGTTGGTTTGAGGAGTTAAGTGTTGCAGAGCTGCATATCTACTGCCTTTTTTTTTTTTTTTTTTTTTTGGCATAGAATTGCAGGTTTTGGTTAATTTTGATAGTGTGATTTTTGGTTGGTTTGAGGAGCTGATGGTTGCAAGTTTAATAGTTGTAGAGCTGCAGATCTGCTGCCTGTTTTTTGTGTAGAATTGTAGGTTTTGGTTGATTTTGAGAGTGTGATTTTTGGTTGGTTTGAGGAGCTGATGGTTGCAAATTTAAGATAGAGCTAGTTGTTAATGAGGAGCTGATATTGGTGCAAGTTTAAATGTGCATTTTTTAAAGTTTAATTATTTCAGAGTTGGCTTTAGAATATGGTTTAAGTTACAAGATTAATGCAGATTTGAGAAATTGATTTGAGCTAATATGAGAAGTTGATTTGAGTGGAATATTAAGATAGTTGAAAAATGTGAACCAGTTTTGCTTAAGGCGAAGTATTAGCAAAAGGTTAAAACATCTGAGAAGTTGAGATGGTTGAAAAGTGAACCAGTTTTGGTTAAGGGGAAGTATTAGCAAAAGTTTAAAATGTCTGAGAAGTTAAGATAGTTGAAAAGTGAACCAGTTTTGCTTAAGGGGAAGTATCAGCAAAAGGTCAAGACGATGCCGTTTCTGCTTGGCACTTTACTAAATGCAAAGTGACATCGTTTTCAATTCCATTCACTTTACTCTTCTCTTTACTTTCTCACTTTACTCTTTCTCAGTCAGTCAGTTGTACGCCTTTCTCTTTCTCAATTGTATAAGAACAAATCTCAGATGTAATCTTATTTTATTCAGTTAGAAAATAAAGCTACTGAAATTGTGCTTTTCTCTAGAAACTTCAATTTATCTTTCTCAAGTTAACATGGTCTATGCGCTACTAAGTTGGTTGACATCCTGCAACTTAATAGTTAATTTCCTTTTGGTTGCTAAAGGCTAGTCATACTCCTTGTTGATCTCGGCGGTGTCTCTCTCAAAAGCATATATGTAGTTGCTAGTCATTTATTTAAAGGCCTGCGGCGGTCAAGGGAAAACCGCTTCCTTACTTGCACAAAAGAGTTTTATACCAAGTTTTGTCACACACTCAATACAGGACAGGGTGGGTTGGTCAGCAAAATAGAGTGAGGCACAGGGTCCCATCATGTTTTTTGTTATAGAGCTATGTTTTAACTCTTTTAAACGAATCACATTCATATAGCATGTAACATATATTCCAAGGCATCATGCTTTGTTAGTGGCATGGAGAACAAGATGAATGTTGGATATGATCTGAGAGGACTTTAATTTAGTGATATTGGCTTCTTGTTTTTCTTAATTTTTGGGCAATTTTTGGCTCTTCTTTCAAATTGTATTGATGATCACAGTTTTAGGATAAAGCTTGTGTGGCTCCTTTATAATATATAAGAAATATACATTTGTAGTTGAATATGTACTTCATATTTTAGATTATTTTCTGCTGTCCTTGCCATCTTTACACCCTTATTACTCCATTTATCGGCCCACCTCATTGAAGCCTTGTATTAAATTCTTGGTTTGGCTGCCAGACTGCCAAGTCCTTTCTTTTTTCTTGTTTTTGGTGGTTGTTTCTGTCAATCTAGTCTAAGGCCATATCCTCTGAATTATAAACTTATCTTCCTTATCTTTTAGCCTTGTTGGTTGTTTTTAGGCTGCCTTTGACTTCAATTTTAGCCATTGCTTGCTGATTCATTTATTGCCACATGTGGCAGTGGCACACATGCTAACATATGTAAAGGACTTTAAGTCATCATCAAAAGATGCCATACCTCAGATTATTTTATCTGCCCATTGTCTCATTTCAGCTATGCCCTTCTCTAGAGCAAGTGGATTTTTTTTTTTTTTTTTTTTTCCAGTAATTGCCTGTTCCCACATTTACCTCAAATCATTAGCCTTCAGCACTTGAATGTTTCCTTCACTTGTGTTCATCTTTGTTTTTATAAAATATGCCAACTTTATTCTTAAATATATCTTCTACGACGAACACTAAACCAAGAAGGATTTTGTGGTTGTCTCAACATGGTTCTGGTTTTAATATTGTGTAGCATTTAGCTTTAAGATTTCTATAGTATTCTGAGTGATGGTCTGTGAGTGAACTTGCAGGGAAACCTTGGGTTTCTATCAAAACCATAATGTACTTAATTGACTTGTAATGCATTCACTTAAAATTTAGAGTGTGTTATTTCTTTTCATATAAGGAAAATGACATATTCTTGATAAATTATAAAATTATATCTAATTATTTTGTTTTAACTAAGGTATTTGAGGATCTTAAAGTTGACTTGAAGTCCGAGGCTAAGAAGAGTGAGGGCACCACTGCTTACTACAACCATAAAAAAGAAGGTATAAGTTACGTAAATTGATATTTAATTAATTTATTGATCGTTTATACTCATTTACATTATCACTAGTACTATATTCTTTGTATGGATGAATGTGGTTTAATTGGGTTGAGTATTGTCTTTGTGATAGAATATATTTATGATACTGAATTTATGTTTTGTTTGCGAACCTAGAAGGTCACAATGGATAGAAGATGGATTTGGTTGTCTAATAGGTTGTGCGATGAATATATTTCTATAGACATTGCAAAACAACATTTGGATAGTGAGGGTAAGACCCACTGCCCATGTAGAACTTGTTTGAATACAAGATCACATGATATATACATCATTCAGTTACATTTGTATAGACATGGGTTTTCAAGAAGTTATGATGTATGGACTTTTCACTGGGAACACATAAATCTTGGAACCATATATGACGTCATGTCTAGCGATGAAGTGGACAATGAATATGAAGATGATGATGAAATCATGGAAATCCTGAATGATGCTCGTGGTCCAGTAAACATGCATATGGATGGCGATTCATCAAATGTAGGTGGTAGTACAACCCAAAATCTTAGGAGTGTAGACTATGAGAAATTTGATGACATGTTTGCATATGCTCAGCAAGAATTGTATCCAAGGTGCACCAACAGCTGAAGATATGACTTGGTATAAGGAAAAATGATTAAATACAGAAGATGTGTTAAGGCATCCTGCTTGATTCTAAATCTTGGAAGGAATTTGACAAGATATACCTTTCATTTGCACAAGATGCCCAAAATGTCCAAATGGGTATTACAACTGATGGTTTTAATCCTTTTGTGAACATGAGTCTATCTTATAGCATGTGGCCGGTGGTACTTGTCCCTTACAATTTGCCTCCATGGAAGTGTATGAAAGACCCTTACTTTATGATGTCATTGCTCATTCCAGGGCTTAAAGCACCTGGAAGAGATATTGATGTATATTTGCGTCCATTGATTGAAGAATTAAAAGAGTTATGGGTTGATGGTGTACAGACTTATGATACAGCTTGGGGAGAACATTTTCGTTTACATGCCGCTGTCATATGGTCAATTAATGATTTTCCTACCTTAGGCAATTTGTCTGGATGGAGAACCAAAGGCTATAAGGCTTGTCCTATATGTAATGAGAATACTTCATCCTAATTGTTGAAAAGTAAAATATGCTACATGGGACATCAGCGATTCTTGTCTCTAGATCATCGGTGGAGGCGAAGCAAGCAATTCGATGGGAATAGAGAAGTTAGATCTCCGCCAAAACTATATTCAGGGGATGAAATTCATGAACAACAATCTCATGTCAACGATGTGCATTTCGGGAAAAATATATTATCAGTTGATAGAGTTAGAAAAAGGAAACATAGTCCTGGTGAATCGAATTAGACAAAGAAAAGTATATTCTTTGAGTTGGAATACTGGTGTAAACTTAAAAGTATATTCTTTGAGTAGATTCCGAAGATGGCTCCTGGTACAAGAAGGACCCTAGCTAGATGTGCAAATATTGTTCAAATGAATCAGAATGCTGTACTGACTCCTGAAATTGCTGCGAACACTGGTAAAGTTATGATATTGGTTAACATAAGCATACTGAAATATATACTTGGATTTTAGATATTGTCTCCAATGTTTGTTTAAAATTTAAGAATCCATTTTACTTTACCAACATGTAAACAGTCCTTGTGATAACATATTATTTACTAATGATGCATTATTTTGATTTTGTAGGCAATATTGTGGCAAAGAACATGAGAGGGAAGACTAGAGGAGTTGGATGTGAAAGACTCATACAAACAGCGAAGTCGAAGTTGCATGTAGACTTTCAAAAAGAAGATGGAGTACCTACTGGAGTAAATGCATCAAAGTTGAGTACTGAGGTAGGAATAGTTACGAGGAATTATGCCCCCGTTAGAGTGCTTACTTGGAAGAAAGTTCCCTACGATGTGGAAAAATAAATGATTGCTCGTATCACGGTAATGTCTTTCATATCGTTATCTATATTGTCATACTTCCTTATGAAAATAATATATAATACCCATATAAGTTTAATGCATGTACATTATTGCTGAATTTAGACCAAGTTTGACATTGATGTCACAGAGCCCCATGTACTCAAATGGCTGAAGCACAAATTGTGTAAGAGATTGTAATAACTTCTTTCTTAACTAGTATACTCGGAAATTATACTATGAAAAACATGCGTATATATAATATGAAAAATAATGTGGCCAAAATTTTTCTTCGTTTAACATGTAATTCTTTACTTATAAAATATTATTCTGTACATAGCAAAATAACATATACAAGAACTTTGATAATGGTGGACAGTAATGCCATGCCTTTCCGCTTCTCGACGTCCATCTAACCGCTTCCCACCTAGTTCCTGCAAAACAAGGAGAAACAATAGGGTGAGCACTAATTGCTAAGTAAGTAAATCCTCTACTCTTATATCCCCACAACTTACTCGTGAGTTCTTTCCTTACTCTATTCTTTTTCTTCTTCATTCTCACTTGTTCTTTCTCTTTTCTTTCTCTGTTTCTACTTCTCACAGTTCTTCCATTCTAACTTTCTTTGTTCTTTCTTTCTAATTCTCTCTATTCTTTTTTATTCTCACTATTCTTTCTTTCTTTCTTATTCTCACTAACCATGATGGAAATCATGGTAATATGCATGGATGAGATGCACATGCAGTAATTCAAAGAAATACATTTTCCTTTCTTCTTTTCTTTATCTTATTTTGTTTCTTTTCTTTTTCTATGTTTCTTTCTTTCTTGCTCGCTCTTTGCTTTTCTTTCTTTTCTTTTCTTGCTTGCTCATGCTTTCTCATTCTTTCTCATTCTTATTCTCATTCTTATTCTTTCTTATTCTTTCTTATTCTTTCTTATTCTTTACCGATCGGACTCGTTTGATGCATGGATTCGGAACCTTGGCCGTGTGAGTGAGTACAGTCCTAATCTACATGCACTCTTGCGGACTGTACAAATTCTTTATTCTTCTTAGGCCACTCAATTAAGGTGGCGTGTATGTAGGAACTTCTTCTTGGTACAACCCTCATCCACATACACTCTTCCGGGCCGTACAAATTCTTTTTCTTCTTAGGCCGCTCACTTAAGGCGGCATGTATGTGGGAATTTCTTCTTCTTGTCACCCACGAGTTCCCCATCACAACAACCTATTCTTTTCTCTTCTTTAGCACTTTTCTTTCTTTCACTTTATTCTTAAAATTCTTTATTCTTTCTTTAAAGTCTTATACATATGCAAATATATGCATGTGGATGGCTCATGCTTACAATTCTTTCTAAGTGCAAACATGTGATGCAAATATGTAATGTTGCACAAAGTAAGGTTTTCTCTACTCCTACATGCACTTCTCTTAGACATTTCATCAAACAACATACATGCATACCCAAATACTATCTTTGGTAAATTTCTACTTCTTTCTTAAACCATCCATTCTTGGAGTTAAACTCCTCTATAACAAAGTTAAACCTGGCCAGGAAACACACTTCAAATATTCTACTCAAATTCTTTCTAAATTCAACCAAACTACACTTGGTCACCATAATATCAACTCCACTTCTCATGGCTTAAATCTACTCATCAAAAGCCATCTGCTCATCAAAAACATCATTCTCAACAATCAATCTCAAAATTATAAGCATATACATGCATATAAAATCTTTACACAAATTGATTACTTGAAGCTTAGCTTGGGTTGGATTTACTTACCTTGTGCTTGAGTAAGTCCACAAGAATCTCTCTATCTTTGGTAGACTTTTTCTTTCTCTCAAACCCTAAGCATAAACTTTATAAGAATTCAACACTTACATAAATCAATCTCATATTTATAACAAGAATCCTTACCTTTTGATGCTTAGGATTAAATCTCTATCAAAATCCAACCAAAAGCCCTTAAATCTTCCTTGGGAATTTGATGAAAAGATGAGAGAAATGGAAAGTGGAAGTGGTGTGTGGGGTGTAGAGAATGGGAGGGTTTGTAAAACTAAACCCCTAATATCTCATATAATACACATTCTTTCCCATTTTGCCTTTATGCTTTCTTAGAAATTCCATCTTTGCTCTTTAATTCTTACAAATACACCTCCAATTCCAATGCATTCTCTATGAAATTTTCTTACTTTTCACTCCCCACTTTTCCTGCTAATTAGGGGTAGAATGGTCGCTTTACCCCTATGGAAAAATCCTCAAGAAACTTCCCAAGAAATTCAGCTAGCTCTTCGCCTTGGCGAAAAATTATAGAGCATACGTCGCCACGGCGAGGCTTATTCTTCGCCCCAGTGAAGTCTGTAATTCTTTAATTTCGTCAATCCTTCACCAAATTCAGGGTAACCAGGCATTATTCACAATATAAAAACTTAACCAAGGACAAATGAACAACATTAAAGGCCAATAAGCATATATAAATGGCATACCTCAAAGTGGGCGTTACAGAGATTCAATAGCTTTTGGAGTGCCCTACACAAGAAATTCAAAGCATATGCTATTAAGGAGGAAGCATTACAGAATAGACTTGAAGAAATTAAAGATCTTGATGATTGGATATATCTTTGTGACCTTTTTTCTAGTGAAAAGCTTCAAGTAAGGTCAACATGGCTTTTAATGTTATTATATATGTATTGTATTTTAATATTAAATTTTGTGGTGTTAGAGATGGTCAAAAACTTATTCTGAGAATCGGTCGAAGATGAGGTGTTACCACTACAGTGGGTCCAAGAACTTTATTCAGCACAAAAAGGAAAAGTTATTTAATATTATTCACCTATACAAATATACAACTTTGTTTTCCTATTTACTAATTTTATTTCAATTTATGGTCAATGACCATATGAACTATTAAGGCAAACCAACTTGGGGAATCTGTCGATCCTATACAATTATTTCATGACACTCGTTGGAGCACCGAGAAAAGGTGGATTAATGAACAAGCAAGAGAGCTATATGTAAGTTGATCATCTTTCAATTATCGATATAAGGTCTCTTCTGTTATATGTTATGCGTTGTGATCAGGAGTAGTGAAAAGGAGTAGCTTTTTTCTAAACATAAATATGCTTCTGCTTTGTGTTATATGTTCTGATGAGAGGAATCTCGTTAGTATGAAGACTAGCATCAAAATTGTAGTATATTGCATATAGATGAGAAAGTTAGTCCACAAGGAGTATAGACACATTGAGCACATTTTTTTCTTCTTTTTTGAACGTCACCTTTTCATATTTTTTTGCTCTAATCACTTTCAATTATCGATATAAGGTCTCTTGTTATATGTTATGCGTTGTGATCGGGGAGTAGTGAAAAGGAGTAGCTTTTTTCTAAACATAAATATGCTTCTGCTTTGTGTTATATGTTCTGATGAGAGGAATCTCTGTTAGTATGAAGACTAGCATCAAAATTGTAGTATATTGCATATAGATGAGAAAGTTAGTCCACAAGGAGTATAGACACATTGAGCTGCACATTTTTTTCTTCTTTTTGAACGTCAGCCTTTTCATATTTTTTTGCTCTAATCACTTTCAATTATCGATATAAGGTCTCTTCTGTTATATGTTATGCGTTGTGATCAGGAGTAGTGAAAAGGAGTAGCTTTTTTCTAAACATAAATATGCTTCTGCTTTGTGTTATATGTTCTGATGAGAGGAATCTCTGTTAGTATGAAGACTAGCATCAAAATTGTAGTATATTGCATATAGATGAGAAAGTTAGTCCACAAGGAGTATAGACACATTGAGCTGCACATTTTTTTCTTCTTTTTGAACGTCAGCCTTTTCATATTTTTTTGCTCTAATCACTTCCTCTCAATCATGGCCTGCTATATCTGAGAACACACCCTGCCACAAGCTGATTTGATGACACTTTAGAAGGTTTTCCTTATATGATGATTAATGGCTTTTGGAATGAAAATGGTCATTGTTGCCACGCCTATCTGTTTATGTAGTCAAAAACCAGCCTTTTGTTTTATTTATTTTGGGCAGTTCCACTGTAAAGATGTGATAAAAAGAGTGAAACCCTATCCCTTTGATGAAATTTCATTCTCATTAAGAGTTTATGTACAGAAATGTTGGTTTTTCATAACTGTTTAATTTATGTTAGCTTGTTTTTAAACTTATGTAAATATTTAACTTTAAAATTTAAAACTAGGGAATTGAAGTTTAGATTGATAATCTGTGAGATACTTGCTTTTCTACTCCATCAATTTTATTTTTGTTTGGTGTTCCAGTATATTCTGTGAACTTTGAGTAGTCTTTTTTTTATGTTGCTATTTCATAAGTTTTTGTCACATATTGTATACCCCATAATAATTATAATTTATGTGTAATTATTTAGTTTCTTGGTTGACTTATTAATTATGCATTGAATAGATGGTAGGAAAAAATGATAGAGCTGCAAGATGAAACACAAGCAGGGGAAAGTGAAAAAACAGAGGCAGAAATATATGAGGAAGTTCTGGGTAAAGCTTCTGGATTTAACCAAAATTTTGCATTTTCACAGACTGGGCATCATGATACTGCAGCACAAGCAGAGTTAAGGTGCATAGTGCAACAATAAGAAAATAAGATTAAACAGTTGGAGGAGTAGCTCATCTTATTTGATCAACAAAATAGAGAATAAAAAGCCTTGAACAACAACAATCTGAAGCTAACTATAGGCCTTGAACTACAATAATCTGGTAAAGCTCCAACTCGACGTCCATCGCCATCTCCAACTGATGAAGACTCATCCTCATCAGCTACAGCTATTTCAAAAACCTCAACTAGTGACACTTGAGATGCTAACAATATTGATGGTTAGTTTTTTGTTGTATGGGCAGTAGATATTTTGACATGGGGGTAGAACCATCTTTTTAGGATTGTTTGCATATATCAGTTAGATGGTATACATGGGGTGGGCATTTTTTTATTAGTTATGCACAGATAGATAGCTAGTGATGAAAATGTGGGTGCATGCTTTTTTTTTTGGTTATGCAACGTGATAGTGCATTTTGGATTTTTGTTGCTGATCATGCATAAAAATCCATGTATGGATTATATATATATGAAAATATGATATTTGATATTAGTGATCAGATTTTTATATTGTGTCAATTATTTTGTTGATGTTGAATGTATAAACTAGGTCAATACGAAATGCTTTTGCCACTAATTATTTTCTCAAAAAAAAAAAAAAAAAAAAAAACACACATTCTACAACTAATTTTTTAGTAGCAAAAAGTAATTTATCATAAATGGATTCCACATTCAGCATCTAAAATTATTAGAATTAACCACCAAATTTTGGTCACCAAAAGATACATTCGTCCACTAATAAAATAATCGCGAAAACCTTTTGGATTCCACATTCAGCATCTAAAATGATTAGAGTTAACCGCTAATTTTTTGTCACTAAAAGATACATTCGTCGACTAGTAAAATAGTCGCGAAAACCTTTTGGATTCCACATTCAGCGTCTAAAATTATTAGAATTAACCACCAAATTTTGGTCACCAAAAGATATATTCGTCCACTAATAAAATAGTCGCGAAAACCTTTTAGATTCCACATTCAACGTCTAAAAGTATTAGAATTAACCACCAAATTTTGGTCACCAAAAGATACATTTGTCTACTAATAAAATAGTTGCGAAAACCTTTTACGAAATTACCCTTACACATTCAGCGTCTAATTTTTGTGGCATTCGCGACTAATTATTAGACACTAATAGGTACATTTTGTAACTAATTGATTAGTCACGATACCATTTTACCAAATAACCCTTGAAATTAGCGTTTGAGCGGGGGAACTATTTCAACTAGCAATTAGTGACTAATTTGCTAGTTGTAAAAAAAAAACTTTCTGTGCCTAATATGCGCAAGAGATTTAGCGTCTAAATTTTACTTTCGGCGTCTAATTTTGTTAGACGCCGAAAGCCATTTTTCTTGTAGTGCCTTTTAGATGAAGCTTGCTTTGTTTCTTAGACTTTTATGATCTGCAATTATTTACATATAACCTTTTTTTTTTAAAAAAAAAAAAAAAAAAATTCCCTGCAAAGGATTTTGGCGCGTTGCTTTCAAAATTTTCTTAGTATTTTGAGAATTATTTGGTTCAGTTTGATATAAATAAATTTTTTGGATACTGCTACATTTTTAAACATTGATGAATTTTTCTCATATTTAATCATGTCATATTATTATATTTTTGTGTTTTTATTTATTTATTTCATTTATTATTTGATATCTATGTCCGAGATTTCACAATAATCCACTCAACCACAAACGTACCGGTGGTTGTTTTCTCCCAATAATTTTTGGATCTAGTACTTGCCAGAAAATGATGACCACAAAATATGATACACTAATATGAACCTTGTGCATATTGTCAAATCTGTGGCCGCATATTTTGTCATCAAATAAATTCACTGACCTTACGAGCCAATGAAACTATATTTATATCAACGTTATTTGAAGCTCCCATCAAAACTTTTTTAATAAACTAAATTAATATATCCACTCATGATTTCTTCGAAATTCCAACAGTTGTTAGATGCAAACCTCGTCTCAAATCAAAACTTAAAAATCGATACTGAAAAGACCATTGCATGAAATGTCAATTAATTAAACGGCTATCTGAATACCATTGCTCTCCACATATCAAATCAATCATGCACAAATTTAGATTGATAGCTTACCCCTTTCAATTAATTATAAGGAAAGACTTGTTTTTATTGCTCATTAATTTCGCATGTTCCAAAAATTCTAACAGTTATAGAAAGAACTCATGTTACACCGGACATATGTCACAATTTTATGTGATATAACTGGAACTAGACGACCATATTATACAATTTTTCTTCTAATAACAATTTTTTTTCTTCTAGTTTTGGGCAGATTTTTACAGCTTTGATGTGTAATTGTATCCATCGATCAATATTTATATTAGTATAAAGGTGTTTTGTGGTTGTATAGGTAAGCTTAGTATTCCAGTTTAAGGGGGAATATTGAGTATAGTGTAATGTAATGCGCAAGGTTGAGTTTGTAATGTTAGAAGTATGAAAGGGTTGTTTTTGTAAAAGATAAAAGATTAGCTTGGAAACGATGACGTTTTATCTTTGTATAATATAACAGACTATCTGCTATATAATTAGTCATTCCGGATTTTGTAACTAACTTTGACAATAATACACACTTTTCAGTTGAGTTTTATACTCCTTTTCTCTCTCTTTCTCTCTCTTTATAACTAGTGAGAACATCTGTCCACCTATGCTTGTTATCGAAAAACCTGATAATTCTAAGGATAATGTAAAAAGGCCAAACCCTAAGTATTTTAATTGGAAAAGAACTGATCAATGTTTGGTAAGCTGGTTATTCTCATCAATATCTAAATCTATATTTAGACATGCAGCTAAATGTGTGAGTTCTTATGAAATTTGGAATACCTTGGAGTTGCATTTTCAATCTTTTTCAAAGGCTAGAACTCTACACTTAAGGAATTTTTTACAGACCACTAAGAAAGATTCTTTAAGCATCAACGAGTATGTCCTGAAAATGAAGGAGTTAGGAGATGAGTTGGTAGCTAATGGTGTTAATCTTAGTGATGAGGAACTTTTATTGCATATTCTGGATGGTCTTGGACCAGAATACGATGCAGTAGTTGCTAACTTGACTTACAATAGTAGCACAACAAGTATTCAGGAAGCTCAATTCATGCTTCATAAGCATGAGATGAGACTGGAACGACAGCACAATAGTCTAACTAATTTTCAGGACATACTCGTTAATGCTTACTGAAAGATCTAATACTCCAGCTCAGGCTTTATTTGCTACAAGCTATACATCAAATGCACCTAATCATGTTAACTTTCCTGGTTACACATCAAATAATTCATAAGTGCATAATCCCTCCTTGTTTTGTTTTATGATCATTCAGTCTCTGGAGCTCCACAAATGTATCATAATTCTACAGTACCCCATCCATTTGTGGTAAGCAATCAACATCCTAGTGTGCCTACTTACCATAACACCAGCATTGATGCTTCTAGCAGTCTGCCACCAAGCAGTACCAAGGATAATCTCTTAAGTTAAGCCTCACCATTGCAAACTGTAGCTACTCCATAGACACTCCACGATTAGTCCTGATATATGGACTCTGGGGCCTCAAATCACATGATAGATGATGGATCCAACTTGATGATCAAATCCACTTACCTTGGAAACTCTAATGTGCAAGTAGATAATGAAGAATCTCTTCCAATTACTCATGTAGGTATGTTATTGATTCCCTCTTTTGATACTCATAGGCTGATTCATCTTTGAGATATCCTATGTGTTCCCAAAATTGCAAAGAACTTGCTAAGCATCTCTCAAATTACTACAGACAATAACGTTATTGTAGAATTTCATGCTGATTATTGCTTGGTAAAGGACAAAAGTTAGTAAAGTTGTCCTGCTTCATGGCACTATTAAGGATGGATTATATCAACTCGAACTCTCTCACAGTGTCACCTCAACTCTAGACTTCACTGGCTCTACTGCTACTACTTTTCTATCCTCATCAGAAGCCCCTGCTAATTCCATCTCAAGTGATGTTAATAATAAAGCTGCTCTAGACTCAAGTGCTATTAGTCATAAGTCTACTAGTGTTTGCAATTCTGCTGAAAAGCTAAATAAAGCTACTTCATTAGAAGCCTCTACTGATTTTGTCTCAAGTAGTGTTAGCAATAGAACTATTTTTTACTCAAATGATGTTAGTCATAGTTCTACTGGTGCATCTAATTCTGCTAAAAAACTAAATAAAACTGCAAGTTTAGACTTGTTTTTACTGTGGCATGCAAGATTAGGACTGTTAGTAAACGACCCAGTTACATAGCGGAAAACAAAAACATAAACTCTATGGATCGTTCCTTAGAACCAAGATCCGGGTACAAAAATCACAGTTTATATAAAATAATCAAATCTGCAAAAAATCAGTTCAAGGTTTGAGAAACCATACCCACGTTTGGAGGCTCCACCAATATTGTCTCTGAACGTGTTTGCTACCGATCCAAGTGTAGGATCGAACCGTAGAGGTCCACACAAAGACAATCAACAAGAACCAAGGAGGAATTTACTAGATCCTCCTTGGCCTTAAGAAATCAAGAAGAACAAAAGGGAAAAGTTTGATTTTCAATCAAACAATGAAAGTGGCATGGGAGAGTGTGTTGGGGCAGGAGGTTTTCTCTTTCAATGAAAAATGGAATAATAAAATAACACACATCCCCTTTTCAACTAAAACCTTTTTGTTTTATAGTTGTTATTTTAGTTGCCCTATTCCTATATGGAATGGGCTTGGGCTTCAACCCAAACACCCCCAAATTTGCCAAACACTCCCATTTAGATATTTTAATTTAATTCATCATTATCTCAATTAAAATCAATTAATATATATTTAATATATATATTAACATTTAACAATAATGATAATTTATTTAAATATATGCGAACATATATTTAAACGGAATTTCACTTATTTAATTTTTCTAACAAATTAAATAAAGGCTATGACCTCAGCAAATTTAATTGCACTGTGAAATTACCAAAATACCCTTTCACCCAAAAAGATGAAAACGCCCTTGTTTCTTCTTGAGTCTTAAATTATCTTCTATGTGTGTGACCCATAGGATCCTTATCATACCGGTAGTGTATAGTATCGCTATTAACACCAATTAATCGTCTCACTCATACACAGACCAAGATTGGCCCCTAGCAAGGCATCATGGCCACCCGATAGATTCGGATTCAGCAAAGTAGCTACCTGTCAACAATATGGTTACCGTATAATTCGATCCTTTCATCATTCGTTATCTCGATGAGACGAAGGCATAGAAATAGTGTCAACCTCGGGTTACTCTTGATATTATGTATTCAGTTTCTGGACCAATGACCTATATTATAATCCAGGATAGAGCAATAACTCAATCCCACTGTGGCCACAGTTTTAGTGTCATCGCCATATACTGAATTACGTCGTGAGATAACTTCCCTCGTACCTAGGAGTAATGAATCCTCTGTCAATCCACCATAGTCTTGATACACTCCTCGATGCAGCTAATCACCACCGTATTGACAGCTCTGAAAAGAATTGCGTTAGGTTAGTGTCAAACTGCACCAATCGGTGCACAAGGCACTCCGGTGATCTCAAGTCTAAGGATCACATGCACCACCATTCGTTAGAGGATTTGTTCCATAGACACTGGGGTTACCATCCATATGGAATCCTCTGGTGTGTCAGTCCAGTGAACTTGCTGCGGTGTAATTGGTGCGTGTTTCCTACAACATGCAATATGTAGCAAGTATACTAATCGCACAAGTAATAAAATGATGAGTAAAGTATCGTTCCCACGAGGATTGTTAGCTAAGCACTAAGTCTACTAATGTTATCAAGTTGAAGCAAACGACTTCTTTGGATTGATGGGAGCTAATTGCAATTAAACTTAATAATAAATTTTAAACTAAAATTTAACTAAGAGGGCAATATTAAAACACGGATAATCAATTCAAGTAAAATAGGTAGGGTTTTGACTTCATTTGGATTTTATGGGTTAAACCTAAAATTACTCTACAATCACATTCATACACAATGGTTGTAAATCGAACTCACTAAGATGTTAAACATACCCTCTTGGGCTATGTTGTCCTATTCATCCTTATTAACCTTCTGCACCCAATAATTTGAAGATTAACAATTCCGAACTCATTAAGCAAAAGAATCCTACAATGATTTCATTAATTCTTGAATCTATCTCTAGCATCCAATACTATAATGGTGATTACCCAAGAAGCATAACATGACTCATTTCTCAATCTCATCATGTTCATCACAATATCCATTAAAACTCAGAGTAAACACACAACCAAAGCATACTCATATGAAAGTAAAACAATCAAACACTTAACCCATTAAAAATCCAAACTACAATCAAAACCCTAACCCAAAAATGGTTAGTTCATAGCTAAATTAACAATACAAAAACGAAAAACAGAAATAATCAAGTTCAACATAATGAAACTAAAATGAAAGATAAGAAATCTCCCCAAAAGATGAATCCCTTAGTTAGAATCGAATCTTCACCCTTGTTACAATCCAAAATCGCATCAAAAACTCCTCCTAAGAAATTGTAAAAGCTGTCTAACTTAAAAACGAAGACCCTTGGACAAAAGGCTTAGTTTTCCTTTTATACCTTGCCCAAAAACACGCACAAAGTAAAACTGTGAGTTTAACAAAACTGCAAATAATGACCGCGCCGAAAGGCGAAAGAAAGAAACGGGCGTCGCGCGGCGAAAGACAAATCTTCGTCGGGGCAAAGCTATTTGACGAGTTCTGAAATTACAGAACTACCACTCAGCTTGCTTCTTCGATTCTCGATGCTCTCCCTTTGGAACAAGCCTCATCATGCTTTATCCTGCTTCAAAAGTCTCCTAACTTCTGAGATCCGCTAACTTTTGAGTCAAAAACTTCCAATTTTGTCCTTATTTGCATAAATTGTCCATTTTAACCTGAAACACAAAATGTAAAGAATTAAACAACAACTCAGGTCAAAATGCACCACAAAGTACTTGAAATCCAAATAAAAAGACTAAAGAAAACTGTATAATCCACAGAATTGCTCGGTAATCGCCTCTGACAAGCACCCTGTGTTGCATTGAGGTTATCACCGGGAAAGGGCAACCTTGACAAGTGAGATCAGTCATTGCCTTTCGACAAGG
This sequence comes from Pistacia integerrima, assembly GCA_026225825.1. Classification (NCBI taxonomy): domain Eukaryota; kingdom Viridiplantae; phylum Streptophyta; class Magnoliopsida; order Sapindales; family Anacardiaceae; genus Pistacia; species Pistacia integerrima. The sequence goes on along the minus strand of CM047738.1, from coordinate 8,364,031 downwards.
TCGTTCAACACTATGATAGTCTTACCGTATTATCTGTGCCCTTACTTCAGAGTAATACTGGCGCTACGGAAGTTTCTAGAATGGCCACCATATGTGCTCATAGGGTTCTCACTATCAAGATTTGAAACACTTGATACCCTCGTCACGGTTCTACCATTCTAAGGACATATATCAATACATATTGCAATAATAATGATTTACGCGATATAGAATAAAATGCCTTTTATTATTGATTAATGAACATTATTACAAAGAGTCAATTCTACAATAATTGATTGGCTCTAGGGCATCTACTCTAACAAGGACATCCTAATATTAGAACTTTTCATGCTGTTTTAGAGAAATTGGATGTAAAACAATCTTCGCAAAGCAATAAAAGTTTCTTTTGTGAGGCACGTTAGTATGGTAAACTACAACAATGCCATTTTCCTGCTTCCTCTTCCAAGGCTATAATACCTTAAGAGCTGATTCACTCTGATCTATGGGGGCCAACTCCTATCACCTCTAATGAAGGTTATAAGTACTCTATTATCTTTGTAGATGACTATAGTCGTTTCACATGGATTTATCCCTTAAAACTCAAGTCTGAGGCTTACACAACTTTTGTCCAATTTCACTATTTTATCGAAAAGCAATTAAACCACAAAATAAAGGCATTACAGATTGACTGAGGAGACGAGTTTAAAGCCTTTACTGGTTATCTTCAGCATCATGGTATCTTGTTTAGACATTATTGCCCATATCTCCTCTAGGAGAATGGAAGGGTGGAGAGAAAACACAGATCCATCACATAGTTTGGCATATCCTTCTTGGCTCATGCTGGAATGTCATTAGCTTACTGGTGGGTAGCTTTTAGTACATCAACCTATCTCCGAAACAGTCTGTTGACATCAGTTCTTGAATTTATGTCTCCTTATGCTGTTCTGTTTAATAAGGAGCCTAACTATGATGATCTCAAAGTGTTTGGATGTAGTTGTTACCCCTATTTTAGACCTTACAACAAGCATAAACTTGCCTTTCACATAGAAAAATGTGTCTTTCTTGGTTATAGTCTCACTCACAAAGGATGTCTTTATCTTAGCTCAACTGGTCGAGTTTACATTGTCAAGCAAATGAAGTTCAATGAACTTAACTTTACTTTCAAAACTGGTTTTACATCTACAGATGTGAATGTGTCAGAAAATTAAAATTTGTCTATAGGTTCATCTTCTTCATCCCAAAGACTTCAACAGAAATCAGTAGTTGAGTTCATTAATACAGGATACTCTAATTCAGTTGGTTCACATGCGGTGTCAAGAAGTTCTCCCATTACTACTAATCCTTAATTCCAACCAACTGACTTACAGGATATATTAGGTGATTCACATGAGTTGTTAAGAGGATCTTCCAGGCCTACTCTTTTTTGGCACACTAATTCTCTTGATAATAGGCATACTGATTCTCTAAATGATTATTCTTCTACCTCTATAAGTCTAACAACTGGTTCACCAAAGCATAATGTGTCTAATATAGCTGCCTCAAATTCTCCAATAGCTCATATCAGTCTAGTAGTAAGATCATCTGCGCATTATATGTCCATTACAGCAACTTCAATTTCAACATATCTCTGCCTCTGATCAAATTCATATTGATTAAACTTCAACTCTGAATACTCACCCTATGTTAACCAGGTCAAAGATTGGTACTTGACCTATCAGAAGGTATACTGCTTACCCAACTGTGCTTTCTTCAAATAATGTTTTGACAGAACCAATGTCTGTTACTAAAGCCTTACAAATTCCTGAATGGAGGTAAGCTATGGAATCCGAGTACCAAGCCTTATTGAAAAAACAACACATGGAAGTTGGTTCCATATGAAGAAGGGATGAATGTAGTTGGTAGTAAGTGGGTTTTTAAGACTAAATTGAACTTTGATGGTACCCTTTAGAAATATAAAGCTAAGCTTGTAGCCAAAGGCTTCCAACAGACTCCTGGTCTAGACTACTTTGACACCTTCTCACCAGTGGTCAAAGTAGCTACAATCAGGGTAATGTTGTCCTTGGCAGTCCATCAAAGATGGGATATTCAGTAACTAGATGTGAACAACACATTCCTGAATGGTGAGTTGACAAAAAAAGACTTTATGCTACCTCCTAAAGGCTACTCTGAGTTTGAACCACATAAGCATAATTCACAACAAGTATGTAAATTACAAAAAGCATTATATGGTCTTAAGCAAGCTCCTAAAGCTTGGTTTGATAAACTCAAGTTTGTGTTGCTTGATTGGGGGTTTGTGAATTTTGTGTCCAATGTTAGCCTATTCTTCTACAAATAGGACTCTACTATAATGTATTTTCTTGTCTATGTAAATGACATTTTGGTGATTGGAAATGATGATCATTTGATCTCTAAACTAGTAGCTGACTTGAATGCTAAATTTGCTTTAAAGACTTTAGGATCAGTCCAGTATTTCCTAAGCTTTGATGTCAATCGAAATTCCACTAGTTTGCTTCTTACACAGACCAAATATGCTTCGGATTTACTAATAAAGTATGGATATCAGATTTTAAGCCTTGTTCTACACCGATGGGTATTGGCCTCAAGCTTGGAACAACAAAAAGTAAGGTGTTTCATCCACCTACTCTATATAAAAGCATCGTAGGTGGGTTATAATATTTGACTTTGTCCAGGCTATACTTGGCTTTTTTTATAAATAAACTAAGCCAATTTTTACAGCAATCCACTGAAGTTCATTGGACATCCTGTAGACGTGTCCTAAGGTATGTTAAAGGAATATTGCAACATGGTATTCTTTTCACCAAGAAGAAGGTTTTTGCCTTAGAAGCTTTTGCCGATGTTGATTGGGCTGGAGATGAAGTGGATAGAAGATCCACCAATGGGTACTCTGTTTGTTTAGGAGGTAACTTAGTTCAATGGTCTTCCAAGAAACAAAAAGTGGTCTCTTTATCTTCAACTGAGGCTGAGTATTGATCAGTAAGCAAGGCTGCCATTGAAGTAGTGTGGATTCAAAACCTATTTAAGAACTTGGCATTCAAATCAGTAATATCCCAGTGATTTGGTGTGATAATATGAGTGTTGGGACACTATCATCCAATCCTGTTTTTCATGCTAGGACAAAGCACATTGTGATTGATGTGCACTTTTTAAGAAAGCTAGTTACCAAAAAATTGTTGATGGTTTAATACATTTCCTCAGAATATCAAATGGCAGATGTGTTAATCAAAGCACTCCCTAGTTCTCGGTTTGCTATGCTCAAGGACAAGTTAAATGTCATAGATGCATTACCAAATGATGGTACTGGTGATAATCCTGATGTATCTAACTAAAGTGTTTAGGTACCATAATGATTAGAAGCGCTCCCTAGTTCTCAATTGGCTATGCTTAGGGACAAGTTAAATGTCACAGATGCACTACCAAATGATGGTACTGGTGATAATCCTGATGTATCTAACTAAAGTGTTTAGGTACTATAATGATTAGAAGTGCTCCCTAGTTCTCAATTGGCTATGCTTAGGGACAATTTAAATGTCACAGATGCACTACCAAATGATGGTACTAGTGATAATCTTAATGCATCTAACTAAAGTGTTCAAGTACTATAGCGATTAGCTGTTTTTCATGAAGGGGTGATATGATATGTTGAGAATTAGTAAGTATTGAATTCAGTAAGTATTGAAAATTGCTTTGTTTTACCAAGGTTGCTGGTACTTGTGAGGTATGAAGGTAAAACAGGGAAAAACAAAGAAGAAAAATTTCGAAAATGTTCTGTATATTCAACTTGAAGAAGAAATGTACAATAGCGGCTCATTTATAGTGATGAGCAAAACAGAAATAATAGAATTCTAACAAATTGTTAGAGCTAAAACGGTGGTACTAAACAGAATTAACAAATTTAACAAACACACATGAAGCAGGTCAATATCATTTACCCCCCAAAGCTAATTAGATTAACACTTTACTAACATCCTTCCTTAAACTAAACCACCTTAACTGAACTTCTTTACTACCACTTAACACTTTACTGACATCCTCCCGTAGACTAAACCACCTTGACTCAATTCTTGATTCAATTCTTACTAACACTTGATGCTTTACTAATATTTACCCTTAAACAAAGCTATCTTTACTTACCAGCATTCACATTAATTTGATCCACCACACAACAGCAACCAAAAATAATGACCTGATCAACACTACTAACATCATACATATTAATCTGATCCTGATCAACACTATTAACAACATCTCACCACACAATCTCTCAGTGACAAGAAAACTGATGAACACCACCATTATGTAACTTGATTAACACCACCATTATGTAACTTGCAAAAGGAACTTTAATGTAGAATTACAGAATTGATCTGAAGCAAAGATACTTGATCAACTATCAATGTTGTACAGAGGAAAGAACTTTAGTAGCAGTTAAGACTTCTTGGATAGGAGAAGTAATTTTGGTAGGAGCTGAGACTTGTATAGGAGAAGAAACTACTATAAGTTTGGACCTAAAAGCTTCAAACCTCGAAGTGGACAGAGACTTGGTGAGTTTGGTGTTCTATAGGAATATAGCAAACTTTTAAATTGTTGACTGTAGCTTGTTCTCAAATGTAGTGTGCATCTAACTCGATATGCTTTGTTTGAGCATGGAAGACTGGATTAGATGCAAGTGAACCAGCACTCTAATTATTGCACCAAATTACAGGAATTTCATAAAGGTGCAGGCCCATTTTAGTGAGTAAACTGCGAAACCAGGCTATTTCTGTGGCACCCTAAGCAATGTAACAACTGCTGAAAACTAGTACAATGCATGCATGATTACGATATAAAAATTGGGCCCCAAAATTTTCTTTTCATTATAAAACATATGTCTTTTATACACAAAGATTACTGTTTACAAAAATGCATTTTAAAAAGACCAAAGCGGGAAAGAGTAGCTATTCCTCTTCGCTTGCCGACGCCCCTTCGACTGCATCATCACCTAGAACCTGCATCCACAAAGGAAAATAACGGGGTGAGCACAAAATAATGCTCAGTAAGTAAAACTCTCTCTCTCTCTGTCCCCGTATGAATAACTCTTAATTCTTTCCTTATACTATTTCTGATTCTATTTCTGTTTCTAATAACATCATGGCCTCATCTTATGGGAGGTAGCCTTGGATGGCGTTCACACAGCACCATCTCACTCTCTATGGCTATCGGGTGGAATTCACACAGTACCAACCCGTTCTTAGTGACTACCAAGTGAGGATCACAAAGCACCAACTCGGTTCCTCCTAACTATCGGGTGGAGATCACCTAGCACCTACCCGTTCCTCATGAATTTTGGGTAATGATCACCAAGCATTTACCCGTCTCTAGTCACTATCGGGTGATGGTCACAAAGCATCAACCCACTTCTACTAAATGTCGGATGATGATCACAAAGCATCAGCCTACATATCTCTTAACTAACCGGGTAGTGGTCACAAAGCATCTACCCATCGCTACTACTCATCGGGTGACGATCACAAAGCATCGACCCATCTCTAAGGGCTATTCGGGTGGTGATCACAAAGCATCAACCCGATCGGGTGATGATCACAAAGCATCATCCCAACTATACTACTCTTCTAATTCACTCTATTCTAACATTTTTATTCTCTCTACCCTTAGAGTAGTTGTATTCACCAAGCTCTCTACTCATAGAGTATTTGTATACACAAAGTTTCCTACTCTTTCTTAGGTCACTTTTCTATGTACAACTAGTGCCTATGGATGGTTCAACTTCACCAATGCACTTATGAGATGCCAACATGCAATGTTGCAAGAATTAAGGTTCACCACTCACACTCAAACCTCTATTGGGCATTTCATCAAACAACTCATGTGCACTATAAAACTCTATTATAGCCATGATTCTAACACTTTTTCTAACCATCCAAAATGGGGAAAAACCCCTTCACAAAGCCATAAAACCTGTCAAACAAAACACTTCTAAAAAGGGATCCATAACACCCCTTCAATTCCATCTCAAACTACCTTGCCAACCCAACAACCCATTTCTCATATTTGCAATATGTAAGCATTCTTAAGGCATAGAAATCTCTATTAAAACCTCCATACATGGCATATTACATGTACATCACATACATATATCATGTCTATCAAAACCCTAATCAAGAAATTTCATAAATCTCAACTTGGGTTGGGTTTTACTTACCTTGTTATGGAGAGACTTCACCAACTCTTCCTTTCACTTGTTTAGCTTGACTTTTCCTCTAATCTTAACCAAAAGAATGAAAACCCTCAAACTTCAATATGGGTTAAAACTCCCAAATCACACAACTTAAGTAGAAATCCTTACCTTAGGAAGCCTTAGGTTGCTTTTCTACCCCAAATCACTTCAAAAATCCCTTGGGAATCCTTGATCAAAAGAAAAGAGAAGTTGAGAGGAGTAAAGATGAAGAGTTGCGTTTGAGAAGGAGAAATGAGGGGTTTGCTAAGTCTTAATTCCTTTTAATGAAATATAAACACAATCATTCCCATTTTGCCCTTACTCTTCTTTGGAAATTCCATCCATATCCTTTGATTCATTACAAACTCACCCCCATATCAACATATTCTCCATGAAAAACCCTTACAATTTACTCCCCACTTTTCTTGCTAATTAGGGGTAGAATGGTCAAATTGCCCTTAGGGAAGAAAATATCTAAAACTTAACCAACATTTTAATCGGCCTGTCGCCGCATCGAAGAAACTTCTGTCGCCGCGGCGAAACTATCCAGCAGCTTCCCCCGTGGCTTCAACACCTCTTCGCCAGCGAGATTCTTCTTCGCCCTGGCAAGCACTAGCAGTCGAACTTCTTCGTTTCGTTTCACCAATTTCAGGGCAAGTATACAACACAACACTCAATATTACCAAAAACCAACTTAAATAAGAGCAAAGGAAGAAACAACAACTACGTACCTCAAGTGGGGCGTTACAAGCAAGAGCTCTATACTCGGCCTTAGTGGAAATAAGGCCACTACCTTTTATTTCCTGGAGCTCCATTGCAGCAAGTTAGACCCAAGAAATAAGCAACAGCCATTGGTTGAGCATATGTCATGAATGTTGCCTGCACAGTCAGCATCAGTGAAGCATTCAAGGTGAAACCTATGAATTTTGGTGAATTTAACACCAAAGTTTGAGGTGCTTTCAATGTATCGAAGGAGTGTTTTACATGCTTGCCAATGAAGATGAGTGGGGGCTTTGAGGAATTGGCTTAATTTGTTGACAAAGAATGCAACATCAAGCCTGGACAAGGTTAGATATTGCAGTGCACCTATGGTACTCCGGTAGAGAGAGGGGTTGTCAAACAACTCACTATCTTCAAAGGTTAACTTATTCCCTAAAGCCATTGGCGTGGAGCATGGTTTAGAGTTTATCATGTCAGTTTTAACTAGCAAATCTCTTACATATTTGTCTTGACTCATATGAATTTCTAAAGCCATTCTTTGAACCTCAAACCCCAAAAAAATACTTAAGAAAGCCCAAGATTTTTAAGGCAAATTCAATGTTCAATTTAAGCACAATGTCTTGAACCAATTTATCTTCATTGCCTGTCAATAGGATATCATCAACATATACTACTATATACATAACCTGATTGTTGTGTCTGTAAATAAACAGACTAGGATAAGCTATTGAACAAGTAAATCCCCATTTCAAGAAAGCATTTTTAAGCTTCTTAAACCAGGCTTGAAGGAGTGCTTATGTCCACAAAGTGCCTTTACTAATTTGCACACATGAAGAGGATTTTTGTCATCAACAAAACCTTGTGGTTGAGTGATGAAAACTGTCTCACTAAGCTCTCCATTCAGGAAAGTGTTATTGACATCAACTTGCTGGATATCCCAGCCATATGTAATAGCCAAGCTTAGAACAACTAGAATGGTAGAGGACTTGATAATAGAGCTGAGGGTTTCAAGATAATCAACACCGAGGTTTTGTTGAAAGCCTTTAGCAACAAGTCTTGCTTTGAATCGTTGAATGGAACCATCAGAATTATGTTTCAATAGAAAAACCCACTTACATCCAACTATGTTCATATGTGGTTCAGTTGGAACAAGCTCCCAAGTGTGATTAGACATTAAGGCATTGAACTCACTATCCATGGCAGCTTTCCAGGATGGATAAAATAAAACTTCAGCTACACTCTTTGGTTCACTTGTATCTAGATGAGAATTAGAGGAGAATAACATGGAGATAAGAAGTTTGGCTTTTGATCAAATAATCATGGGGTGAATGTTTAATAAATGTCAACTATTGGCAGAGTTATCAATGTTGGTGTAAGTGGATTGGCAACTAGTAAAGGGTAGGTCCACAACAAGGTGAATGGATTCAAGAGAACTAGAGGAACAATCTGTTTGTGAAGAGGAGATACTAGGAACTAAAGGTGACTGAGATAATGGCTCTGCTAATGTATTTGGAGAATGTGTGAGAGGCTGAACTAAAAGATCAGCTGCTAGTGTATTAGAAGAATGTGCAGAAGACTCGATTAAAGGTGCAGCTAGTAATGTGGTAGGAAAATGTGAGGCAGCGAGTAATGTGTAAGGAAAATATGAGGGAGACTCTGCTAAAGGTTCAACAGCTAGTGTGTTAGGTAAATGTGAGGAAGATTGTTCTAAAGAAGGAGGCTGAATTGTAGGATTGGTAGATGGAAATAAGGGACTGGAATGTGATAATGGAGTTGTAGGTGATCTTTGCTAACCAATTGGGGACAGAACTGGTGAAGAAGAAGAAGAAGAAGACACGGGTGTAGAAGATGATAGTTTAGATGTGGCAGGAGAAGGAGCATAGGTATGACACAAAGAAGGGATGACTTTAAAGGAGCTTCCATCGTAGAATAGAGGTCTGGAAGGCAACTGGTTTTTGAATGAGACATAGTAGCATTAGTAGATGCAATAGGGAAGTGATTTTCATCAAATTTAGCACTTTGACATATATAAATCTTGCCTTTAGAGTCCATACATTTGTATCCTTTGTGATGCATTCTATATCCAACAAAAGTGCATGTGGTAGTATGAAAATTGAATTTATGAGAGTTATAAGGCCCTAAGGTAAAGGTAGACTACACAGCCAAAGACTTTAATGTATTTATAGTCTGGGATTTGTTTAGACAAGACCTGAAATGGAGAAAGACCAGATAGTACAGATGTGGGCAGCTTATTTGTAAGATAAGCAACAATTTGGAAAGAAAGCCACTAATATTTTAAAGGCATGTTGGCTTAAGTAAGGAGAGTTAAACCTTGTTCTACTATTTGCCTATATTTCCTTCAAACCTTCCATTTTGTTGGTGGTTATAGGGAGATGGATGTCTAAAGATAATCTCATGATCAAGACAGTAAGGAACTAAACTCCTATATTCACCTCCCCAATCTGTTTGAACACATTTTAAGGTAGAGTTAAATTGTTTTTCTACTAAGGTACGAAACTGTTTGAAGATGTGTTGGGTTTTAGATTTGTTTTTCAAAGGAAAAATCCAAGTGAATCTACTGTAGTCATCTAGGAATTGAATATAATATCGAAACCCTTCAAGGGAGAAGATAGGGGATGGTACCCAAAGGTCTAAATGAATTAGTTCTAAGGGTTGAAAGGCTCTTGAATTAGTTATAGGAAAAGCTGATTAGTGAAGCTTAGAATATTGACATGCGATGCAAAAATCAAAAGTGTGTGAAACAATGTTATTTAGTTTTAAAATATGCAAAATTTTAGAAAGAACATTTGCACTGGGATGACCTAAACGTTTGTGCCATAACATCCCATTGGTTTTAGCAGCAAAAAGAGATTGAAATGTGTGTTTACTATTGTCAATAGTAGCATTTACACAAGAATATACATGATGAGTGCTTTGAAGTGCACTCATACTTAGTGATTTTAAGGGTATTTTGTGAGAGAATTCTATTTAATTGGTTAATTTTACTTAATTTCTATATCTCTTTTGTTTTCTAGAATCACAGGTATGTTTTGTGAATTTTCAAGTGTTTAGTTGCTGAAAAAGGAGGATTTCAAGCATGGACATTGAAGATGAAAGAATCATAAGCATGTAGGAACAAACAGTTTGAAAATCAGAGCTCAAATGAAGAAGTTATGGATTTTTAAATATTGTTCACAGCAGCAAAACTGTTCCCACGCCGCAGCATGAAATTACAAAATGGACAAAAACTTCATGCCGCAGCGCCAATAAATCATGCCACGGCGTAATGCAGGAAATTTATGTTCGAAAATTTTTCTACCAGAACATGCTGCACAAAAATGGTCATAACTTGAGCTGCACAACTCTGATTAACCTAGTTCTAATGGCGTTTTAAAGCTAAGAGACAACGCTACAAATTTTATGTTTTGATCATCCCTAGTTTGGCCTGAAATTTGGTTAAAAATGGAGACAAAAGTTACGTTAGTGCTTAGAGATGTGCAGATTTGTTATCAGGCATTTTTAATTGAAGTATAACTTTTTACCATAATACCCTCACGACTTTAATATTATAAATAGATGTCCTTAACAATATTTTAGGGAGCTAGGGTTTATAATATCAAATATAATTAGGAAGAGGGAAGGAGTGGAGATCTTACCTAGGGTTCCATCTTCTTCTTCTTGTACTTCATGGTTTTCAAGATTTTGAGGTTTGATTTCCTTATGTTCATGTGTAACTAAATACTTTTCTAGAGATCCAATGTAGCCTAATAAGAAGGTTTTATGTCTTTATTAATTCTGTATGTCTTATCAATCCATTGCAATTCTAGTTTTATTCATTATCCTTTATTCAATCTTTAATTGATGTTATTGCTTGATCACATTTAATGTTAATTAATTGATTGTGTGAGGCAAGGTTAGACTACACACCCTAGTTAATCTTGAATAGCTCATATGAATGAATGATTAGTATTTTGTGCATACGGCCTGACAGAATGCTAATTGGTTCATGATTTCTAGAATGATTAGTATCTGTGCATACGCCTTGACAGATGCGCCTTTATTCATGATTCTGAGTGCTCTTGTGTTTAATGGGTTTTTAATCATTAGCCTAGATTATATGCCCTAGATAGTCTTGTGTTAAAGATACTAGGTTAATCCTTAACGCCTTATGGTAATACCTTAATTATGTGAGTACGAACCCTAGAAATTGGATTGTGATAACAATAGTTTGATAGTTGGCATAAAACTGGATTATTATGGTGTTGGATACCTAGGTTGTTCATTGGTTCTTAAATTAGTTTTTATTGGTGTTATTTTGGCTCAGTCAGTAGTAGTTTATTTTTAGTTTATTTTTACACTTAGTTTTAATCACTAGTTCTTTAATTTGCTTGGATTTATTTGTTTTAATTAAGGCATAGCTTATTAGGATTAATTGCGTACTTAATAATCTCTATGGGATTGACCCTTGCATGTGCACACTATATTATAGTTGTGATTCGTATACTTGCAAGGATTAAAATTGTTCATCAATACATCTACAGAGGAATTTAAAGACTCATTATTGTGAAATAAATTACAAGTTCATAGGCTTTATTATTACAATCTGCTGAAAGCAAAGAGAATGAAGGCTAGGCAGGCTGATCCTGATTAAATGTTCTAGTCGAGGAGTTAAAGGCTGTGACTGTAGGTTTCAAAAAATTAGCAAGCAAGGTGGAATTTGGAGTGGCTCGAGTTTGGGGCTGATAAAGGCCATCCTTAAGCCTTCCTTGAAGAAGAACAACCTTGGATTGTTTGTCCTCAACAACACAATGGTCAACAAAAAAATTCAACTATAACACCTTTATCTTTAGTACATCTAGATATACTTAACAGATTTTTGGTAATATCAGGGACACACAAGACATGCTTAAGATAAAGAGACTTGGATTGGCATGGTAAATAAGCAAAACTAGTATGAGATGTAGGTAGAAGCTCACTATTTCCAACCTAGAGTTGCTCATTTCCAGTGTAATTCGAGTTGATGGTAAGCTGAGACAGGTCAACTGTTACGTGATCCATAACACCTGAGTCCATGTACCAGGAAGCATCCTGCAGAGTGGGTGGTGCAGCAACATAATTAGCAGCAGAGTTGGTGTAACGCAGTGACTGCATTTGAGACAAAAACACCTAATTGGAAGTACTTGGTATAGCTATGGACAAGTCATGATTCACTTGAGTTTGTGTAAAGGTTGAACTAGATCCTGCTGGAAAATTAACTGGAGTGGCATTTGGGGCTGCTAAATTGGTGTAAAATAGTGCTGAAAAACCAGTTGCTATAAGCATTTGGTTTGAGTTGACACTAGCTGATATATTGGGATTATAAGCAGATAGAGATGTGTTCTAAGAAGAGCATGGCAACCCTTGATAGACAACTGGTGGCCTGGGGTAATTAGGAGCAAAATTTTGTCTGATTAGTGAATTGTGTCATCCTGTATAACTTGTGTCAAACCTATGATAACAATTGAGAGCCAAATGTCTAGTTTTACCGCAAACTTGACACACAAATCTACTTCTACCAAGTCCTTGTCCTTTTCCTCTACCACCAAACTGTGGTGAGTAAAGCTGATGCTGTGGGCTGAGTTTACAAAATGGCTAGGTCCAAGGGCAACTTCATGAGTATTTGAACTATGATGTGTAGAACTAAAAGGTTTCATAGGTATAAACCGAGATTGTTCAGCATTAAAAGGGTGTTGGTCACTGTGATATTTCTTATGACTTTCACCAGTTGTAAGATTGGCGAGATGAATGAATCCTCCTTGAAATTTAATGCTTACAATTGAGTTCATTACAAGTTAGCCTTTTCTAATCTCAAATCATACTTTTGTGGGATAATTTGTGCTTCCTAAACAAAGAGTGGATCAAGCCCAGACTCAAGTCTAGTGGTAATAGTAACCACGACAGCATCGTATTCAGAACTCGGGCCATTTAGAATGTGACTCAATAATTCTTCATCAGTGACTATTATTCCACTAGATGACAAAACTTCAGCAAAGCCTTTCATTTTCATGAAATAATCATGAATATTTAAATTATCTTTCCTGGTATTCTGTAATAAGTTCTTGACATGTAGAGTTTTAGATCTTGATTCAGTGTGAAACTCTTTTTCTAAAGTAATCCACATTTCGACAAAAAATTGACATTTTGACACAACCGATAACATTGATTCAGATATAGATCTAAGAAGCCAACTACTAGTGATTTGTCCGCCTTTTTCCACTTACTATAGGCTAGATTAGGTTTCTTTTCTACAATTCCATCAGAATCTTCACTTTGAATCTTGATAAAGGGAGCTAGACATGAAACTAGACCAGTGAGATGCTCCTCCAAGTCGTGAGAACCTACTGCAAATAGGATTTGCGATTTCCAAAACCTATAGTTATCTTTGGTCAATTTGGGAGAAATAACAAGGTTGAAGAAGACATGGCTGGAGAAATTATAGAATTTCTAGGTTCAAAAGTTAATTTGTGACTTTAATTATTTTGATTGAGAGGGAATTGAGAAAGATCAACCATTTATGACATTTGTCAATGGCTCTGATACCGTGTAAGGTATGAAGGTAAAATTGGGAAAAATGAAGAAGAAAAATCTAGAAAATGTTATGTATATTCAGCTTGAAGAAGAAATGTATAGTAGCAGCTCATTTATAGTGATGAGCAAAACAAAAATAACAGAATTCTAACAAACTGTTAGAGTTGAAACGGTGTTGCTAAACAGAATTAACAAACTTAACAAACACACATGAAGTAGGTCAATATGATTGACCTCCCAAAGCTAATTAGATTAACACTTTACTAACAATTTTGTAAGAATGCCAAAAGAGTAAATGTGAAGAAGTAAAAGTTTGAGATATTGAGATGTGGACTTGGATAGTTGAAGACTGTTTAGTTTACGGGAGAATATTAGTATAAAGGTGTTTTGTGGTTGTATAGGTAAGCTTTAGTATTCTAGTTTAAGGGCGGATATTGAGTATAGTGTAATGTAATGTGCAAGGTTGAGTTTGTAATGTTAGAAGTATGAAAGGGTTGTTTTTGTAAAAGATAAAAGATTAGCTTAGAAACGATGACGTTTTGTCTTTGTATAATTTAACAGACTATCTGTTATATAATCAGTCATTCTAGATTCTGTAACTAACTTTGACAATAATACACACTTTCAGCTGAGTTTTAGCTCATTTTTTTCTCTCTTTTTCATGCTTGCGTCTTCTAGATTTTTCTTGTTTCTTTGCTAAACCTTCAATTTAGAATATATTGTTTCCACATAAATTGTATGAATATGAGGTTAAGAAAAGGAAAGAAAATAAGGTTAGTTTTTGAATGAGTAGGTATAATTTAATTTAATTTAATAAATTATATATATAATCAGGATGGCAATTTATTTTGGTTGTAAAACCAGAATTATGGTAGCAGATTAACTTTTACAGATTAATGTTAAGGATAAATAATATTTTGTTTTCTTGGAGTGGACTGATTTATTGCTGATGGTCCTGGAATTAAAAGAACTCCCTGCTGGGCAATTTCTGACAAGTTTTTCCCTTATATTTTTTTACGCAAACACGGAAAAAGGTTCACTTTTTTTGCAGCTAAGTAGTCATGAAAGATCCTAAGGTGCTTATTAACTATTAGAATCTCAAGGGGTTGGTCTGGCGGTCAAGAAGGTTTGCTCCCTTCATTGACTTCTTAGGTTTGAACCTTAGGACCACCCATCGCAAATTTAATTTGTGACTTTCCTAGCACATTGAGCTTGTCAAGTGTTGAATGGGCTCTGAGAATTAGTCGAGGTGCACGTAAGTTAGCCTAGACACCTAACTGATAAAAAATAATGATAACTACCAGGGAAATTATTTATTTGTTTCTATTAAAACCCATATATTATTTATCCCTTGTGAATTGGGGTAGACCAAATTGTTGGGAAATTATTTATTTGTTTCCATTAAAAACCATATATTATTTATTCCCTATGAAATTAGGGTGAACCAAATGGAGTATTATTCAGCTCTGGACTAATCTTCAGAGCTGTACAGGGTCCTTAAGCAATGAGGCAACATGGTCCTTCATCAAATGAGAATTGGTGTAGCTATCAGCTTCCTTGTATAGGAGATCTATTACACAAGCAAGATTAAGAGCTTGTTCAAGTACAGGCATTGGAACAACAGTTGGTTTAACAAATTCCTCATTTATATCTTTCCAAGCATTCTTAACTTGTTTGCCAAATAATTTAACTACCTCTTCCTCTAAAGTACCATGCTGCTTCATGTAGCCTTCAACTGCTGAGGCAACATGCTCTCTCTCTTGCTCATCCTGCACAAAATAAATAATATAAAATTGAAGAAAGAAGTCTCTAATTTGAATTGGGCTCGGATGAAGATTATGAACAAAATAATTAATTCCAAGTAGTACATTGTGACCTACTATGTCATCCATGAGTCTATTAATTATTGATGAGACCTTAACGATTTTAGGGTTGCTGAGTACCCATTCAAACGATTCTTTGGTTACTATATCTCCCATCCCCACAAATGATATGGCTGCGAATGTTAAGTAGCCACAGCTAGGTAATGCAACAGAAAAGTACTCTTCCATTATGGGTACATAGTTTTGGTCACACCATCTAGCTTCGATGTTCTAATTCCTCACCAATATCTTCATCTGATGATAAAACATAAAATCATAATCTCAATTACTATTGCAATTATAAATTATTGACAGGAATCTTACATGGTTCAATTGCTTTTGCACTATTTTAATTAACTTAAATGAAATTTACCACTTCTTTTGCATAATCAAGGCAGTATAATCTTCCTTGGTAGACCATATCTTTCTCAATTTCATCATAAACATCAAGGAGAGCCCTGTGAGCAATTTTCATATGCTCTAGTAGTGGTTCCATAGCATTGATATCCTATCTGAAAAATTACACTAAAATGATAAATGATATATAACTAATAAGTTACTGATATGACATGGTAAAAATTGAGGAAATACCTCTCAATTGCAGTGGTGAAAAGTTCAAGTTCTTCAATTGTACCATATGCATCATAGATGTCATCAATAATGGAACACATGGCGATCACATTGGTTAGAAACCGTCCTAGCCAACCCATAATCAGGCTCAAAATACACTCCCACTATCCAAAAGTATAACTCTACCACTCTGTCTCTTACAAAAGGTAGATTATTCTCAACATCTAAAGTTTTCCACCACCTAATTAAATAACATTAATAGTCAAAAGCCATTTAAATAAGCAACGCTTGAAAATCCTTACAATAATCTGAAGCCATTATTCATACCTTGTGATATCACTAAGTTCCTTATGGTGAACTTTCTGTAACATAATTTTGCAAATTTTAATAGAATTTCATCGTGCAAATGATCGTCTTGATAGATATGCATGTAGTATCTTTTCCCTAGCCTTGGTGAGCTTTTGCGAAGAGGTTTATTTAAGGCATTATTAACTTGTGTTGCAAATAGAGAGCTAAATTGGGTTGCTACTGGTTCAAGATAAGTGGTGGTGAAAGCAAGCACTTCATCCAGTATACTTTCACCATGCGCCCTGAGTGTGTAGCTTCATATTGTTAGGATATAAGAGAAAAAGGGTCAGAATGTTATTTCTTAGAGTAATAGGGGTCTTAGTGTAAAAGACCTATACATTGTCATTTCTGTAATGCTCTAGTTAAAATCAATTGAAGAATGTTATTCTTCTTCAATTGTTGTAGTCTACTCACTTCACCTCTACACTATATAAGAGGACTTGTAATGTGCTTTACATTTTTTCTTAATGAAAAACAATTACGCACACTTTCTTTGTGAAAATACACTCCAAATTCTTCGATTCTTGTTCGTTCTTGACTTGGTATCAGAGCCACGACGAACATCCAATGGCTAAGACACCTGGTGCATCATTCGTTCCTCTGCCTAATAGCATTGAGGAAATGCTATAGGAAACTCTAAATAGGTCTACTTCAGCAATTGCCTCGAGTCTTTAGGTGATAAACCCTAAGCTCACTCATGATAATTACAGATTTTAGAGTTTAAAGGTGATGTTCGCAGTCTGCTCTCATAAGCTGGAAGATCATCTCTTAGGTAAAATCCCTTGCCCTCCTCCTTTAGTGTTATCTAAATTGAATGGTGATGATGATCCGAGTCAATTGGGTGAAGGAGCTAGGGCTAAATCTGAACTAGTTAAGGACAAAATTAACCCTAATTACATTATATGGAAACGCACTAACAAGTTTTTAGTCAGTTGGTTGTTAGCCTCTATTTCCCAGGAAATGTTCAGTATAGTATCAAAATGTAGGTTTTCTACTGAGATATGGAAAGTATTGGAACATGAATTCATTACTGATTCTAAAGCACGGGCTTTACACCTCAAGAACCCTATTACAAACCACTCAAAAGTGCAATTTGAGTATTAGGGAGTATGTTAAGAAAATGAAGGATATTAGTGAAAGTTTGTCTCGAGTGGTATACTGATTACTGATGAAGATCTGCTGCAATACATACTTGATGGATTAGGTCCAGAATTTGATCTAGTAGTTGTCACCCTTACATCTAGGCTTGAATAAAAAATTGATTCAGTAACACTCCAAGAAGCTCAGTTTTTACTTCAGAAGTATGAAATTAGGCTGGACAGATTTAATTCAGTAAACCTTTACAATAGCTCAACTCACATAGCTACTTCTAGTATTATGAATACCGAAGAATTAGTCACACCTAATTCTCAAAAAAACCAGAATGCTAACAGACTGTTTACTCTGCCACTAGAAAATACAAACATCATTCTTTCCTTAAACTCACTTAGAAATCCACATCCACAACAATTTTATAACCTATCCCCAAACACTTACCTAGCCAACTCAAAAACATATCCCTTTCCTCAAAACAATAATCAATCCTTTGGACCACGACCTACTAGTTTCATATCTTATGGTAGAGGTAGATGAAGAGGCAACAATAGAAATAGGCTAATATGCCAAGTTTGTAACAAAGCTGGCCATTCTACCAAACAGTGTTACCACAGGTTTAACTCTGCATATTATGGGATTCAACAATACTCTGGACCTTCACAGCACCCACATGCTACTAGATCATCACAATTTGCTCCAAATTCTGGTCCTTACTTCTCACAATATCACAACTCAATTGCTGGACAGCAACATCCTTTAAGCTTTGGTTAGAGACATCTCAATCAGTTTAGCCATAATCAACTTGGTAACTATGCAACATTTGGTGTATCTTGTTATGTTCATGATCCAAGTAATATGTTGCAAAGTGTACAGCAAAATGTGCCTCAAAATGCATATGCTCCTACTATTTTTGGACCACCCAGTTAACAACCTGTCAACACCAACCAAGCATTTGTAGCTGTTGCAACTCCTGGAGCCCGTGCTACTCAGTTCACACCCACTAATCCTGTGTGGTATACGGATTCTGGAGCTACAGATCATGTAGCTTCAAACCTGAACCACTTGCAAGTTAGCAAGGACTATGCTGGTGGAAGTCAACTCCAAGAGGGCAATGGTGAGTTCTTTAACATTTCTCACATTGGTCACACACTTTTACCTAGTAATCTTCATTCTAAATGCTTACATCTCAAAAATATTTTGTGTACCCAACATCACCAAAAATTTACTAAGCATCTCTAAGTTTACCAAGGACAATCATGTAACCGTAGAATTTAATGCGGATTATTGTTTTGTTAAGGATCAAATAACCAGGGAAGTGTTACTGCTAGGGGATCTTAAAGATGGCCCGTATCAACTAAAAATCCCAAAGCCAATTTTCAATTCAAGACATGCTCATCCTGCATCATCTACAGTAAGCACTGCAATAAAGTCACACTATAGTCCAATTTTTCCAACAAAAATTTTGAGTCTTACTATAGTTCAAACATAGCCACTAATCCTAGTGGTTCAATTTCAGAGTCTGACATTCCTATTTTAGAGTCTGCATCTCTTGATTTATGTACTGATCATTTGAAGTCTGTTGGTTCTATTCTTCAAGAAAATACTTGTAAAGATGTTTCATGCCTTGTTTCATGTACAAATAAGGATATTAATAATACAAATTTGCCTGTTTTATCTGTCACTAAAGATACTATCTACAAGAATACCAATAACACACACCACAACCTGTTTAATGTCCAAAACTCTTGTTTAACAACTAGCAAAACTGATCCAAAGTTTCTGACCTGGTATAGACGATTAGGCCATCCCCATCATACTATATTGCATAAAATTTTCTCTTTTCTTCCCAAACAGCAACACATTTCATCTCTCCATATTTACACTGATCAGGGTACCGCTTGTGAAGCATGCGAGTTAGGTAAACTTCACAATGCCACTTTTCCTTCCTCCCACTCTCAATCCTTAGCACCTTTGGAACTTACACAGAGTGATGTGTAGGGACCTGCACCCTTAACTTCCTCTGAAGGTTTTAGATTCTATGTGTAGTTCCTTGACGATTATAGCAGATACACTTGGTTATTCCCACTTAGAACTAAGGCAAAAGTCAAATCCATCTTTATTAAATTCCACCATCTTCCTGAAAGACAATTTGGTATAAAACTAAAGTGTCTTCAAACAGACCAAGGTAAAGAGTTTAAAGCTCTCCATGGATACCTTTTAGAATTTGGTATTCAATATAGACATTCTTGCTTTCACATTTGTTAGAGTAGATGCCTTAGAGCCAATCAATTATTGTAGAATTGACTCTTTTTGATAATGTTCATTGATCAATAAAAGGCATTTTATACTATATTGCGTAAATCATCATTGTATGTATTGATATATGTCCTTAGAATGGTAGAACCGTTACGAGGGTATCAAGTGTTTCAAATCTTGATAGTGAGAACCCTATGAGCACATAAGGTGGCCATTCTAGAAACATCCGTAGCCCCAGTATTGTTCTGAAGCAAGGGCACAGATAATACGGTAAGGCTATCATAGTGTTGAACGACCCTGTCGAAAGGCAGTGATTGATCTCACTTGTCAAGGTTATTTGGCGACAACCTGGTGTAGCACATGGGTATTTGCTGTAGGCAAGTTCACTGGACTAACCCACTAGAGGATTCCATATTGATGGTAACCCCAGTGTCTATGGAACAAATCCTCTAACGAATGGTGGTGCATATAATCTTTAGACTTGAGATCACCGAAGCGCCTTGTGCACCGATTGGTGTAGTTTGACACTAGCCTAACGCAGTTCTATTCAGAGCTGTCAATACGGTAGTGATTGGCTGCATTAAGGTGTGTATCAAGACTATGATGGATAGACAGAGGATTCATCACTCCCAAGTACGAGAGAAGTTATCTCACGGTGCAATTCAGTAAATGACAATGACACTAAAACTATGGCCACAGTGGGATTGAGTTGTTGCTCTATCCAGATTATTATTCAGGTCATTGATCCAGTAGCTGAATATATACATATCGATAGTAACTGAGGTTGACACTATTTCTATGCCTCGTTCTCGTTGAGATAACGGTTAATGAAAGGATTGGATTGTATGGTAACCATATCGTTGATAGGTAACTGCTTCGCTGAATCTGAATCTATCGGGTGGCCATGATGCCTTGCTAGGGGCCAATCTTAGTCTGTGTGTAGTGAGACGATTAATTGGTGTTAATCGCAATACTACACACTGTCGGTATGATAAAGAGCCTACGAGTCACACACATAGAAGATAATTTAAGAACCAGTTTATAAGAATGGCATTTTCGTCATTTTAGGAGAAATGGTATTTTGATAATTTCACAATGCAATTAAATTTGCTGAGGTCGTAGCCTTTATTTAATTTGTTAATAAAATTAAATAAGTGAAATTATAAATATGTGTTCACATATATTTAAATGAATTATTGTTATTGTTAAATGTTAATATATATATATATATATATATATATATATATATATATATATATATATATATATATATATATATATATATATATATATATATATATATATATTAATTGAATTTAATTGAAATAACAATAATAATTAAAATTAAAAAAATATCTTAAAAGGGCTGTTTGGATACAAGGAGTTGTTTGGGTTGGTGCCCAAGCCCATTCCATGATGGAATAGGGTATAGTGTTGCACTATATAAGTGCAACACTTTGTGAAATAAAAAAGATTAATTATTCATTCACAAAGCTAAATATTCCAGCCCCTTTTCTCCTCTCCCACTCCAGATTTCTTTTGCTTGAATCAAATATTTCATTTGATTTTCATCTTGGTTCTTAAAGGCTAAAGAGTATCTAGCAAATCCCTCTTTAGTTCCTTGAGGTTGTCTTCGTGTGGACTACATTGGTTCGATCCTACACTTGGGTCGGTAGCGAAATCCATTCAAAGACAAACTTGGAGGATCCTTCAAACGTGCGTATGATTTCTAAACTTTAAACTGATTTTTCTGCAGATTCTATTATAATGTATAAACTGTAATTTTTGTGCCCTGATCTTGGTTCTAAGGAACGATCTATCATGTAAATTATTTTTGTTTTCCACTGCCATAGATGATCGTTTCCTAACAACATTCACCAACAAAATGGGAGAAGTGAGAGAAAGCATAGGCATATAGTGGAAACTGGTTTAACTTCACTAGCCCATGCATCAATGCCACTGCATTTTTGGTGGTTATCCTTTGAAATAGATGTTTACCTTATAAATAGGAAGCCCACATCTGTTCTTGATTGTAGCTCTCCTTATAAGAAGTTATTTAAAACTGATCTTGTTTATGATAGTCTGAAAGTTTTCGGGTGTGCATGTTATCCTTAACTTAGGATCTTTAATCAGCACAAATTCAGCTTCCATTCTATAAATGTGTCTTCGTAGGATATAGCCTTGTCCACAAAGGCTATAAGTGCTTAAAACCTGATGGAAAGATAATTGTCTCACCTAGTGTCAAGTTTAATGAACTTGACTTTCCTTTTGCTACTTCCTTTGGTTTAAATACTAAATCTGCAACTCATAATGATACGTGTTCATCCAATTGTTCATTTGACTGCACATTGCATTCATCTTCTTTACCATTTAATGTTGTCCACTCTACTAAACCCTATCACCAATACAGAGACCTTCTTCACTTGCCATTGCATCACAATCAACATCTCAAGATCAACTTGCAATAACTAGTTCTCCAGATCAATTGGCCAAACAGCAGATAGTCAACTTGAGTTCTCTAGTTTCAGGTTGTCACTCTCCAAATCAATCAATCATATCCTCACCAACTAACACTACTCTTCCAAATACACATTCCACCTTTTTACCAAACCATCATCTTTCTAAAACACCTCTTAACAATCTGCCTTCACAACACCTACACACCATTTCAGTTCCTGATACTAATCTCCTAAACACATCATCCACAACCATCTTTCCTCCACTCCATTCACCTTCCTTGCTCAACCATTACTCCTTAATTTCAACTCTGCCTATTATCCACCCATCACAACCACTCCCCACTTGCTCACTTGAAGTTGATCTAACATCATCATAGTTCTCAACTAACCCTCAATGCAGCACCTCAAATCCACAACTCTCATCTACCTTAAATACACACCCAATGGTCACTAGATCCATATTAGCAGCTTCATATCCTTCCATTCATACTGTTCTCATTAGCACCAAAGTCAGTTCACTGTACGAGAACCATGCACTGTATATGAGGCACTTCAGAGTCTTGAATGGAAAAAAGAAATGCAACATGAGTTTGATGCTCTAATAAGAAATCAAGCCCGAACTCTTGTTCCTGCACCTTTAGACAAGAATATAGTGGGAAATAAGTGGGTATTTAGAACTAAGTTCAATGCAGATGGGTCCTTACAAAAGCATAAAGCCTGGTTGGTGGCAAAGGGTTTTCAACAATCTTCTGGGCTGGATTACTTTGAAACCTTGAGCCTTGTAGTTAAGCCCTACACTATAAGGATAATTCTCACTTTAGCTATTACCTATGGCTGGGATATGTGGCAAGTGGATGTGAATAATGTCTTTTTAGATAGCACACTCCAAGAAGAAGTTTACATGAAACAACCCACTGGTTTTGAAGACAGTCACAATCCCACTCATGTTTGCAAGTTAAATAAATTTTTATATGGCCTTAAACAAGCTCCAAGAGCTTGGTTTGACAAGCTAAAGGCAACTCTTTATAGCAAGGGCTTTCAGAATTGTGACATAAGTTTGTTTGTGCTTCAATAGGATTCTCATTTGACCTATGTACTTGTTTATGTTGATGATATTTTGGTCACAAGCTCAGATGACACCTTCATTGCCCAACTCATAAAGGATTTAAATGTTGCGTTAGCTCTAAAAATCCTTGGCTCCTTGCATTACTTTTTGGGATTGGAGGCAACTAGATCTCCCAATGGTATACATTTGAAACAAAGCAAATATGCGTCTAATTTGTTGTCCAAAACAAAGATGCTTGAACGTCATGTTTGTCCCACACCTATAATAGTAGGTATCAAGTTAAGTTCTACTGACAATGCACCATTTGTTGATCCTAGTCTCTATAGAAGCACAATAGGGGCATTACAGTATTTAGCCCTCACCAGACTTAACATTAGTTTTCTAGTGAACAAGTTGCCTCAGTTCTTGCAAGCTCCTACAGAGTTACAATGGTAGGCATGCAAAAGAATATTGAGGTACATAAAAAGTACTTTAGATTGTGGCTTATGTTTCAAACCAGCAAGCACATTACATGTGGAGTGCTATGCTAATGCTAACTGGGGTAGCAATTTAGAAGGCAGAAGATCAACAAGTGGTTACTGTGTGTTTATGGGGCCAAATTTAATTCAGTGGAGCTCAAGGAAACAGAAGGTTGTAGCACTGTCCTCTACAAAAGTAGAATATAGAG
This sequence comes from Pistacia integerrima, assembly GCA_026225825.1. Lineage (NCBI taxonomy): Eukaryota > Viridiplantae > Streptophyta > Magnoliopsida > Sapindales > Anacardiaceae > Pistacia > Pistacia integerrima. Next base: position 8,340,207 of record CM047738.1, on the reverse strand, counting down.
CCTTGGCCCATACCGCCACTAAGATTGCTTGGCTGCAGAGCATGCTTGCTGAGTTGGGTTTGTCAATGTCACTCACTCCTGTCATTTGGTGTGACAATGTGAGTGCAGCTACTTTGACTACCAATCCCGTCTTCCATACTAGGACGAAGCATATTGAAATAAATGCCCACTATATAAGAGAGCAAGTATTAGCCAAAAAAATTCTTATCCAATATGTTCCTTCCAAGCTTCAAATAAAAAATGTGTTGACAAAAGCACTCTCAATAGCTCAATTTACTGAACTTAGAAGCAAGTTGTGTGTTGTAAGTAAAGAGCTATTCTAGCCGTCTCTTTCTTCAGCACTCTAAACTGGTGTAGAGTTGTTCTGCCCTTATCTTTCTTTAGCACTCTGAATTGGTGCAGAGTCTTGCATTTTACTCATTTAACTTGTCTGTGTTGAGTAAAAACAGCTTGTGAGCTTACGGTATGGCAAAATTGAAGAAGTTTTTAGTACTGCATAACTAAGTTTGGTTTCAGCATGTAAGGTTTGGTTTTAGCACACCGTGTGATTGCCTTGTGGTGAGTATCCTGTTTACGTTTCTGATACTACATTGTGAAGAAGGTTGCATTATGAATACTCTTCCCTACTGTGAGGCAGCTGATCTTAGCACTGAATTGGTGTATTGTAAATAGTCACCTACTGAACTTCAATTACTTGTCTGTCACTATGCAAAATTGAAATGTTGGAATGAAAAATTGAGGGACCAGCAGTTTTTATGAAGTAGTATTAAAATTCTTGCTGAGAAATTGAATGGCTGTACAACAATTGGTGAACTGTAAAGATGAAGTTGGTGAAACTGCAAACGTGAAGAATGTTGAAATAGTACAAAAAGATGAAAGTTAGCAAACTATGTCCAATTTAAGGGGGAATGTTAGGATATAAGAGAAAAAGGGTCAGAATGTTATTCCTTAAAGGTCTTTGTGTAAAAGACCTATACGGTGTCATTTCTGTAATGCTTTAGTTAAAATCAGTTTAAGAATGTTCTTCTTCTTCAACTGTCGCAGTCTACTCAATTCACCTTTGTACTATATAAGAGGACATGTAATGTGTTTTACATTTTTTCTTAATGAAAAATAGTTACTCACACTTTCCTTGTGAAAATACACTCCAAATTCTTTGATTCTTGTTCGTTCTTGACTCATATAAACTTAACATTCCTCGAATGTCTTTCACAAGAGATTTCTTAAAGTTCCCATTGTTGTCCTTTAACTTGTTGAAGACATCTGCTTCGCCACCCATTGCATGATTAGCATCAAATTTAAACATGCAATTAAATAATATAAATGGTAAATTGGTAATTAAATTTAAAAGAACAAAGGAACAAGGAGAAAAGTAAGAACAAATACCACAGGATATGTTATAACCATGGTTGTCTCAGTAATCGAAATTCAAGAGAGATGGAATACAAGTCATCATTCTCATCTTTCAGACCACTGTCTTGATGAGCCTCGTAGGCTTTCTCTAAGATTTGATCAATGTCAATTTGAAAATGGTAGGACATGCCTAACCGCTGGATTCTATCAACCAAGGCAATTTCTCTGTCGGCTTGTTAACATTAGCCTTTAGGATTCTCTTAATTTCTTCCCTTAGATCTTGTAGCTTTTTCTAATCAGCAGCTTCATTATAAATAAGGAAATCGAAGAAGAAACGCCATTAGTAGTTAATGTGTGGGATTTTGTATATATATATATATATATATATATATAATTGGGAGTATTTTTGAAACAGTAATTATTTTTTAAAAATATTATAGCACTTAATTGGTACCTTTTTTGTACAAGGGTTTACGCATTGATGGAGCTATGCGGAGACAAAAAATTAGATAAATATTTCAAGAATTTGTCTTCTTCATGTTAATTAGATACCAAACCATGACTATGGTAGCTTTTTTAGTTTAACTCACGATAAATTTCTAAAACATCCGTCTACTATATTAATATTGTATCAATAGATATGTGTGTATGTACTGAAGAAGATATTTTGCTTAAGTAAAATTCGGAGTATGACTTAGTTATATATATAAATAGGAGAATAAATTTAGACTCCTGTTAAGTAGTATTTTTATTGTTTATTAAGTTCGATGTACCTATTTACCAAGACTATCTAATAAGAAAATCAAATTAAAAAAAAAAAAAAGATACAGACACCATATAGGAGAAGGAAACTACTATATATAAAAACAATAATTAATGTTTTTAAATATTATACATGGCAAATGGTAATTGGCATGTACGTATTTGAACAGGGATTTTACGAGAATTGGCTATATATGGTAAAGAGGACCAGTGGTATAACTTAGTATTTAAATTGTATTAAAAACTTTGTAATGAAACTGTCTCAAACAAGTTCAAATTAAATTAGACGAAATCAATAAGCAGTGTTTTACCACAGAGTTACTAGCATAAAAGAGGAAATGATCCCCCCAAATGCTACGATGAAAATTTGCTGAGCGATGATTTCTATCTTGCTTAGCAACTTTGATTGAAGTAGGAACTGTCGAAACTTGAAGAGACATTACGAATTTCTGTTTAAGAAAAAACAACAAAATAAGATTTGAGTATAAGAGTGACTTCAGGCTCATGTATTATATACAAATATACATAGTGCAATTAGTTCTTATAGCATGTTTTCTTTTTCTAGCTCGTTTAACTCCTTTTCTCTTTCTTTCTTTTTTCACTATTATGTACATATGACATTCTTAAAATTATGTCAAAAAAGGATGTGTTCTGATTTATAAACTTCGTTGCCTATTTGTTGGTGCTCAGGTTAAAATAAAAAGAAGAATAAGACAAGGAGAGAAGGCCAAGAGAAAGTTAAGAAAAACTTTTACTGAAATGGGAAATACAATAAAAAATCTTTGTGAGAAGAATGCGTACTTCATCTCAATCACATCAGCTATTTAAAGAGTTGTTCCACTAAGCCACTTCCCCCAAATCTCTCCAACCACTCACATCATATTTACCACTACTACCAGTACTAAAATCTTATCTAAATAAAAACAAAACAACCCAAGCCACTTTCTCCAATGAACAAGCCTCCCATGATAGCTATTTGACTTGGTAAACAAAATAAATAAATGAGCCACAATCACATCATGTCGTACGTTAAGTTGTGCTAATTTTGACACTCCCCCTTAGTGCAAGCTTACGATCAACAAGACCCAGAGCATCTCGAAAACCTTCAAACTTAGGCCTTGTCAAAGCCTTAGTAAATATATCAGCCACTTGATCACTGGTGTGAATGCCTTTTAGCTCAATCTCTTGATTCAATACTTTTTCACGAACATAATGATGCCAGACCTCAATATACTTTGTTTGTGTATGGAAAACTAGATTTGATGCAAGTTTGATAGCACTTTCATTGTCACATTTGATCTGCACAACATAGTTAACTTTGCACAGCATGTCCCCAATCAACCCCTTCAACCAAATGCATTCTTGTGCAGCCATGGTTGCTGCCACATATTCAGCTTCAGTGTTAAACAAAGCAACAACAGCTTGCTTCTTGCTACACTAGGAAATCACAGCTAAACCAGTGTTAAAACAATAACCTGCAGTTGAGCGACGATCATTTGTATCTCCAGCCCAATCTGCATCAGTGAATCCACTCAACAAAAAATTATTACATCTCTTATATAAAAGGCCATGACTGAGAGACCATTTTATATAACGGAAAATTCTTTTTGCCGCATCTAAATGAGTAGTTCTTGGATCTTGCATAAACTATGAAACAACACCAACAGAATATAAAATTTCTGGCCTTATGATGGTTAAATATATTAAGCTTCCAACAAGTTGCCGAAACTTTTTAGCATCCTTCAAAAACCTCCTTTCATCTTTCTTCAACTTGAGATATGACTCCATAGTAGTAGCCATTTCTTTTGACTCTCCCATGTCAAAACGCTCTAAGAGACCTTTTGCATATCCTTTTTGAGAAACAAAATAACCTTGATCTGATTTTTCCACTTCTAGACCAAGGAAACTTCCAATTTCTCCCATATTTTTCATCTCAAAAGGCACAGATAAATCATTCCCTAAATGAGAAATTTCTAATTCATTATCTCCATACCAAGCATACGGTGCTTGTTTTAGGTCGTAGAGTGCTTTCTTTAATTGGCATACATGATGTGGAAATTGGTTTGAGACAAAACCTTGGGGTTGCTCAATAAACACTTCACAATCCAACTCTCCATAAAGAAATGTATTCTTTATGTCAAGTTGCCACAACTTCCTATCTTTAAAAGCAATAAGCGAAAAAAAATGATCTCACCATCACCATCTTTGATATTGGACTAAAAGTCTCCTCGTAGTCTAATCTATAGCTTTGAGAAAAACCACGAACAACTAAATGAGCTTTAAACCTATTAATCATCCCATCTGATTTTTTCTTCAACCGATAAACCCATTTGCAAGTGACTGGCTTAACAACTTTCTGGTTTGGGTACTAACTCCCACGTCTCATTTTTGTCTAATGCTTCAATTTCTTCTTGCATTGCTCTTTCCTATTTTATACAGTCCTTGGCTTCCTCATAGCTTGCTGGTTCTTCTGCACTTAAAGCTCCTGTAAAGAAACATGAGGTCATTGTGCAATGATTAAGTTGTACCTCATAATCTTTGAGATAATCTAGCTGCCTTTTCTCCCTTGTTGATCTTTTCACTACTTGTTGCTCACCATCTTTTGGTCTTTGAATATTCTACCTTGGAGATTCATTTTCTGTTTCATCATTTCTAGGTGCTTGTAGATTAATTTCAGGATAGAGGCTCAAAGTTGTCGTGATCATCATCAAGAGCAATATTTTTTACCACGGGCTTTTGAGCAAGACATAGAGATGATACTTCATCAAACTCCACTTCTATAAAAGTAACAAATTTATTTGTTCCTGGATCCATACACCTCCAACTCTTCCTATAAGAGTTGTTGCCAACAAATACACATTTCTTTGCTTTCAAGTCAAGTTTGGATCTATTATATTTAGGAACATGAACATAAAAAATAGAACCGAATACCCGAAAATAATTCACATTTGGCTTTTCACCATATAAAATTTCAAAAGGAGATTTTTGTGTACCTAGCCACGGAGGTAACATGTTTATCACATGACATGCACACTGAATAGCTTCTGCCCAAAGCTCATGAGGAAGATTCTTGTCATGCAACCATGAAAGACAAACTGAAGCAAGATGACCAAGATTCCTTTTTGCAATTCCATTCTGCTGAGGGGTATTTGGACATGTCATTTGACGAAGAATACTATTGTCATCACAAAATTTGAAGAAATCATTTGACATATATTCCCCACCATTATCACTCCACAAACATTTTATTTTCTTCCTGAATTTTCAATAGCATCCTTGAATTCCATAAACTTGGATAATGCTTCATCTTCTCGTTCAAAAATTTCACCCAAGTGAACCTTGAGTGATCATCCACCTATACCATAACATAATGATGTCTGCTATAGCTTGGTGTTCTCGTTGGTCCCATCAAGTCTGTATGAACCAATTCAAATAATGTGGATCTGCAGTTTGATGAACCTTTGAAAGGAAGACGATGTGATTTGCCATATTGGCAACCTTGACAAATCACATTCTCACGTACATCCTTCAAAGTTGGTATGCCATCTATCAACTTTTTAGAAGAAATCTGCTACAACATTTGGTAGCCTGCATGACCCAACCGAGCATGCCAAATTGTAGCATTATTGATTTGGCTCGTTTTCTTTACATAGGCTTCACCTGCTGACATAACAAACAAAGAACATTTCTTCTCACCAATAAGAATAACATCAGCAGATATGTCTTTCACATTATCAAGCACCTTTACTTCATTTGGACCAAACAAAACATATTTTCTAGAATCAGTAATTTGAGACACTGAAACTAAATTTTTCTTCAAACCTGGAACATGATAAACATCATTGAACTTGACACTGCCAGTTCTTGTATCATCAGCAACATCGATTGTCACGACGTCTTCTTTTGCTACCGGATAGGTTGAGTTATCTGCAATAACAATAACCCGCTTTCCATGGTGTTGATGCATTTCCGAGAACAATGTGTCATTTTCGGTTACATGATGTGAACAACCTGAATCAATGATCCACTCAACTTTGTCATTGCTGACATAATTGACAAGAGTTTGGACTAACTTTTCTTCAACTTCTTCAACAATAAGACATTGCTCCATTTGAGTTAATTATCTCCTTCACTTGCACATGCAACATTAGCTTTGGAAATCTTCACACGACAATTTCTCTTGATATGCCTAGTTTTCTCGTATCTGAAACATGTGATAGATTTCTTACTTTGTGAATTGCCACCTTTCTTTACACTTGAGTCTTCTTCTTTAATCTTGTTCCACACTAATGTATTCTTCTTGTTTGGCTTCCCCTTTGAGAAGAGAACAGCATCAGATTCAAAAACTTTTTCCATTTGTTTAGCCAAAGCTTCTTTATTAGAGAGAAAGTTCTCTAACTCCTCTATAGAAGGTTGTTGTGACCACCCTTGAATAGATGTGACGAAAGGCCCATACTCCTTTCTCAATCCACCGATAAGATGCCAACGTAGATGCACTTTACTAATCTTGTCATCCACATCTATCTCTGAAATTTCAGAACAAATACTTTTAACTCGTAAAAAGTATTCTGAAATAGACATACCTCCTTGTTTTAACATTGCCAACTCATTCTCCAATAGCTGCAACCTTACTGTATTCTTCTTAGTACACAACTTCTCAAACATGTCCTAGACTTCTTTGAAGAGCTAACATCATGAACATGATCAATAAACTCTTTGCTGATAGATGTCCTCAAAGCAAAAAGAGTCTTGCCACACTTGATCTTCCATTTCCTTCATGATTTGGCATGCTCAAGAATATTAGTAGGAATCCCTGCATCAACACCAGTAACTAATTCCCACAAATCCTGACCTTGAAGATACGCCTCCATACACATTCTCTAGTACTTGTAGTTATTATTGCATACAAGCTTCTGCATCCCGTACTGAGTATTTCCCCTGTTTGCTACCTCCATTTGTTGCAAAAAAAAAACAAAACTTTCTTTTCACAACTTTCAAACTCCTACAACAAGACAAGCTTGATAGACAAGACAAAAGAAGTGCCTTCCAAGTGACTCTGATACCATAAAATAAAAAGAAGAATAAGAAAATGAGAGAAGGCCCAGAGAAAGTTAAGAAAAGCTTTTATTGAAATGGGAAATACAATAAAAAATCCTTGTGAGAAGAATGCGTACTTCATCTCAATCACATCAGCTATTTAAAGAGCTATTCCACTAAACTACTTCCCACAAATCTCTCCGACCACTCACATCATACTTACCACTACGACCATTACTAAAATCTTATCTAAATAAAAACAAAATAACCCAAACCACTTTCTCCCGTGAACAAGCCTCACGTGATAGCTATTTGACTTGGTAAACAAAATAAATAAAATAAATAAATGAACCACAGTCACATCATGCCGTATGTTAAGTTGCACTAATTTTTGACACAGGTTTATTTCATTTATTTAGATTATTTAACATAAAACATATATACTGTTATTGAAAAGTTTATGTAAGTATAAGAGAGACATCTTTAAATGATATAAATAAACACATAACATCTTTAAATACTTTTCTAAAACATCTGTCAAAAGAGATCAAATATTTAATTAGAAACTAATCATTCGGTCAACAAATTTTGATTAAGATAGCACAACAAGAACTCCATTAAAATTCTTCAATTTCATTAAGTCATAATTAATATAAAATATGGACTACAAAGGTCTTTGTTCAATCTGTTCCTTAACTAGGTATATACCATTTTTATAATCTATCAATTAATTGTTTTTGTACGTTGAACTTTAAAAAAAAAAAAAAAAAAGTCTATATACTGTTCTGAAACATATTTAAAAGATAAATCAAATCTCACAATAATGTTTTTGAGACTTTGAGTTCTATTTATATTTTAAAGCCCCTTAGTATTCTTTTCTTAATTTTCTCTTTTTAAAGAAAAAAAAAAGTTCTATTCAATATTTGAGAATGAGTCATTCTTCAATAGTTGAAGAAGATAGATGGCTTAATGTAACTTGAAGATTCCTGGGCATATCGAAGGCTCAAACAATTAAGAATCATATAATATATATTTACAATTATTTTATATTCCATCCCTACAAAGCCAAAGTTTTTGTGTTTTCAAATTTTTGTAAATGTGAAAAACTCTTCCTGTGTTCATTTCATTTTGCATTTAGAAAATGAAAAATATTATTTTAAGTATTCTTTGTTAATATGCTATCAATCAAAAATACATTATGCTTACAAAGACTGTGAAGATAATTTTTAACACGATATTTTGTTAATCAATAATTTATTTGTGATGCTTAAAAAAATGCGAAGATCTTTCTTGACACAATATTTGTTATTATTTCATTTATTAATCTAGACTTTTCTCTTTTTTTTTTTTTCTTAACTAATAATATCTACCAAAAAGTCTTTTATTTAAAATCCCTTATGGCAAAAAACAATTATTAATTTGTGATTGATAGGATAATTTTAATTATTATAGTCTCACATGTCAACTAATTAATTCCTTATTAAAAGAAAGAAAAAACTATTTTGTACTTGGTGCGTGTTTAATCCAATTTGGAGTATCTCATGGTGAACAAGTTACTAATGTTGCATTAAATTAATAATGATGATAATGATAACCATCTATTAAATCAGATTGAAATCGACAAATGACTATAAACTTAATTAGGTCTAACATTATAAATTATATATTTAAGGTGTAAGCTATAACACAATTGATCAACACAAACAAATATAAAGAAGCAAAAAGTTTTATATTAATAGATAACAAATATTTATTAACCTATATAAAAGTTATTCAAATTGTAAAGTTTTAGGAAAAAAATTTAAAAATAAAATAAAAATGTAAAATCTGAATAACTCTTTCGGTGTCCATTTCATTTTGCATTTAGAAAATACAAAACAATATTTCTTTAAATACTCTTTATTAACAAAGAAATTAAAAGAGGGATCCGAAATACCAAGCATACATTTATATTGTTCCCATCGTTTTCATCTCGAAAAAAAAAATTTAATTCCTCATTATTTATTTTTTGTAAATATATTTAATTAAATTTAAAATTATAAAATTACAAAATAACATCAACCATACGTTTTAGTATGCTATTTGTCAACAATTCATGATGTTCACTTACTCTCACCATGTACGATGTTCTGGAAGATTTAAGCAAAGTCCAATTTGGTATTCAACAATTTGGTATAAAACATGTGAAGATCGTTCTTAACATGATGTTCTTGATTATTTCATTTATTTTATAAAATCTAGACCTTATGTATTTGTTTCTTGACAAATAATATCTACCAGAAAATCTTTTATTAAGATTTTATTATGGTATAAAACAAAGAGTGATGTTTCATATTCTAATTGAATGTATAATTCTTTTAAACAAACTAACGACATATAATTCTTTTATTATCACATTATTCATCACATTTAATTATTATTTATTAATTAACATTTTATATATACTCATATTACACCTTGTGAAAATGAGAAGTTTGGTGTCATATGTGATATTGTACATAGATGATAGATCTGATGAATGGATCACACTGTTAGAAAATTTTCTAATTGTGGGCTAATATTAATTATAATTCTGATTTATTTAAAATCAGGTAAATGTGTAGTCCAAATGAGATATCCAGAAGGGCTTTATGTGATAATCTAGATAGACAACTAATGTCGGCTTGGGCCTTTAATGGGAGGACCCAATTAGCCAGCGTTAAAATTGGCTAGGTTGCCTTTCCAAACACATCAAAACAACTTAATCAATTGTAAGTCGTCATTCAATGCGTGTTATTGGAAAGGAAGACCTATGTTTTCAATCGATTCTAGAAAACCTGTCGCTTCTTTTGTAAGGAATTCAAGAATCAGAAATTATGGCACAAACATGTTTGTCTATAACCTTTAATTGTTGATTATGTATTCTATAATCTAGGTGTTAGTCTTTTGGCATTTTGTTGATTATGACTGAATTCTATTCTTATTGTTTGATTAAATGTTGATAGAATTCATGTATAATTTTCTTACGCACAATCCTTTAAGTTATGTTTAATAAATTTGTGATAGATGACAGATGGACCAATTGAGAAAAACCGCAACAAACAAATGGATCAATTGGAGCCAAACAGAAAATACATATGCAACCACAAGTCAAATTAGATTCAGATGTGATAAAGAATTAACTTTGACAGTTAATTAACTCTTGTATCATGATAAATAATTACTTAATCCAAACTATAATCATGAGGGGATCAAATTGATAATTCTCAGTTGTGAAGAAGTTTATATTATTTCTTAAAGTTCATAAAAATTATAAAGCAAAAAATAATTGGTTATATCCTAAAGTTTAATATGATTCTAAATTCTCTAAAGTAAAAAAGTAAACAAATTTTGTCTGTTAGAAATTCTTTACACTATAAATTAATATATAATATTTACTGCTTATTAGGCTAGCTGTGAGTTCGTATAAACATAAATTGATGGGTTGACCTTTCCAACTAATTAATAACGAAACACTAGTTTTTATTTCTCATTAATTCTATATGTTTCATAAAGTTAAGTGATATAACTAAAACTATATGATCATATTGGAAAATTTTTCCTCCACTAACAATTTTTTTTTTTTTTTTTAATAACCACGGTGTCTGGGACAGCTTGTATGCATTTTAGCTAATCCCCGGGACCCATTGAACATCCTACAAGCCCAATGTTTCAAGTCAATCACAAATATGGTAGATGGACCCAAGAAGTTATTGAAATGAGCAAATCTTCTTGAACACCAGGCAAATCCCTTGGGTGCTAACAATTTTTTATTCAACTTTTGGGCAAAGTTTGCAGCTTTGGCGTATAATTGTCTCCATAGATCAATCAATATTTGGAATATAATAAGGTTAGTTTTTAATTATATAAATTTTATATATAATTAAGATAGCAATTTGTTATGATATGGCGTGCAATTGACACGCTGAAGTCAATATTGGTTAAAGCAAGCAGTGTTATGTTTTTTGGTATGCGACATCATTTTGGTTATCAAGCTTAAGTGCCCTATCTGGCACTCGACTCTCATTCTGTTGTAACAAACCCATTTCATAGCTCATCTCTCTCTGGTCCCGTTTCAGCCCTAGGTCTCAACTATGGCGGAAGATTCTAGTGCTTATTTTCTCCAACGGTTTTCAGATCTTGTTGTACATCTGGTGATTGATTAACGAAGCTTTTATGTGTAAAAAATCATACCACTATGTGTGGGAAGGCAGAGCAGTGAGAGGCTTCTCTGTAATATTGCTCGCTTGATGAATGAAATATCTTAAAGTGTGCCTTAGCCGAACCACTATAAATCCCTCTATGTCAATTTTCTGTTCAGTTTTTCCTTGCTTTAATTAATCTCAAAATTGATTGCTTATTATATTGTATAAGTTGATTGTTGAGTTTGTTCATTGATTGATTTGATTGTAATCAGCTTAGTTGGAAACCCTAGTTGTTACTACAAATTGGTATCAGAGCCTAGTTCAAGTCCTAATTAGGGTTATTTGTGATTCCTTTTCTGTGGTTACAAATTTCATACCAAAAACATGTCCACTAAATTTGAACTCGAAAAGTTTACAGGGGACAATGATTTTGGACTTTGGAAGATGAAAATGGAAGCTGTGCTGATTAAAGAAGGACTAGCCTTAGCATTGAAAGGGGAATCTGGATTGCTTGACACCATGACTGAAGTTGAGAAGCAGGAAGTTCTCAATAAAGCGAAAAGCTCCTTGATCTTAGGACTGGGTGACAAAGTCCTTCAAGATGTGAAAAAGGAGAAAATTGATGCTGAGATCTGGAACAGGTAAGACTCTCTATATCAATCTAAAGTTGTCCCTAATAGACTGTTTTTAAAACAAAGATTGTTTGGGTTTAAAATGGATGAGCAGAAAACTTTAAAAGACAATAAGGATGAATTTCTGAAACGTATACAGGATTTAGAAAGCATATCAGTAGAGATTGATGATGAAGACCAGGATCTAATTCTTCTAAATTCCCTACCAAAACCCTACTGTAATTTTGTAGAAACCTTAAAATATGGTAGGCATGCCCTAAAATTAGAAGAAGTTGTAGAAGCCATTACAGCTAAGGATAGTGAGAATAGAATGAAATTAAGCAGTGATGGGGAAGGTCTCATGGTAAGGGGTAGATCAAAGAAGAGGAACTAGAAAAAAAAAGGGATACAATAGGAATAGATCTAAGTCCAAAACTGGGAAATGGAAGTACTTCTTCTGTCACAAGGAAGGCCATCTTAGGAGAGATTGTCCTAAGAGGGTAAGAAGAAGTATGAAAAAGAGGAAGTGGAAGGCTAGTGTTGTGTCTGAGGGTTATGAAAGTTCAGAGGTGTTAGTCATCGCTAAAGGTAGAAATAGTGAGGAATGGATCTTAGACATAGGATGTACCTATCACATGACACCTAATAGGGAGTGGTTTAGTTCTTTTCAAACTCTAGATGGTGGAAAAATTGTGATGGGAAATAATGCATGTGTATGTTGCATTAAGGGCATAGGTACTGTTAAACTAAGCCTTCACAATTGCCTAACCAAAACCCTCACATATGTAAGATATATTCCTGACCTCAAAAGGAATCTGATATCACTAGGCACTCTAGACTCAATAGGACTGAGTTACAAGGCTTCGAATGGAAGTCTTAGTGTGATGAAAGGATCACTAGTAGTGTTGAAAGGTGAAAAGAGAAATGGCCTCTATGTGTTAAAGGGTAGGACAAATTATGGCATAGCTATTGTAGGGTCTCTAGTAACCCAAGACAAAGCCTTATTGTGGCATCAAAGGTTGGCACATGTTAGTGAAAGAGGGTTAGATGAATTGAGTAAGCAGAATTTGTTAGGAGGGGACAAAACTGGAAATTTAACCTTCTGTGAACACTATATTTTTGGCGAGATGTGCAGGGTCAAATTTGAATCTGGTAAACATTACTCAAGTTCACCACTTGAGTATGTTCACTCAGATGTATGGGGACCAACTAGACACTACTCACTAGGGGGCTACAGGTATTTCATTAGCTTTGTAGATGATTATTCTAGGCATGTCTAGATATACTTCCTTAAGACCAAAGATAAGACATTTCTTAGGTTTAAAGAATGAAAAACAATGGTTGAAACTCAATCTAGGAAGAAACTTAAAAGGCTTAAGACTGATAATGGTCTTGAGTTTGTGAATGATGAATTCAATAGTTTCTGCAAAAACCATGGAATTGTTATGCACAAAACTATTAGAAATACCCCACAACAGAATGGCCTTTTGTGAAAGAATGAATACGACAATCATAGACAAAGTTAGAAGCATCCTATCAAACTCCAAACTACCTATCAAATTCTGGGCAGAAGCTACACATACTATGGTGTATTTGATTAATAGAACCCCCTCATCTACCATAGGTTTCAAAGTTCCTTTAGAAAAATGGAATGGACACCCTATAAAATTGGACAACTTAAGAGTTTTCAGGTGCCTATCTTATGTTCATGTAAAGGATGATAAACTGAAACCTAGAGCCATGAAGTGCCTGTTTCTTGGATATCTAGATGGAGTAAAAGGATATAAGTTTTGGAATCTAGAAACTAAGAAATGTATAATCAATAGGGATGTGGTTTTTAGGGAAGAGGTCCTTCCTGGACTGGAAAATAAACCTGGAAAACCAGTTGAAAATGCCTCAGGATCAGATCACCTAGAGTTGGAAATTCAAGATGCAGTTTCTAATCATCAAGGTGGAGCATAAGAGATTGTGGAGAACACTGATACAAATGAATTTGGTGAGCAAGGCGAACAAGGGGAATAGGAGCCAAACTTGACAAACTATCAGCTATCTAGAGATAGAACTAGAAGAGTCATTAAACCTCCCAATAGACTAGGATATGCAGACTTGGTAACTTATGCTCTTCAGGTAGAAGAAAAGCTGAATGATGAGCCTAAAACCTTTCAGGAAGCTATATTAGGACCTAAAAAATCAGAATGGAAGAAGGCACTCGAGGATGAATTTAGCTCTTTAATGAAAAACAATACCTGGACCTAATTAACAAACTAGAAAATTATAGGGTGGTTAAGTGCAAGTGGATCTTCAAAAGGAAACCAGACATAACTTCAAAAGAATCACCTAGGTACAAGGCTTGGCTAGTTGCAAAAGGATTCACACAAGTGGAGGGCATAGATGATGCGTTGATTTTACAACTTGCAATGTGTAGCAAGTATACTAGTCACAAAAAGTAATAAAGTGATAAGTAGAGTATCATTCCCACGAAGATAGTGTTACTAAGTATCGATTTCTCTAGTTTAAGTCCTAATTGAAGCACAATAAATTGGATTGATGGAAAATTAACAACTAAATACAAATGAATGATAATGAAATTAAAGCAAAACCCAACAACTTAACTAATTAACCAATGCTAAAGAAATGCTAGGGTGCTGATTTCACCTAGATACGCTAACCCAAATCATAGAATCTATTACCCAAGTTCTAATTCCTTGATTGAAAATAAAATTCCCTAAGTTGGAAAACATACCTTCTCAGGCTATATTTTCCTACTTATCCCTATTAAGCTCCCGCACCCAACAAAATGAAGATTAATAGTTCAAAGTCTCTTAAGCTTTGTGAAATTCTATCTAGATTTCATAGATTGAGCGCATTTATCTATCTCTAGTTTTCGCTCAATCTATGGTATTTATCCCAAGAGGCACAGTCACAAATCACTTCTCAGTCTCATTGTGAACAACATACATTTTAATGGTGATCAAGCATCCAAAATTTATTAAGCAAAGAGATAAACACTCAATCATGAAACTAAAACTCAAAGTAAATCAATTCATATAACTTTGAATCATTGTACCAAGGTTACATAAAACCCTAGCTAAACAACTCAGTTCATACTCAAAAACAAAATAAAATAACAAAAACAAACTGAATCAAGATTCATCATTGAAAAACAAGCAAAAGATGGAGAAATCTTCTCTAATTTGAAGCCCAAATCTTCAATAATCTTCTCCTTCCAAGAGCTGCCTTCCAAATGACGAACCAAGACCTTTTTCCCTTCCTTTTTGTGCTAATTTATCCCTCTTTCACTTAAGGACAAAGCCTGAGCAAGCCAAAACGCGTCGTTTTATTTTTCACATCTGACGCAGTTTCGCCACGGCGAATATTTTTCCTTGCCGTGGTAAGGATCTTTCGGGCCAAATTTGAGCATGATAAATTCTGAATCTGGAAAAGTGGTAAACATATGAATTGTAACCCTTTCAATTATATTTCTACTAGTTCAAGAATCAATCAGATCAGAGGTCTAAATCAAAAGTTATGACCAAAATACTGAAGCACATCCAAAGACGTTTTTCTTCAGTTCCCAACATACTATTCACAACTTCAAGCCAAGTTTTCACCCTCGTCCAGTTAGAATTAGGAAAAACCCAAAATGAAAGTTGTAACTCTGCTTCTTAGCTTTCCAAAGCTTCTAAATTCAGGTCATTCCAAGTTTCCAAGCTAAAGTTACGCAATTTACGCTCAAAACTGTCATTTATGCTCAAAATCATAGTTTGGGCCTACAAAGAAAAATTAATAGAATTAGGTAGTAATTATGGCCCAAATTGTATGAAAAGTATCCTAAATCCTATTGAAATTCAATGTAAAATCATAGGAAAAATAGGATTATCAAATACCCCCAAACTTAAGATTTGCTCGTCCTTGAGCAAAAAGGAATAAAAATCAAAACAAAAAGAAAGATAAATACCTAGATTGAATCACAATGCAAGTCTAAAAAATTGTTGGTACATTATTACAAAAAAAAAAAAAAATGCTCATGATAGGGTTTGGGATAGGATCTGTTTATATGAGGAACAGAGACCTCCAAGAACAAGAAATAGAAAGATTAGTTGACAAAATTCTTTATTCCTCCCCACAATCTAGATTTAGACTATTATATAGCCTTACACTTGACTCTACTGACTCCCAAATGGACTCTAATTATAAAGGGATAATAAGTCCTAAAAGGACTCTAATTATAAAGAGATAATAAGATAATCCTAATTCTATCCTAATAAGATAATAATATAATTATAAAGGATAATAATAAAATACTTAACACACTTATCCTAATTCTGAAATAATCCTAATATTGCCTTCCTCTTCGCCTCAACCTTATCCTCAAGGTTGCAAGGTACGACATCATCAATAGCAGTTATCCCGGTTCATCCTCGTGCTCATCATCATCCTCCTCCATCAGCAAGAGAAAGAACTTGGCCGTGTAGCGATGCCCGGGAGAAAGCGCTCATCGCAATTATAGTATAAACCTTTGTTGCGTCATTCTTGCATCTATGTTGTCGTGAGTCGTTTAACAGGCAAGGAATCCGATTTGTTTGGAGTAGGCAAAAGGGCCTGCTGCATTGAAGGAACATTAGGAGTTGATTTTCTAGGATCACAAGATACGGGGTCGACAGAATGCAAGTATAGGTGTAGATCCTGCAGCTTGTCCTCCTGTAAGTGGGCAAGACTCATGGCATGGTTGAGGGTGTGAGGCCGAAAGGACTGCACCTCCCTTTAGATTTTTGGTTTGAGCCCTGATACAAAGCAACGTAGAAGGAACGTACCTGGAAGGCCAGAAACTTGATTAGAGAGTTCCTCAAATTTTGTTTGATAAACGACTACAGAACCTGTTTGAGTAAGTTTTGCCAACTGCCCTTGGTAATCCACAAATTCCGAAGGCCCAAAACGAACATCTAAATCCTGTAGGAAAGAATGCCAAGAACGGATCTGCTCATTGGAATGCATCCAACGATACCAGGAGAGAGCTGGCCCATCCATGTGGAAGGAAGAGATTGTCAATCGCTGCTTAGTGGAGATATTATGGTAATTAAAGAATTGCTCAGCTTTAAACCTCCATCCAAGCGGATCCATGTCATCCAAACGAGGGACTTCTAAACGGAAAGACTTGGGAAAAAAACTCCCGGAAGTCGATCCACCTCACCTAGTCAAATCTAAAGATGATTCACCAGAATGTTGGTTTTGTTGTTGGTTTTGTTGTTGGTTTTGCTGGCAGGTTTGATCAAACTTGTTGTTTAGAGCTGAAATCTACAAAGTAACATCTTGAAAACCAACTGTCAAAACTTCCAATTTCTCTGTTAAAGAAGTAAGAGTCTCTGCCTGGGTAGATTGTAGAGCCATAATTTTAGCAAGCTGCTCATCCAAAAGACGTAAGCGAGTGCCTTCAGCCATAACTAGGGAACGAGAGCACCAATGATAGGGTTTGGGATAGGATTTTTATATGAGGAACAGAGACCTCCAAGAACAAGAGATAGAAAGATTAGTTAACAAAATTCTTTTTTACTCCCCACAATCTAGATTTAGGCTATTATATAGCCTTGCACTTGACTCTACTGACTCCCAAAAGGACTCTAATTATAAAGGGATAATAAGTCCTAAAAGGACTCTAATTATAAAGAGATAATAAGATAATCCTAATTCTATCCTAATAAGATAATTATAAAGGATAATAATAAAATACATGACACACTTATCCTAATTCTAAAATAATCCTAACAGCTTAACACTCCAAGAAGTCATAAATTGAATTGACTATCTTTCTCTATCGGTCCCCTAAGTAGGTAATCCCCACTTTAGTCCACCTTCCGACTTCCCGGATTCTTTTATGTAGAAATGTAAAGTTTATCAAATGGTGGTAGACTCCATAAGCCAAAGTATCGAACTACTCTATACTAATGTGGACTAGACATCACCAAGGATCAAAAGTTCTTTGCAAGGTTGTGACGTTAGGCTCAGGTAGTGGGCTCCATGGAAAAGGATATGATAAACAAAGTAAGAGAACTCGGTTTTCCTCATGCAAACACTATGAGCTACATCAATCTCCGTTTTCTTTCTCAACCACCAATCAAAGTGTCAACCATTTTATAACCTTCAAACTTATGCATTTCTTATTTTTTTGATTTTGAATTGAACTAAAGAAATTTTATTTTTCTTCCTCTTCATTTTTTTTTTTTTTTTTTTTTTTTGCAATAACATATATTTACAACACCATTGAGGTCTATTGCCCCTTCTCCTTGCCCTTTTTGCAACCCCCAAACTTAAAATTTTGGTCCATCACTTATTCACACACCTCTCAAAGCTCTTTTGTGTCATACATTAGGTCCATAATTCTCCTAAAGGGTATGATAAAGTGTTTAAGGTATAGGGATTGGACAATTGTTGGTTTGCAAGAAAAATAAGGCAATGATAATCTCATAAGGCTCAAATGGGTGACTAGGGAAAGATTTATTGCTGGAAATGCTCAAACGTTCCAAAAAATGCCTAAATCATTTCCTCAATAATGTCTAATCCTAGAATTTCACCTCAAGCACTTCTTAACTAGGTTCTAGAGTCCACCAACATTATCAAGACTCCACCTAACCACATATAATGAATCTAAGCATGTCAAAAGAATGAAAATGGTGGTTGAACCACTCGACAAACCTCTAGAAAGAAAAAATTTAATCAACCAACATAAACTTGAAGCAATGCTTAGCATTTTCCATAAATAATATCCCAACAATCCTAGTCTCATCATAGACTTATGCATTCATCTAGGCAACAATAACACAACACACACAAAACACACTAAACAAATAACAATCAAAGAACTTAAAAAGAAAAAAAGAAAAAAAAAAACACAATTTTGAGCTAAAACACACAAACAAACTAAAAACAGAAATTTTCAAAATTTTCTTACCCCCAAACTTAAAATGACATTGTCCCCAATGTCACATCATGCATATCCAAGGAATAGAAAAACAAAAGTAAAGGTTACAAGAAACTCCCCTGATTAATCCGTAAAGGCCGATTTTTGTGTAGAATCCTGACATTCATTCCTTGGCTTCCTCATCATCATCATCTGTCAAACAAATGAAAATCTATGGTGCCAAATGTGTTAGATACCCTCACCGATTAATATGAAAGAATTACATTCTGATCCTAACCTTATTGAACTAAACCTAAAATCTAAACAAAAACAAATAAAGAGCTGAAAACCAGGAAATCAACATCAGTTCCTACTTACAAAACATAAAGAAATAAAAACTAAAACTAAAATGAAAAGTGCTTCAGGCTTCAATCTTCTTCTACTTCTTCCTCTTCACACAACTCCCAAATTTGCTAAAAGCACTTCAACATAACAAACCCAACTTCCTTAACACCAAATTAAATCAAAATCAACAATTTCTATACTCCACAATCAACTCAATCCTCAAATTCTCAACCAACATCCACAATCAACAAACTCAAGCAATTTTTCAACAAACTCAAGCAATTTTTCAACAAAAACAAATCCACAATTGAAAGTGAACAAATAAATTGCACAAAAACTCTTAACCTTACCAAGCCCAAGCTTTCCAACCTTCAATTGCTCCAATTTCATTAAAAATCACAAAGAAAGCTCCAAATTTTCAAAACCTAAGGGTTGCTAAAAATATCTTCAAAATGGGTTAAACTGGGGCAATTGAAAGGTGCACGATTGTTTAAAGAGGTAAGGGAGTGGAATGGTGCTAGAATTTTTTAGGGAAAAAGGTGAGAAATTGAAGAAGAGAAAACGAAATTCTTTGGAGGCTAGGGTTCGAAATCGCAAAAATGGAGAGAATGAAGGTGGGTTTATAAAGATTATCCGGTTTCACCGTGGTGAAGTTTGGCAGTGCATACAATGCCATGGAGAAGAATAAACTTCGTCGTGGCAAAGTCTGGAACTTTCAACTTCTTGCCACATTTTGATCATTCAATTGAAACACCAAAAGACAAACGAAATTAAACTATTTCCTAAGTCAAATAACACATAAACAAATGTAAAATAACACAAAATTAGAATGCTTGGGTTGCCTCCCAAGAAGCGCTTGTTTATAGTCGGAAGCTCGACTTTCTCATTCTTTCATCAATGTGGATCCTTGTGGGGTTCTTCACTTCCCATTGCCACTTCTTGGTCTTTCCTTTGGAATTTTGGACATTCTCATAAGCATCTTTTCGGAACTTCAAATTTGTATATGCGTACTTGAGATGAGATGGTGATTGGTTGAGTCTAATGTTTGGAGTCTCTTCCAACACCAATTTTGACTTGTGTGCATTTACACCAAATTCCTCAAATTGTTCCTTGTGATGTGAGTTGCTTGGTTGAAATTCCCCTAAGTATCTTGCACACCTTTTTGCTTTGAGATTTTCCTCTTCATTAGTCGTGTCTTCATGTTCTTCCCACTTTTCTTCATTGTGAGGTTGCTCCAACACTATACCTCTCCACAATGTTATGAAATTTAATTGTTCTTTAGGATTTATGACCGTTGTGCTCGACAAAGAACCTTAAGATCTCTCTGTCAATTGTTCAACCAATTGCCCCACTTGAACCTCCAAATTTCGAATGGACACTCCTTGATTTCTGAAGTTTGAGCGTGTCTCATTCATAAATCTTGTGGTTTCTTGCATGAACTTTTCGAATATATCTTCCAATTTTGACACTCTCTGCTCTACCGGTTGAAGATTCACCACTGGTTGATGGTTTAGCACTGTCCTTTGATTTAATTGATTGTTTTGATTGCTCCAAGATAAATTTAGGTGATTCCCCCAACCAGGATTGTAGGTGTTGGAGAATGGGCCATTTTGCAGCCTTTGTGAACTAACCATGTAATTCACTTGCTCTGGTGTTAAGAATACTAATTGGTTTCCATCTTGGCATTCCACACTCCCATGGTTTCCTACACAAAATTTACAAGTTATAAAAGGTGAGTGAATAGAATTTACATTCATACCTCCCAATTGGCTTTAAAGTGATACAATTTGTGCAGATAATGTGGCAAATGCATCTACCTCATGTAGACCCATTGTTCTCTTCGGCATTGCTCTCTCATCAGGCCTTTTGTAGTTATTATTGGCCATCACCTCAAGCAATTCATAAGCATCTTTTGAGGTCTTATTATTTAAGGCTCCGCCTGCTACCACATCTACCATAGTTTGAATATTTGGTAGCAACCCATTGTAAAATGTTTGGACTTGTATCCAAAACAGTAGACCATGATGTGGACATTTCCTTAACAACTCCGTGTACCTCTCCCAAGCTTCATTTAGTGATTCATCATTGCCTTGCATGAAACAGATAATGTTGTTTCTCATTTTTGCCGTTTTCTCTGGTGGGAAGTATTTTGCAAGAAACTTCTGAGCTAATTTGTCCCATATGGTTATTGTTCCAGCTAGGTGTGCCATGAGCCAACCTTTTGCTTTATCTCTCAGTGAAAATAGGAACAATCTTAGCCTAATTGCATCATCAGTCATTCCATTAACCTTGAATGTGTCACATATCTCTAGAAAGCTAGCAATATGCAAAATAGGATCCTTGTATGAATTTCCACCAAATTAGACTGACTGTTGGATAACATGAATTATTGTCAGCTTAATCTCAAAGTTCACTGCAACAGGTGGCCTTGTAATACCATGATTGCATTCTTGCACCATTGGTATGGCATAATCCATCAACGTTCTATGCACTTCTGCCATGATCTCCACATGCACTACAAGAAACAGTTAATTAAGCTTAACTACAAAATAAAAATAAAAACTACAAACAAAAGAACTCAAGCTTAAGACTATACAAAATTTATGATTAACTACAAAAATGAAATAAAAGCTTCAATTTAGCACTACACTAGATACTATCAATATTAATAATCAACTATCCCCGGCAACGGCGCCAAAAACTTGATGCGTTGATTTTACAACCTGCAATGTATAATAAGTCCACTAGTCGTAAAAAGTAATAAAGTGATAAGTAGAGTATCGTTCCCACGAGGATAGTGTTACTAAGTACCAATTTCTCTAGTTTAAGTCCTAATTGAAGCACAATAAATTGGATTGATGGAAAATTAACAACTAAATACAAATTAACAAAATATAAATGAATGATAATGAAATTAAAGCAAAACCCAACAACTTAACTAATTAACCAATGCTAAAAAAATGCTAGGGTGCTGATTTCACCTAGATACGCTAACCCAAATCATAGAATCTATTACCCAAGTTCTAATTCTTTGATTGAAAATCGAATTCCCTAAGTTGTAAAACATACCTTCTTAGGCTATATTTTCCTACTTATCCCTATTAAGCTCCGCACCCAACAAAATGAAGATTAATAGTTCAATGTCTCATAAGCTTTGTGAAATTCTATCTAGATTTCATAGATCGCGTTTATCTATCTCTAGTTTTCCGCTCAATCTATGGTATTTATCCCAAGAGGCACAGTCACAAATCACTTCTCAGTCTCATTGTGAACAACATACATTTGAATGGTGATCAAGCATCCAAAATTCATTAAGCAAAGAGATAATCACTCACTCATGAAATTAAAACTCAAAGTAAATCAATTCATATAAATTTGAATCATTGTATCAAGGTTACATCAAACCCTAGCTAAACAACTCAGTTCATACTCAAAAACAAAACAAAATAACAAAAACAAACTGAATCAAGATTCATCAATGAAAAACAAGCAAAAGATTGAGAAATCTTCAATAATCTTCTCCTTCCAAGAGCTGCCTTGCAAATGACGAACCAAGACCTTTTTCCCTTCCTTTTTGTGTTAATTTATACCTCTTTCACTTAAGGATGAAGCTCTAGCAAGCCAAAACGCGTCGTTTTATTTTACACATCTGACGCAGTTTCGCCGCGGCAAATATTTTTCCTTGCCGCGATGAGGATCTTTCGGGCCAAATTTGAGCATAATACATTCTGAATCTAGAAACGTGGTAAACTTATGAATTGTAGACCTTTCAATTATTGTTCTAATATTTCAAGAATCAGTCAGATCAGAGGTCTAAATCGAAAGTTATGGCCAAAATACTGAAGCACATCCAAAGACATTTTTCTTCAATTCCCAACATACTGTTCACAACTTCAAGCCAAGTTTTCACCCTTGTCTAGTTAGAATTAAGGAAAAACCCAAGACATGAAAGTTTTAGCTCTGGTTCTTAGCTTTCCCAAGCTTCTAAATTCAAGTCATTCCAAGTTTCCAAGCTCAAGTTACACAATTTACGCTCAAAACTGTCATTTATGCGCAAAATCATCGTTTAGGCCTGCAAAGAAAAATTAATAGAATTAGGTAGCAATTATGGCCCAAATTGTATGAAAAAAGTCCTAAATCCTATCAAAATTCAATGCAAAATCATAGGGAAAAATAGGATTATCAATGGACTATAATGAAATATTCTCCCAATTGTAAAGCATGCATTAATCAGAATTCTGATTTCTCTAGTTGTGCAGTTCAATCTGGAACTGGAGCAATTGGATGTAAAAGCAGCCTTTTTACATGGTGACTTGGAAGAGAATATTCAGATGGAAGCAACCAGAGGGATATTCAGGACCAGTAGGTAAAGTTTGTGTTCTAAGAAAATCACTTTATGGTCTAAAACAATCACCACGACACTGGTACAAGAAATTTGATTCTTTTATGATTGAAATTGGCTTTAATAGATGTCAGTTTGATAGCTGTTTTTATTTTAAAAGAAATTATGATTTGACTCATACTTACTTGTTGCTTTATGTGGATGACATGTTGGTTGCTTGCCATGACAAAACTGAGCTTACTCGATTGAAGAAAATCCTTAATACTAAGTTTGAAATGAAGGAGCTGGGTCAAGCTCAAAAGATCCTTGGTATTACTATTATAAGAGACAGAATGTAGGGAAGCTTGAAGCTGGTTCAAGAAGAATATGCAGAAAAGATTCTGCAGAAGTTCAACATGCAAAATGCTAAGGCTGTCCAAACTCCCCTAGGGCAGCACATCAAACTATCACATGATCAGTGCCCACAAACAGAAGAAGAGCAAAAGGAAATGTCCACTATTCCATATGCAAGTGCCTTGGGCAGCTTAATGTACTTAATTGGTTTGCACCAGGCCAGATCTAGAATATTCTGTGAGCTTAGTAAGTAGGTTTATGAGCAATCTAGGAAGACTACACTGGTCTGCACTTCAAATGGATTCTAAGATACTTACAGGGATCCAAATCAGTGGGCATTGTATTAAGTAATAACAAAGAAGAAGAGCACTGCATTAGAGGGTTTGTTGATGCCAATTATGCAGGGGACATTGATAAGAGAAAGTCCACTTTAGGCTTTGTTTTTACTTTGTGGGGGAATGTGATTAGTTGGAAATCAAAACTTCAGCATATGTTTACACTCTCTTCAATAGAATCTAAGTATGTAGCCCTGACAAAAGCAACAAAGGAAGCTATATGGCTCAAGGGTTTTGTGAATGAACTGAGCTGGAACAGAAAACTATGGAGATTAAAAGTGATAGTCAGAGTGCAATACATCTGTCCAAGAACCAAGTCTTCCACGAGAGGACAAATAACATCGATGTTAGGCTTCACTTCATCAGAGAAATGATTGAAAAAAGAGAAGTCAAGATTGAGAAGATAAAAGGAACACACAATCCTGCAGACATGTGCACCAAACCAGTAACTGCAGATAAGCATAGGCTTTGTATAAGCCTACTCCATGTTCAAGCATAGTTTAGTTTTTTGCCAAGGCCACTTAGGGTGTCAATTCATAAGCCAAGGTGGAGAATTATGATGATGTGGCTTGCAATTGACACGCTGGAGTCAATATTGGTCAAAACAAGCAGCATTATATTTTTTGGTATGCGACATCGTTTTGGTTATCAAGCTTAAGTGCCCTATCTGGCACTCGACTCTCATTCAGTTGCAACAAACCCATTTCACAGCTCATCTCTCTCTGGTCCCGTTTCAGCCCTAGGTCTCGACTATGGCAGAAGATTCTAGTGCTTGTTTTCTCTAATGGTTTTCAGATCTTGTTGTACATCTGGTGATTGATCAACGGAGCCTTTATGTGTATAAAATCAGACCACTATGTGTGGGAAGGCAGAGCAATGAGAGGCTTAATCGGGTATGTTCTTTCCTATATTTTTCCTTGTTGAATACTCTCTGTAATATTGTTTGCTTGATGAATGAAATACCCTAAAGTGTGCCTTGAAGAGTGGATGTAAGCTGCCTTAGCCGAACCACTATAAATCCCTCTATGTCAATTTTCTATTCAATTTTTCCTTGCTTTAATTAATCTCAAAATTGATTGCGTATTATACTGCATAAGTTGATTGTTGAGTTTGTTCATTGATTGATTTGATTGTAATCAGCTTAGTTGGAAACCCTAGTTGTTACTGCACAATTTAACTTCTACAGCTTTATGCTAAGGATAAATAAGAAAATGTTGTTGTCTTGTAATGGAATGAATCATTACTGATGGTCCTGGAATCTAGAGAATTCACAACTGGGCGATTTTGATCTATTTTTTTCTTGTATCTTTTTTCGACACAAGCATAAAGGTTCACTTTTTTGTGGTTAAGTGGTCATGAAAGAACCATGGTGTGCTTATTAATGATAACCATTGGAAAATTTATTTATTTGTTTCAATTGTAAACCATAAAGTATTTATCCGATTTGAAATTAGGAAGGACCAAAGGGAATATTATGTAGTCAGAGCAGAACAGGGTCCCTAAGTAGTCAGGCAACATGGTCCTTCATCAAATAAGAATTGGTGTAGCTATCAGCTTCTTTGTATAACAAATCCATTAAGCGAGCAAGATTTTTAGAGGCATTATTGTTAGAATTTTTAATTAATTAAAATTCTTTGCCTAAAATTACTATTTGGTCTTTCACTTTTATATGTTAGTTTTATATAAAATTTAATTGCTAAACAATTTCTTAGCAATTATCCCCAACGGTTGTCTTTGATGGAAACACTTTTGCATACTTTAAAAGGGGAAAAATTACCGATCCCTAATACACGCATTAATTCTGATTTCCCAAAAATCATTGTTTTGAGAATTGCAGTGCATTGGAAGAGTCTGTAATCTTTGAAGAACACAGTAACAATAAATTGTTATGGCTGGAGGTTAGTGATTAAATTATTTCGCTTCCGCAGATCTCCATGAATACATGAACATGTATATGAATAATGATATGAATATACACATGTTGATTCTAAGTGATTTACATTATTGATCTTACATTTGGTATCAGAGTAAATTTATAATCTCTGCTTGGCATGGCTGTTGTGGTATTTAAAATATATAAATTTTGCACTACAAAGTATGATTCTGGGTGCTATTTGATTCTTCATATTTGGTGGATTTTGCAATTGATGAATATAAATTAAAATTGATATAGTTCATGTGTGTGGAGACCATCAGTTCATGCCAAATTTTCAACCATGAGTCGTCGAAAATTTGGCCAGAATCAACCTCTACAGCCATGAAAATGGAGGCTGGAATTTGTAGAGAATGGGTCAATTTTATGGGGTTTACTAACCCAAAACCCAGTCCATTAAAGTTAGCCCAATTCTATTATATTGAGAAATAAAGTGCAAGCCCAATTGATCAATTAAAATGTGTAAGCCTAATTCATTTAAATTAGTCAGTCTATCTCATTAAGCCCAATTTCTTTATATTGGTCAGCGCATCTCACTAAGCCCAATTTCTTTAAATTGGTCAGCCTATCTCATACAATCCAATCCACTTAAATTAGTCAATCCAGCCCTTTAAGAGTCAAACCGAGTCAACAGCCAAACGGGTCAAAGTTGACTCAAACCAAGATAAGTTGGACCAACATGACTTGACCCAAAGATGAATCGGGTCGCCCTGACCCAAGACCGAATCGAGATAACTGACCCAATTAGAGTTGATGGTCAAAGTCAATAGTCAAAGCTAATGGTCAACTGTTAAACTTAACGTTCAACAGTCAACAGTCAAATTTAATGGTCAACTGTTAAATTTAACAGTCAATGGTCAAAGTTAACAGTAAAATGGTCAAAGTTAACCCGATTTTGACTTTGGTGCATGAGTCGGGTAAGGTGGTTCATGTGGGTGCGTGAGTGGGTTTTTTTGGAGGCGCATGATGAATCGTACAGGGTTGTCATGGCACATGTGGGTCCTTTTATGCATGAATAATGAACTATTCCTGTTTTAATTTATATTATTTTGTGTTATGTGCAATAATAGATTATGTCATTTTGTGATGTCTTACAATTATATATATTTGATTAATATAGAGTGGCCACAACATCCAATTATGATAATATATGCATTAAAATAATATTAATTATAATCATATTAAAGTTAATGACATCGTTTTGTAGTTAATCATGTTAATATGATCATTTTACCCACAGGGAATGTTATATTTTCATGATTAATTAGTATGAAATATAAATTATTTTTATTTCTTAATTAGCCCACAGGTATTATGAAATATTAATAATTTTTAGTTTCATTATTAAAGGATAATGAATCATAATATGTACTGTCTTTACCCACAGGGAGATTTTAAGATATGTCGATTCATTTAAAATTTGTTATTTGTTTTACATTAGTAAACTTATAATTTTTGTTGATGGTTTGTGCCTCATAATTTATTTAGTAAGCATATCTGTTGATATACCTACAATTGATCAAACTTTGATGATGGTTGAGGATAAAATTCCTTATTTAAATGGTGACAACTACAAAAACTAGAGGGAGGTTGTTCTTTTTCATTTACGGTGCATTTGATCTTGACTATGATCTTTGGAAGGAAGAGCTACCTACACCTACGGATACTAGCACTCAAGCTGAGATTGCCTTGTATGAACGGTGGGAGTGATCCAACCGTTTAAACATGATGTTTATCAAATCTCACATTATGAGTAGTATTTGTGGGTCAATACCGAAGTGTGAGAATGTCAAGAATTTGATAGATGTAATTCATGCTCAGTTCGAAACATTAGATAAGGCATTAGGTAGCACCCTAATGAGTAGATTGACATCCATGAAGCTCACCGGTATTAAAGGAGTTCATGAGCACATTATGAAAATGAGGGACATCGCTGCTCAGTTGAAATCCCTTCAGATGGTGATTAATGATGATTTCCTGGTGCATTATGCCCTGAACTCTCTCTCATCTCATTATACTTCTTTCAAGATATGTTATGACAAACAAAAGGTTAAATGGTCAATCAATGAGCTTTTGACCATGTGTGTTCAAGAGGAGGAGAGATTGCTATAAGAAGTGAATGAAACTGCACATCTGGTGATAGGAAATGTCAAGTACACTTCAAACAAGAATAAGAGGTGAAAGGGAAAAGGCAAGTTGCATGAGGTTATGAACAAAGGAAATAAGGACAACACCAAGTATTTCTTCTATAAAAAGAAGGGACATATGAAGAAGAATTGTCCTAAAAGAAAGGCCTGACTTGACAAGAAAGGTATGTTAAAGTAGGTGCCCTTAAAGCCAATCAATTATTGTAGAATTGACTCTTTATAATAATATTCATTGATCAATAAAAGACATTTTATTCTATATCATGTAAATCATATCTATATGTATTGATTTATGTCCTTAGAATGGTAGAACTGTGACAAGGGCATCAAGTGTTTCAAATCTTGATAGTGAGAACCTTATGAGCACATATGGTGGCCATTCTAGAAATGTCTGTAGCCCCAATATTATTTTGACCAAGGACACAGATAATACAGTATGACTATCATAATGTTGAACGACCCTATCGAAAGACAGTGACTGATCTTACTTGTCAATGTTGTTTGCCAACAACCTGGTGTAACACATGGGTGCTTGCTGTAGGCAAGTTCACCACACTGACCCACCAGAGGATTCCATATAGATGGTAACCCCATTGTCTATGGAACAAATCCTCTAACAGATGGTGGTGCATGTGATCCTTAGACTTGAGATCACCAGAGTGTCTTATGCACCGATTGGTGTAATTTGACACTAGCCCAACATAGTTCTATTCAAAGCTATCAATACGGTAGTGATTGGCTGCATCAAAGAGTGTATCAAGACTATGGTGGATCGACAGAGGATTTGTCACTCCCGGGCATGGGAGAAGTTATCTCATGGCGCAATTCAATATATGGCAATGACACTAAAGCTGTGGCCACAATGGGATTAAGTTATTGCCCAATCCAATTTATTATTCCGGTCACTGGTCCAGTAACTGAATACAAATATATCGAGAGTAAATGAGATTGACACTGTTTCTATACCTCAGTCTCGATGAGATAACAGATAATGAAAGGATTTGATTGCATGGTAACTATATCATTGATAGGTACCTATTTCGCTGAATCCGAATCTATCAGGTGGCCATGATGCCTTGCTAGGAGTCAATCTTGGTCTGTGTGTAGTGAGACGATTGATTGGTGTCAATCGCAATACTACTCACTGCTAGTATGATGAGGAGCCTACAAGTCACACACTAAGGAGACAGTTTAAGGGTGGTTAACTATGGAAGGGTTTCGTCTTTTGGACGAAACGCCATGTTGGTAATTTTGTTGTGTAATTAAATTTACTAAGGTTGTAGCCTGTGTTCAATTTAATTGGAATAATTTAGAAAAATTACGAGTTTAATTATTGAAGTTAATATTAATATTTAATTAAATAATTAAATAGGGACCTATGTGTAATTCTACTTAAGTTTGGGTTGTAGCTAAACTTTGGAGTTGGAATTGATATTTGGCTTTTCTATCTAAAGAAAAGCAAAATAGGTTTTCATTAAGAGAATTCATTCATTCAATTTTGCTTTAGCCATGAGAGTTAGAATTTTGAGGGAAATATTTTCTCTCTTCATCTCTTTTCACTCTTTATCCTTCCAAACCTTTAAACCGTAAAGCCAAGGATTGGTTCTAGCAAAACCAACCTCTAGTCTCTGTTGTACTGTCTTCATGTGGATGGCGTGAGTTCGGTCCTACACTTGAATAGGTAACAAGATCGTGTTCAGAGATATTAATGGAGCCTCCAAACACTAGTATGATTCGATCCTTGTTTGGTTTTGTGCTATTTCAATTTAAGCATGTAAAAATATATACATATCAAACCCTGATCTTAGGTTCATCAAGTAATTGATGGAAAAATTTTCATTTTCCGCTGTGTTTATCCCATCGATTTACTTACAAGGTAATCTCACATCTCTTGTGTGTTATGAATCTAATATGATTTGTGTTTCTCATAATGATTGGTGGATTGATTCTGGTTTTACAATCCATGTTTCTAATACCATACATGGTTTTCTGGATCAAAGGAAACCGATGGGAAGTGAATGCAACATCTATTTAGGAAACATGATGCCTTCACATGTTGAAACTGTTGGAACATTTTGGATTTGGAACAAACCTTTTATATTCATAGTTTTTCTAGGAATTTAATTTCAGCTTCTAAACTTGTACCTTGTGGATACTCTTTCAACTTTTATGGTAGTTCTTTTAATTTAACTAAGAACTCATCTATTGCTGGAAATGGTACTATGGTTGATAGGTTGTTTAAAATTCATTTAATTGATACTATTTCTTATAGTTTAATGACTTCACATGCCAGTCCTGGTATTAAACGTACTGCTATGAGTGAAAACTCTTCTGTTCTGTGGCATAGGAGATTAGGACACATCTTCATTGATCAGATTAAGAGGTTGGTAAATGCTGGAGTTCTTGAAACTCTTGACTTTACTGACTTTGATACTTGTGTGGGCTACATTAAGGGAAAGCAGACTAATAAATACAAGAAAGGTGCCAGGAAGAGTTCTGAACTTTTAGAGATCATTCACATAGATATTTGTTACCCTAACATGAGCTCTAGTGGTCAGAAATATTTCATCACTTTTATTGATGATCACTCACGATATATGTATCTTTATTTGCTTCATCACAAGGATGAAACGTTGGATGCTTTCAAAATATATAAAGCAGAAGCAGAGAAACAATGTGGAAAACAAATTAAGATTGTGAGATCTTATAGAAGTTGTGAATATTATGGTAGATACACTGGTACAGGACAAGCATTTGGTCCATTTGCTAAATTTCTTCAAGAGCAAGGTATTGTGACTCAATACACCTTGCTTGGCATAACATCTCATAATGGTGTAGCAGAACAGAGAAATAGAACATTAATGGATATGGTATGGCGTATACTGAGTAACTCCAAACTTTCTCATTCTTTATGGATCAAAGCTCTTATAACTACAGTGTATATATCAAACCAAGTTCCAACTAAGGTGGCTCTCAAAACGCCATTCGAGTTATGAAAAGGTTAGAAACCGAGTTTAAGTTATTTACGCGTTTGGGGTTGTCCAGTTGAAGTTAGAGTTTATAATCCACAAGAACGGAAGTTAGATCCTAGGACTATAAATACATATTTTATTGGATATGTTGAGAAATCCAAGGGATACATATTTTATTATTCGAAACATTCCAGTTGAATAGTTCAATCTAGAAATGCCAAATTTCGTGAGAATAGAATGACGTGGTCAATGGGAGTGATCAACTCAGAGACTTAGTCTCTGAGAAAATTGATGTTTCAATTAATGCTCCTACAGAAAGTAAAAGATTGGTTGTTCATCCAAATAGGGTGAACAATGAGGAACCAATCATTCAAAGTCCACATTTTGATGAGATTGTTTTAGAAGATCATTCTAAACAACCTCTACCATAGGACGAATGACAAGTTGTGCAACGGTCTCAACAAGAGGCTGTTGATACAACATTAAGGAGACTAGTAGATCCCACTAACTACGTAGTATATATGGAAGAGTCTGCTTGTGACATAAGTGTTGAGGATGACTCGGACACGTTTTCACAAGCTATAGACAGTAGTAAATCTGAGTTGTGGTATAATGTCATGATTGACAAGATGAATTATATGATAGATAATAAAGTTTGGGACCTTATCGAGTTACCTACTAGAAAGAAACCTATTGGTTGAAAATGGGTATTTAAACCAAAAGGGATTCATTAGGCAACATTGAGAGATACAAGGCTAGGCTTGTTGCTAAGGGGTTCACACAAAGGGAAGCGATAGATTATAAAGTAACATTTTCTCTAGTTTCTAAAAAGGATTCCTTCCGCATCATTATGGCATTAGTTGCCCATTTCGATTTAGATTTATATCATTGGGGTGTTAAAACAGCTTTCCTTAATGGAGATTTGGAGGAAGAGGTTTACATGAAACAACCTGATAGGTTCATTCAAGTGATGGTGAGCATTTGGTTTGCAAGCTTAAGAAGTCCATGTATGGACTTAAACAAGCCTCCCGATAGTGGTATTTAAGATTTCACACTGTTATATCTTCATTTGGCTTTTGTAGAGAATGTCATGGATTAGTATATACCACAAGGTCAATGGGAGCAAAATCATATTTCTTGTGTTATGTTTAGATGATATTCTACTTACAACCAATGATTTTGGTTTGCTACAAGAGGTGAAACAATTTCTCTCTCAACACTTTAGTATAAAGGATATGAGTGAGGCATCTTATGTCATTGGCATTAAGATTCACAGCGATAGGTCCCAACACGTTTTGGGACTATCTTAGGAAGCCTATATTAATAAAATTCTTGAGAGATTTAGGATGAAGGATTGTTCACCTAGTGTTGCACCCATTGTTAAGGGTGACAGGTTCAATCTGAACCAATGTCCTACACGTGAGATTGAAAAAGGAATAAATGAAAAATATTCCTTATGCTTCAGCTGTTGGAAGCCTAATGTATGCTCAAGTCTGTACTAGACCTAAAATTGCATTTGCAGTTGGCATGTTAGGAAGATATCAAAGTAATCCAGGTTTAGATCATTGGAGAGTTGCAAAGAGGGTCATAAGGTATCTTCAAGGAACTAAAAGTTTCATGCTTACTTATAGACGGTCCGACATTTTAGAAGTCGCCAAATATTCAGACTCAAACTTTGTTGGCTATGTTGATTCTCGAAAATCAATATCCGAATATGTTTTTATTCTAGCCAAAGGTGTTATATCTTGGAGAAGTACCAAACAATCTTTGGTTGCCATTTCTACCATGGAAGCTAAGTTTGTTTCTTGTTTTGAGGCTACTACACAAGGTATTTGGTTGAGAAGTTTCATTCTGGGCTTGGAGTTATTGAGTCTATCTCTAAGCCAATAAGATTGTGTTATGACAATTCAGCTATTGTGTTCTTTGCTAAGAACAATAAGAGTGGAATTCAAAGTAAACACATCGACATTGAGTACTTAGCAATAAGGGAGCACATTAAAGCCAAAGAAGTGCTCATTGAATACATACACACCAAGCAGATAATTGTTAATCCTTTGACAAAAGGCATGCCACCAAAGATGTTCAAGGATCATGTAGATCAAATTAGACTACGTCCCGCTTGGTCACTATGAGAGGTAATACTTTCATTCTCTGAAACTTTATATATAATTTAGTTTGTTTTCTCTTTTATGTTGTATACATTTTGGTTGGAGACAAACAAACATTCTGGAGGACCTAGAACAAACATTTGAGGTTTGTTCATAAAGTAATATTCCACATTTAAGCGTTTATTTAGAAAAAGAAAAATTGCATAGCAATACATGGAAGGTAATGCTTGTTTAAAAGGGACTTACCACTATGATTCATGTAATTCTATTTTTCTAATTAAACATAAAAAAATATAAAACTACTATGTTGTGGATTGTGTAATAAAAGTTTGGACCAAGTGGGAGAATGTTAGAATTTTGATTAGAATTTTTAATTAATTAAAATTACTATTTGGTCCTTCACTTTTATATGTTAGTTTTATATAAAATTTGACTGTTGAGCAGTTTTTTAGCAGTTATCTCCAGCGGTTGTCTTTGATGGAAAGACTTCTTTGTACTTTAAAACAGGAACAATTACAAGTGCCCAATACACGCAATTAATTCTAATTTCCCAAAAACCATCATTTTCAGAATTGCTGTGCATTGGAAGAGTCTGTAATCTTTGAAGAACACAGCAACAACAAATTGCTATGGTTGGAGGTTAGTGATTAAATTATTTTGCTTCTGCAAATCTCCATGAATACATGAACGTGTATATGAGTAATGATATGAATATATACATGTTGATTCTAAGTGATTTACATTATTGATGTTCCAATTGGAATTGTAGTTGGTTTTAGAAATTCCTCATTCATATCCTTCCAAGCATTCACGATTTGTTCGTGAAACAATTTAACAACCTCTTCCTCTGAAACACCATGCTCTGCTTTATGTGACATTCAACTGCTGAGGCAACATGCCCTCTCTTTTGCTCAACCTACACAAAACAAATAATATGAAATTGAAGAAAGAAGTGTCTAATCTGAATTGGGCTCGAATGAAGAGTAGAACCAAATGAGGTAATGAAGTAACTTGTGACCTGCAATGTCATCCATGAGTTTGCAAATTATTGAGGAGACCTGAACAATTTTAGGATTGCTGAGTACCCATTCAAATGATTCTTTTGTTGCTACATCTCCCATTCCTACAAATGATAAGGCTACTAACATTAAGTAACCATAAACTCTTCCATTGTTGGTACATATTTTTGGTCATGCCAATTAGCTTCAATGATGTAATTTCTCACTAAAATCTTCATCTAAGAAACCATAAAAAATTAATCAAAGTTTGTATTGCAAGTACAAATCATTGACAAGAATCTTACTTGCTTCAATTAATAAATTAAAATGAGATTTACCCCTTCTTTTGCATAATCAAGGCTGCATAATTTTCCTTGGCTGGCCATGTCTTTCTCGATTTCAGCATAAACATCAAGGAGAGCCCTGTAACTAAGTTTCATATACTGATGAGTTAAGGATACGAAATAGTAAAAAGATAAAATAAAATAGAATAATAAATAATTACTGATGAGTTAAGGATACGACATAGTAAAAATTGAGGAAATACAATCAAACCTCTCAATTGCAGTAGTTGAAAGTTCAAGTTCCTCAATTGCACCATATGTATCATAGATATCATCAATAATGGAAGACATGGCAATCACTTTGGTTAGAATCCTCCTAGCCAACCCATAACCAGGCTCGAAATACACTCCCACTACCCAAAAGTGTAACTCTACCACTCTGTCTCTTACAAAAGGTAGCTTATTCTTAACATCTAAAGTTTTCCACTACCTAATAGTAAGAAGCCATTTAAATAAGCAAAAGTTGAAAAATCCTTACAACAATCTGGAGTCATTAATACCTAGTGATGTTACTGATTTCCTTCTGGTGCACTTTTTGCCATACATTAAAATCTAATTTTGCAAATTCTAAAAGAACTTCATTGTGCAAAGGATCTTCTTGATAGATAAGCATGTAATATCTTGCCTCTAGCCTTGGTAAGCTTTAGCAAAGAGGTCCAATTAAGGCATGATTAACTTGTGCTACAAGTTGAGAGCTGAATTGGGTTGCTACTGGTTCAAGATAAGTAGTAGTGAAAGTAAGCACTTCATCTAGTATAGTTTCTCCATCCACCCTGAGGTGTGCAGCTTCATACAAGCTTAACATTCCTCAAACATCTCCTACAGGGGATGCCTTGTAGTTCCCATGGTTATCCTTGAACTTTCTGAAGACATCATACAAAATGAACTCTAATCATATGCAAGAGCTACAGCCACTTGAATTATATTTCATGAAATTTTTAAAGATGCTTTTTTGGCAAAAGGTACAAACAATGCGACAAGCTTTAAAGAACAAAGAAGCAAGGAAGAAAATGACATATTACAAAAAATTGTATACCTATGTTTTCTAAATAATCGAAATTGCAGAGAGATAGAATAGAGATCATGTTAGAGTTGGTGAACTCTATTCAAAGTTTAGGTACCCATTTTAAAGATGCAACGGAAGAAATTTATCAAGTTGATTAAGCAAGTCAAGTTAGAACTTATCACATATAATAACAAGCTATAAATGTAAAGCACACCAACATATACATGGTTCGGCTAAATCCACTTTTAGCTTACATCCATGGGACCTCGTCAAAATCAAAGAAAATTCACCTATCAACAAGCATTACAAGATATAGTTCAAAGTTGATTTTAGCTACTTCAAAGAGAACTCCCTGTTTTAGTTACACTAAACACCATCCTTTGAATCTCTAATGTCTTGTTGCTCTTCGGATCTCTTCACACCAGGTTCATTCCTGGAAAACGCTTGAGCTCCACGTAACTTTCAACTGCTAAAGCCAAGCTCTAGCATCAACAATGGAACCAAGTTCCAATAGCCATTCAATAAAGTATAAGATATGATGAAGGTTTGGCACAATAACATATGGTAAACCTTTGAGGAATAAGACTCTCTGAAAATTTCAAAGCACAAGCAAATAAAATATCAAATGTTAACTTTACAAATGAGCAACAATGAAGATGATATAGACAAATTTTGTGCTCAACAATTTATGCGAAGTCAGAAAACAAGGGCTGACATATGTTGGTCCAAAAATGGAAAAGATTTCATCTATCTTTTGGGACCACAATCAAAAAAGGAAAAATCCTTATTTCCTTGGACCACAAGAGGATATTGGGACACTTGTGGGTGGTCCTCATGAAAGCACAACAAAAGGGAAAAAATATCTCAGTTGATAAAGATAAAAACGTAACTTGTGCAAAAGTAAGTCAGACATGCGATGTTAGCATAACAAAAAAGTGTGCCCACACACGAAGTAAATCGCGAAATAAAATGCAACAAGCAAATGTCTGGCATAAGTGTGCAAGTACACATCCACTGTGCACATACATGAAATAAAAAAGCAAAAGGCATAAGCCTGACATAGCTAAACACATGGAGGACAAAAAGAATTCAAACTTTTTGTTAGACTGTAAACCTATTTTTTCTCTTTCTTGCAGGCCAACAGACAAAGTCTTACAATCTTTTAGGATCATATAAAGAAATTATGACACATGTAAAGTTAGCTTACACAAGAATATCATGAATCAAAATAAACTTGATGGACAAGACAACAAAGAGAAAACGCCACTTGGCAAAATGTTTCACCATAACATAAGTTTGACAAAAATATTAATAGATCATAATCCTAATCATAATCATCATCTTGTACCTAATAAATATTCTCCAAGACTTCATCAATCTCACTTTCAAAATGGTAAGACACATCTAAGCGTTTTACTGCATCAATAAGTCAAGTTTTTGTTTAGGTCTATTGACATCAGTCATTAACATTCCTTTAATTTCTTCCTTCGGTTCTGCATGCTTCGCAACACCATCAATTTTCTATTTAACCAGATTTAAGATATTTACAGAGCGATTAGTATTCATTTATATTAATAAGAACAAGAAACCAAGTCAAAGAAGTATTAATTATAGGTCACTTCTCATTGATAAGAATGATCAATTAATAGGTCACTCTTTTAAGGAGAATAGAGAAACCAAGTGCCCCATTCAAACCCTTGCAGTTATTGTTAAAAATTACTCCGTTCAAGCAACTACAGTCCAATCATCTTTCACTCAAGCTACTATAATCCAATCTTCTTCCTCTCAAGCCAACATCTTCCAATCTTCTTCTGCCCAAGCCACCGCAGTTCAATCTTCTTCTCGACAAGCCATTGCAATCCAATCTTATAAAGCCACTACAATATCGGAAAGTATACGGAATTTGTTTGAACTAATTTTTCCAGCAACTCATATTAAGTTGTGTTTGTCTTTTGCCCAGAGTTATCTGTTTTACCAAAACAAAATCCTTGAAGACAAGGATTGTTTCAAGAGGAGAGGAATGTTACTTACCCATTTTGATAATGGGTAAATGTTAATTAAATTATATTTTAGGAGTCTTCTTAGGGATTTATTTGTTAATTTAGATTGAGTTTATCTTAATAATTTAAATAAATTAGGTTAGGATATAGATGAGTTTTATTTTAGTTGAATAAGGCAATCACGTATTTAGGATTCTTTAGTTGAGGTTAAACATGTATTTTGGTTTGTTTAAGTTATGAACATGTTTTGCTATTTAGTAGGGTGGTTGTAAGCTCATATATATTTACTAGATTTCTATTGAAATAAATATGATGATTATTTGCATAAAAGATTTTATTTGAACTCTGGAGGTTTCTAGCTCCCTCAATTGAGCAACAAAGAAAACTTCTTCAGCACGTCTGTATCACCGTCACTATTGCAATTTCTTTGTACTTGGAGTTGGAATAGATCTCCCTATAAAGAGGTATTTATAGACAGAGCAAATGGACAACTAGCTAACAGTAGAAATTAAATAATTGAATGCTTAATGATAGCATTATATATAAATGTTTTCAACAGAACAAGTTTATTTTATTATTGCTTGAAAACACAGTAGATACGCGTAGAAGATAATTGATGAATAGTAGTAAACTTTAGAGCTGTACGGGGTCCCTGAGCAATGAGGCAACATGGTCTTTCGTCAAATAAGAATTGGTGTAGCAGTCACCATCTTTGTAGAGAAGGTCTATTACACGTGTAAAATTAAGAATCCGTTCAAGCAGAGGCAATGAAAAGGCAGTTGGTTTAAGGAACGCTTCATTTATATCTTTCCATGCATTTGCAATTTGCTCACGAAACACTTTAAGTGTCTCTTCTTCCGAAACACCGTGGTCCTTCATGTGACATTCAATTGCTGAGGCAACATGTCCTCTCTTTTGCTCATGCTACTCCATTTATATGCAAAGTCAATCGTTAAAAATATAAATTGATCATTTCTGAATTAATTAATTTATTTAGTTCAATATGTACCTTGTGACCCACTATGTCATCCATGAGTCTGAAATTACTGAGGCAGCCTTTAAAACCTTAGGGTAGCTGAATAACCATTCAAAGGCTTCTTTGGTTGCAACATCTCCCATTCCTACAAAAGATGTTGTGGTTAACAAGTGGTACGCGCTGGTAACCAATGCTACACTCATGTACTCATCCAGTGTTGGAAAATATTTTTCATGACACCATTTGGCTTCAGTATGATAGTTTCTAACTATACTCTTCATCTGTGAAACCAAAAATCCAATTTTAAATTATTAGTACAAGTACTAAGAATCCAATAGTACGTGGTTTTGAAATGAAAGCATCACCGCTTCTTTTGCAAAATCAAGGCGGTATAATTTTCCTTGATCCGCCATTTCTGGTTCAATTTCACTGTAAATATCAAGGAGAGCATTATAACATAGTTTCATGTAGTCAGGCAGTTGATCTATGGCACTGATATTCCACCTGAAACAGAGAAATTGCTAGCTTATTATAACCCAAAAAAAAAAAAAAAAAAAAGGATAATGATAAATTTTGGATTTGAGATGACTGAAGGTCATCAAGAGTATGAAACAAATTACCTCTCAATTGCTGAGGTCAACAGCTCAAGTTCATCAATTGTACCATACACATCATAGATATCGTCGATAATGGAAGTTATGGAGATCACTTTGGTTAAAAATCTTCTTCCCATTAAATATTCCGGCTCAAAATACACTCCCAATATCCAGAAGTAACACTCAACAATTCTGTCTCTTGCAAAAGGTAGCTCCTGGGCGAAGTTTAAATCCTTCCACCACCTAATCACATAAATGGAGAATTAAGTTAATCATGGAGAATGTAAAATTTGCTATACCATGTATCTAATGGCCAATGCTATACCTTTCGATAGTTCAGTAGAATGAAAAACTGCTTGAAATTAATCATGATTAAATTTTATTAACTTACTTTGTAATAGCACTGAGTTCCTTCTGATGCAACTTCTGTAATATGTTGAAATCTAACTTTGCAAAAGTTAATATAACTTCATTGTGCGAAGCTTCTTTGTGATAGATACTCATGTAATATCTTGCCTCCAGCCTTGGTAAACTCTTGCGAAGAGGTCGAGTTAAGGCATGCTTAACTTGCCCTGCAAGTGGAGAGCTGGGTTGAGTTGCTACCTGCGATTCAAGGTGATTGGTAGTGAAAGTAAGGGCTTCATCTAGTATATTTTCTCCATGAACCCTGAGATTTGAGGCTTCGTACAGGCTTATCAATCCTCGAACATCTTCTGCAAGAGATGCCTTGAAGCTCCCATTATTGTCCTTGAATTCGTTGAACACGTCTGCTTATTCATGACACAACACACCACATCTAAATAACGTAATTAAGGAATTTATTTTAAGAAATTAAAAAAAAAAGTAATTGCCGAGAATAAAGAACATATAATATATACCGCATGAGATTTTATAACCATGTTGTCTGAGCAATCGGAATTTAAGAGAGATGAAATACAAGTCATCAGTGTCATCTCCCGAATCACTTTCATTGTGAGCCTGACAGACTTTTTCTAAGATTTCATTAACCTCACTTTCAAAATGATAAGAGACCCCTAAGCATTGGATTACATTAACCAAGTCAAGTTTTTGCAGAGACTTGTTTGCGTCATCCATTAGCATGCTTTTAATTTCCTCCTTCAGCTTCAGTAGTTTTGCGTTATCATCATCACTTTCCTGAACAAGCAAAATAAATTGGTGAGAAAATATGTAAGACTTAGTTCTTATTGAAGAGAATTAAGTTTTGGATAACTCGGGTAATTTGTAAAATTTACTCGTCAAATATGTAAGATTATCACATCAGTTTGCAAAGAATAGTTTATTCAAATGAAATTTATTACATAATTATATAATTAATTATTTTTGTACATACTCAAAAGCATATTTTTCTCATAAGCAGTCACTAAGTACATAGAAATTAAATTAGAAGAAACAATTTACCATGGAATCAGTAGCATATGAGAGGAAATGATGCCCCCAGATGCTGGGATGAAAATCTGCCGAGCGACGTTTAGTTTCTTCCTTAGCATTGTTTTTTACTGTAGAAGGAACGGCTGAAACGTGAAGAGACATTATAAATTTGATTTCAAGAAAAAACAATAAATGGTGTAGAATGCTGAATATAGCTTTGTGCTTCAAGAGATAGTGAGTTCATAGAGTCTTCAAGCTCATGTTATATAGGCGTAGCCGGGAATAGTAAGAAACATGTTTTTCATTTAAATCTTTTTCCCCTTGGCTACGTAAAGGCCTCGGTGGCCAAGAGTAAGCTAATTCTTTATAATACAATGGATTTTAGATTTTAGTTATATAATTAGAATTGAAAATATGATCTCCCACGTTTAAGTTAACATTACATGGTGTGTTTATGGTATGAAGTTTTAATCTAGTAAGTTTTTTTAAGATAATTGATATAAAAATCAACAAAAAGCAGAACCACGATTAAGTTAACATGACATCATGTGTTTATGGCATGAAGTTTTAATCTTAAGTTATATTTTAGATATATTAATGTGCATATTCACTTAAAAAGAAATAATTATTTATATGACTCTATTTTAAGACTCAAATTAAAAGATAATACATCCTAATTGTCTTTGTAAGTAAGATCTTTGATGTAAATTATGAACGATTGTACTCTTCTCCTTCAATTCACTTCACTTCACTTTTTTCTTTCACCTCTTTTCTCCTTTTCTCTTCTTTATTCTCTTTGATGTTTTTAGATTTACATTTTTTATATTGTTTGTATATGTTTAGTATTAATATAAGTGAAATATTGTATGCTTAAGGGGGAAAAAAAAAAAAAAAAACCTCACTTCTTAAACTTGAAACACAAGAATTGATTTCCATAAAAATTGTAGAATCTCAAGTTGCTTGAGTTAGGGGTGAGCGGATTCGAGTACCCGCCCAAATTCAAAGGAACCGAAACCAGGCAGTTCCTCGGATTTGGAATTGGAACCAGAATAGGCACTGGCCAGTTTTGATTCCAAGAAGCCAGGAACCGGGATCTGAAACACAGGTTTTGGTTTCGGTCTCGAGTACCCGATATAATTTCAATTACCCACCACTTTTTAAAAATAACAAATAAACATTCCTAAAACCACACATACACCCCCAATAGTTTACAAAAATTATAGTTCAGCCTCGATTCCTACCCAAGTACTCAGATCTCGGTTCTGATTCCTACAGTGGTGGAACCGGAACTGAAGCCGCACAATACTAGTTCCGATTTTTGAGAACCAGAATCAATCCTATGAGGGTCAATTTCAAGTAGGTGTTGGAACCGGGACTTAGGGTACTAGTTGGTTCTGGTTTTACCCTAAAATTATGCTCACAACGGGCTTGAGTTTAGTCTCTGGAGTGAGGAGTAATGATATTAATCTTGTTTGACCGGATCTTTCTTATATTTTATATAGGTGATATTTATATTTTACGTAAAAGATTATATCAAATGAAAAATATTAATACGACTCATACAAAAGATCAAAACAGTTAACTTAAGTGAGATTAATATTATATACCCGACTCAAGTGATTGGACTCAAGTGATTAGACTCGAATGACTTGAGTTTATTCAAAATTTTCAGGTTTCCTGATTATCAATTTTCTGGAAAAATGAATTTTCGACCCATTTGAATTAACACAATTTTTTCTTTCTTTCTTTATATACTAAACATATTCTTGAACATTTAATATATTCTTAAACATAAATTCTTTCAAAAAGTTAACCATAGAACCATAATATTCTATCAATCTTAATCGAGAAGCAATGATATTTACGTGATTAAATATAACACTCTTGATTATTTAATTAAATAGAGCACGAAGAAACCCATTTTCTAGTCAATAATTCACTATGTTAAGAAAAACTATGAAAATAATTCCTAACACGAGATGGTCTAATAATTTGATTTACAATCATCAACCAACTCATTTTGTGATCACCAGTTAGCCACTGATGCTATGGCAGAAGATTATTCTTTTACACAATGTTGATGATTTAATTTTCTCTTTCGTTCTTTTTTCAGTATTATGTACATATGACATATCCTTAAAACTATGTCAAAAAGGACGTGTTCTGATTTATAAACTTCATTGCCTATTTGTTCGTGCTTATGTAAGTATGAGAAAGACATCTTTAGATAATATAAATAAACACATAACATCGTTAAATACTTTGCTAAAACATCTGTCAAAAGAGATCAAATATTTAATTAGAAACTAATCATTCGGTCAACAAATTTTGATTAAGATAGCACAACAAGAACTCCATTAAAATTCTTCAATTTCATTAAGTCATAATTAATATAAAATATGGACTACATAGGTCTTTGTACTATCTGTTCCTTAACTAGGTATATACCATTTTTATAATCTATCAATTAATTGTTTTTGTACGTTGATTTTTTTTTTTTTTTTTTTTTAAGTCTATATACTCTTCTGAAACGAATACTCTAATATTTAAAAGATAAATCAAATCTCACAATCATGTTTTTGAGACTTTGAGTTCTATTTATATTTTAAAGCTCCTTGGTATTCTTTTCTTAATTTTCTCTTTTTAAAGAAAAAAAAAAAGTTCTATTCAATATTTGAGAATGAGTCATTCTTAATAGTTGAAGAAGATAGATGGCTTAATAACTTGAAGATTCCTGGGCATATCGAAGGCTCAAACAATTAAGAATCATATAATATATATTTACAATTATTTTCTATTCCATTCCTACAAAGCCAAAGTTCTTGTGTTTTAAAATTTTTGTAAATGTGAAAACTCTTCCCCTGTTCATTTCATTTTGCATTTAGAAAAAAAAAAAAAAATTATTGTTTTAAGTATTCTTTGTTAATATGCTATCAGTCAAAAACACATGATGCTTACAAAAAATGTGAAGATCTTTCTTGACACAATATTTGTTATTATTTTATTAATCTAGACTCTCCTCTTTTTTTCTTAACAAATAATATCTACCAAAAAGTCTTTTATTTAAAATCCCTCATGGGCATAAAACAATTATTAATTTGTGATTGATAGGATGATTTTTATTATTATAGTCTCACATGTCAACTAATTAATTCCCTATTAAAAGAAAGAAAAAACTATTTTGTACTTGTTGCATGTTTAATCCAGTTTGGAATATCTCATGGTGTACAAGTTACTAATGTTATATTAAATTAATAATGATGATAATGATGACCATCAATTAAATCACCTGTTAAAATCATAGATCGAAATTGACAAATGACTATAAACTTAAGTAGGTCTAACATTATAAATTATATATTTAAGGTGTAAGCTATAACCCAATTGATCAACACAAACAAATATAAAAAAGCTAAAAGTTTTATATTAATAGATAACAAATATTTATTAACGTTTATAAAATTTATTCAAATTATAAAGTTTAAGGAATAAAAAATTTAAAAATAAAATAAAAATATACAATGTGAAATTGTGAATAACTCTTTCGGTGTCCATTTCATTTTGCATTTAGAAAATACAAAACAATATTGCTTTAAATATTCTTTATTAACAAAGAAATTAAAAGAGGGATCCAAAATACGACGAACACATTTATATTGTTCCCATCGTTTTCATCTCAGAAAACATTTTTTATTCCTCATTATTTATTTTCGGTAAGTATATTTAATTAAATTTAAAATTATAAAATTACAAAGTAACATCAACCATATGTTTTGCTTTTAGTATGCTATTTGTCAATAGTTTATGATGTTCACTTACTCTCACCATGTACGATGTTCTGGAAGATTTAAGCAAAGTCCAATTTGGTAATCAACAATTTTTATTTTTTTTTACTCAGAAATGATAAAACCTGTGAAGATCTTTCTTAACATGATGTTCTTGATTATTTCATTTATTTTATAAAATCTAGATCTTATTTATTCGTTTCTTGACAAATAATATCTACCAGAAAATCTTTTATTAAGAATTATTATGGTATAAAACAAAGAGTGACATTTCATACTCTAATTGAATGTATAAATTCTTTTAAACAAACTAAAAAGATATAATTCTTTTGTTATCACATTATTCA
The DNA here is from genome assembly GCA_026225825.1 of Pistacia integerrima. NCBI lineage: Eukaryota > Viridiplantae > Streptophyta > Magnoliopsida > Sapindales > Anacardiaceae > Pistacia > Pistacia integerrima. The sequence goes on along the minus strand of CM047738.1, from coordinate 8,295,430 downwards.
TCACATTTAATTTTTATGTATTAATTAACATTTTTTATATGTACTCATATTACACCTCGTGAAATTGAGATGTTTGGTGTCATATATATGTGATATTGTACATAGATGATAGATCTGATGAATGGATCACATTGTTAGAAATTTTTCTGATTGTGGGCTAATATTAATTATAATTCTATTTTATTTAAAATCGGATAAATGTGTAATCCAAATAAGATATCCAAATGGACTTTATGTGATCATTCCAAGATTGCCCAATACACTTCATTATAATAATCTCGGTAGACAACTAGTATGGTCTTGGGCCTTTAATGGGAGAACCCAATTAACCAACATTAAAATTGGCTAGGTTCCCTTTCCAAACGCATCAAAACAACTTAACCCATTGTAAGTCGTCATTCTGTGTGTGTTACTAGAAAGGAAGACCTATTCTTTCGGTCGCTTCTGGAAAACCTACTGCTTCTTCTGTAAGGAATTCAAGAATCAGAAATCATGGCACAAACAGGTTTGTCTATAACCTTTAATTATTGATTTTTTATTCTATAATCTATGTGTTGATCTTTTGGCATATTGTTGATTACGACTAGATTTTATTCTTATTGTTTGATTAAATGTTGATAGAATTCATGTATAATTTTCTTCTGCACATATCCCTTTCGCCGTGTTTGTGTTAACCATACAATACAAAGGGTGCAAATTGCAGTTCTGTAAAACATAAAGGGTCACACAGTAACTTGTCAATACGCTGTCGTTTTGAGTAAACCTTTTAGATATTACTTTGAGCTCAAACGAGCTACTGTACTAATCTCACTTTACCAATCTTCATGTATTCTCTCCTTTGTATATAAGAGAGATCTTGATTGTACATTCGATTTATTCAGCTTAATACAAATCAGTTTTTACATTTTATATTTACTCCCTTACATCTTCACATGGTATCAAAGCCACTGCCTGGCGTCAATGGCTGAGCATTCTGGTGTTGATAATTCTACAAAGAACGTGAATAAACTCTATAATCTATCTAAGCTTCATTCGTCTATTGTTCCTTCAAGTCTTCAAGTAATAAATCCGAAGCTAACGAGGGACAATTACCATGATAACTATCGGTTATGGCGCTCGCAAGTTTTGCTCACATTAGGAGCTCATGGATTGGAAGAGCATTTGACAGGTTTGATCCCCTGTCCTGAACCTTTACTTACCTCATCAATTGATATTTCAACTGAATCAAGAATAATTAGCTCTAAAGAAACCCTAGCTAAAGAGAAAATCAATCCTAAATATGTTGCTTGGAAACGCATTGATAAATTTCTTGTTACCTGGTTACTTGCGTCAATATCCGAGTGTATGTTTAGCTGTATATCTAAGTGTCAATTCTCTACCGATGTTTGGTTTACACTTGAAAATGAGTTCTTGTCAGATTCTAAAGCTAGGGCACTTCACCTAAAAAACTTACTTCAAAATACTAAAAAAGGCAGCCTTAGTGTTAGTCACTACATCAAGAAAATGAAAGGAATAGCTGAAAGTTTGGCATCCAATGGACAAGTTGTTTCTGATGAAGATGTTCTTCAATATGTTCTGGATGGATTAGGTCTTGAATTTGATGCTACTGTAGTCAATTTGACCTCCAGACTTGATTCTAGATTTGATTCTGTGAGTATTCAAGAAGCACAGTACCTTCTACAGAAATATGAGTTAAGACTAGAGAAATTCAACTCTGTTGATTTTCCAGTTAGTTCAGTACATATAGCTGCAGTGAGTAATTCCAGTACTCATTCAAGCACTATTAATACTTTAGTTAGCTCTACTAGAAGTCCAGCTTCTCTCACACAGTTTACACCTTCCCTAAACACTTTATCTAATCCCTCTTGCACACAACATTATCCTCTAGGAGCTACCATTCCCACTGAACAAACTTATTCACACTATACTCCTCCCCAAACCTACTATAATCCGTCAGTACCTACCTACAGACCTGCTATTTTTCACAATATTCGCAGAGCTCGTGGTAGGAGTAATGGTAGAGGAAGGCCAATATGCCAAGTCTGTAGCAAGATTGGTCATACTGCAGTGCAATGTTACCACAGGTATAACTCCAATTATAATGGAACCTCACCTCAATATAATTCTTCCCTACAACAAATAGGTGATGGATCATATTTCTCTCCTGGTTTTCAAGTTCCTGTCACCTCTGGACACAATTATGTTAACAGTCCCACTAGTAGCATCCTGCCACAACAATTTGTCTAGTCCTCTCATTCACATGAAGGAACACAATACCAAAGATAGTTTATTGAAACCTCCATCAACCACAACCATAACTCTCAACAATTTCACAACAAGGATTCCAAGTACCCAGCAAACAACAGCAAACACCTGCCCAAGCCTACCTAGCTTCTCATTAGAACATACAACAACAAACACTTGCCCAAGCCTACCTAGCTTCTCAACAGACCATACCTATCAGCTCCTATTCCTCATCCTTCATTCCTGGTGGTGCCTCTACCTCATCAGATCCTGCATGGTATATGGACTCTAGTGCTACCAACCATGTCACTGCAGATCTTAATCAGTTGAATGTGAGCAGAAATTATGGTGGACTTGAACAATTACAAGTAGGCAATGGTGAGTTTCTTGATATATCCCATGTTGGCTTTGCTTCTTTACCTAATTTTCTACAAAATAAATGTCTACATCTGAAAAACATATTGTGTGTACCAAGAATTACTAAAAACTTGCTTAGTATGTCCAAATTTACTAAAGACAATAATGTTGTGGTTGAATTTAACTCTGACTGGAGAACTTAATGCTGGGTTATATCAATTGAGACTTCCATCTGTCAGTTCTCAGGACACTTTAGCTCAGTCGTATGTTCCTCTTAATGCACAAAGCTTAGTTTCTGTCATCAATCGCAAACCTCAAAATCAAAATTGTTTTGCTACTCATAAGTCTGTATCTACCCTAAGAGATAAGATCCCACAAAAGAGTCATAGTGAGTTACAAACTAGTGTCAGTCCTTCTACTGTTAATGTTGTTGTTAATGTTGATAATAAGCACACAAAGTCAGTTCTGGATAGTTGTAATGTTCCTCCAATAAATAAAACCATTTCTGTTTCTGATTCTAATTACTCTTTATCTAATAATAATGTTGATCTTGTTAGCAATATTGATGGTATTTATTCTAATGGTAATAGTCATGATGCTATTGATAATACTCCTAATAGAACTACTAGCTAGTCATGATGTTTCTATAGATTTTCATGCTAGTATTCATTCTATCTCTAATAGCATTTATCCTAGTGTTAATAGTCATATTGTTGATGATACTCATAATAAGAATGCTAATCATGCTGCTCCCGTTGATTTTGGTGTTGATGATATTAATTCTGTTACTGGTCCTATTGATTTTGATGCTAATGGTGTTAATTCAGTTGCTGAACACCATGCTGTTGATAATGTTCTTAATTACTCTTTTAATAATAAAGATTGCAATGCCACTAAAATTGATTGTAGTACTAGTAGTAATACTGATACTAGTAGTAATACTGATGCTAATCTGGTTTCTCAATGCCAACTGTATCCTTTAGCTCTTCAAGCCACTTGTCCTAAACAAAACATTTCATCACTCTGGCATAAAAGATTAGGACATCCATATTCCGAAGTTTTTTAGAAAATTATGTTGCAAATTAATCACAATCCTTCGAAGCATATTCCTTCCATTTCTTTTTGTGATGCATGCCAACTTGGCAAAATGCACAAAAACAATTTTCCTGTCTCTAATTCTAGAGCTGCTTTCCTCTTGAATTAGTTCATAATGACATTTGGGGTCCTTCTCCAGTGGCTTCCATTGAAGGTTTTAAGTACTATGTGCATTTTCTTGATGATTTTAGCAGGTTTACCTGGCTTTTTCCTTTAAGAACCAAAGCTGAAGTACATTCTGCTTTTGTTAAATTTCATCATTTAGTTGAGAGACAATTTAATCATAAACTCAGGTGTCTATAGTCTGACTAAGGTAGTGAATATAGGGGTTTAATTCCTTACCTAACCAAGTCTGGCATTCAGTTTATGCTTATGTCCATCAACAAAATGGTCTCACCCTACTTACATATGCCTCTATGCCTATGAATTTTTGTTGGCTTGCATTTGATACTGCTGTATTTTTAATCAAAAGGATGCCATCTACTATTCTTGATTTTCATTGTCCTTATCATCTGTTGTTTTGTCGATTACCTCTTTATTCATCTTTAAAAGTTTTTGGATGTGCATGTTTTTCTTACCTAAGAGATTACAACAGGCACAAACTTGGTTTTCATTCATCTAAGTGTGTATTTGTAGGATATAGTCTAGTTCATAAAGGTTATAGGTGTTTAAGTCTTGAAGGTAAAATTTTTATTACACCTAATGTCACCTTTAATGAAGATGAATTTCCTTTTGTGCACAACTTTCTTCACTCTTCAGTTTCAACTTCTGCACAGTCAACAAACATCTCTTCTAGCATTAGATTTCCTTCCTTGTCAGTACTACCATCAGTGTCTCCTACTATTTTAGCTCCCAATAGTAAAGTATCTCCAGTAGTATCATGCTCTGCATTCATTCCTCCTTCAACAATTGGTGCACAAAATTCCTCCTCAACATCACCTTCTCATCAATCCAATCCTGTCTCCAACAACACTTCATCTTCAGAAAGTTGTCCCTTACCATCATCAGTTTTCCCTCACCAATCACGTGTACCAGTTACAACATCTCCTCCAACACCTATAATATCACACCCTATCACCATTCAAAAACAACCTATCACATCACAACCTCACAGATTAAAAAATTAGAAATCTTCATACTGTCAGGAACCTCATTTCTGTCCTCTTACAATAGACTTAACACCATCTCAATTTGTCATTTCATCCACTGATAACCCTATTACATCACAACCTCTTATCACACAAAATCAGTCTACTACATCTCAATTTCACCAGTCATCTTCTCACTGCCCTCTTGTAATTGATTTGACCCCATCACAGTTCCTTACTTCATCAACTGGTCTACCTACTGCATTAACCCCTCCTGAAACAGATCACTCATTATCAGCAACCTTTTCTCTACCTCTAAACACACATCCTATGTTAACTAGAGCAAAAACTAGTCTTCAACACAAAACTGCCCTTATCATATCTGGTCAAGAACCTGTCCTACCAGAACTGATTCGGTTGCTAAAGCCTTGGTCAGTAATGAATGGAGAGAAGCCATGCAACTTGAGTATGATGCATTAGTAAAGAACAACATTTGGTCCCTTGTTCCCAAGATGAGTGATATGCAGATTGTTGGTAACAAATGGGTCTTTAGGACAAAGTTTCATGCTGATGGGTCCTTCCAAAAGTACAAAGCAAGTCTGGTTGCCAAGAGGTTTCAGCAAAAACCCTTGGTTTTGGATTTTTTAGAAACTTTCAGTCTTGTAATTAAGCCTTCAATCATCAAAATTATACCAACCCTTGATGTGACCAATGGATGGGACATCCAACAAGTGGATGTCAATAATGGCTTCCTAAATGGCAATCTCAATGAAACAGTCTATATGACGCATCCTGAAGGGTTTGAAAATTCTCAATTTCCTACTCATGTTTGCAAGTTGAACAAAGCTCTTTGTGGACTTAAACAGGCTCTAAGAGCCTAGTTTGATAAATTGAAGTTTGCTCTTCTAGACAGATGATTTGAAAACTCTATATCTGATTCCAGCCTATTCATTCTCAAAAATGATTCCTACATCATCTATGTCCTTGTATATGTTGATGATATATTAATTACGAGCTCTAATATCTCATCCATACATCAACTTGTTCAAGATCTTAATGATCAGTTTGCCTTGAAAACTTTTGGGTCTATTAAGTATTTTCTTGGTTTGGAAGCCACAAGGACCTCTGCTAGAATTCATTTGAAGCAAACAAAATACATTGTTGATTTGCTATCCAAAATTAAGATGATGGATGCTCATGCATGTTCCACACCCATGGTTGTTGGCACAAAACTTTCTTCCATTAACAGTGAATTGTTCAAAGATCCTAGCCTTTACAGAAGTACCATTGGAGCTTTTCAATACTTAACTTTAACCAGACCCAACATCAACTTTACTGTTAATAAGTTGAGTCAATTTCTACAAGCACCAACAGAGCTTCAATGGCAAGCTTGTAAGAAAGTTTTAAGGTATATCAAAGGTACACAGTATCATGGGTTGCAGTTCAGACCAGCTGCATCTTTGAATGTTGAATGCTATGCTGATGTAGATTGGGGTAGCAGTTTAGATGATCGACGCTCCATAAGTGGATACTGTGTTTATCTAAGCCCTAATCTTATCCAATGGAGTTCCCAAAAATAGAAAATTGTTGTTCTTTCTTCAATAGAGGCTGAATATAGAGCCTTAGCACACATAACCACGAAAATAGCTTGGTTACAAAGCATGTTTTCTGAGTTAGGTTTGATTCTGAACATTCCTCCAGTAATTTGGTGTGATAATGTCAGTGCTAGTGCCCTTGCTGCAAATCCTGTTTTTCATTCCAAGACTAAGCATATTGAGATTGATATTCATTACATCAGGGATCAGGTTCTAGCTAAAAAGTTCATGGTTCAATATGTTCCATCTAGACTACAAATTGCTGATGTTCTTACTAAAGCCTTATCAGCAACTCAATTCCTTGAATTAAAGGAAAAATTAAATGTTATAGCCATGACCAGTTTTGAAAATTGAAGCAGAAGTTCAGTTGTGACAATGCAGTTATGTGAAAATGCAATTCTAAAGCTCAGTTGTATGTCTTGTTTTTAGCTAAAAAGATGTGAAAAATGTAATTTTGAGTGGTGAGTGTAGCTTTAAAAATTGAAGTAGTAGTTCAGTTAAGAAGCAGTTAAGTTGTGAAAATGCGTTTTATGAAAATGCGGTCTACTGTATGTGTATGAAAATGCAGTTCTGAAGCTCTGCTGTATGTGTTGTTTTTTTGCTAAAAAGCTCTGTTGTATGTGTTGTCTGATGTATGTGTTGTCTTTGGCAAATGTGAAAAAAAAAAAAAAAAAAAAAAAACAGTTCTGAGTAGTGAGTGTAGTTCAACGTGAAAAATGCAGATGCAGTTTTTGAGTAGTGAGTGCAGTTCAGCTGTGAAAAATGTAGTGTTTTTTTAATGCAATTCTGAAGCTCTGTTGGTGTGCACAATGATGAGTGTTGTGGGTGTTTTCAGATGTGAAGAAACAGAGTTTTGAATCTCTGTTGGTGTGTTGATGTGTATTCAGCTGTGAAAATGAAGTTTGGTGTGTGTTGTGTATTCATCTGTGAAAATGAAGTTTGGTGTATTCAGCTGTGAAAATTCAGTTTGGTGTGTATTCAGTTGTGAAAATGATGGTATGAAAATGAAGTTATGTTGATGTGTACTGTGTTGCTTGAAGAAACAAGAGTTCTAATAGGAAAAATGCAGTTTATTTTGAAGGGAAGTGTTAACCTTCAACCATATGAGGAGTAGTTCAGTTTGAGGGGAGGTGTTAACCATACAATACATGTATACCCCGCGTTATTATTCCAATGCCCTAAGGTATGAAATTTACCTTTTCAAGTAATTTTCTTTTTTTGAATGGAAGGGTAAAATGGTCAATTTACATGTATTTCGAGATGTGGCCATTATAAAGTGTAAGGGGTGATGTCATTGAAGAGAAATGAGGGTAGAATGGTCATAAAGTTGATTCATATGGTTAAATGGTGTAAACGGTAACCAAGGGTATAATGGTATTTTCATACAAATCCATATGAATTAAGTATCCATAAAAGTGCACCAAGGGTAAATTAGTCATTTACCTAATGGGATTGCTTAATTGTTAAGTGTTTTAAAGAAGTCAAATGGCATTAAATGAGTGCTAATCTTTATGTTGTGGTGGAAATGACCAAAACACCCTTATATGAAAAATTTATGCCAAATGACCCTTACATCTAACTTTTATTGACCAATCATAATAGAGTACCAATGGAATAAATATTTACAAGGTTTTAAGAGAGAGGAGTCGGCCTTGTACACCCCAAATGCATCATCTTCTTCTTCATCTCTCAAATCCACCATAAAAGCCACTAATCCAAGCACTTTTATTCTCAAATTTTCATAGGATTTCAAGTTGATTTTCAAAGGAGATCACCATCCACACTTAAAGAACTTCAATTTCAGGGTTTAAGGTGAGTTTCAAAACCGCAGTTGTTCTGATCTTTTAGTTAAAAAAGAAATTCATAAGTGGTTATGTGTATAAGGTAGAAAGGGTGAACCTTTAAAGCTAAGGATGAGTGTCTTTGGGCTTTGAATACTAAGGTAAGGAAAAAATCTCCCTTATGACTACAATTGATAATACCTAGGGTTTATGAAACTTACATTTATTTATGTTAATATGAGTGTGATTCTATGTTTTGGTTATGGATTGTTTAAATGAGTGTGTTGATCATTGGTGTATGTGTGCATATGGAGGATGATTATGCCAATTAAGAGATTTGTAGTTGGACGATGTTTTGGCACTTTTTGGTTCTGTAAAAAGGGAGGTTTTTATGGCCTTTTATACTTAGAATGATATGGTAAATGATATGAATGTGCAAATGAAGGTGACATGGTTAAAATGAATAGAATTCGGATTTGGCTTTTTAAGACTTATGCTGTACATGCTTCACTGAATCGGTCATAACTAAAGTTATTGAAGTCCGATTGAGTTGATTCTTGAAGTATTAAAAATTTGAGAAATAGACCTAAAACGTTTATGTTTTAGCAAAAAATCAATTCGAATTTGAAGATAAGGGAAACATTGCTTGAAAAGTGACGAACTATATGGCATCCACCTTCTTAATGAAAATTCCCATTTGTTTTTAATTCTAATAAATCCCTGAATAATCTTACTATCGCAATTCCTCGTATTGTATGAGAAATTGAATGAATTAAGTTAAGGAATTTAGTAGGAGAATATTCATGTCATAGAGTTTTGCTAAATTGATTGATGAGTTGTGCAATTAGCCAAGGGTACATGTTAAATGAATGAATAGTATGATTAAGCATGGGAGATGTTATTCCATATGTTTGCATTCATAATGGTAATGCATATAGCTTATTTAGTTGACTTATGAAAAAAATTATGAAATGTTAAAGAATGAATTCCATGAGTCTCTTGAGGTATAAACCAAGATCAGAGGAATTGAATTCTTATGGAAACCATGAGTCCTTTGAGATGACGACCAAGAACAAGGTAATGGTTCCAATGAATCCGATCGGATAACAAAGATTAATGAAAACATCAAGTATAAAGACAAAAGAAATAAGCATGCCATGTATATGAATATTTCATAAGTCATATATGTTCTATGTTATATTATGTATGGTTATGTTATGACTTATGTTTATAAGAAAAGTCCAAAGTGTATGATATGGTTTATGAACTTGTTTTGTCAAAGAATGAAGGTCATGTTTTGTAGGTAGGTAAGGTCCTAGGTAATATACTTGTATAATAAACCTTAATAGTTTATAAATGGTCATATTCCCTTACTGAGCGATTAGCGCTTACCCCATGAAATGTTTTAAAAATGTTTTGTAGGTAAGGATTAAGGCATGAAACTGGGAGAGGATTCCAAGGGACTCTATGAGCATGAATGGATGTTTTAATGATGATTATTGAATGATTTTGCTAGTATTTGGTGTAGTAATTATGTTCATATTTCATAATGCAGTAAATATATCCATGTTCTATAATGGAGTAAATATGTTGTGTTAATAAGGAAATCAAATTGCTAGTAAATTTTGTAAAAGTGTGTATGTTCTTAGGGGTGAGCACGGGTAGCGGGTAGAACCGGAAGGCTGGGGATAGAAGCTGGACCGGGCAGTCTTGTGCGGGTACAGTTCAGTTCTTGTTGTGTGGAGGAGGCCAGGAACTGTAAAAAGGGTACCCTGTTTGGAACCTATAAGGGGTACCCGGTTTGGAACCTGTTTTGGAACCTGTTTGGAACCTGTTTTAGAACTTGTTTTGGAACCTGTTTGGAACCTGTTTTGGAACCTGGACTACAATGAAATATTTGTGAAATGTGAATAATGGAGAGTTTTTATTATTTTACATATAAAAAAATTTTAAATAGAAAAAGTTAAATTTTTAGAATAACCTAATTAAATAAATATACGAATACAATTATACTTATTGCATATAAATTACACCATATTAAAAGCTTTAATATATTATAATACATTAATATTAAAGTTTTGATTAATTAAGTGAATAATTGGAATTATGATCCAATTAAAAGTGTTTTATATTTTTAATATTATTAAAAGAATTATTTTTGAATAAAATAGTATATTTGATTGAGTAATAATATATTTAGTTATTTACTTCAATTATCATGTTCTAAGTATATCTATAATAAATTAGTAATTAATTAATTATATATGATAAATTGATAAACACTAATAAATTTAATTACTAGTTAAATATTATACTTAATCAATTATAACATTACATTATAGTTAAATGATTACTTAATTAATTATAATTTTATAATATTACTTAATTGATTTATAGTATAATTAATTATAGCATTACATTAATTGATTACTACTTAATTAATTAACTTATAAGTTATAACATTTAGTATATTACTTAATTAAATAATTAGAAATTTAATTAATTATAGCATTACATTATAGATTTATAATATAATTACTTATTCAATTATAACATTTTTTTATAAACATTAATACAAACTTAATTAAATGATTAAAAATTTAATTAATTATAATATTACATTAAAAATTTATAGTATGATTACTTAATAGTTAATTCACTATAACATTACATTATAATATGATTATATAATTAATTATAACATTACATAATTAAATGATTACTTAATTGATTATGACATTATATTATAAATATTACTAATTACTAATTTACTACATAAACATTAGCATAATACTTAATTAAATGATTAGAAATTTAATTAATTACAACATTACATTATAAATTTATAATACGATTATGTAATTAATTGTATCATTACATTATAATTATATGATTACTTAATTAATTATAATATTATATTATAAACAAATTAATTATAATATTATATTAAATACTTATAGTATGATTACTTAATTCATTGTAATATTTCACTATTTCATTATAGTATAATTAATTGATTACATAATTAATTATAACATTACATAATTAGATGATTATTTAATTGATTATGACATTATATTATAAACATTAATTATAACATTATTACATTATATTATATTATATTATTATCACTTAATTAATTATAGTATTACATAGTTAAATGATTACTTAATTAGTTATAAATTTATAACATCATGTTATAAACATTCGTAATTTACTACATTATTATTTATTACATTACTTATTAAATGATTAAAATTTTAATTAATTATAATATAACATTAAAGATCTATAATATGATTACTTAATTCACTATAACATTACTTTATAGTATGATCACATAATTAATTATAACATTACATAATTAAATGATTACTTAATTGATTATAAGTTATGATATTATATTTTAAACATTAGTAATTACTAATTTACTACATAAATATTAGCACAATACTTAATTAAATGATTAGAAATTTAATTAATTATAACATTACCTTATAAACATTTCATTATAAACATTAATTAAGCATTACATTATAGTTAAATTATTACTCAGTTAAATTATAACATTATTATATTATATTATATTATGATCACTTACTTAATTATAGCATTTTATAATTAAATGATTACATAATTAGTTATGAATTTATAACTTTACATTATAAACATTAGTAATTTACTATATTATTACATTATTTAATTAAACGATTAAAAATTTAATTAATTATAACATTAACTTATATATTTATAATATGATTACTTAATCAATTATAACATTCCATTATAACCATTAGTATATTAATTAAATGATTTGAAATTTAATTAATTATAATATTAAATTATAGATTTATAGTATGATTACTTAATTCATTTTAACATTACATTATACTATTATAGGATGATCATATAATTAATATAACATTACATAATTAAATGATAACTTAATTGATTATGACATTATATTATAAACATTAGTAATTAATTTACTAATTTACACAATACTTAATTAAATGATTAGAATTTTATTAATTATAACATTACATTATAAATTTATGGTTTGATTACTTAATTAATTATAATATTCTATTATAAATAATATTACAATACTTAATTAAATGATTAACAATTTAATTAATTATAATATTACATTATAATTAAACCGTAAACCCAAATAGTATATTTGTTAGGGGTGTATTTGTAAACTTTTAAGGTATTTTTGTCATTTTTTAAATTAATAGGGGGGTAATTGATTTTTTATAGGATACCCCGGAAAGGAACCGGAACCTGCATTTTAGGTTCCAGTTCCTTGAATTGAAGAACCTGCACTATGCAGTTCTGATTTCAGTTTTTTTTTTTGGGAACCTGCACTGTGCGATTACGATTTCGGTTCCCCCAGAAAATGGAGGGTACATGGAACCGCTCACCCCTATATGTTCTAGTAAGTATTACTATGGATTTCATAATTTACTCCAAGAAAGGAAACTATATTTTTTGACTTGTACAATGAACTTATTATAGTTTAGAAATTAAATTATAAAAATATATTTTTAAACTACAGGTTTATTCTTTAAATAGGATTTTAAAATAAATTTTTTTCCTAGGCGTGCGTTTTCTAGGTTCTCAATGGCTAAGAGATACTTAGGAAATACCCAGCTAGGGAGGGGTTTTATAATACAAAGGGTGTAGATTGCAGTTCTGTAAAACATAAAGGGTCACACAACAACTTGTCAATACGCTGTCGTTTTGAGTAAACCTTTTAGATATTACTTTGAGCTCAAACGAGCTACTGTACTAATCTCACTTTACCAATCTTCATGTATTCTCTCCTTTGTATATAAGAGAGATCTTGATTGTATATTCGATTTATTCAGCTTAATACAAATCAGTTTTTACATTTGATCTTTACTCCCTTAAATCTTCATAGTTTGGATCATATAATGTTTTATTATAGGGAGATATTATATTAACGGAAAGATAGATCATCTTGAAAATTCTTGGGAATGTTTAGAAAATGTGTTTGGTTGGTTCGAATAAATTTAACCCCATACATTTTAAATTTTGCAAAAACACCCCAGACATATAAAACTTTAATTTGTATCAAAATCACCCCCAACCATCCCAAGCCACTGTCGACAGCCATCCACCACTGCCAGCCACCGCCGGTAGTCAATGGAATGGCGCACGACTGACCGTATATGGTCAGCTGTGCAGCAGCAAATCCATTTCTGAGATCACAAATCCATGGCCGTTTCACGGCTAAAGATGTGGCCATGAAACGGCCAGATTTGGCCGTTTCTGGCCATGGATCACCCTTATCGGTACACAGTCAGTCAGATGCAATCGGTCGTGCACCATTACGGTGACTGCCACCGCCGGCCGGCGATAGCGAGTAAAGGCTGACGATGGTCTTGTGTGGTTAGGGGTATTTTTTTAACTTTTAAACTTTTTTGTGACTGGGTGTTTTAGCTAATTTCTCAAAGGTAAGGAGTTGAGCTAGTTGTTATTTGGTAGACATTTGAGGACAATTGTATCAAAAATGGTGTTTAATTGAGGATTAAATGGTACCAAAAAAAAAAAAAAAAAAGATTACCTAGTACTATTTTAATCCTAGGGGTGGGGGAGGGTATTGGATTACCCCCTACATTACCAATAATAAATACTATTTGCAAAAAAATACCCGTAATATTCTATTACTTGCAAACCAAACACCGAAATCTTGCAAAATAAATAAAGATTACCCCCGTTATCTTATATGCCTCCTATCCAAAAACACCCTTTTAAGTTATGTTTAATAAATTTGAGATAGATGACAAATTGACCAATTGAGAAAAACCGCAACAAACAAATGGGTCAATTGGAGCCAAACAGAAAGTACATATGCGACCACGAGTCCAACTAGATTCAGATGTAAATATAACATAAAGAATTTAACTTTGACAGTTAATTAATTCGTGTATCATGATAAATAATTACTTAATCCAAACTATAATCATGAGGGAATCAAATTGATAATTCTGAGTTGTGAAGAAGTTTATATTGTTTCTTAAAGTTCATAAAAATTATAAAACAAAAAATAATTGGTTATATCGTAAAGATTAATATGATTCTGAATTCTCTAAAGTGAAAAAGTAAACAAATTTTGTTTGTTAGAAATTCTTTACACTATAAATTAATATATAACATATATTGCTTATTAGGCTAGCCGTGAGTTCGTATAAACATAAATTGATGGGTTGACCTTTCCAACTAATTAATAACGAAACACTATTTTTTATTTCTTATTAATTCTGTATGTTCCATAAAGTTAAGTGATATAACTAAAATTATATGATCATATTAGACAATTTTTCCTCCACTAACAATTTTTTTTTTTTTTTTTAATAACCACAATGTCTGGGCTAGTTTGTGCACACTTTGGCTAATCCTCAGGACCCATTGAACATCCTATAAGTCAAATATTTCAAGTTAGCCATAAATGTGGTAAGTGACCCTAAGGTGGTATGAATCTGATGTGTTGTAACTACAACATGCATAAATAGTAAGTGCACTTGTCGCACAAAGTAATAAAGTGATGAGTGAGTATCGTTCCCACGAGGATAGTGTTACTAAGTACCGATTTATCTAGTTTAAGTCATAATTGAAGCAACAATAAATTGGATTGATGGAAAATTAACAAACTAAATACAAATTAACAAAATATAAATGAATGATAATGAAATTAAAGCAAAACCCAACAACTTAACTAATTAAACAATGCTAAAAATTGCTAGGGTGTTGATTTCACCTAGATACGCTAACCTAATTCATAGAATCTATTACCCAAGTTCTAATTCCTTGATTGAAAATCGAATTCCCTAAGTTGTAAAACATACATTCTCAGGCTACATTTCCCTACTTATCCCTATTAAGCTTCCGCACCCATCAAAATGAAGATTAATAGTTCAAAGTCTTTTACGCTTTATGGAATTCTATCTAGATTTCATAGATCGCTAAACCTATCTCTAGCGTTTGCTTAATCTACGGTATTTATCCCAAGAAGCACAATCACAAATCCCTTCTCAGTCTCATTGTGAACAACACACATTTGAATGGTGATCAAGCATCCAAAAGTCATTAAGCAAAGAGATAAACACTCAAATCATAAAATTAAAACTCAAAGTAAATCAATTCATATAAATTTGAATCATTGTATCAAGGTTACATCAAACCCTAGCAAAACAACTCAGTTCATACTCAAAAACGAAATAAAATAACTAAAACCAACTGAATCAAGATTCATCATTGAAAAACAAGCAAAAGATGGAGAAATCTTCTGTAATTTGAATCCCAAATCTTCAATAATCTTCTCCTTCCATGAGCTGCCTCCCAAATGACGAACCAACCTCATTTTCTCTTCCTTTTCGCTCTAATTTATACCTCTCTCACTTAAGGATGAAACCCTAGCAAACCAAAACGCATCTTTTTATTTTTACATCTGATGCCGGTTTCGCCGCGGCGAAGCTTTTTCCTTGCCGCGGTGAGGACTTTCGATCCAAATTTGAGCATGATAGAGTCTGAATCTAGAAAAGTATTAAACATATGAATTGTATCCCTTTCAATTATCTTTCTGGTCGTTCAAGAATTAGAACAATCCGAGGTCTAAAGCTCAAGTTATGGTAGAAATAATGAAGCACATCCGAAGACATTTTTTCTTTAGTTTCCAGTGTACTTTTCACGACTTCAAGCTAAGTTTTCACCCTTGTCCAGTCAGAATTAGGAAAAACCCAAAACATGAAACTTATAGCTCTTCTTCTTAGATTTCAAAAGCTTCTAAATTCAGGTCATTCCGAGTTTCCAAGCTCAAGTTACACAATTTACACTCAAAACTGTCATTTATGCTAAAAATCATCGTTTAGGCTGCAAAGACAAATTAATAGAATTAGGTAGCAATTATAGCCCAAATTGTATGAAAAGTATCCTAAATCCTATCAAAATTCAATGCAAAATCATAGTGTAAAATATGATTATCAGAACCCAAGAAGTTAATGAAATGAGCAAATCTTCCTGTCCACCAAGCCAACTCCTTGGGGTCTAACAATTTTTTATTCTACTTTTGGGCAAAGTTTGCAGCTTTAGCGTATAATTGTCTCCATAGATCAATCAATATTTGGAATATAATAAGGTTAGTTTTTTAATATAAGTAGGTATGTAATTTAATTACATAAATTTTATATATAATTAGGATAGCAATCCCACGTCGACAGCTTTATGCTAAGGATAAATAATAATATGTTGTTGTCTAGGAATGTAATGAATTATTGCTGATGGTCCTAGAATTCAGAGAATTCACAACTAGGCGATTCTGATCCCCTTTTTCGCTTATATTTTTTTGCGCACACAAGCATAAAGGTTCAGTTTTTTGCGACTGAGTGGTCATGAAAGGACCACGGTGTGCTTATTAATTGTTATGCCTAAAAAACCAGGGTCAATGTAAGCTTATGTCAGCAAGCATCAATCAAAGTTCAAGAAGGTTTTGCGCCGTCTATGTGCTACCATGTTGACCCAAGATAGAAAGAATACAGATATCATCAACTTATCAGATTAAGGTTTTGCCTGTAATTGATAAGGACTGCACACCTATCCAAGCCCCAGATAATTTGAGGACATTTCCTAAGTTATTAGCCAATGGACGTAAGGAATGACTTGCATGGCACCTACCCACTTGCAGATTTGTAATCATTATCTTGAATTCCTCTATTATAAATAGAACACTCCCTCTCTCATTTTAAGGATTCAGATCCTAAACCCTCATTCTGATTGTAATCTTTATTTTTAGAGCAAAGATAACCTACGAGAAAGAGACTGACTTGATATTCTCTCTGAATAATCAATTATTGTACCTCAATTTGTTGTTCGTTTTATGCAACCTCTTGTAATCTTTCATATATAAAAGAAACAATGGACTTAGGATTCGCTTTAAGCATCTAAACCACTTTAAAAATCATCTCTCTCATTTATTATTTAGTCTTTGTATTTGATTATATCGATTAGCTCTTGAATTAATCATTCACGTGTAATTTCTAAGACCAAATTAGCACTTTGCACGTGCGAGTCATTGGTGTAAAAATCACGTATCAACAGTTTGAGGCTAGAAGGAGAACTCCCGAAATTTTATATCTACTCTTCATTTAGAATTTCTGATCAGTCAGTTCTACTTGTGAACAAATGGCTCGTGGTTTGGAAACCAAGCGAACTAGTACCAACAACGAGGAGATCCCCCGGGTACAAGATGTTACTTCTCTCGAAGTACCTCTAGTTCCCCAAGGTACCATGGCAGACATCCCATCAACCTCTCAGCTTGATGCAACTGTGATGAATTACCTAGAAAGGTTTAACAATACTCTCCAAATAGTTAACCGAAGTTGGATCGTTTGGATTAGGTTGTACTGCCTAATTCTGACAAGGCGGTACCACCTCCAAAAACGCATGTACGTCACAATAAAGCATGGGAATGGGCAAAAGCTCATACCACGCGAAGTACAACATGTAAAAATAAGGGAAAACAAGTGGTTGACAATGGGCCAAAAGGCTCGAAGGGGCTAGTGAATATCGGTCGTCAAGCAAGTAGAATACCTGTGGCCTTGCAACTTGGCGGTATGTCACAGCATGGGCCATCTCACACCACATGGCATGGGCCATCTCACACCACATGGCATGGGCACCCCCACAAGAGTGCATGGCACGAAGATTCCCATTATCGCTGAAATGATGCTTCCAACCATCTGTGGGTCGATTTTGACCACCGCGGTGGTTAGGATAACTCCTCAAGCCATTCAATCCCTTCACATGGCTAAATTAAACCTAAATACCTATAGTTAGCGGTAAGCAGGGTCGAATCCATAGAGAGCAAGACTAACGACCTAATGTATATTTGAGTTAACGAAAGAGAAATTGGCAAAATGATTGATTAAAACTAAGGAAACTAATTACTTGCAGGAAATTAAAAGCATTAAATAAACTGCTAACTAAAACACAATATTAAAAGAGTTGTCGCTACGGGTTCGGTTTGACTCAAGACCAACTCTCCCAATTCCTCTCCTCGCTCTTCAATTTCCTAAACTTACAAGGCTATGCAAATCAATAAAAAGGCTTCCGGCAATCTAGGTATAATCTATCATGTCTTCCCGTCGTCTTAGTTACAGATCGATTGGTTAAAGACTATCATTGACTAACCAAAAAATGCTAAACAATTAAACACCACTAGTTGGTACAACGTTAACAAGTACAACCTATCAACCTATATCATCCAATCAACTAATTACACAACAAATGCATTCCTAGTAGAAATGATATTAAACGCTACTACAACTTGATTGCAATCAGTATCGAAGTAATTTAAAGTCATAATCAACGTTCAATAATCTCAAACCGACATTCAATTATGCAAAAAGTTATATATCAATAAACGTTCTCAATGGACATTATCAATTCAACACGTCGAGCATCGAATAATATTAAAACATCGCAAACAAACTGAAACGAAAACAAATATAATCTGAATACAAGAAACTTAACCAAATGTCCAACATTCGGGCTCATCCAACTAGTCGAGAGTTGATGAGGAGATCAATGGAGTCAATCTCGATCTCGCCTACACCGTAACAAACAACCGGGAACTCAGCCGCTCATAGTGGTGATGATGGAGGCTGAAACGGTGGAAACGAAGCTAATCATGGTGGAGAGGAGGTAACCGAAAGCGATATGATGTGAAGAAGGGGCAAAAACGACCAACGGACAGCCCGGAATACAAATAGTCGCACTTGCCAAAAAATGTTAATTTTATGACGGGTCTTCTAGAAAATGGTGGCGAAAATGAGATCTGAATGTACTGATGGAAAGCTCTGGTGATGGGGAGTTCAGATCAGGTCTTTGGGAGGTGAAAGTTTGCCAGAAATGAGCGAGATCTCAGCTGGAAGATGAAGAGGCACGGCGGCGATTTGGTGGATTACGGTGGTTTTTGCGACGGCTGAAGCTTGGAATGGGTAGATCCGACCGTGGGGAAGAGAGATCAACCTTCAGGGAGCCAAAACGTCACCAGAAAATGGCCCAACACAGTTGGAACGCAAAGCGTCGTCGAGAGATGCGTTATCACGGTGGTGATGACGAGGTGGTGATGACGGGATGGTGATGATTTGTGCACGAGGAAGTCGAACCGTCATCGAAGAAGCTCGCCGGAATCTGATCCGAGAAGGTGAAGGGTTTTAGTGGGCGGCAGCCACCCAATCTGCGTCTTTGCACTGCACTTTTATACAAAATATGACAAATTTCCATTTGGTCCTTGTATGATTGAAACATGATAAAATCAGACCCTTGAAACATGACATTTTACCCCCTAAACAACATAAATGAGACAAAATCACCCCTAATCCATAGACCACAGCCTAATATCAACTCACACCATTTCCAAATTCATCCCAAATATGCTAAATTAGTAAGAAAAACTCAAAATATGATTTTTATATATAAATTCATAATTTCTCTTAATTGTCTCAATATAACTTCAATTCAATTACATATGGGATCTTTTTATCAACAAAATAGAGTCACTTTCATGACTCTAACACCAACATGTGCCAAGGTATGCCAAAGGCTTCGCCAGAGGCGTGGAAGAGTCCAATTTGTGGTCTTTCCTTAATCGCAATCGTAGGGAGCGAACCCACATTACAGAAAGTGATCCCCAGGTGACTCTGCTTCCTTAGATTGAGTAGTTACAATGAGCTCTAGATCGGCTTAGAGCTCAGTAGAATGAGTGAGGGCAGGTTGCTAAGGCGTCTCCCTTTTCTTCAACAGTTTTAACTACTCCTCTCCTGCCAAGATTTAGAATGCCCAATATGCGAGCATTCGATGAGAATTCTAATCTGTAAGATTATCTCTATGAGTTTAACGACTTCATGGAGCCTCACCAAGTTTCTAACTTGGTGAAATGTTGTTGCTTAGCAGTGACTCTAACTGCCCATGCATCTAAGCTCTGGTTTAGATCACTTCCACCAAGATCTATCAACTCGTGATAGCAGATGAGTTTATTATTTTTTAGACACTTCTAGGCTAATAGGAAGTTCTCAATGTCGTTGAGTTATCTTAGCAACATATGGTAGGAAAGGAATGAATCCCTCCAGTATTATATTAACAGGATCCAAAGGGAGTTGAATAAGATGGTTAATACACTCGAAGATTCAGTTTGAACTCTTATTATTATAGGAGTTTGCCTACAAACTGGCCTATGGAGGAAACTGCAATCTAAGGATGATATTTTCCTCACTCGCTTCTACAACCTCACTGAGAAATATCTCAGGGTTAAAAATTCAATAGTCGTTTTGAATCGCCATAACCCCAATTCTTGGACCAGCGTTCCCAATTCGAGGGAGGAAATCAAGGAGAAAGTAGTTGAAGACATGATCACAAGTGGGCTAATGACAATCGAAGAAAGGGAAAGAAACAATAGCTTAAGCCTAAAAAATCTTATGCCCAGGTCCCTCGTCACGATTGTGACAAGAATTTGTATAATCCATTGAATGCATCGGTATTAGCTATTCTGGACAAATCAGAAGAACCTAATCTGCTCAGAGAGCTGCAACCAATGGAAAATCCCCTTTCAATAAGAAAGATCAAGAAGTATTGTTGTTATCATCGTGATATGAATTTCAAGCCCTTAAGTAGGCTACTGAAGACCTCATTAAAAAGGGGCACTTCAAGGAGTATGTTGATGGTCCAACTCCCACTCGAGAGAACGATCAAGAAAACAATAGGAAGAAGCGTCGTGGTCGCAAGGGTCTCCATTTCGTAAGGATTATATTTGGAAGACCACACCTTGCAGGGAATTCTCGAGGTGCCCGGTAGAAGTACACTCGAGAAGCTCATCATGATCTCGTGAGTGTATTCAACATAACATCGCGATCTGTTAAGGTGCGCAGAGAGAATGAGATTACCTTCTTAGAGAAAGATGCGGTGTGATTGCATCACTCTCATGAGGATGCACTCATCATCACGGCTAAAATAGGTTGGTGCGAAGTCCACATAATGTTGGTGGATAATGGGAGCATTGTGAACATCTTGTTTCAACAAGCATTCGAGGAAATGCAATTGGAAAGGTAGATTTGAAGTCTGCCTCTATCCTCCTCTATGGCTTTACTGGAGATCATCTGATTCCTAAGGGAACAATTGCACTTCCTGTCACTTTGGGTGAGACCCACGAACTAACTAAGATGACAGAATTTCTAGTAATAGACTGTTCGTTCGCTTTCAATGGCATATTGGGACGACCTTTACTTCGAAACTTCAAAGCTGTCACCTCCATCTATCATCTGAAGATGAAATTTTCCACTCTGAAAGGGTGTGGGGAAGTCAAGGGGTCTTAGCGTGAATCTCGCGATTTCTACGTAAGAGTAGTGTAGATGGCATGCAAAGGGAAAAGGAAAGGGAAGCCAGTAGGCATTCTCGAGTAGGCTATGGAGATCAACAAGATCAAACCACAGCCAGGTCCAGTAGAAGACAACATAGATTCTCGTGTTTAGGAGGAGTATTCCCACAATGGGCCTGTTGAGTCTCTATCTAAGGTATCAGTCTATCAGAACGAGCCGACTCGTGTGTTGAGAGAATCGAAAGCAATCTCAACCCTCAGCTCGTTAACGATCTAACGAGCTTCCTCAGGCAGAATATATATGTTTTTGCGTGGACTCATGCTGACATGGTCGGGATCAGCCCGAATGTAATATATCATGCACTCAACATCGATAGTGAGGTCACGCCAATTCACCAAAAAAGAAAAACTATGGATCTAGAGCGTTATGCTGCCCATAAGGTTAAGGTGGATAAGCTCCTCTCAATCGGGTTCATTCGAGAGGCTCATTACCCAAGTTGAGTCGCAAATCCTGTTTTGGTTAAGAAACCCAATAGCAAGTAGTGAACCTATGTTGATTTCATGGATCTCAACAAAGCTTATCCGAAGGATATTTTTTCTTTCCTAGAATTGATCAGCTCGTTGATGCCATTTCCTAGCAAGAGTTGTTAAGCTTCATGGATGCCTACTCGAGATATAATCAGATCCCAATATACACGTCTAACGAGAAGCATACCTCGTCTATCACAGATAAAGGACTGTACTGCTACAAAGTCATGCCCTTTGGTCTGAAAAATGCAGGGTGACCTACCAACGTTTGGTTAACCATATGTTTTCCAAGCAGACCAGGAAATCAATGGAGGTCTATGTTGATGACATGTTGGTCAAATCGCATATTGCTTCATATCACATAGCTAACCTCGCAGAAATGTTTGATATACTCCGTAGATATAGAATAAAACTTAATCCTCTTAAGTGTTCATTCGGAGTATCCTTAGAGAAATTTCTAGGGTATATGGTTAACCATTGGGGAATTGAAGTCAACCCCAAGAAGATCCAAGCTCTCCTAGATATGAAAAGCCCCACTAATTGAAAGTAAGTTCAGAGCTTGAATGGGAGAATAGCGGTTCTCAATCGCTTTATATCGAGGCAACATATCGTTTTTTACCGTTTTTCAATATACTTAGGGCCAACAAGAGATTTGAATGGACTCTTGAGTGTGAGCGAGCCTTCTAGAGCATAAAAGAGGATCTCGAAAAACTACCTCTTTTGTCCAAGCCTCTTCCTAAGGAAATCTTATTTCTCTATCTATTCATCTTCTAGTATGCAATCAGTGCGACTCTCATTCGAGAAGAGGCCAGAATTCAATGGCTAGTGTATTACACAAGCAAATGACTACTGGACGCCAAAACACTATATCCAGAGATGGAACGAGTAGCTTATGTCTTGCTGATCGCTTCCAAGAAGCTGCGACCTTACTTTCATACCCACACCATTCATGTATTAACCAACTACCCACTCAGGCAGGTCCTTCAAAAGCTAAAGGCTTCAGGTAAATTACTCAAGTGGGCTATGGAACTAAGCCAGTTTGATCTATATTACAGACCAAAAGCAGCAATTAAAGGGAAGGTTGTTGCTGACTTTATTTTGAAGTTCTCTTATCAGCCAAATTGGGAATCTGAACAACCAACTAGTGAAGTTGTCTAGGAAACTGTTTGGAACTTGTTAACCTAGAGGCTCTATGTTGATGGGTCTTCGAACATGAGAAGTGCCGGAGCTGACCTTTTGCTCATTAACCCTAAGGGGACTCGGATTTGTGGAGCCTTTAGGTTTGGATTCAAAGCTAGGAATAATAAGGCCGATTATGAGGCATTATTTGCTGGTCTGTGACAAGAAAGAGAAATAGGGTCAGATATGATCGACATCAATAGTGACTCCCAGCTGGTTGTTAACCAGATTTTGAGAGAGTATCAAGCCAAAAAAGAGACTATGATCAGTTACATGAAGAAAGCTAAGGCCACACTTGAGCTTTTCAAGCATTATACAATCAGGCAAATCCCAAGAGATAGTAATTCTATCGCAGATGCTTTGACAAAGATAACCTTATCGCTGGACTCCGAACTCCAGATAGTATTCCAATCAAATACATCAAAGTTCCCAGGATCAGCTCACCTGAGCAGGTCATAGCTACAACTGAATATGTTTCTTAGATGACTCCGATTATTCAGTATCTTAGAGATGGGGTTCTTCCTAACAGCAAGACTAAGGCAAGACTCTTGCAAACTAGAGCTACTTGTTACATTCTCATCGGAGATCAGTTGTATAAACAAGGGTTTAGCATTCCCCTCCTCCGATGTGTAACAGATGATGAAGCAAACTATATCATGAGAGAGATACATGAAGGGATCTATGGTAATCACACCGCCGCATAATCTCTTGTCAATAAGATTATCTGCTAGGGATATTATTGGCCCCTACTTCATGAAGATACCTTCAACTTTGTGAAGAAGCGTGATAAGTGCCAGAGATTTGCAAACATCCCGCGAGCTCATTCCCACTTCTTAACAACGATGACCAGTTCTTGGCCATTCTCTATATGGAGATTTGATCTCATCAGACTATACCAACCAGTAAAAGTGGCATTAAATATGTAGTGGTCGCAGTAAATTATTTTACTAATTGGGTCAAAGTAGAACCTTTGGCCGCGATCACTACGAAGAAGCTCAAAGACTTCATCTTCAAGAATTTAGTATGTCGCTATGGGATTCCTCTTACACTCATCTCTGATAATGAGAAATAGTTCTCAAGCAGTTTTCTGAAGGACTAGGGATTCATAAAAAATTCACCTCAGTAGCAAGACTACAAGCTAATGTCAAGTTGAAGTTGTCAACAAGACTATCAAGCACACATTGAAGGCCAAGCTTCTCGCAGTAAAGGGTAATTGGGTCGATGATCTCCCAAAAGTTCTATGGGTATATAGAACAACTCCGAGAACCTCTATTTTAGAAACACCTTTCTTGCTAGCATATGGCTGCAAGGCAATGGTTCCAGTGAAAGTAGAAGCTAGTTCGCTTAAGAGAGAATTCTACAATGAAACAGACAATGAAGTACTCTTGCATGCAAGTCTAGACTTAGTTAAAGAACCCCGCGATAAGGCTTGGTTAAGGATATCTTCCTACCAACGATAAGCAAAAAGATTCTTTGACTCTAAAGTTAGGAGAAGAGACTTCCAGGTTGGTGACCTGGTGTTAAAAGAAGTCATTCTCAATATAAAAGAACCAAGTGCGGGGGTATTGAGACCTAACTGGGAAGGTCCATATCGCGTCGCAAAAGTGGTACGACCTGGAACATATCACCTCAAAAGACTTAATGATTCTGAAGTACCACGAGCTTAGAATGCTGAATATCTTCACCCTTATTATCAGTTATATCGAACTCATTTATAGCTTGATCAGTTTTTTACTTGTAATTTTTTCATTGTTGTAAATGTTGTAAATAAGATTATCCCAATTCTTCTCAAAGAACCACTTGTGTCGTAATCTCAAGTTTTAAATAATCTTGTTGTTTACAACGTTTTACAAGTTTTATGATCATATATGCTATATTTGTTTTGTGAAGTACTTAAGTTATAAAAGTGCTATCACAAGTGGTCAAAAGTTCTTTTATATATTTCAAAAATATTTACAAAGGACGACCTAAAGCTACATCAAAAAGACAATACAAAAATACTCTATTCAAGCAAAGGAGAGAATGATCATTGGTCTTGATTACCAGGATCCCTGATTCCAATCACCATGACCCCAAGGTCGTTTAGCTGATCACCGATCTCTAGGTCATTCACTTGATTCTCAGGGACGTCTGTTTCTTACTGATCATCCTCTAGGGTAGGCTCTTGTTCTTCTTTCTCTTCAGCCGAAATCATATAAGCAAGAGTGACTTGGTATTTGTAACAACTGCTGTAAACTAGTACAATGCATGCATAATAACAATAGAAAATAGGCCCAAAACTTTCCTTTTTATTATAAGTAATGCATCTTTTATACACAAAGAGCATCATTTACAAAAAGCCATTTAAAAAGACAAAAACAGGGGAAACAGTGTAGCTATTGCTCCTCGCTTGCTGACGCCCCTCCGACTGCATCATCACCTAGATCCTACATCCACAAAGGAAAAATAACGGGGTGAGCACAAAATAATGCTCAGTAAGTAAAACCCTCTATCTGTTTATCCCCGTATGTATTTCTCTTAATTCTTTCCTCACATTTTCTGTTGTTTCCTACTAAACGTCATGACCTCATCTTACCAGAGGCAAGGCCGGATGGCGTTCACACAGCACCATCTCACTCTTCATGACTGTCGGGTGGAGTTCACACAGCACCAACCCGTTCTTAGTGACTACCGAGTGGGGATCACGAAGCACCTACCCGGTTTTCGTAACTATCGGGTGGAGACCACAAAGCACCTACCCGTTCCTTATGACTTTGGGTGCGATCACAAAGCACTAACCCGTTCCTAATCACTGTCAGGTGATGATCACAAAGCATCAACCCACTTCTAATAAATGTCGGGTGATGATCACAAAGCATCACCCCTTTCTAATAACTAACCGGGTGATGATCACAAAGCATCCACCCGTTTCTACTACCTATCGGATAATGATCACAAAGCATCAACCCTTTTCTAATGGCTAGTCGAGTGATGATCACAAAGCATCAACCCGATTCTCTTAAATGTCGGGTAATGATCACAAAGCATCAACCCATTTCTACTACTCTTCTCATTCACTCTACTCTAGCACTTCTCATTCTCTCTACCCTTAGAGTAGTTGCATCTTCAAAGTTCTCTACTCAAAGAGCAAGTGCATACACAAAGTTTCTTACTCTTTCTTAGGTCACTTCTCAATGCACAATTAATGCCTATGGATGGTTCATCTCCACTAATGCACTTATGAAATGCCAACATGCAATGTTGCAAGAATTAAGGTTCACTACTCATACTCAAACCTCTATTAGGCATTTCATCAAACAACTCAAGTACATAATAAAACTCTACTATAACAATAGTTCTATGTCTTTCTCTAACCATCCAAAATGGAAGAAAACTCCCTCACATAGCCCTAATTCCTGCCAAAGAAAGACACTTCCAAAAAGGATTCCTCAAAATCCTTCAATTCCATCTCAAACTACCTTTCCAACCCATATCTCATTTCTCATAATGTAAATGTATGAACAAGCACAAAGCAATAATAATCTCCATTTGAAGACTCAATAACATAGCATATAACATGTATACAACATTCATACATAAGTGCTATTAAAACCCTAATCAAGAAAATTCTCCAATCTCCACTTGGGTTGGGATTTACTTACCTTGTTATGGAGAGATTTCACTAGCTCTTCCTTTCACTTGGTTTGCTTGACTTTTTCTCTACTCTTAAACAAATGAACAAAAACCTTCAATAATCAAATGTATTCAAAAACTCACAAAGCTTCACAACCAAAGCAAGAATCCTTACCTTAGGATGCCTTAGATTGATTTTCTACCCCAAATCACTCTAAAAGCCCTTCAAAACTCCTTGATCAAAAGAAAGAGAAATTGAGAGGAAGCAAGAGAGGAGAGTGGCGATGAAGAAGAAGAATGAAGGGTTTGCAATGACTTAATTCCTTTTAATGAAATTATACACAAGCATTCCCATTTTGCCCTTACTCTTCTTTGGGAATTCTATTTATATCCTTTGATTCATTACAAACACACCCCCATAACAACATATTCTTCATGAAAATTCCTTACATTTTACTCCCCACTTTTCCTGCTAATTAGGGGTAGATTGGTCAAATTGCCCTTAGGGAAGAAAATATCTAAAACTTAACAAACATTTTGGTTGGCACGTCGCCGTGGCGAGGAATCCTCTGTCGCCACAACGAAACTGTCCAGCAGCTTCCCCGTGGCTACAACACCTCTTCGCCGCGGCGAAGACTGAAACACTAAACTTCTTCTATTTTCAACCAATATCAAGGCAAGTGTTCAATATATCACTCAAAGGCCAACCCAACAATAATGAATCAACTCAAAAAGAGCAAAAGAAGAAGCATTAACTATGTACCTCAAGTGGGGCGTTACAGTATTCCTTGGGGAGGTCAGAGATATCTATGTTAGAATTGTTCGGTCGCAAGCTATAAATGGCTTGCAGTGCCCAATGAGCAGCCTTCTTTTCCATTTCGAGGTCTATTACTTCATCTGCTTGGTCAGCGAAGTGATTCACTCATGAGCCAGTTTGAGATCTGTCTGCCTCACTCTCTTCTCTTTTCCTGAGTTTTCCTATAACTCAGCTCGAGTCTTTTCTGTTGCCTTTTTTAGCTCTAAGCTCTATCATAGCTCTTTTTCTCTTTGGCCCAACTCGTTAGTGAGCTTTACTATTGTTCGTTGGAGCTCCTTATTGTCATTATCCTTATTTTTGAGCTTGGTCTTCTGGAAGCCTGTTGCTCACAAAGGAGAATTCCTTTCAGTCAGATACATATTTGCTTGAATGTGGGAAACCTTTGCCTCGTCATCTAAAGCTGCAAGATCTTGCTTCAGCTTAGCAATCTCTTCCTTCATCTCATAGAGCTTGCTAGAAGAGCTGATCTTCATCTTGTTGTAAGCCACATTCAGAGAGAGCAAAGCCTGCATGGAATGGAATAAAGAGTTAGTTTTTTTTTTTTTTTCCCTTAAAAAGCTAAAAGATTGACTTATATGAAAGAGTTCTCGAAGAGAACAAGTCATCTTACCAGACTATGCATCTGAAGTGCAGTGGCCACCACGTCGATAAGTCAAGAGGCCACGTACTGTCAAAGGTTAATGGCAAGTTGGCATTCCAAAGGGGTGTAAACCAGCGGCCGTAAATGGTCTGGTAATTCCCTTAAAAGATCCAACACGGATGGGTCGAGCCTCGTTGTGGCAGGGACCCCTTCAACCTGTTCCTCGTCTGCTTCCCCTTGAGCGGCCGTTGTCACTCCCTTTTTCCCTTGCAAGCTCCCAAGGGAAGTCGAGGTCTCAGGAGCGTCTTGTGAGGTTGTCCTCGCAGAGAAGAGTTGATAGGGCTATAGCCTATCTGGCAGTATCTTGAAGCCTTTTGATTCAGACTCGGTTTCTTCTTCGGTGGGTATTTTCTTTCTCTTCTTTGTCTTTAGGCTTGTGGTTTTCATCCTCAATGAAAGAGTAACAGTAGGGGAGCTTCTCCATGTCACTCAGCAAGTGGTTGCCTTTCGACACCAATTTGTATCACTGTTACAAGGATATAGCTAGAGGTCGCTCCAACTGGTCCAATTAGGTTGATTCTTGGGAATGTGAACCCCCTAGACTTCATTGTCATCTTTGCAACCTTTGGTGGCATAATTGCTACATGGCATAATGGACACATCAGCCAAAAGGGTATTCTTTTGTTAAAAAGACTAAGTTTTTCTGTATAAGAAATACTTACAAGCTAGACTGTTCAAATATGCATCGGGATTGAAAAACCCATATTTTTGAAGGTTAGCAGTAGTCATGAGCAGATTTGCGTCACGACTCTAGTTAGGAAATTGACCAAATGCTTCAATGTGGCTGCAATCAATTAGCACCGACAATTTGGTCGTTTTGTTTCCTACAAGAAAGCAAAAGGTTAATTAGCCTAATATATTAAAGAAAATGTAGAGTTAAAAGACGAGCGATCTGGAAATTAAAAGGAAAACCTACTCGGTTCCTTAAATTTACAGACTCTATCATACTCGAAGAAAAAATACTTGGTTTCATAAGCCCCTATGTTGCTGGGGTAACCAAATATCCCTCCCTCGATCGTTGACCGCTTGGAGAGGTATTACGAATCCTTGACTTTACTCTTCTTTAAGTAATAGGAGCAGCCAAGCTCCTTGACTGTTGGCTCGCCAAGGATATGTTCACTAAATGCAATATACATAGCGATTGCTATCATATATACATTTGGCATCAACTGGAATGGTGCAACCTGGAAGTGGTCGAGAATCGACCTGATGTAGGGGTGAAGGGGTATCCTCACTCCATATTTGAAAATCGCTTCCGAGATGATGACCATTCCCTTAGGAGGATCGTAAGTAGTGTACGACCTGTGTTGGTACATGTTTACGTTGATCGCATACTAGTCTATTGCTTTCTTAATTTTGTCCTTCATAACTATTGATTGTATCACCTTTCCAGGACCCACTAAGGTGTCTGGTGGTTACGAGCTTCCCTCTCTAGCTGTTCTCACCTCAAGGATGTTCATTACTCTTAGAGTCTGTAAAGGTGCGACATGTAAGGTGACTCAAACTCTACATAACTTACCTCATACGACTACTCAGAAGAGAAAAAAAACCCTGGTTTCTTTTCCATAGCCGCCAAAACCTTAGAAACCCTAAAAATTCTTAAGAATGATTTTCTAAAGATCTATGTCCTAAGTTTCAATTCTTAAAAGTGTTTCTTTTCAAACACTACCCAAGAATGTTCATCATCTAAGCCTATCAGACATCCATAGCCGCCATTACAGTAAAAACTAAGCTTTTGAATAGAAGTGAAAAAGAGAAAAAGAGAAGAAATGTCTTTACCTCTTTGATTGTTGGGAACGGATACTTTGTCACAATGTTGAGTGCGCATTAACAAGGAAGGGAGTGAACTGATTTTTTGAGTGAAAAAATGTTGTTTTTCTCTCTGAAAATTTGAGTTCTGTGAAAAACTTAGAATGGGCTTTGGGTTTTATAAGGTGGAAGACAACGCTTGATTTCTTTTATAAGCGACGTTTGGCCGAGAACGCGTTTCCAACCATTGATTGTGACCATGTGTCACCAATCTACAAGAAGAGTAATCTTCAGCTTCGTGAAGATCAATTGGCATTTCTCTTTATTGAAATTGCCAAGCATCAGCGCGAGTATCTCATCCACATTAAATGTGCCCTCATCCACATTTAATGCTTCAAAAGTAAATGTCGTTTCAGCATGGCTTGCATTTAATGCTCATGGCTGACACTTATTGCGCAGAGAAATGTCTATCAGATAAAGCTTATTTTATTGACCAAGACAGTTGTCAAGCGCAATGGATAACATCTGAGGAGTTTGTTCAAATAAGGCATTTTTTTCTACATGTTAAACTTGAACACCAAACAAGATGATTCTCAGTTTTCAACAGCAAAGTGTTCTAAGAGTTTTCAGGTAATGAATGATAGGTAAAGTTTGAAACACATTTTCATAGCACTGATCAAGATCTGGCTCAGGTCGTCAGACCTTTGTGAACGATCACATCAGGTCACTTGTGTAGTTCTCGAAACCCATGTCGCAACCTGCACTCAATTTGCTGGTCGAATCTAGCCATCAGCCTCATGTCATTTGCAACAATGTGGTTGTTCTCAACTGTTAGTTCAGTCAAACATTCCTTGAGAGAAGTTAGATTGTGGCATAATCATAAAGTTCTCAAGACTCAATCATTGGACCTTAAGAATTGGAGAGGTTCTGTTATGCCGAAAAAACTAGGGCTGACATAAGCTTACTTCAGCAAGCACCAATCAAAGTTTAGGAAGGATTTTCGCTGTGTAGGTGCTACCACGTCGACCCAAGGCAGAAAGAATACGACTGTCATCAACTTATGAGATTCAGGTTTTGCTTGTAAGTGACTAAAGACCGCAAACCTGTCCAAGCCCCAGATAATTTGAGGATATTTCCTAAGTTATCAACCAATGGAAGGTAAGGAAGGACTTGCATGACACCTACCTTCTTGTAGATTTGTAATTATTACCTTGAATTCCTCTACTATAAATAGATGACTCCCCCTCTCATTTTAAGGATTCGGATCCTGAACCCTGATTCTGATTATAATCTTTATTTTTAGAGCAAAGATAAACTACGAGAAAGAAATTGACTTGATATTCTCTCTGAATAATTAGTTATTGTACCTCTGCTTGTTGTTCACTGTATGCGACCTATTGTAATCTCTCATATATAAAAGAAACAATGGATGTATGATTCGCTTTAAGCATCCGAACCACTTTAAAAATCATCTCTCTCATTTATTATTCAGTCTTTGTATTTGATTATATCAATTAGCTCTTGAATTGATCATTCACATGTAATTTTTAAGACCAACTTAGCACTTTGTACGTGCAAGTCGTTAGTGTCAAAATCACGCATCAACATTAATGATAACCATTTGAAAAATTATTTATATGTTTCAATTGTAAACCATATAGTATTTAAAATTATAAAATAACAAAATAACAATAACCATATGTTTTAGTATGCTATTTGTCAACAGTTCATGATGTTCACTTACTCTCACGACGTCTGATGTTCTGGAAGATTTAAGCAAAGTCCAATTTGGTAATCAACAATATTTTTTTTTTTTTTTTTAAACTCAAAAATGATAAAACCTGTGAAGATCTTTCTTTACACGATGTTCTTGATTATTTCATTTATTTTATAAAATCTAGACCTTATTTATTTGTTTCTTGACAAATAATATCTACCAAAAAATCTTTTATTAAGAATTATTATAGTATAAAACAAACAGTGGCGTTTCATATTCTAATTGAATGTATAAATTCTTTTAAACAAACTAACAAGATATAATTCTTTTATTATCACATTATTCATCATTTTTAATCATTATTTATTAATTAACATTTTATTTATATTCAATTGAGCAAGAAAGAAAACTTCTTCAAGCACGTCCATATCACCGTCAATATCACTGCCATTTCTGGTTCAATTTCACTGTAAATATCAAGGAGAGTCTTATAACATAGTTTCATGTAGTCAGGCAGTTGATCTATGGCACTGATATTCCACCTGAAACAGAGAAATTGCTAGCTTATTTAAACCAAAATAATAATAATAACAATAATAATAATGATGATGATGATGATGAGTTTTTGATTTGAGATGACTAAAGGTCATCAAGAGTATGAAACAAATTACCTCTCAATTGCTGAGGTCAACAGCTCAAGTTCATCAATTGTACCATACACATCATAGATATCATCGATAATGGAAGTTATGGAGATCACTTTGGTTAAAAATCTTCTACCCATTAATTATTCCAGCTCAAAATACACTCCCAATATCCAGAAGTAACACTCAACAATTTTGTCTTTTGCAAAAGGTAGCTCCTGGGCGAAGTTTAAATCCTTCCACCACCTAATCACATAAATGGGGAATTAAGTTAATAATGGAGAATGTAAAATTTGCTATACCATGTATCTAGTGGGCAATGCTATACCATTAGGTAGTTCAGTAGAATGAAAAACTGCTTGAAATTAATCATGACTAAATTTTATTAACTTACTTTGTAATAACATCAACCATATGTTTTAGTATGCTATTTGTCAACAGTTCATGATGTTCACTTACTGTCACCACGTACGATGTTCTCGAAGATTTAAGGAAAGTCCAATTTGGTAATCAACAAATTTTTTTTTTTTTTTTTAACAAGGAAATGATAAAACCTGTGAAGATCTTTCTTAACACGATGTTCTTGATTATTTCATTTATTTTATAAAATCTAAACCTTATTTATTTGTTTCTTGACAAATAATATCTACCAGAAAATCTTTTATTAAGAATTACTATGGTATAAAACAAAGAGTGATGTTTCATATTCTAATTGAATGTATGAATTCTTTTAAAAAAACTAACGAGATATAATTCTTTTATGATCACATTATTCATCACATTTAATTTTTATTTATTAATTAACATTTTATATATACTCATATTACACCTCGTGAAAATGAGGTGTTTGGTGTCATATGTGATATTGTACATAGATGAGAGATCTGATGAATGGATCACATTGTTAGAAATTTTTCTGATTATGGGTTAATATTGATTATGATTATGTTTTATTTAAAATCAGGTAAATATGTAGTCCAAATAAGATATCCAGATGGGCTTTATGTGATTGTTTCAAGATTACCCGATACACTTGATTATAATAATCTGGACTGACAACTAGTGTGGGCTTAGGGCTTTAATGGGAGGACCTAATTAACCAACATTAAAATTGGCTAGGTTCTCTTTTCAAAAGCATCAAAACAACTTAACTCATTGGAAGTCGTCATTCAGTGTGTGTTATTGGAAAGGGAGACCTATTGCTTTTTATAGCTTCTAGAAAACCTGCCACTTCTCCTAGAAGAAATTCAAGAATCTGAAATCATGGCACAAGCAGGTCTTTCTATAACCTTTAATTATTGATTTTGTATTCTATAATCTATGTGTTAATCATTTGGTATGTTGTTAATTATGATTGGATTCTATTCTTATTGTTTGATTAAATGTTTATAAAATTCATGTATAATTTTCTTACGCACACATCCCTTTAAGTTATGTTTAATAAATTTGTGATGGACGACAAATGGACCAATTAAGAAAAACCGCAACAAACAAATTGGTCAATTGGAGCCAAACAGAAAATACATATGCAACCACAAGTCAAACTAGGTTCAAATGTAAATATAACATAAAGAATTTAAGTTTGACAGTTAATTAAGTCTTGTATCATGATAAATAATTACTTAATCCAAACTATAATCATGAGGGGATCAAATTGATAATTCTCAGTTGTGAAGAAGTTTATATTGTTTCTTAAAGTTCATAAAAATTATAAAACAAAAAATAATTGGTTATATCCTAAAGATTAATATGATTCTAAATTCTCTGAAGTAAAAAAGTAAACAAATTTTGTTTGTTAGAAATTCTTTACACTATAAATTAATATATGATAGATATTGCTTATTAGGCTAGCTGTGAGTTCTTATAAACATAAATTGATGGGTTAACCTTTCCAACTAATTAATAACAAAATACTAGTTTTTATTTCTCATTAATTCTGTATGATCCATAAAGTTGAGTGATGTAACTAAAACTATATGATCATATTAAACAATTTTTCCTCCATTAACAATTTTTTTTTCATAACCACAGTGTCTGGGCTAGCTTGCTTGCACCTCAGTTAATCCATATGATCCATTGAACATCCTACAAACCCAATGTTTTAGGTCAGCCACAAATATAATAGATGACCCCAAAATGTTTTGAACCAAAGAAGTTAATGAAATGAGCAAATCTTCCTGACCACCAAGCTTACCTCTTGGGGTTCTAACAATTGTTATTCTACTTTTGGGCAAAGTTTGCAGCTTTATCGTATAATTGGTCTCCATAGATCAATCAATATTTGGAATATAATAAGGTTAGTTTTTTAATATAAGTACGTAATTTAATTGCATAAATTTTATATATAATTAGGATAGCAATTTAACTTCTACAGCTTTATGCTAAGGATAAATAATAATATGTTGTTTTCTTGGAATGGAATGAATTATTGCTGATGGTCCTGGAATTCAGAGAACTCACAACTGGGCGATTCTGATCTATTTTTTTCTTATATTTTTTTGCGCACACAAGCATAAAGGTTCACTTTTCGCGGTTGAGTGGTCATGAAAGAACCATGGTGTGCTTATTAATGATAACCATTCGAAAAAATTATTTTTTTTTTCAATTGTAAACCATATAGTATTTATCCGGTCTAAAATTGGGAAGAACCAAATGGAGTATTTTGCAGTCAGAGCAAAACAGGGTCCCTAAGTAGTGAGGCAACCAAGTCCTTCATCAAATAAGAATTGGTGTAGCTATCATGTTCTTTGTATAACAGATCCATTGAGCGAGTAAGATTAGCAAAGGCATCGGAACAGCAGTTGGTTTTAGAAATTCCTCATTCATATGCTTCCAAGCATTCACAATTTGTTCGTGAAACAATTTAACAACCTCTTCCTCCGAACCACCGTGCTCTGCTTTATGTAACATTCAACTGTTGAGGCAACATGCCCTCTCTTTTGCTCAACCTACACAAAACAATTAATATGAAATTGAAGAAAGAAGTGTCTAATCTGAATTGGGCTCGAATGAAGAGTATGAACCAAATGAGGTAATGCAGTACATTGTGACCTGCAATGTCATCCATGAGTCTGCAAATTATTGAGGAGGCCTTAACAATTTTAGGATTGCTGAGTACCCATTCAATTGATTCTTTTGTTACTACATCTCCCATGCCCATAAATGATGTGGCTACTTGTTGAGATTGTAGAGCCAAATTCAATCCAAATTAGAGTTGGATTAGGACATGAGTTTTCCTAATTTGTTTTTAAGGAGAATTGTTTTCTTTTAGAAATACAATTGCAAATAGGATCATAATTGTATTAGGAATTAAAATAAAATTCCTATTAGGATATGGGATTTGAGTCCTATTAGGAATAGTATCCCATGTATTATCCATAAAAAGGGGTTAAGTCCTAGAGTTTGATAACACAAATTTAAAAGAAGGCAAAGCCACAATTAGAGAGTGAGAGCCACCAAATGGGGTTTTAGTGAGTGAGCCAATTTGTGAGGCTTGTGAAAGATTCTTATAATTTTCTTCTTCTTCATAGTGAAATTCCGTTGCGGCAAAGTGGACATAGCTCTCATATGGAGAATGAGCCACTATAAATCCTGTGTTTGTGTGTGTGATTATTTTGTGTTCTTTGTTTGAACTATTTTTTGCTTTCAGGGATTTAGGATTTGCTAGTATTCAATTAAATCCCCCCAAACAACTGGAATCAAAGCAAGGTTTGAGGAAGAAAGCGATTCTTGGAGAAGAAGGAGGATCTGCATCTGGGGTCAACAAGTTTGATGGAATAGATTATGCATTTTGGAAGATGCAGACTGAAGATCATCTACATGGTAGACAATTACATCTACCTCTCTTAGGAGCAAAACCCGAAAAGATGTCAGATGAAGATTGGGCACTCCTTGATAGACAAGTATTAGGAGTCATTCGGTTGACATTGACCAAGAACATGGCAAGTAACGTGGCAAAGGAGACAACCACAACAGGGTTGATCAAGATCTTGTCCGATATGTATGAGAAGCCTTCTGTGAATAACAAGGTACATCTTATGAAAAAATTATTTAATTTTAAGATGAAAGAAGGTGCTTCCATGATAGATCATATAAATGATTTTAATACAATTATTAATTAGCAGTTGTCTGTAAAAATTGATTTTGATGAAGAAGTTTGTGCCTTAATTCTCATGGGCTCCCTACCAAATAGTTGGGAGCCTATGAGAGCAGCAATTAGTAATTCAACAAGTAGTGCAAAATTAAAACTCATTGATGTTAGGGATAAAATTCTCGCTAAGGAGGTTCGCAGGAAATATTCGAGGGGGAGATAACATCGAATGCTTTGAATGTTGAAACAAGAGACAAGAGCTATGGTAGAAATTCAAACCAAGGAAGAGGAAGATCAAAATCAAGGTACGGAAGAAGCAAGTCCAAGTTTGGGAAAAAATTGGAGTGTTGGAATTGTGGCAATAAAGGTCACATACAGAGGAATTGCAAAGCACCAAAAAAAGAGGAGAACAACAATAACGACGCCGCCAATGCCATAACTGAGGAGGTACAAGATGTTTTACTTTTATCTGTTGATAGTTCTATTGACTCTTGGGTTTTAGATTCAGGAGCCTCATTCCATACCACTGCACACCATGAAATTCTAGAAAATTATGTGGCTAGAAATCATGGAAAGGTATACCTGGCAAATGAAGAACCTTTGGATATTGTAGGTATGGGTGATGTTAGGTTGAAGATGGTAAACAAATCTGTGTGGAAAATTCAGAAAGTAAGGCATGTACCAAAATTGATGCGCAATCTAATATTAGTTGGGCAACTTGACAATGAAGGGCATAGTGTGTCTTTTTTGGGTGATGCATGGAAAGTTACTAAAGGAGCCATGGTGGTTGCTCGTGGAAATAAAACTGGAACTCTTTACATGATTTCTAGTTACAGAGATTCAATTGCGGTCGCAGATGCTAGTGTTACCTCGAGTTTGTGGCATTATAGACTTGGGTATATGAGCGTGAAAGGAATGAAGGAGCTTCAATCAAAGGGAAAACTACCAGAGTTGAAGTTGATTGATCACAGTTTGTGTGAAGGTTGCATCTTTGGCAAACAAAGAAGAGTAAGTTTTTCCAAAGTAGTAAGGGAACTAAAGGCAAAGAAGTTGGAGTTGGTTCATACAGACGTGTGGTGACCCTCTCTTGTGTCATCCCTTGGAGGCTCAAAGTACTATATGACATTTATTGATGATGCAAGCAGAAAGGTATGGGTTTATTTTTTGAAAAATAAATCTAATGTTTTTGATAATTTTAAAAAGTGGAGAGCCATGGTTAAAAATGAGACAAACCTAAGGGTGAAGTGCTTGCGATCTGATAATGGGGGAGAGTACATTGATCAAGGGTTCAAAGAATATTGTGTCAATAATGGGATCAAGATGGAGAAGACCATTCCTACAACTCGTCAAGAGAATGGTGTCATCGAAAGGATGAATAGAACACTAAATAAGCATCCAAGAAGCATGAGATTGCATGTTGGGCTACCACAGACATTTTGGGCTGACGTATTTAATACCGCAGCCTATTTGCTCACCAGAGGACCCTCTATACCGATCAATTGCAAGATCCCAAAAAAAGTTTGGGGCGACAAAGGGGTAAATTATTCTTTCTTAAGAGTGTTCGGTTATTTAGCATATGTTCACATTGACTACTCTTAGAAGTAAGCTTGATGCTAAATCTAACAAATGTTTTTTCATTTGTTATGGTGATGCTGAGTTTGGTTATCATTTCTGGGATGACCAAAACCGCAAGATTATAAGGAGCAGAGATTTCATATTCAATGAAGAAGTGATGTACAAAGATAGACTCAACATGAAGTTAGAAAATCCAAACACTGAAGTGAAGAAGCAAAAGGTAGTTCCTTTGGAAGACTTCCTAAGGAATGACATGCAAGACCATGACCAAGAAGATCAAGATAATATAGCTTCAGAAGTTGAGCCACGAATGCCTATGTTTAAACCTAAAAGATCTTACAAGACTATAAGACCACCACAGAGGTACTCTCCTTCGTTGAATTATATTTTACTAACTGATGGTGGTGAACCAAAGTGTTAAAAGGAAGCAATGCAAGTTGATGACTCAATCAAGTGGGAGCTAGCTATGAAGGATGAGATGGACTCATTATTAACAAATCAAACATGGTCGTTGTCAGAGCTACCACAAGGGAAGAAGGCATTGCAAAACAAGTGGGTTTATCGGGTGAAAGATGAATATGATGGCAACAAACGATATAAAGCAAGACTGGTTGTGAAAGGATTTTAGCAGAAAGAAGGCATTGACTATACTAAAATTTTCTCTCGAGTTGTCAAGTTGACTATAATAAGAACAGTACTTGCGGTAGTGGCAAAAGAAGACCTTTATCTTGAGTAGTTATTTGTAAAGATGGGTTTCTTCATGGAGAACTAGATGAAGAAATTTATATGCAGTAGCCACAGGGTTTTAAAGTACAGGAAAGGAGAGAATGGTGTGCAAACTTCAAAAGAGCCTATATGGGCTAAAATAGGTGCCTAGATAGTGGTACAAGAAGTTTGATGAATTTATGTGTAGAAATGGTTTCCTCAGATGCTAAGCAGGCCATTGTTGTTATTTCAAGAAACTTTAATTCCTACATCATCCTATTACTATATGTAGATGACACGTTGATTGCAGGGCTTGTAAACAGGAAATAGACAAGCTAAAAAGGCAATTATCAAAGAAGTTTGCTATAAAGATTATGGGAGCTGCAAAACAAATCCTTGGTATGAGGATTACTAGAGATAGAGCCAAAGGTTTCTTAAAGCTATCACCCTAGTTAGTAAATACGGGTACGGCAAAAAAAGGGTATGGAAATTTTACAGGTATAATACGGCAAATAGTAAAAAATACGTTTATAGAAATTTGGCCATAAAATTCGGATACGGGAAAAATACGATACGGGTATATACGGGTTTAATACGGTGCATTGTCAATAATACGTTTTGAAAAATACGGCAATATCAATCTTAGTTTTAACACTTTTATGGACTACCTGATTAAAATCAATATAACTTCAAATGTAAAGTATTCAATTAACCAATAACACAAATACACAATATATAAATATAACTGATATTCAAAATTATAGTCTCCAAACTCAAACACAATATTTAGCCAAGATTCAACTATAATCTCAAATCAAAC
Organism: Pistacia integerrima; assembly: GCA_026225825.1. NCBI lineage: Eukaryota > Viridiplantae > Streptophyta > Magnoliopsida > Sapindales > Anacardiaceae > Pistacia > Pistacia integerrima. The sequence goes on along the minus strand of CM047738.1, from coordinate 8,255,795 downwards.
ACAGTTATAACAAAACCAATTATTTACAAAAATTACAAATACACACGGCAGTCAATTTAAAAAAATTACAAATGTACCAGGTAAAAGTAAAACTATATATTTTATTAAATTTTCTCTCTCCTTTCTCTTCTCTTTCATTTTCTCGTTTTTTTCAAAACTTTCTTCTCTCTTTCTTCTTTTCAAAACTTTCTTCTCTCTTTCTTCTGTAAGTTTCATCTCTTCTTTCTCTTTGATTTCTCCACCTTCTCTTCACTTCCTTCTAAAACCTTTGTCTCTTTTGTGTAAACTTATGTCTATTTTGTTTCTCTTCCCTTCTCTTCTCTCCCTCTTCTTCTGTCTTATGGAAATTTGTTTGTTAGAGTTGGTTGTGGGAGTTGATAGCTTGTTTGCTGGACTTGATTGTTGTGTGTTGATTGTAGGAGTTGATTGCTTGTGGAAATTTGTGGGAGTTTGTCAACCGTTTTGGGTTTCCGATTTGAGCGAAGAAGAGGAGGTTTTGCAATCTGTTTTAATTTTTAGTAAAAAACCCACTAAAGCGACGTCGTTTTGGGGGTGAGATTTTTTTTTTTTTTTCAATAGTTCGCGAATTATACTGGAAGCTTTATTACACACGAATTATACGATAGATTTTACAAAATACGTATACGTGTGTTTTATACGTGAATTATACGACTGTCCGTACAATTCACGTATAATACGCGTTTTTACTAACTAGGGCTATCACAAGAAGAGTATGTGAAGAAAGTACTCTATAGGTTCAACATGGATAGAGCAAAGCCAGTAAGTACTCCTTTGGCTAGTCACTTTAAACTATCCAAAGATCAGCCACCTACAATAGAGCATGAGAGAGACTACATGGCCAAGGTACCCTATGCATAAGTGATTGGTAGTCTTATGTATGCCATGGTGTGTACAAGGCCAGACATAGCACATGTGGTGGGAGTTGTAAGTAGATACATGAGCAATCTAGGAAAGCAACATTGGGAAGTAGTAAAGTGGATTCTCATATATTTGAAAGGTATTATAGATTCAGCATTATGCCTTAGGAAGTCAGATTTAGAGCTACAAGGTTATGTGGATGCTGATATGGCTGGTGACATTGATAACCACAAGAGTACCATAGGTTATGTCTTTACATTAGGTGGTATAACAGTTAGTTGGGTTTCAAAGTTACAGAAGATTGTTGCTTTCTTTACTACAGAGGCAGAGTATGTTGCTATGACAAAAGCTAGTAATGAGCTAATATGGTTATAACGGTTCCTAGAAGAATTTGGGTCAAAATTATGAGAGGAGCACTTTATATTGTGATAGTCAAAGTGCAATTCACTTGGCAAAGAACCCAGTCTACCATGCTAGGACAAAACAAATAGAAGTTCGTTAACATTTCATACGCTCAGTTTTGGAAGAAGGAGTTATAACTCTTGAGAAGATTGAAGGGAGTAAAAATCCAACTAATATGTTTACGAAGATGGTTACCATTGAGAAACTGAAGTTGTGGACAACTTTAGTTGGACTTCTTGCTTGAAGAAAGAAAAGTTGATGCCATTGTTGATGGAAGTGAAGAATTGAAGACATGTGTTGAATTAGTCTCCAAGTGGGAGATTGTTGAGACTGTGGAGCCAAATTCAATCCAAATTAGAGTTGGATTAGGACATGGGTTTTCCTAATTTGTTTTTAAGTAGAATTGTTTTCCTTTAGAAATACAATTGGGAATAGGATTCTAATTGTATTAGGAATTGAAATAAAATTCCTATTAGGATATGTGATTTGAGTCCTATAAGGAATATTGTCCCATGTATTACTATATAAGGGGTTAAGTCTTAGAGTTAGATAACACAAATTGAAAAGAAGGCAAAGCCACAATTAAAGAGTGAGAGCCACCAAATGGGGTTTTAGTGAGTGAGCTAATTTGTGAGGCTTGTGAGAAATTCTTGTAATTTTCTTCTTTTTTCATAGTGAAATTTTGTAGCAGTCAAGTGGGCGTAGCTCTCATATGGAGAGTGAACCACTATAAATCTTGTGTTTGTGTGTGTGGTTATTTTGTGTCCTTTGTTCACACTATTTTTCGCTTTCAAGGATTTAGGATTTGCTAGTATTCAATTAATTCCCCCCAACACTGCTAACATTAAGTAACCGCAGCTAAGTAATGCAACTAACAAGAACTCTTCCATTGTCGGTACATATTTTAGGTCACACCATTTAGCTTCAATGATATAATTTCTCACTAAATTCTTCTTCTAAGAAACCATAAAATATTAATCAAAATTTGTATTGCAATTACAAATCATTAAAAAGAATCTTACTTGCTTCAATTAATAAACTAAAATGAGATTTACCCCTTCTTTAGGATAATCAAGGCTGTATAATTTCCTTGGCTGGCCATCTCTTTCTCACTTTCATCATAAACATCAAGGAGATCCCTGTAACTAACTTTCATTTACTCTAGCAGCTGATCTATAGCATTGATATCCCATCTGGAAAAGATAAAATAAAATAAAATAACAAATAATTATTTCATGAGTTAAGGATACGACATAGTAAAAATTGAGGAAATACAATCAAACCTCTCAATTGCAATGGTTGAAAGTTCAAGTTCCTCAATGGCACCATATACATCATAGATTTCATCAATAATGGAAGACATTGATGCAGCAAATTAGCATAATAAAGAAGGATAGCACTCGACTATACCTTTAGGGTTGATAACAAGTCTTAATCACAGAAACTTAAGCCTTAAAATCTAAAGTAAATCTGAATAATTCATTGAATAACATTCAAAATGAAAAATAAGTTTATATAGGGTGACAACCAACCCTAATAAGACTGCTAATAACCAAAGGAAACAAAATCTAAATTAATTAAAACAAGAAAACCCGAAATAAAATAGGAAAGAACGCATAGACAACTAAAATAGCCCCGAAACATGCCAAAACAGTGGATTTTTCCCTTGAAAACGACCTTCAATCAGATAAAGCATTTCCATGTTGACGGGCTCGAAATAAGCTCTCCGTCGATATCTTATGGGCTCCGTAACTGCTCCTAGATCAAAAGTTATGGCCATTTGCATGAGACATGCTCATTTAGGACCTTTGGGCTTTACATATGGACTTCTGACGCTTAGCCCGCTCCATGAATTCATCCTCTAAACATTCTACGTCAATCCCCTCTACTTGAGAAAAACTTGACCACGAGTGAAGTTGGGCATCGGGATACAAAGGTTCGTCAAAAGAGTGAAATGGGTAAATATTCGCCACGTTAAACGTCTTAGAAATTCCCATTGTGTCCGACAGATCCACAACATAGGCATTGCCATTGATCTTTTTCAAAATCTTGTAAGGCCCATACTTCTTAGGCCGCAGCTTATAATAAGTCCTTACTAGAAATCTATCCTTTCAAAGAAACACTAGCACCTGATCGCCAACTTCAAAAATTTGTTCTTTGTGACATTGGTCTACAACTTTCCTATACTTGGTATTAGCTTGCTCTAACTTCCACTTCATCTCTACTTGAACATCTTGCCACTGAATAGCCATATTTTCTACAATTTCACTAACACCAGGGACTTTCGATAGTTTGATCAAGTCAAGAGCATGTTACGGGGGCTTGGTGTACACAACTGAAAAAAGGAGATTTCCATGTGGCGTTATGAGTAGTGTTGTTGTGGGAAACTTCAGCCTGTGATAAAGTTACATCCTATTTTTTTGGTTTATCGTCACAAATACTTCGAATCAAATTGCCAAGAGTTATGTTCACAACTTCAATTTAACCGTCGGTTTGTGGATGAGCAGTACTGCTGTAATTCAAAGATAAATCAAACTTCTTCCACAATGTTCTCCAAAAATGGCCAAGGAATTTATTGTCTTGATCAGAAGTATCAGATTTAGGTACCCCATGTAGGCAGACAACCTCCTTGAAATACAATTTGGCAATTCTATTTGCATCTTCTTAGAATAGGTGCCCTAGAGCCAATCAATTATTGTAGAATTGACTCTTTGTAATAATGTTTATTAATTAATAAAAAAGCATTTTCTACTATATCATGTAAATCATATATGTATGTATTGATATATGTCTTAGGATGGTGAAACTGTGATGAGGGTATCAAGTGTTTCAAATCTTGATAGTGAGAACTCTATGATCACATATGGTGGCATTCTAAAAATGTCTGTAGCCTCAGTGTTATTCTATCCAAGGACACAGATAATACAATAAGGCTATCATCGTGTTGAATGACCTTGTCGAAAGGTAGTGACTGATCTCACTTGCAAGTTTGTTTGCTGACAACCTGGTGCAACACATGGGTGCTTGCTGTAAGCAAGTTCACTGGACTGACCCGGTAGAGGATTCCATATAGATGATAACCTCAGTGTCTATGGAAAAAATCTACTAACGAATGGTGGTGCATGTGATCCGTAGACTTGAGATCACCGGAGCACCTTGGGCACCGATTGGTGTAGTTTGACACTAGCCCAACATAGTTCTATTTAGAGCTATCAATATGGTAGTGATTGGCTGATCGATGAGTGTATCAAGACTACGGTGGATCGACAGAGGATTCATCACTCTCGAGTATGGAAGAAGTTATCTCACGGCGCAATTTAGTGTATGTAATGACACTAAAGCTATGGCCACAGTGGGATTGAGTTGTTGCTCAATCCAATTTTTTTACCCGATCATTGGTCCAGTAATTGAATACGAAGATATCAAGAGTAACTAAGGTTGACACTATTTTTGTATCTTAGTCTCGATGAGATAATATATGATGAAAGGATTTGATTGCACGGTAACCATATCGTTGACAGGTAGTTATTTTATTGAATCTAAATCTATCAGGTGGCCATGATGCCTTGCTAGGGGTCAATCTTGGTCTACGTGTAGTGAGACAATTAATTGGTGTTAATCGCAATACTACTCACTGCCGACATGATGAGGAGCTTACAAGTCACACGCTTAGAAGATAATTTAAGAATCGTTTTGTTCAAAGGGTATTTTCATCTTTTAGGATAAAAAGGTATTTTGGTAATCTCATAGTACAATTAAATTTGCTAAAGTTGTTGCCTGTATTTAATTTAATGTTAAAATTAAATTAGTGAGATTATATTTAAATATATGTATGCATATATTTAAATGAATTATTATTATTAATTAAATGTTAATATATTTTATAAATATATTAATTGATTTTAATTATAATAATAATTAATTAAATATAAAATACCAACAAGGGTGTTTGGATACAAGGATAGATTAGGGTTGGAGCCCATGCCTATTCCATATAGGAATAGGGTTTTAACTCTAGCACTACATGAGTGCAAGTTGAGTTAAAAATATTCATTCATAATTCATTCAATCATTATTGAATAGAAAAAGGCAGGCACCCATTTATTCTCGCTCTCTTATGTTTCCCTTTATGTGAATCAAAGTTTTTCTTTGATTCAACTTGATTCTTGAAGCCACCCCTTTGTTCTAGCAAAACAAGGGCTGGTTCTTCGAATTGTCTTCGTGTGAATCACTATTCGTGCGGTTCTACATTGAATTGATGGCAAAGAAAAATTCAGAGACATTTGAAGGAGCCTCCAAACGTGCGTAAGATCTTTGATCCTTGAATGGGTTGATATTATTTTTGTGCAGAATTTTGATTTAACATGTAAACTATATAATCTATACCCGGATCTTGGCATAAAAGGAACCGATTCATCCTTTTGATCTTTGTTTTTCCTTTGCGTTAGGTAGATCGATTCCTAACACATCTAGACGTGTTCTTACAATGAATAAAGTGTGCCATCTTAGAAAACCTATCAACCACAACAAAAACAGAATCTATGCCCCTTTATGTCCGAGGCAATCCAAGCACAAAATCCATAGATAAATCCTCCCAAATATTTTCTAGAACAGGTAATGGCATATACAAACCAGTGTTTTGGGACTGCCCCTTAGCAATTTGGCATATGTAACATCACTGCACAAACCTTGTCATGTCTCTCCTCAGATGTGGCCAATAATATTGATCAGCCATAGCAGCAAGTGTTTTGTCACGCCCTAGGTGACCAACAAGACCTCCACCATGCAAATCTCGAACAAGCTTCTCTCAAGAAAATTTTAGGGATTCAAAGTTGGTTGCCTCAAATGAGAAACCTGTCATGAATGTGAAAATCTTCAGTAGGTTGGTTTATGACACACTGCTCCCATATTTTCTGAAAATCTTCATCTGTTTCATATAGTTCCTTCCTTGTCTCAAATCCCACAACTTCCTGTCTCATGGTCACCAATAATTTAGCATGTCCACTCAATGCATCTGCTACTTTATTCAATAATCCTGCTTTGTGTCTTAGCTTGAAAGGACATTTCTGCAAAACCTGAGTCCATCTGGCATGCATGTCTCTACTAATTCGCTTCTGACTATTTAAATACTTCAAGGCTTCATGGTCAAAGTATAAAACAAACTCACACCCCACTAAATAGTGCTCCCAAGTCTTCAAAGCACGCACAACAGAATAAAACTCCTCATCATACATAACCCATTTACGCCTTGCATCATTGAGTTTCTCACTAAAATAAGCTACTGGTTTCTTATTTTGTGATAGGACAACTCCTATTCCCACACCACTAGCGTCACACTCAACTTCAAACAAGGCCTCAAAATTGGACAGCGCATAATTTCTCCTTTAACATAGCAAAGCTAGTTTCAGCTTCCTCACTCCATTGGAACTTCCCTTTCTTTAGGCATTCTATAATAGGTGTTGCAATACTACTGAAATTTCTAATAAAATGCTTGTAGAAGGTCAGCAACCCATGGAAACTTCTGACATCCTTTATTGTTTTTGGGGTAGGCCATTCCCTAATTGCTCGAATCTTGTCTTCATCCACTTGAATACTTTCTGCCCCAACGATATAGCCTAGGAACAACAACCTATTTGTCATAAAACTGCATTTCTTCAAGTTCACATTCATCTTGTTTTTTCTGCAAAACTATTAGTACCTCGCACAAGTGTTGAATGTGCTCTTCGTCTACTTGACTATAAATCAGAATATCATCAAAATAAACAACTACGAACTTTCCAATAAAAGGTTTCAATACCCGATTCATTACTCTCATAAAAGTACTTGGCGCTTTTGTCAACCTAAATGGAATCACAAGCCACTCATACAAGTCCTCCTTTGTCTTAAGTGCTATTTTCCACTTGTCCCCATGTCTAATTCGAATCTGGTGGTATCCACTCCGCAAATCGATCTTTGTAAACACTTGTGCCCCATGTAACCTATCAAGCATGTCATCCAGCCTAGGAATTGGAAACTTGTAACCTACAATAGTTTTATTGATGCCCTACTATCCACACACATCCTCCAACTCCCGTCTTTCTTTAGTATTAATAAGGCAGGAACTGCAAATGGACTCATGCTCTCTGGGATGTACCCCTTTGTTAGTAATTCTTCCACCTTTTCTTTTAGAATCTCGTTCTCCTTTGGACTCATCCTATAATGAAGTAGGTTTGGCAAACTAGCTTCAGAATTAAATCAACTTGGTGATGAATATCCCTTATAGGTGGTAAACCATCAAGTAAATCCTCTGGCATCACCTCACTAAATTCTTCTAACAATGGCTTGATTGCTTCTGGGTACTTTTCTATGTTCAACTCCCCTTTAGTGGTCAATACTTGCTTCACAATTAGTGCATGCATCACCTTTGACGCTTTGAAAACAGCTTCTAATTCTATCCCAGAATGTGTAACAGTAAAGAAGGTCCGCTTCTTCCACTTTAGAAGCTTTGGTTTTGGAACTCTTTTTCATTGGCAGCAAGGTGAATTTGATGCCATCTTTCTCCAACGTATAGGTATTTTCTCTCCCATCATGTTGTGCTACCACATTGAATTGCCAAGTGACGATTACCATCTGGCTTACAATGTTAGGTTAAGGTGGAAGCTGCTAAAACTTGAAGAGACATTTCACTATTTCAGTTCTAGTTGGCGATAGTGTAGTTTGTTTAGTGGCTTCTAGTGCTTCAAAATTTCAGGGACTAGTGTGATAGAATTTGAGGTGGGTCTGACTCCTCACCCAATAGGTCCTTGTTGTTGAATAGGAGGGTTACCTCCCTTATAAACTAGTAGGCTTGAGTATGCCTAGTCGGCGTGGGACTCTAACACTCCCCCTCACGGTCTAGCCCATATGTTGGGTCATGCCTGTTGATGGAGGTAATTGTTGGCTCTAACTCCTCACCCGCTGGTCAAGCACTCAGCTCAAGTGGGCTTAACTCTGATACCATGATAGAATTTGAGGTATGCCTGATTCCTCATCCAATAAGGCCTTATTGAATAGGAGGATTACCCCCTCTTATAAACCAGTAGGCTTGAGTGTGCTTGTAAATGTTAGGGTTTAAGAGAGGATTTAAGAGTTAGTTCAGAGAGTGTTTGAGATGAAATTTTCTAGAATATCATTGAAAATGAAGCTTAGCTACAGTGAGAACAAAGACTGACGCCTCTACTCACTACTTTACTCAAAACGACAACGTTAGTTCTTATTGAACTAACTTACTAAAAACGATGCCATTAAGGAAGTAGGCTTACAACTTTTGTGGCTAACATCCCTCCCTCAAGCTAACTGGGTTTCCAGTCTTAGCTTGGTACAATTATTAAATCAGACATAAAAAGAAATTGAAAATAGCAGCAAAATTTTACAGCAGCAAGTGAAACTTTTCTTCAATTGGAGCAGCAGATTTTTCTTCAAGTGTCAGACTAAATTTTTTAAGTAGCAAATGAGATGTGTCTTCAACGCTCTTACTCTATCTTCAGTCATAATAATGTTAACATTAGAAACATCTGTAAGCTTTAACAAGATCTTTATCAATGTACTGAAACAGAGCTCATTATGGACATCATTACAGAGACTAGTAATCGGCAACTTCAAAAAATATAACTGCCACTGCTACTCCAACACTATTACTTCAACATAGAGGAAATTGGTGCTTTCAACTTTTGATTAGCAGCCTAAAAAAAAAAACTCAACAAACAAGCTTCCACTGCTACTTCAACACTTACTACTTCAACATAGAGAAAATTGGAGCTTTCAAACAAACAAACTTAACAAACAAAGCTACCACTGCTACTCCAACATTTATTACTTCAACATAAAGAAAATTGGAGCTTTCAACTTTTGATTAGCAGCCTGAAAACAAACAAACTCAACAAACAATTAGGAACAATTTTTAACTTCAATTTTTAACAAAAGGGGTAGAAACATTGCTGTGCAGAAGCACTGCTGTCATTTGTTTATAGGAGCACTGCTGTTATTTGTTTCACTAACTGCCACTACATTCAACTTACTTTCCATTATATTAAATTGAGCTGCTGACAATGTCTTGGTCAAAATATCAACAATCTGAAGATTGGAGGGAACATATTGTACTATAATTTTCTTGGCAAGTACTTGTTCCCTCATGTAATGAACATCTATCTCGATATGCTTAGTTCGTGCATGAAACACTAGATTAGAAGCCAATGCACCAACACTTACATTGTCACACCAGATGATAGGGAATTTATCAAGTGTGAGGCCTAATTCTGCAAAAAGACTTCGCAACCAGGCCACTTCAGTCATGTATAATTCGTTCATTCTGATCATTTACTATTAATAGAAATGTGTGAGAGACACCATACTCAAAAACCTGGAACTTATGCTGAATTACTTATAGAGAGCCTATCAATAAAGACAATCTTTTAACAGTTTTCACTCAGGCGTTTTGTAGTATATATTTTAGCAGGTTGCCTAGCCCTGCCTCTTCCACCACATCTACTGATGATAATTATACTGACTAGAAAAACCACAAATTTACAACCATCAAAAGATGAACAAGCAAAAAAAAAAAAAAAATCTGCTTAATAATTATCAACCGCAGAAGTAGGCAGTCCACCTTGCACTTATTGCAATTCTAATTAGATTAAATATTGATGTCCATGAGCTCCTGTCTACTAGCTTAATCTTTCGGTAGAATGATAAGTTAATATAATATCAAAGTCAAATATCACAAATTTAAATCATCACATTTCAATGTAATAAAACAAATAAAAAAATTCAAGTTTTATGTGAGGTTGATGAACCGTTATCGACTAACTTAAGCTTTTAGCTAAGGTAGTTAGAGTATGAGCCTCAACCTTGTAGCTTATGCTTTTACCTAAGGTGGAGAGGCAACTTAACAACCTTGCCTTGTCGCACAATTTATAATTTTAGCTATATTATTTATGAGCCTCAACCTATTAACAGAATGTGTTTGGGGTTGTTGTAATTTAAGAAATAATCAATTAAGTTTTAAGTTACAACAATAAAAGTGTTTGATAAACAATGTTTAAAACTGATTAAATTCGAAGCTCGTTATAAAATAATCAGATTTGTAAAAGGATTCTAAAAGCTGATTTGTTGATATAAAAAGACAAGTATACCCTTATATAATTTTTTTAATTACAAAATAAACATATAATTTATTGAATAAATAATTTATCATTTATTTATAAATTACAAATAAAAACTAAAATGGCACCATCGGCGATGGTAGACGACAAGTCAACCACCATTGATCGACAGTTAACACTAGAAAACTATGGCACTTTGGCATCATTGACGGTCCAATCAAGACTAAGAAAAGCCGATCTACATGAATCTGGTGGTTCCACCATATTTCAAATTTGTGGCCGAATCTTTCGCCGCATTTTTCAACCAAATGAAGCATCGAAATCTAATGAAATCATCGGATTCCAATGGATAGAAACATTTCAGCTTCGATGGGATCGGCGGTGGCGCCAGTGTGCCGCCCTTGATTGGCGTCGACCTCCGGTCAATTGTGGTTGCCCTTTCATTGACCGAGGGTCAACGAATGTTGACTAGCACCGGCCAGTCAATAGTTTTGAATTTTTTTTATTTTAATAAATTTTTTATATATTTATTAAATACTTATCAAAATACAAAATAGAATAACAAAAATATTTTAAGATATAAAATGTCTTTTTTGGTCATTTTACGTGCCACAATGATCTCAACATTTATTTCACCAAACCTAAAGCTATTTCAAAATTATGTTTTAAAAACACACATTCCGAGATTATTTTCAAAGGTTAATTATTTCTAAAGTTGATTAAACGGAAAGCTACAACAATGTCAAACTAACCCTTAAACTTTTAGCTAAAATTGAATACACACGTTAAGCTTTACCTAAGGATCGAGGTAGAGCGACAACTTAATAGCCTTATGTATTGCACAATTGATAATTTTAGTTATGCTAAACTTTTAGGTAAGGATGAGTGGTAAATTAACAACCTCTATTAACAACCGTAATAATCTCAACAATCGTAATAATCTGAACAATTTCAACATTTGTTTTAATAATTTGAGTAATTTCTAATTATTAAAACAAATGTTGTATTATTAGGGAATGTTATATGAATGGAAATATAAATTATTTTGAAGATTACTTAGAATTTTTATAGAAATGTGTTTGGTTAGTTTGAAATAAATTGGTGGTTATGTTACATTAATATATTTGATTAGGAGGATAAATTAGTGGGTGTGTTATATAAATTACTAAATTGTCCTCCTTTTTAAATATTAATATATTATTATTTTTTGCACCATTCTTTTAACCCCCTACATTTGAAATTTTGCTAAAACACCCCAGCCATATAAAAATTTAATTTGTAACAAAATCCCCCCTATCCACCCCAAGCCACTATCGGCAACCACCACCACCGTCGATCGTCCCCTAGAATTCGCTGAAATGGGGCACGACCTGCAAAATTTGGCCAGAAACGGCCATATCTGGCCGTTTCACAACCAAAGATGTGGCCCTTTTACGACCACATCCTTAATTGTGAAATGGCCAGATCTGACCCTTTTTGGTGCACGGCTGGCGAGATCTGATTGGTTGTGCGTCATTCCATCACCGAGGTAGTGATGGCCAGATTCGACAACCACCCTTGGGTAATTTTTCTAAGTTCGAAGGTATTTATGTCCTAAAAAAATTGAATATAAGGATAAATTAGTCCATGAATATATTTGTAAATTAATTTCAAGATAATGGTATTTTTGTCCAAAAAATTTATTAATAAGGGGTAAAATTATAATAAAATTAAGATTACGAAGTAATCTTGAAATAAGTAAGAAAACTAAGTTAATCAGATTATCTTCTATACTACCAATAGTAATTACTATTGATTTTAAAAGATTACCAAAATCTTATATTACTTAACAACCAAACATGGTAATCAAGTATTATAAAATGACATTACCTTAGTAATCCTTTATTACCCCCAACCAAACACACCCTAATTGATTCTCCGTATTGCAAAAAAGATGACTTCTTCTATTACCAATATTATTTAGCAGTATTGTAAAAAAAATAATGAATTTGATGTAGCCTTTGATAGTAATTAAGAGATAAGCCGAATAGAAGAAGATACCTTTATGCCACTTCCCACGTCATGATGTTTTATATTTTTCAATCAATAATACTTGTGCGAATCCAGCAGTTTAATAAATGATATTGTTCAATTCAATATGATATGCATGGTAATCTCCATGCAGCTAAAATTATAAAGTCTTGACTATTATATAGATGTCATGGATGCACCACATCATCTTTCCAAATTTCGTTTGAAAAAAAATATAATTAAAAAAAACTGCGATTGATGACAAATGGGTCAATTGAACCCAAGAATAAAGGGTTAATAACATTTTCATCCCTGTGGTTTGAGGAAGCTTGTTTGGTCCAATAAAATACAAAAAAGTCAATAAAGTCCCTACCAGATTGCAGCCGTTTATAATAATTAACAATATATAAGGATAAAGTTGACATTTCACTCTTTCTAAGAGTTGTAATATAAAAGGAAACATTTTTCAATTATAAAATAGTAAAAAAATTCAATAAAGATAAAGAAACAATAATGACCCACCCATACACCCCACCATCCCTCAAGGGTTGGGACCCTCACCCTCGCCCTCACCAACCCAATTTTGGTGTTTGTAATGGTGATGGAGGCTGTCATAGCGGTCTTGCCGTGGTGGTGGTTTCATGCGTTAACTGGGTTTTAAGCAAGTTGGTTCTTGAATTTTTTCCTGGCTTCGTTGGTGGTGCAATGGTGGCGGCTTTATTAGGGTTGAATTATTGTTGTGTAGTTTTGGGTTTTGGATTTGAATGATTTTTCTAGTTTTTTTTTTTTTTATTATTATTATTATTGGTGTTTGTAATGGTGATGGAGGCTGTCATAGTGGTCTTGCCGTGGTGGTGGTTTCATGCGTTAACTGGGTTTTAAGCAAGTTGGTTCTTGAATTTTTTGGTGGCTTTGTTGGTGGTGCAGTGGTGGCGGCTTTATTAGGGTTGAATTATTGTTGTGTAGTTTTGGGTTTTGGATTTGAATGATTTTTCTAGTTTTTTATTATTATTATTATTATTATTATCTTGATGCCTGATAATACATGGAATTTTTTTTAAGGTAGAAAATTTTATTTAAAATATTTAATTTTTAGTTGTGAAAATGTTTTAATTTGTTACAAATCCAGTTCATTTTATTTTTTATTTTATTCATTATTATTTTGTCATAGTAATCTCTACAATCTTAGTTTTTTATTTTGTATTAATTCTTCCTAATATGAGAAATGGGGGGTACAGTGGACATATGTTTTCAAAAGCATTAACTCATTCTAGAATTCCCCAACGGCAGCAGTCTTACAGAGACTAAAATGATTTTCTTCGGATTTTACTGGACCAAACTATATTCTTCAAACCTCAGGGACGAAAATACCATTAACTCCAAGAATAAATACAATTAGAAAAAAAAAAAAAAAAAAAATACTAGATGAAGACGTTCGAGGAATGTTAAGCCTGTATGAAGAAACTATACTAAAGGAAGCGCTTGGTTTCACTACCACTCACCTTGAATCCATGGCAACCCAACTCACCATTCCACTTGCAGCTCAAGTTAAGCATGCCTTAAATCAACCTCGATCTTCGCAGGGGGATACCAAGGCTAGAGACTAGAAATTACATGACTGTCTATCAAGAAGAACCTTCGCAAAGTGAAGTTCTGTTACTCTGCGCGAAGTTAGACTATAATATATTACAAAAACTACATCAGAAGGAACTCATCCAATCAGTATATATTAAGGCATGCTTAACTTTAGCTGCAAGTGGAGTGGTGAGTTGGGTTGCCATGGATTCAAGAAACCAAGCGCTTCCTCTAGTATAGTTCTCCATGCATCCTGAGATGTGAGGCTTCATACAAGCTCAACATTCCTCGAACGTCTTCTTCAATAGATGCCTTGAAGTTCCCATTGCCTTCCTTGAACTTGTTGAAGACATCTGCTTATTAATTCAGCACCCATTGCATGTTTCACATCACCTGTGAACGGTATAATTAAATATAAAGAAGAAAGGGACCATGTTATCTAAGTAATCGAAATTCAAGAGAGATGGAATATAACTCATCATTGTCATCTCTGAGATCTTTGTCTCGGTGAGCCCGGTAGATTTGCTCTAAAAGTTCATCGACCTCAGTTTCAAATTTATAAGACACACCTAAGCACTGTATCGCATCAACCAAATCAAGTTCTGTGCAGGCCTAATCACGATAGCAAATAGCATTCTCTTAATTTCTTCCCTCAGTTCTTGTAGCTTTTTTGTATCATCACTCTCCTAGACCATCAAATGGATCAAAGATGGTCATTAGTAAATATTACTATGTAGGATTATATATATATATATAATTAAGAATACTTCAAAAAACGTAAATTTTCAATTGTGTATGTAAACAAAATTGAACTTCTGTTAAATGGCACAAAAAAAAACATAAACAAAAAAAAAAAAATTACAATTTTCAATACAAAAGAATAATTGAACCAAAATCAAAATCATCTAACGTTATCCAAATTATTAAAAAAACAAATGCAGACACGACTAGAGAAACATACTACTTTAAAACATTAATTAATTTTTTAAATATGATATATGGGCACTTGGTAATTGGCATGTATTTATTTGCACAAGGGTTTTACTGGAGTTGGCAATATATGGAAATGAGGACCACTGGACTTCCATAGCATGCTGTAAAGGGCAATTAATTCAGTGATCCTAGTATAATTTAGCAAAGCCCCGTTTTAAAGTATTCAAAAAAGACCTTGTACAGAAACTGTTACAAGCATGCTGAAATTAAATTAGAAGATATAAGCAGTATATTTTACCAGAGTTACTAGCATAAGAGAGGAAATGATCCCTCAATTGCAAGGATGATAATCTCCTGAGCATCGATTTATGCCTTGCTTTGCATTTTAGGGTGAAGTAGGAAGTGCTGAAACCTGAAGAGACATGATGACATTCGGTTTAAGAAAAAACAACAAATTTAATGTGGATTATTTAGTAGAATAGTTTCCTGTGCTTCAATGGCTACGGAGTAAGAATATGCCTTCTAGCATGTATTATATATAGGTAGACATGGCATAGCCCCAGTTATAAAAAGCATCTTTTTCTTTTTCTTTTTCTTTTCTTTCTCGTTTTACTCTTTTTTTTTTTTTTTTTTTTCCTTCCTTTCTCCTGTCTTCTAGATCCTTAAAATTCTATGTTACATAATCCTTTACTAATGAGTTAGGATGTGAAAAAACTCTCCACTTTAAACTAGCATAAACTCTTTATATATCCTCTGCTAGAGTTCTCACCCTTATTTAATGATAAGAACACACTCCCAAATTGATAAGAATCAATTTGGTTGGACAGTGATTCTTTTGTGAGTTTAGGTAAAACTCTCCTTAAAAAACCAACTTGCCAAAGAAGGATGTCCAAACCGTTAATATAAAAGCTCCAAAAAAAAAAAAAAAAAATGCAAGAATATAAAACTCAGAACACAAAGAGCAAGAACAGGTTTAAAAAAGAAGATTAAAGCATTGTATTTTTCACTACCTTTCATCTGTCCTTACATCTACAATTTATAAAGAAATGAAACAGGATGATCCCTTTTCACATACATCTCAGCCGCTCAATCTATATTGTAGAGCTTTTATTCTAGCCATTGGATTGATTTTTGTTGATGCAAGTTGCATGGCAACTTGTCAACTTGCAGAACAGATGGATTACAACTTGTCAACTTGCATAACAATTTCAGCCGCAACTTGTCAACTTGTTCAACTGATTTTAATCCACTTGCAGTTTGTTAAAGAGAAAATAAAAAATGTGTTGACATCTGGGAAACGAAAACTTTAACTACTTGAGCTGAAGTTTGTTACAGTTAACATCGTCCCTCAAGCTGAAGTTCAAGCAGCCAATCCAGACAAGTTTAAAAAAAAAAAACCAGCCAATCAAATATCATTTGTTATCTTCCTGATCGTTCCTCAATTCGAAGTTTGCAGCTTGCCTTGATCCTGATTGTCCCTCAAGCAAGAACGAGGAAGAGGGAGCAGATGATGCTAAGTGAAGTTGATCACGAAGAGCACAAAAACGAGAACCAGAAAAGGTTTAGTCAGAATGTCAGCCACTTGAAAGGCAGTAGCAAAATATTGGACAACAAGTTGTTTGGAACAGACCATCTCACGAACAAAGTGAACATCAATTTCGATGTGCTTTGTACGGGCATGGAAAATGGGATTTGAAGCAAGAGCTCCCGCACTGGTGTTGTCGCACCATAGAACAAGAATTCCAAGGAGGGAGATGCACAGCTCTTGGAACAAGTTTTGAAGCCAAGCAATTTCAATTGAGGCTTGGGCAAGAGCTCTATATTCAGCTTTAGTTGAGGACAGAGCCATAACTGATTGTTTTTTGGAACACCACTGAACCAGGTTGGAACCAAGGAAGATGCAATATTCGGTGGTAGATTTGTGATCAGAAATGTTGTCAGCCCAATCAGCATCAACGTAACCTTCCAGTTGCAAAGTATCACTTTCGATGAACGTTAAACCATAATGAATAGTCTCTTGAACATACCGAATGATATGCTTGCAAACTTGCCAATGATTTACTGTTGGAGCTTTTAGGAATTGGCTGAGTTTGTTAACAACAAAGGACAAGTCAGGCCGCATGAGGGTAAGGTATTGGGGTGCACCAATAAGACTCCGATAAATTGAAGGTTGATCAAAGAGTGGACTGTCTTCAAAGGCTAATTTAGAACCAAGTATCATTGGTGTGGAGGAAGGATTTTAATTTTGCATTCCATATTTGACTAACAGATCTTAAGCATAGGTGCTTTGATTTAAGAGTAAACCAAATAGAGTGTGATGGACAAAAATGCCGAGGAAGTAGTGTAATTTGCCCAGAATCTTAAGACCAAAGGTGTTGTCAAGGTCTTGAACAATTTGGTGCATCAGTACAGGATCACTCCTAGTGAGTACTATGTCATCCACATAGACTAAAACGTATAGTTTAGTTGTCCCTTGATGGTAAAAAAATATACTAGAATCAAAAGTAGAGTTATGGAAGCCGTGAGACAGTAATGCAGCTTTGAGTTTATCAAACTATGCCCTAAGGGCCTGCTTTAACCCATATAGAGCCTTATTAATTTGCAAACATAGGTGGGATTATTTTTGTCAATAAAGCCTTCAGGTTGTGTCATGTAAACAGAGTCAAAGAGGTCTCCATTTAAAAGAGCATTATTTACATCCACTTGCTGCACATCCCAGCCATGATGACCTGCTAAGGTGAGAATAACTCTGATGGTAGAAGCTTTGACAACAGGGGAAAAGGTCTCAAAGTAATCTATACCAAGGGTTTGATGAAATTCCTTTGCAACAAGCCGTGTCTTACATCTTTGGAAGCTGCCATTAGAATTGTGTTTAGTGCAAAAAAACCCATTTGTTGCCAACCCATGTTATATCAGGAGAGTAAGGCACAAGAGATCAGGTGGTGTTATTTTGCAATGCTTCGAATTCAGATGTCATGGCTGCATGCCAACGTGGGTCTTACAAAGCTGCCGAAGCTGATAAGGGTTCTATAGGTGTGTCAATTGTAGTAATGTTGAGAAGAGCAGTAGCCTTTGCTCTTGTAACCATGGGATGAAGATTTTGAATTTTTGGAACAGCAAATTTAGGGGTTGGTGTTTGTGTTGTAGGATGTGTAGGGGTTGAAAATTTTCTAGGTGAAGATCAACCTCCAAACGTATGGGAGAATAGTGTGTGGAAGTGGGAACAGATGTTGATGTTGAATTTGAGGTGGAATTTTGTAAGAGGTTATCAGCAGAAGATATGGGAATGGTATCATTCTGAAGGAGTTTGGAAAAAGGTTTAGGGAAAGAAGCGGGTACAGGCAGTTGCCAAAGCGGAATATGTGTTTGTGGGATTTGACTATGGTGTTTTAGAAGGGATAGGAGTTATGTCAGAAAAATTGTGAGCAAAGGGAAAGCAACTCTCATTGACTTTTACACTTGGTACAGTGTAAACTCTACCATGATTGTTTAAACATAAATAGCCTTTGTGATTTGAACTATAACCCAACAAAACACGTGCCTCATAACGGAAAGAGAATTTCTACTTCTGATAAGGCCTAATAAAAGGGAAACATTGACATCCAAAAGTTCTGAGTACTGTGTAATCATGAGCTTTATTGAATAGCATTTGGAAAGGATTGTTATGCATCAAGGTGGCTGGGGGAAGTCGGTTTATCAAATAAATTGTTGTATGAAATGCAAACCACCAATAACGAAGTGGCATGAAAGCTTGAGCTAGAAGTGTAAGTCCAATTTCTATAACATGGCGATGCTTGCATTCGACCTTGCCATTTTGATGGTGAATATGGGGACATGGATGGCGGAAATGAATTCTTGTTGAGTAAAGTAAGCAACTCGGGGTCTAAACTCACCACCCAAATCAGATTGAAAAGTTCTAACTTTCTTGTCAAATTGTTGATCTACTAGTTTGATGAAATGAGTGATAGTGGCACAAACTTCAGATTTAAATTTCAGAGGGTAAATCCAGGTATATCTTGTATAATCATCCACAAATAGTAGATAGTATCTAAAACCAGTGGTTAAAAGAATTGGAGCTGGTCCCCAAACATCTGCAAACACCAATTCGAAAGGTTCAAGAGATTTGGAAGAAGATGAAGGCTGGACATTGAGATGAAGTTTTCCATACTGACAAGCTTCACAAAAGTGAACTTTATTGATTTCAGCATGATGCTTTACATTCATATTATTCACAACAATAATATTATACTTACAAAGATTTTCATACAAAGTGAGGTGGCAAAAAATAAATGGAAGAGTGAAACAAAAAGTCAAACTCATTAAATTCATTCTTCCATTCATTTTTTACCACATCACTTTGTATAGAGATCTTTGTAAAATTTCTTTGTAAGTGTAGTATTACTCTATTCACAATGGTTCTAAGAACAAAAAAAATGAGGATGGCCTAATCTTCTATGCCACAACAAAACAGCATTGTCAACCATTCCAATTGGAGAACTTTCTGCTAGTTTGATGGCGTTATTGTCTGAGTTATTCTTACCTGAACTACACAAGCTAACATGCAAATATGGCTGAGGAAGCATTTTAGTAGACTGATAAGAAAGTGACTCACGAGAGCTGCACAAAGAGTCACCATCTTATTTATTTCCAATTCTTCCAATGGTTGGTATTGCAAGCTGGTATAGACCATTATTCAAAAACCCTTGAAGCACAATTTTATGTGATAGCTTGTCCTTAATGATACATCCATTGGTAGAGAACTCAACAACAATATTATTGTCTTTTGTAATTTTAGAGATATTGAGCAAATGTTTTGTTACATGAGGTACACAGAGTATGTTTCAAAGATAAATGAACTTAGTTAGATAATTTGAGGGAAAAGTGGTCATACCTGTGTGTGAGATTCTAAGGCATTAATTGTCCATTTCCAACTTGTAGACTTTCTGGACCATTATACTAACTTTTGAGAGACAGATTTTGTAAGTCAAGAGTAATGTGGTGAGTTGCTCCTGAGTCAATGAACCAATTTGGATCCATGACTGTAAGAGGTAAAGCCACTTGTGAAGAATTTTCACTCTGATGGTTGTCAAAAGTTGTTTCAAGACCATGTGTAACTGATCCTAAACGGTTCTGTTGTTGTGAGTTTAATGCATTTGGTTGATACTTCAGTGCTTTGCTTATTGTATTCATGGGGACCATAGTGGATTGGTTCGTATAGTAAGGTACAGGATATGTGTTTGCAAAATAAGCTTACGTAGAGGTAAAGTTTGGTATAGATTGATACCTATGGTTCTAAGCACCTTGGAAGTTTGTATCAAACCTATGATAACATTGACGTGCCATGTATCTTGTTTTCCCACATAGTTGACATATCATTCTTGGCTCATAGAAATTTCTACCTCTGCCACGACTCTTCGAAAACTTCCATTTATTAAATGTACATCCTGACCATTTGAGTAGAAATTCGGTGACTCTATCTGTCCTTGACATGATCCATGTACAAGTTGGTTTGATTGGTGAGCTGATGCATTGAAGTTTGGTTGAGGTGGCTGAGAGACTGAGAGTTCATAGTCTATTTATTTGCAAGAAAAGATACTGCTTCATGAAATCCTATATAAGCTGAATGTTGTTTCTCCAGTCTCATCTCATGCTTGTGTAATAGGAATTGTGCTTCTTGAAGAGAAACATTTCTACTTCGAGAGGTTGAATTTGCTACAATCGCATCATATTCGGTTCCCAGGCCATCAAGAATATACATAAGCAGCTCTTCATCGTTAACAACTACTCCACTGGCAGTTAATAATCTAGCAACTTCTTTCATTTTTAGTACAAAATCGTTAATGCTCAGGTTTTCTTTTCTAGTGATTTGTAGAAGGTTTCACTGATGCAATATTCTAGCTTTTGAATCAATAAGAAAGTGCATTTCTAAAGTTTTCCAAACATCAAAAGTTGTTTCACAATTTGCTACATGTCTAAATATTGTTTCAAAAATAGAGGATATCAACCAGCCAAACAGGAATTGATCTAGTTTCTTCCACATAGTGTATTATGTATTAACAATCTTTCTAGAATTATCATTAGGAGACATTAAGAGAGCTGGACGACACAGTTTATCACCTGTAACGAATCCTTCAAGTTCATAAGCTTTCAATGCGAGTACTTGTGATTTCTAGTAAGCATAGTTCTTCTCTCCCAATTTGACGGTGATGTTTGGTAGAGCATTCGCTAGAGGAAAGGATGATACCGAGCTTGAAAGCTTTCCATCAGTATTGATGTAGGTTGATGCAGAAGACTTAGGATCAGCCATTTGACGTTTGTCAACTAAGGCTTTGATACCATATAAAAGCTCCAAAAAAAAAAAAAAAAAAAAAAGAAAAAAGAAAAAGAAAAAGAAAAAAACAAAGAGCAAGAACAGGTTTAAAAAAGAAGATTAAAGCATTGTATTTGTCACTACCTTTCATATATCCTTACGTCTACAATTTATAGAGAAATGAAACAGGGATGATCCTTGTTCACAGACATCTTAGCCGCTCAATCTATATTGCAGAGCTTTTATTCTAGCCATTGGATTGATTATTGTTGATGCAAGTTGCATGGCAACTTGTCAACTTGCATAACAGTTTCAACCGCAACTTATCAACTTGTTCAATTGATTTTGATCCACTTGCAGTTTGTTGAAGAGAAAATGAAAAATGTGTTGACATTTGGGAAATGAAAACTTCAACTACTTGAGCTGAAGTTTGTTACAGTTAACACTTACAAACCACATGCTCACCCCTCTTCCCTCTCAATGTGGGATCCTAACATCCAACTTAACCTAAACTCTTCCTCATTAGAAATTTAGAATAAGACAACTTTTCATCTTTTGAACATTAACACTCGTTTTATTAATTTAATTTTACTTTAAACATGTCTTTTACTAAACTACCAAGCTGGTGTGGATCAACCAAATACAAATATATTTGTTTAGTTTTTACTTAAAAATAAATGTGTTTCACTTTCCACGAACTTATTTTGAATTTTAATTAAATATCTTACATCTAGTAATTGATGCATCTTAGGGTTTATATATGTGTGAAAAACTCATATTTGTCAAACTTATGAATTGTGTGTGTGCACACTAATTACCAGACTTGAGTCTTGGCTTGTTTCGTTTAGAGTGTGTGTGCACAACAGTTTGTGCTCTCACTCTCGATTCTGGTATTTGCAACCCAACACAAGTTGCATGAATGAAAAATTGAAAAAATATTGTTTATCTTTATCTCTCACTTTTTAGAACCTTTTTGCATGTGTCATAACATCCTTAAGTGGTCCTAGGGAATAAAGTACTTTTCCCAATTCGCTTTGTGGCCCAAGCCAAAAAGAAGGAAAACTTTCCTTATTTGGACAAACATGCGTCAGTCCCTTGTTGGCTAACTTGGCACTATATTGTTAAGCAAGAAATCATTCATTATATAATTCCCCTGCTTGTGTGTATGAATCTAACATTTTGACACTTTGTTTGGTGGTACTCTGATTCTCTTAAAGTATTTTTCTCTCTTAAGGTTTAAGGTTCATTTCCATATTTTGTGCCAAAACCTCACCATATCAAACACTTTATTAATGGCTTTCGGAACATGGTTCCTTTGTTGATGCTTGTGTGTGGCGTTAGTGGTTGAAGTTTGGTGGTTCACAAGCTACTCACGGGTGTGTTCTCGGTGTGAAGAAGATCTGAAGAAGTTGCTACACGTAAAGGATTCAAAGTGTGGTGCTAAGTGTAAAGTTGAACAGGAGTTCTTTTTACTGTAACTTATATCAGCTTTGAATTATATCTTATAATGTGTTTTTAACTTAGTAGATTGCTTTGATCTGGATAAGGTCCCATGGATGTAGTCTAAAAGTGAATTTAGCCGAACCATGTATATGGCTATGTTCTTTATTTTCCGCACTTGTGTTTGATGTGTTCAAATTAGAAATGTTTAATCTACTTGGTAAATATTCCACTACACTTAAAATGGGTAACCACACTCTCTAACATGAGTTAAATCTCCAACTCTCTCCCCAACAAGTGGTATCATAGCTTATTCTGATAAGTTGCTTCTGTTGATCCTTACCCATTTTGATTGTTTTCATGTGCATCTGAGTGTCTAGTTGTTGGACAAAACCTAATTCGTATTGCGTTTTCATTTCATATCTGATGTGTGTCTGTGTGTGCACTTCCATTTGTTGTGTTAGCATCTGTCTGATTTTTTTTTTTGTCATGAATTTCTTCATTGAAGGTGGATCTACTCATAGACCTCCTCTGTTAGAAGGACCTAACACACATGGAAATCTAGGATGCATGTTTTCCTTAAGTCTATAGATGAAAGAGTCTGGTCCACGGTTGTGAATGATTGGACAACCCCCGTTATTGTTGAAAATGAAGTTTCTAGACCAAAATCAGTTGCTATTGGACTACTAACGAGATAACTCTTGCAAATTATAACTCCAAAGCCCTTCATGCTCTTTTTAATGTTGTTAAGTTATAGATAATTTTGAGCTTGCTAAAGATGCTTGGGATATGCTTTAAGTCAAGAATGAGGGAACTAGCGCTGATAAAAGAAATAGGCTTAGAAGACTTGTCACTGATTTTGAAAATTTGAACATGGAAGAGGATGAGACTTTAACTGACTTTTATGGTAGAGTTTGTGATATTTCTAATGAATGTTTTGCTATGGGAAGAATCTATTCTAATGTTGAACTTGTTAGGAAAGTGCTTTGCTCTTTACCCCGGAGGTTTATGTCAAAGGTCACCACCATTGAAGAATGTCGAGATGCGGATGCTATGGACATTGATGAACTCATTTGCTCTTTCCAAACCTATGAGTTGAATCTACAATGCTAGGAAAAACAGAATCTATTCTAATGTTGAATTTGCTTTGGGAAGAATCTATTCTAATGTTGAACTTGTTAGGAAAGTGCTTTGCTCTTTACCCCGGAGGTTTATGTCAAAGGTCACCACCATTAAAGAATGTCGAGATGCGGATGCTATGGACATTGATGAACTCATTTGCTCTCTCCAAACCTATGAGTTGAATCTACAATGCTAGGAAAAACAGAAACTAAGCAAAGGTTTGGCTCTCAAACATGAGGTTGATTTTGATCCTTTGATAACTGTGATTTAAGTTCATTGGATGATGAAAATTGTACTTCACTTACAAAGAATTTTGCAAAGTTTTTAAAGAAAAACATGAAAAAGTCTCATAATAGTGGTTGTAGCCGAAAACTTTTTGGGAAAAAACCTTATGACCATCAAACCCCTGGTACCTTTACAAAGAAGTTTTCAAAAGACAAAGAAAATAAAAATAAAGGTATCAAGTGTTTTGAATGTCAGGGTTTCAAGCACATACAATCTAAGTGTACTAACACACTGAAAATGAAGAAAGGTAAAGCCATGGCTGCCACTTTGAGTGAGAGTGAGCATGATAAGAGTGATGATGATGATTTGGGTGATGAAAATGTTTTAGCCTTCACAATAAATCAAGAAGACGGTAAGAGTGAAGTCTCAGATGACATTGCTGATATATATGCTGAGCAACAAGAGGCATATGATAAAATGTATGACCAATGGCTAAAGGCTTTGAAAAAGTTGCAATCTCTTGGTATTGAGAATGCTACCTTGTTGAAGCAAAAGAAAGCCTTGTTTGAAAAGATTGGTGTTCTTACTACTAACTAACTAAGGCTAAGGCCATCATTGATAAGTTGAATGTAGGTTCTCTTAAGCTTGATGAAGTGCTTGGTCAAGGAAAATCCTTCGGAGATCGGTATGGTTTGGGATTCATTCCTAGTGCTAGCACATCAAAAGCTGGTGTGAGCATGTTTGTGAAAACCACCGAAACTTCTGGTAAAGGAACTACTATGAGACAGGTTAAGAAGGTATCAAAATTTATACCTATTTGTCATTTTTGTAACAAGAAATGTCACATCAAACCCAAATGCTTCAGTTTCATTGCTTATTTGAAGAAAGTTTTTAAAAACCATAGTTTTGTTGCTAATGTAAATCATAATGCTAATAATAGTTTTTCTTCTAAAAAATTTGGAAACCTAAAACTGATGTGAACTGTTTTGTGTCTCATACTTCTTTGTTTGCATTTCAAAATGATCTTTCGTATCTGGACATTGGTTGTTCAAGGCATATGACAGTCAATAAATCTCTCTTAACTGAACTTGAATCAGTTGATAGTGGGCATGTCACTTACGGAGATGGAAAGAAAGGTAAAATTCTTGGCAAATGGTCAATTGTGCTTCCTGATTTTCCTATATTGAAATATGTCTTACTTGTTGATGGTTTAAAAGCTAATTTAATTAGTATTAGTCAAATTTTTGACAAAGATTTTGTGATTCAATTATCAAAGAACAAGTGTCAAATCTTGAATGGTAAAGGTGTTTCTCTACTTGAGGGAAAAACGTAAAATGACAATTGTTACTTGCTTTCTAATGGTGTGCCATGCTTCAGTTTAAAAACAGATTCCACTAACTTGTGGCATGAGAAACTTGGTCACATGAACTTCAAGGACTTTGTGAGACTTTCAAAGAAGGAAATGGTTAAAGGACTACCAAAACTTGAACTTCTAAAAGGTAATGTGTGTGGTCCATGTCACCAAGGTAAGCAAACCAAGATATCTCATAAAACTTTGTCTAATCTCAATACCTCATGTGTTTTGGAATTGCTCTATATGGATTTGATGGGTCCTATGCAAACCGAGAGTTTGGGAGGTAAGAGGTATGTGTTTGTTTGTGTTGATGATTTTTCAAGGTATGCTTGGGTTGATTTTTAACATGAGAAATCTGATTCATTTAATGCATCTTAGAAATTGACTAAAAGGTTACTTGTTAAGAAGAGTTCTAAACCTAGAAAGATATTGAGGATAAGGAGTGACCATGGAAAGGAATTTGAGAATGTTGATTTTGCTAATTTTTGTGAATTGCAAGGCATATTTCATGAATTTTCAGCACCAAAAATAGCTCAACAAAATGGTGTTGTGGAAAGGGAATATAGAGTGCTTCAAGAGATGACTAAGGTGATGCTTAATCCCAAAAAGCTTCCTACAAGACTTTGGGCACATTAACACAGCATGTCATATTTTTAATAGAGTTTACATTAGAAAATTACTATTCAAACTCTCTATGAGCTATGGAAAGATAAGAAACCTGATCTCTCTTACTTTCATGTGTTTGGATGCAAATGTTACATTTTGAATGATAGAGAGAATTTAGGTAAGTTTGATTCTATGAGTGATAATGGAGTTTTCATTGGTTATTCTTCTAACAGTCGTGCATTTAGGATCTATAAAATGCGTTCTGAAAAAGTATTAGAATCCATTAATGTTGTGTTTAGTGATGCAAAAGATTTTTCAGAATATTCTCAAGAATATGAAATTCAAGATATATCTGTTCCTCGTGTGCCCACACAAGATAGTGTGAACACTACTGAATCTTCTGAACCTAAACCTTTGTCAAATGTGTTGTCACCTACTTCTGGTGCAATAGCAATAAGATCTGCTCCTTGCAAAGAATCATCTTCTGATTCATCATTGCAAAATGAAGGGATAGAGCTAGTTGTTGATCTTTCTGATGAAAACATTCAAAGGAGAAATCAAAGAAGAAAAGATCCACCAATATGGGTTCAAAAAGCTCATCCACCTTCAACAGTGATTGGAAATCCAAATGAGGTAATGGTTACAAGAAAGAGAAGACAAAATAAAATTAACCATCTTTGTTATGTGTCCCTTGTAGAACCGAAGAATGCCAAACAAGCTTTGGAAGATGAAAATTGGATTGAGGCCATGCAAGAAGAACTGGAACAATTTGAAAGAAATGATGTTTAGACGTTTGTACCAAGACTAAAGGGAATCAACATAATAGGTATGAAATGAATTTTTTAAAATAAAACTGATGAGTTTGATAATGTTGTCAGGAACAAAGCTAGGCTTGTAGCTCAAGGATATTCTCAAGTTGAGGGAATTGACTTTGATGAAACCTTTGCACCTGTTGCTTGACTTGAATCAATTTATTTACTGCTTTCTGTTGCCTACTGCCTCAAGATCAAATTGTTCCAAATGGATGTCAAAAGATCCTTCTTGAATGGAATGCTCACCGAAGAAGTGTATGTTGAACAACCAATTGGCTTTCAAGACCCCCACAAACCTTATCATGTATTCAGATTGAAGAAAGCTCTTCCTGGTTTGAAACAAACCCCACAGGCCTCGTATGAAAGGTTGACAACTTTTCTTCTTGAACATAACTATGAACAAGATAATGTCGACAAAACTCTTTTTATCAAGCATGAAAGAACAACATGCATGAAGAGTGGCGGAAATGAAGAATGAAAGCATATTCAAAAACATTTTCAAACAAAGCATGGAAAAAGCATTATGCCTACTCCTTCGCTTTGGGTTGATGAAGACAAGACTCAAAATGATGAGACCTTCACACTTTAACACCACCTTGAGAGAGTTAGAGAGTGGCCGTGGCTAGGGAGAGAGATTTTAGTTTTCTTTTTTTAGTGAACAAAGTGAATAATGACCTAAAATGCAACCATTTGCATTTATATATACATGGGCCATTTTGCAATTAGTTGTTTTTCACTTCTATCCCCCAATAAAATCTTATTTTAAAAGGAGCCCAAGTATTTATTATTTTACCCTTTGAATAATCAATATTATTCAAGGGCCCATGTAAACTAAACTAGTTTACATTAAAAACCCATAAGTTTACCCTTTTGCCCTTTAACTATTAAAAGGTTATTTTCGTTCATCTCATTTATTTTAACGCTTTAAGATATAATAATTAAATACAATTAATTATTACTTGACCATTTTAACCCTTAAAATGTCACAAATAATTTTCTATGTAACTATTACCATAGAAATCCCATCATTACCCTCGAAAGGTGCTAGCCCTCTTCGGATAATCATTTCTCTCTCTTATCATTCTCTAACTTCTCAAGACTATTCATGTGACCATGTACGTCCACTGTGGATTAGCCATGAGCCAGTTCTGGATGAATCCAGAAACCTGTCCGGAGGCCCAATGACTATAGTAAACATCTAGCAATGTGCCATAGTCCCTAAACCACGATGAAGAAATACTTCATCGAACCCATTTCAGATCATGTGTACCATATAGGTAAAGTCCCTCCATTGATATATCCTGATCGAGCACGGATTCGTGGAATATCAAAATCCTAAACTCAATCTTCTATCGAATCATCAATCAATATGTCTGAAACTCGTCATCACAAACTTGCTTTTATATGACTGATAATAGACTTTGGCCAAAGATTCTGATTTCCGACATTTATCAACGTTCGACCAGGAACTCGAATCCGAATGGAGTCAGCGGTACTCCTAATCCTATATTTTCGAGTCAATGGATCCCTTCTTGACCATCGTTCGTTTCTACATATGAACAACGCATGACCAAATAGGCTTTATCATACGAAACATGACTAGTCTCGTACTTATACACTGTATGAACCATATGCATCCTTATCGGATCCGACCACAATGTCTCAGGTCAAAGAACTACATCGTGCACTGATATAACCAAACGATAAATCATTGACTACATGCTTTTACAAGTGATTTGTTGTTATTCGGTCATGTTCAAAAACAAGCTTCACTAACAATGCACGATGACTAATCCATACCAATGCCCCAGTGACATGACTATCATCGTCATCCTTACTTATATCAACTCATGATATCATTCGGAAGGATCCAGTATGCCTACTATGCAATATAGTTGCCCAAATTATATTGCTTCCATAGGGAACCTTTTTCGATAATTCATTTACCGATTAAATGAATCATCTGGACTATTCATATACATACTTTATTTTAAATGCATGACTGAATAAAGGAAGCAGTTTACATATATGATTTGAAGAACTCTTTCTTCTATTATTTATGATATATAGATACAAGACAAAATGCTCTGAAACCGACAACACCAATGATTTCTAGGGCATACACTAATATACACTAACAAACTCCCACTTGCACTAAAGTTATTCAATGTTGTATCTCATACCTATCTTCTCAAGATGATGGTCCAATTGCTTCAGTGTCATCGCTTTAGTTAGTGGATTAGCTACATTTTCTACTGAAGGTGTCTTCAAAATTATAATCTCTCCAGCTCCAACGAATTCTCTCAAAATGTGATACTTGCGCTGAATGTGTTTGGATTTTTAGTGTGCCCTTGGTTCCTTTGCCTATGCAATAGCTCGAGTATTTTCACAAAACTTGCTTATCGGGTAAGCCATGTTTGGAACCGCACCAAGTTCAATTATGAACTTTTGCATCCAAACAGCCTCCTTTGCTGCTTCTGAAGCAGCAATGTATTCAACTTCTATAGTGGAGTCTGTTGTGGTTGTCTGTTTGGAACTTTTCCAACTAACAACACCTCCATTACATATAAAAATGTACCCTGACGTAGACTTTCTATCATCAATATCTGATTGGAAATCAGAATCTGAGTATCCTTGAATGTTTAACTCTAAACATCCATAACTCAGAACTAGATCCTTAGTTCTTCTCAAGTACTTGAGGATCGATTTTACAACCAACCAATGTTTCTCCCCTAGATTTGACTGATATTTGCTCGTAACACTTACAGCATAAGCTATATCAGGTCTTGTACATAGCATTGCATATATTAAGCTGCCTACCGCAGACGTATAAGGCACATTACGCATCCGCTGCTGCTCTTCATCGGTCTTTGGACCCATCTCCTTGGAAACATGAAGACTGTGAGTGAAGGGCAAGAGACCTCTCTTAGAGTTCTCCATGCTAAATCTTTTTAGCATTTTCTCTATGTACAATTTCTGGGATAATCCAATTACCCTTTTCGTTTTATCTCTATAGACACGAATGCCAAGGACATAGGTCGTTTCTCCTAAGTCTTTCATCGAGAAGGTTTTAAACAACCAAACTTTAACCTCTGTCATCATGCATATGT
Source organism: Pistacia integerrima (assembly GCA_026225825.1). NCBI lineage: Eukaryota > Viridiplantae > Streptophyta > Magnoliopsida > Sapindales > Anacardiaceae > Pistacia > Pistacia integerrima. The sequence continues at coordinate 8,225,898 of CM047738.1, read as the reverse complement.
CATTTCCCATCAAAAGTATGTCATCTACATATAGTATGAGAAATGTGATGGCATGATCTTTAACCCATTATTATACACAGGGTTCATCCGGATTCTTGATAAAACCAAATGATTTGATTATGTCGTCAAATCGAATGTTCTAGCTTCTTGAAGCTTGCTTCAATCCATAAATGGATCGATGCAATTTGGATACCTTATGCTTTTTAGCAGAGGATACAAAACCTATCGGTTGTTCCATATAGATGTTTTCCTTAATAAACCCATTGAGGAAAGCTATTTTGACATCCATCTGCCAAATTTCATAATCATGGTATGCTGCGATGGCTAGTAGTATACGGATGGATTTAATCATAGCTACAAGTGAGAAGAATTCCTCATAATCCAATCCTTATTTCGCAGTATAACCTTTTGCCACTAGCCGAGCTTTGAAGGTCTCTACCTCCCCATCCTTGCCAACTTTTCTCTTGTAGACCCATTTGCAACCTATAGGAACTATTCCCTCTGGTGGATCCACAAATGACCATACTTGATTGGCATGCATTGATTCTATCTCAGAATCCATCGCTTCTAGCCATTTCCTGAATCTCTATCCAGTATTGCTTATTCGTAGCTTCTAGGATAATCACCATAATCATCTACTCCCACTAAATAAGATTCAAAATCTTGCTCATGTAGGAACCCATATCTTTCGAGAGGTTTTGATATTCTAGAAGACTTTCACACTAGAACCATAGTATCTGATACTAAGGTTTGCTGAGTGAACGTTCGAGCTTCAGCAATCTCGGTTCTTGGCTCTTCGAACTCTTCCTTGAGTTCAATATTTTTTCCAAGACCGCCTTCTTTCAAGAACTCGTTCTCGAGGAAGCGCGCATTTCTACTGATCCAAACTCTTTGATCACTTGGGAAGTAAAAGTAATATCCTAAACTATCTTTAGGATATCCAATGAACTGATCCTGCTCGGATTTAACATCCAGCTTATCAGATTTAACCAATTTAACATAAGCTAGACAACCCCAAATCTTCATATAATTCAGACTTGGACGTTTTCCATACCATATCTCATACGGTGTTTTCTGGACAGTTTTAGATGGGACCCTATTAAGGATGTACAGCGGCGGTCTGGAAAGCGTACCCCTATAGAGACATTGGCAAGTCTGTAAAACTCACCATCGATCGTACCATATCTAATAAGGTACGATTTCTCTTTTCAAACACTCCATTAAGCTGGGGTGTATAAGGAGGAGTCAATTGTGAGATGATCACAATTTCTTTTAAGAACTCTTGAAACTCTATACTCAAGTATTCACCCCTACGATCTGATCGTAGTATTTTAATACTCTTTCCATATTGATTTTCTATTTCATTCTTGAATTCTCTGAATTTTTCAAAGGATTTATATTTGTATTTCATCAAATACAAATATCCATATTGTGACATATCATCTGTAAAGGTAATGAAGTATTCACATCCTCCCCTGGCTAAAGTACTGAATGGTCCACACACATCTGTTTGTATGAGTTCTAATAGTTCTTTATCTTGCTCTCCTTTACTTTTAAAGGGAGACTTGGTCATCTTTCCTTGGAGACATGATTCACAGATTGGATAGGGTTCAGAACCCAATGAGTTTAGGATCCCACTTTCTCCAAGTTGTACTAATCTTCTCTCTCCTATATGACCCAATCTATGATGCCATAGAATTTTAGGATTTGATTCAGATCGAGTTCTTTTATTAGAAATGGTATTGATTGAAGCATAGTCATTTAGTTCTAAGACATACAAACCATTTGTATTCACAGCTTTACCAACTAAAACATTTCCAAAATGTATTGAACATTCATTTCCATTAAACATTACATAGTAACCTACTTTACACAAAGCAGAAATAGAAATGATGTTTCTAGTGGCTTTTTCAAAGTACAATACTTTAAATAAATTCAAAACATGCCCTGAAGGTAGTCTTAGTAGGCAAGTCCCCATGGCCTCAGCTACAACTCGTGCCCCATTTTCCATCCTCAAAATGATCTCGCCATTTGTCACCTCAGAGCTATTCTGAAGTACCTGCAAAGACATACAAACATAAGATGTTGCTGTTGAATCTAATATCTAGGAATGACTATCTGAATTAACACTTAATTCATATTCAATCATAAGACATTGGTTCGTACCTGGTTTTCTTTTGCCTTTCCTCAGAAGGTGTTAAGGACAGTTCCTCTTCCAGTGTCCGTCTTCTCCACAGTGGAAACATTTTCCTTTTGCATTGGCCTTCTCTGCCTTTGTCACTAGCTTTTTGAAGCTCTTATTCTTGGGTCCAACTTTTGGACCTCTCTTTGGTTGCTTTTTGGGCCTTTTATTGGCCCTGCTGGTGAAGGTGGCAAAGACATCCTCATGTCCTTTCCCTTTCACATTCTGTCTGTGAAATTCTTTAAGTTCATTTAGCAATTCAGAGAGGTTTCGCTCAATCCTATTGAGATTGTAGTTAGTTATAAACGGTTTATAACTTGGAGGAAGGGATTGTAGAATCAAATTCACTTTGAGGCGGTCTAGGCATGACAACCCCATATCCATCCAGTCGACCTAATCCATTGATCATCTTAAGAGTATGATCATCTGGAGTTACCCCTTCCCTCAACTTCATGCTAAAGGGGGATGCACATAACTCATACTCAACCACTCTTGGATTTTCGCTGTACAACTCTTGTAGAGCTGTAAGGATATCATAAGCATTCGAAGCCTTTTCATGCTTAGTTTGAAGTTCTTTATTCATTGAGGCTAGCATGTAATTTCTAGCCCTCCTACTATCCTCTCTCCACTTTTCAAAAGCATCAAGCTCAGCTTGTGGAGCATCCGGTTCAATATCAAGTTGAAGAGGTGCTTCCAGGACATAAGCAATTCTTTCAAAATCTAGAACATTTCTAAGATTTCTTAGCCAATCCTTAAGGTTGGGTCCGATTAACATGTTATTGTCCATTATCCTTAGGAGAACATTGTTGGCCATTTTTCGATTATATATCACAAAGATAAAACTGCAAAGAAAAATAATTTTATTAGTGTCTTGTAATCTTTTAAACCTTTTATTGCATAATCATATTACCTCCCACTATTTTATTCGAGTCCTACACTCCCTTAAATAGGATCCGAAAATTTTCGTTGGATTAAATTTCTTAGTAGGGAATCAATTTCTTATTAAATTCAATTAACCTTTCATAATAGAATTCTTGGTTAATGAAGTCTAATAAGTAGGAAACTATTTTCCTTTTATATCACTATATAAGATTTGATTCATATTCCTTGTCCTAGCTTCAGATACCTCACATAATAGAATTATTGGTACCCTAGGCTAGTTAAATCCGAACCATTGTGCTTTATTAGGATGGCATTTTCATCATGTCCTCACATAATAAAAATCTTGGTCAAGGTGAAAATATCCATCCAAGAACAAGATCAACTTAATTCTATGATATAAAGATCACATCCCTTATATAATAGAAATCTTGGGATATTAAAATTTATATTAAAGAATTTAGTTATCCCACAATGGGAGACTTGGATTTAATAATTTTAATTTTGGGAGATTTAGGTTTAACCTTAGTTAATTAATTTTAACATATCATGTTCAACTAACTATCCATACATATCACATATATGCATAAATTAAAGCATGTGGGTTGACCATGGGGCTTTTCGAAAATACATCTTATAGGTAAACTATTTACCCTAATACTATATCTTCGATTGGATCATCATACGAATGCTCTTCGGGATCCCGTCTAGCCGATTCAATTACAAATTGGATCTTAGGCACGCAGGCCCGATTAAAATAAATAAATAAAATTTAATTATTACAAGCCATTTAATAAAACAATATTACAAACACTTTTGAATATTTTTTGAAAACTAAATGGTGCCCATAATCAACCCTCTAATCTAATATTCATCCATCACATAAATAAATATTAAACATTCATACTAGATATAATAAACAATTATTTAAATGCATGAATATAAATCATTTATATATATATATATATATATATTCACTAATATATATATTAATAGATATTATATATATGCATGTGTTAATTTAATCATAACTTTGGGGCATGCAACAATTATACATTTCAAGGGAATTATTACACAAACACTTTTATCATATTCTATCCAAAGATATAATAATGAATTTACTATTTAATTATTAACATCATTTCAATACTTTTCACAAAAGTCATGCATGAAATAGATAAATGGGTCATGAGGGAAAATTTAAAAGTGAAGGGGGAGATTCTCTTGCAAAATTTAAAAGTGAACAATGTGTCATTTTATCCCTTGAGGACACTATCACACACTAAGACAAGCTCTTAGAAATTTATCTCACTTGTGTGTGATTGAGGAAGTGTTGTTTTGATTGCATTATGTTGACAACTTCTTCGTATGAGTTTTTGTGCCTTTTAAGATTGAAAATTTTGATTTATTAGGATGATTTGCACGGATTGACTATCTTGACCTTCAAAGATTCAGCATTTCATCATTTTAATTTTATGCTGTTAAAAATTTGTTTCAATAAAGTCTAGTCTTTTGAAAATTTCTTATGTTCTTTTGGGATGTTATGCATTCACACGATTGCATATGTACACTCACTTAGGATAGAGTTCTAATTTTGGCATAACTCTCCTTAGAGCTTCAAAATAAACGCTTGCCATAAATGTTTGCCCTAATTCATTTGCGCGTCAGTCTTCACATTCCATAATCTCTTTTGCGCCGCCTAAGTTTTTCAGTCTTCACGATTTTTTCTCTCAAATTTTCTCACTAATTTTTTTTTCATTTTTCTCATGGAATCGAAAAGGAAAGCAATAGAGGATCTGAAAAGTAAAGAAAGATCTCTGGGAAAAGGATTCTTGGCAATGAAGAAGGCTAGATTGCGTAATCAAATGCCACAAAAAAACCCTACCCTACTCCTCTAGCGAATGATTCAGATTCAGATTTAGAAGAGGGAAGTCAAGAGAATGAATCAAATCACTCGACCATCCCTGGTTCATCTCCTGTTTCCAGTGATCACCAAAACACAGAGTGCTCACAAGATCAGTCAGCCCCTACTTCACTAGAGAAGTCGTCAAAAAAGTCTCCTTCGGCATCTGACAGCACTTCTAACAACACCCTGATAGCCACTCTAAAATCACGTAAGGAAAGTTCTTCAAAAGTCGCACTGTCAAAGCCTCTGCCTACAGCAGAGTTGGTGAAGAAGAAAAGAAAGGTTGTTATGGAGGAATCCCCACCTGGTAACATCTCTCCATTTGTTTTACTTGCTATTGAAACTAGATTTAAGAGCCACATTGTCAAGAAGACAATTGTGTGCGAAGCCAATGTTGGGTTAGAAGATTTTAATGAATTCCATGCCATGATGAAAGAAAGAAAATGGCTACGAACCATCACATGCCTAATTGCCCTTGTCCAAACTCTTGTTCAAGAGTTTTACGCCAATTTTGGCTTTAACAATGCTGATCCAAATTCAAATGAGCAAAATGATAGAGTTTATATTAGAGAACAAAGGGTCCTATTTACGAAGGATGTTATTAGGGATGCTCTTGGTTTGGAGAACAGTAAAAAGAATTTTGATTTGAAGAGTTTAGACTTAGACAAAATTGTCAAGGATATCACTGGTGGTTCTATTTCCAAATGGCCTAGGACTAGTGTTCTACAACCTGGTGTGCTCACACCTTTTTACAGACTGTTGTTTAAGATTTCATTGGCAAATTGGTCTCCTTCCATGCACAATTCAACTGTTAGACCAAAACGAGCACAACTCCTCTATGGAATTGCTCAAGGGAAAAAGATTGATTTGGTTGAGTTGACTTTTACTAGTGTTAGGGTTGCAGCACAATCAACTCATTCTCTACAGATTTTGTGTGTTTCCTTCCTTGATTTACAAGATAATTTCCACTTACAAGCCCAAATCTTATGAAATGGAACATGTTTTGAAGATAAAGATTGTCACCAAGAAGTCTTTTAGACAGCCTATAAGGAGCTTGCTCTCATCTTCCTTTGTTAGAGTAGATGCCCTAGAGCCAATCAATTATTGTAGAATTGACTCTTTGTAATAATGTTCATTAATCAATAAAAAGCATTTTATTCTATATCGCGTAAATCATTATTATTGCAATATGTATTGATATATGTCCTTAGAATGGTAGAACTGTGACGAGGGTATCAAGTGTTTCAAATCTTAATAGTGAGAACCCTATGAGCACATATGGTGGCCACTCTAGAAACGTCCGTAGCCCCAGTATTATTCTAAAGTAAGGGCATAGATAATACGGTAAGGCTATCATAGTGTTGAACGACCCTGTCGAAAGGCAGTGGCTGATCTCACTTGTCAAGGTTGTTTGGTGACAACCTGGTGCAACACATGGGTACTTGCTGTAGGCGAATACACCGCAGCAAATTCACTGGACTGACCCACCAGAGGATTCCATATGGATGGTGTCAAGTCCTCTAACGAATGGTGGTGCATGTGATCCTTAGACTTGAGATCACTGGAGCGCCTTGTGTACCGATTGGTGCAGTTTGACACTAGCCTAACACAGTTCTATTCAGAGCTGTCAATACGGTGGTGATTGGCTGCATCAAGGAGTGTATCAAGACTATGGTGGATAGACAAAGGATTCATCACTCCCGGGTACGGGAGAAGTTATCTCACGGCGTAATTCAGTATATGGCAATGACACTAAAACTGTGGCCACAGTGGGATTGAGTTGTTGCTCTATCCAGTTTATAATACAGGACATTGTTCCAGAAACTAAATACATAATATCAAGAGTAATCGAAGGTTGATGCTGTTTCTATGTCTTCGTCTCGTCGAGATAACGTATGATGAAAAGATCGAATTGTACGGTAACCATATTGTTGACAGGTAGCTAATTTGTTGAATCCGAATCTATCGGGTGGCCATGATGCAACTAATGGCAAGGATCCGACTCTAAATAGACTTAGAGAAAGGGCAAGAGAAAAAGAGATTATCCAAGGTTTCTTGGGCCGAATTATAAAAACAACAACAAGAGTTATGTGAAATGTCATACCTCTCAAGCTTATCCTTTGTGTTGAGCTTCCCTTTAATAGCAATCCAAAGGACAAAAGCATGTCTTGGAATGGATCTCATGAACCACACAAGATGGGACCAATCAACCTTAGCTTTCCTCATCCTTATTTCATTCAATGCCGAACTAGTAGAGAAACCCTTAGTCATAGAAGGGATCCAAACAATTCTATCCTCCCTCATAGAGAGATTGAAATTAACCAACCTTTTCATTTCAAACAACACCTAAGAGCTTGCAGTCGGCCACTTCCGCTCACCTTGATTGCAAATCTCACTAACTCGAGCATCATTAGATAAACCGGATTCATAAATAATCCGAGGACAATATTTGAGGGCAAGCGGGCCAACATTGTGCCAATTATCATGCCAAAGCCAGATATATCTCCCATCACCAACCTCACACTTGTTTCTCAACCTAGCCTCACCTCTAAGCTTAAGGATGCTCCTCCAAGTCCAGGAGCAATCATGGGGATTGGGAATTTCCCAAATACTCTTGTTCTTAAGTAGAAAACTTTTAATCCAAGAGACCCATCTTGAGGAGGGATTATGTAATACCCGAATTCAGAAATATGGTAGGGATTATTTTTTAGTCATAGTGAATATATTTAACTAGTTTTATAGAGGAATTCCATAAAAGTTTCAATAGGGGTAAAATGGTCATTTCACACAGAATCACGTGTTCAAGTGAAAAGTGAGTATGATAAATATAATGTATTAAGTGTGCTAGACATGAGAATAAAGTGGTAGAAAGATTATGGAAAATACACGTGGTGTGATGCTGAGATAAATACGTGTTTGTAAAGTAATAGAAAGAAATTAAGGTATAAGGGTAAGATGGTCTTTTCACTCATAACTAGATGAAAAAGTGGGGAGTGAAAATGACCAAGAACATGTGTTAAATCCATTGAAAGTGAGGGTATATCGGTAAATGCACGTATGGCATAATTGGAATTATCATAAAAGTGAAAGGGCAAAATGGGAATTCTAACGACCACATGGAGGTACGTAATTTAATTTATGCTCTTATACCTTTAGTTGATTTTTGCTAAAGTTATTTTGAGAAAATGTGAAGAAAATGCCTTAAACTTACATTAAGGGTAAAATGGTCTTTTCACTCAAAATTAGTTGAAAAAGTGGGGAGTGAAAAGAGATAGAATTTCATGGAGAATGCTATAAAAATGAGGGCATTATGGTAATTGACTAAGGGACATATGGAATTTTAAAGAAAGTGCAAGGGAAAAATGGGAAACTAATATATATTTTTATGTTATATCAAGGATTGAAGAGTGAAACCCTAGCCACTCTTCAACCCATTTTCATGCCACTTCTCCTCCAAATCCTCTCAATTTCTTCACTTCTTTTTCAAAAGAAATTCATATATCTTGGGTATTTTTTAGTGGATTTTCAATCTCAAGCATCTATAGGTAAGATCCTCGCACTAAGAAGTGATTTTTAATTTTTAAAGTGTTGATTTTGATGGTTTATGCTCATAGGATTTAAGAGGAAGACAGTTTGAGCAAAGAAGATTCTTAAAGGGTTGAATTTGCTCATATCAAAGGTAATAAATCCTACCCTAAGTATGATTTAAGTTATGTTGTGTAGAGAATTTTCTTTATGCATATATATATGTGTTATATGTAGAATTGTTGATGGATTTGGTGTTGAATAATAATTAGAACCTATCCATGAGAAGTTGGGTTGGTGTATGTGATACTTGATGAATGTTTGGTTGAGATTTGGAAGAGTTGAAGTGAAAATTTTGAAGTGTGTATTTTGGGCAGATTTGGCATTAATTATGGGGGAGTTAATTCCAAATTTTCGGTGGCCTAAAATAGAGATAGAATTGTAGCCAAGTTAGTGTTGATTTGTGCACATGAGTTGTTTGATGAAATGTCAAAGAGAAGTGCATGTATGAGTATGATTATGCATTACTTTGGGATGAGTTTGTTGATGGTAGAGAATGACATGTTTGCATTCCATAATACATAATTGCATTTAAACATGTGAATTTAGAAAGAAATATAAGCATGAAACCATCTACATGCATACATATTCATAAGAGCATGAAAAAGCACTAAAATATGTTAAAGACAAAATAGAAAGAAATGAGAATATTAAAGATATTCAAATCTGAATTTTTTTAGTTAAAGAAGTGCTAAAAAAAAAAAAAAAAAAAAAAAAAAAAAAAAGAAGGTTGTTGCGATGGGGAGTTGTGAGTGACATAGTTCCACATGCACGCCGCCTTAGTGAGTGTAATAGCCGCTTTCTACTCAAATACTCATAAAACATGTACATAATAAAATACATATAAAGTAGTATAAAAGGTTGGGCCCAAATTTTTCTTTTATTAAATATATACATTCTTAAATACAAAAAGTTGTATCATATACGAAACATCAAAACAAGGTGGACAGTGTAGCCATTTCCCTTCGCTTGCCGACGCCCATCCAACTGTGTCTTCACCTAGATCCTGCAAACATGAAAAACAATAGGGTGAGCACAACTAATGCTCAGTAAGTAAATGCTCTACGCATCTATCCCCGTAACTATCTCTCTCTAATTCTTTCCTTACAGTTCTCAATTACTCTCTATTTATACTTCTCTCTACTTTTTCTTTCTCATAACTCTTTCTACTAGCTCTCTTTAGTAGTCACGGCCTCATCTTACCGGAGGCACGGCCGGGACTCACCCCCACTCTACGTGACTTCTACTCATTCTAGCCGATCGGACTCGGTTATGCATGGATTCGGAACCCTTGGCCATGTGAGTGTATACTCTCTCTCTCGGGTACTCGGGTATAGCCCTCATCCGCATGCACTCTCACGGGCTACACCATTTTTCTCTCTCTCATACTCATGCCGTTCTCTCAATGCGGCGTACATGCGGGAAACTCTACTCATTACTCACGGGTTCCCCATCGCACAACCTACTCTATTCTCTTTTCTCTTTATTCTCTAGTGCTCCTTCTCTCTTTCTCTTTACTCTTAAAGTAGCTTATACTCAAATTATCTACTATGTCTCAAGCTAATTCTTAAGTGCATAAAAAAAATGCGTAGGAATAGCTCATGCTCACTAATGCTCTTATGAAATGCCAAATAAAAGATTTCATCAAAACAGTCATTCTGCACAGGTCACACTAAAAAGGGCATAACTTGCGTTATACACATCGGATTGCTACGATTTTAGTCTCGTCTTAAAGCTTAAAAACAGGGCTACAACTTTAATGTTTTGGTCTCAGCCCAGTTAAATCCGTACGATGCCCAAAATTCACTTAGAAAGTCACGGCTGTGACAGGGCAGATTTCACTTAGGCATTTCCTCAAACAACTCATGTGCATACCAAAGCTCTACTTATCTATAACTCTACTCTTCTCTTTAATCATCCAAAATGGGAGGAAAACTCCCTCATACACTCTAATTTCCTGTCAAGGCAAGACACTCCCATAGGGTTTGCTCAAAACTCCCTCCAACTTCAATCAAACTCAACTCATCATCATGCAATCACAACATTTCTCATAACTCAATTAAATTCATATCAACATAGATACCTACTCATAACATCTCAATTTCTCAGCAAGCATAGTACATACATATACATACACAATCTCTACTCAAATAAATTCTTAAATCTAAATTTAGTTTGGATTTACTTACCTTGTGAAAAAGTGACTTCTCTAGCACTTTTCCTTTCCTTTATTGTCTTGTCTCCTCTCTACAACTCAAAACAACAACAAGAACAATAACAACCAAATAAGACTTCACTATAACTATAAGCAAACTCACATCTAGAGCATGAATCCTTACCTTAGGATGCTTTAGATGAAATCTCTACTCAAAATTACTCAAAAGCTCTCTTAAAAATCTTGGAAGATTGGATGGAGAATTGAGAGAAGTTAGAGAATGGTTATGGCGGTGGAAATGGGTGAAATGAAGATTTTCTCTACACTTAATCCTTTTTAGCTCATATAATATCCATCATTTCCCATTTTGCCCTTGCTCTTCCTTGGAAATTCTATCCATATCCTTTTATTCTTTACAAATACACCCCCATCTCCAACACATTCTCTACTAAATTTTCTTACATTTTACTCCCCACTTTTCCTACTAATTAGGGGTAGAATGGTCATTATGCCCCAAAGGAAGAATTCTCTAGAAAACTCAAGAAACTTTTTGTTAGGCTCTTCGCCGCGGCGAAGAACTTTTCGTCGCCCCGGCGAAATAAGCAAAACCTACCGGTGGTTGCAGCTCCTCCTCGCCGCGGTGAAGCTTCTTCTTCGCCTCGACGAAGATTGGATTCCCAAAATTCACCAAATTTCAACCAATTTCAAAGCAATCAATTAACCAACTCAACATACCATTTCAATTAAAGACTCACCAACCAACCATGAGAACATACAAACTCATTTGAAGCTAAATCAATGAACTTTTAGGTAATACAACAAATCTTAAGTACGTACCTCAAGTGGGGTGCTACAATGAGCGGCCTCAAAATTCAAGAAGAAAAATTGTACAGTCTGTTAGAAGTGCATGTGGATGAGGACTATACCCAAAATTAAAGAATTCACTCACACGGCCAAGGCTCCAAATCCATGCCTCAACCGAGTCCGATCGGCAAGAAAAGAAAAGAAAGAAAGAATAGAAAGAAAGACTAGAAAATAAAGAAATAAAGAAAAAGAAACTGAAAATAGAATAAGAAAAATAGAAAAGAAAATGCATAATTTATGCATTTGTGCATTTGCATCATGTATATGCATAATACCATGCTCATTATCATGAGTAGTGAAAAATTGGAAAATTGAGAGAAAAACAGAGAGCAAAACAGAGAAAGAATGAAAAAGAATAGAGAAAGAACAAAGAAATAATAGAGAGTAATCGAGAAATGAGATGTAAGGAAAGAAAATTCAAAGTTAAGCAACGAAGAGAGAAGGGTAGCATAGCAGGTTCACTTACTGAGCAATTAGTGCTCACTACGTTGTTTTCAAATGTTTTTGCAGGTAATAGGTGAGTTGCGGTCACTCGGAATGTCACACAGTGGAAGGGATTGGGCTACTCTGTCAAGTTGCTATTTTGAGTATATTTTGTAAATATTTGTATATAAAGAAAAATTTAATATGGGCCCATATTTTATTACTCGTTTATATGTGTATTTTCTTATATATATTTTTAATGAGATTTATTGATTATTTTACGAGTATACTAGCTAGAAAGAAGTATTACATGAATGTAAATATATTGTATTAGTTGTTAGGAAACGATCATCTATGGCAGCGGAAAACAAAAATAATTTACATGATAGATCATTCCTTAGAACCAAGATCAGGGCACAAAAATTACAGTTTATACATTATAATAGAATCTGCAGAAAAATCAGTTTAACGTTTAAGAAACCATACCCATGTTTGGAGGCTCCTCTAATTTGTCTCGGAATGAGTTTCACTACCGACCCAAGTGTAGGATCGAACCAATGTAGTCCACACGAAGACAACCTCAAGGAACTAAAGAATGATTTGCTAGATCCTCTTTAGCCTTTAAGAACCAAGATGAAAATCAAATGAAATGTTTGATTCAAGCAAAAAGAAATCTCGCGTGGGAGAGAAGAAAAGGGGTTGGAATATTTTTGCTTTCAATGATTGAATGAATTAATTAAATAATTCACAAGTGTTGCACTTATATAGTGCACACTTTGCCCTATTCCATCATGGAATAGGCTTAGGCTCCAACACAAACACCCCTTGTATCCAAACAGCCCCTTTAAGATATTTTAATTTTAATTATTATTGTTATTTCAATTAATATATATATTTCATATATTAACATTTAACAATAACAATAATTCATTTAAATATATGCGAACACATATTTAAATATAATTTCACTTATTTAATTTAATTAACAAATTAAATAAATGCTACGACCTCAACAAATTTAATTGCACTATGAAATTACCAAAATACCCTTTCACCTAAAAAGACGAAAATGCCCTTCTTACAAACTAGTTCTTAAATTATCTTCTATGTGTGTGACCCGTAGGTTCCTTATCATACCGGTAGTGTGTAGTATCGCAATTAACAGCAATTAATCGTCTCACTACACACAGACCAAGATTGGCCCCTAGGAAGGCATCATGGCCACCCGATAGATTCGGATTCAGCAAAGCAACTACTTGTCAATGATATGGTTACTATGCAATCCCATCCTTTCATCAAACGTTATCTCGATGAGACCGAGGCGTAGAAATAGTGTCAACCTCGGTTACTGTCGATATTATGTATTCAGTTACTAGACCAATGACCTGAATTATAAACTGGATAGAGCAACAACTCAATCCCACTATGGCAACAGTTTTAGTGTCATTGTCATTTACTGAATTGCGTCGTGAGATAACCTCTCCCATACCCGGGAGTGATGAATCCTCTGTCTATTCACCATAGTCTTGATACACTCTTTGATGCAGCCAATCACCACCGTATTGACAGCTTTGAATAGAACTGCGTTAGGCTAGTGTCAAACTACACCAATCGGTGCAGAAGGCGCTTCGATGATCTCAAGTCTAAGGATCACATGCACCACCATTCGTTAGAGGATTTGTTCCATAGACACTGGGGTTACTATCCATATGGAATCCTCTGGTGGGTCAATCCAATAAACTTGCCTATAGCAAGCACCCATGTGTTGCACCAGGTTGTCACCAAACAACCTCGACAAGTGAGATCAGTCACTGTCTTTCGACAGTGTAGTCCAACACTATGATAGCCTTACCGTATTATTTGTGCCCTTACTTCAGAATAATATTGGGGCTACGGACATTTCTAGAATGGCCACCATATGTGCTCATAGGGTTCTCACTATCAAGATTTAAAACACTTGATACCCTCATCACGGTTCTACTATTCTAAAGACATATATAAATACATACAATGATGATCTATGCGATATACAATAAAATGCCTTTTATTGATCAATGAACATTATTACAAAGAGTCAATTCTACAATAATTGATTGGCTCTGGGGCATCTACTCTAACATTAGTTATAAGGCTTCAATTGAAAAAAACCCTAGCCATTCTCATCCCTTGAGCATGCCACCTTCTTCCCCCATTTCTCCTCCATTTCTTCAAAGTCTTCCAAGAGAATTACATGAGAATCCATGCCTAAGTGAATATATGTTCATTTTGTGGCTTTCTAAGGTAAGAATTTTAGGAAAAGTTTGTGAATTGTGTTTTATATGAGTTCTCATGAATTGATGTGTTTTAGCATGAATCAATGGAGAAAGTGAGCAAAGGAAGCAAAGAAAAGGATTCTTGCAAGGAAAAGGTAAGTAAACCCAATCTAAGCTTTAATTTGAGCAGTATATGTGTAAGTTGATTCTTGAGTGTTTGTGTATCATGTATGATAAGAAGTATTGGCTGTTTAGATGCTTGTTTGATGGAGAATAATGTGTAGAAGTTCAGCCAAGATGAGTAGTTATGTAGATATGATGTTTTGGTTGAACTTTGGATAAAATTTTGATGAGTTGATGTTGGAATTTGGAAGTGTTGAATCCGGCCAGATTTGAAGTTAAATTTGGTGAGTTTTTGCTCCAATTTTGGTGGATTTGGAGAGATGTGGAAGTGTGGCCAACAAGTATTTGTATGTGCATGTGAATCGTTTGATGAAAATTCAAAGAGAAATGAATGCATGAGTTTGTTAAATTTTATTGAAGAAATTGTTTGAGAAAAGAAAGAATTGGAGTTGAAAGGTTATGTTAGGCTTAATCAAGTGTAAGTTTTAGTATTCAAGAGTGCATTTTGTTATGCCAAAATTTAGAATATCACCTGGTCATGTTAGTTCAATGAAATGAATGGCCTTTAGTGCATGGTTGAAGTTGCTTGAACTTTTAGCATTAGTTTGAATGGCATATTATATTTAGTCATTGAATTATGAGTTTTGAAACTTATGACTTTAGAAAAGTGATGGCAAGAATTGCATATTAAATTGTTGCAATAGTGTAGTATTGATGATAGTACAAGATGGGTGATTATATTACAATATTACAATATGCCACAATAAATTGTCAAGCTTGTATGCTTGAAATTAGAAAGATCATTCAAAGAATGGTTTGGCCAAATGAGTATATTGTTGTTTCTTGTTTTGAGATTAGTTATAAACAATATGTAATAAGTGATTTTATTGTATAAAGATAGAAAAGCTTTCCCAACTATAAATATCAAAGAAACATCAAAGAAATAGAAGTTTAGTTTATGTATTAAATACATGACCCTTTTAGAAATTGATTGGTATGAGTATAGTTTTCATGCCTTATTATATATTACAAGCTATAGACTTGTGCTAGAAGATCTTGAGAATATGTTGTATTGGCCAAAATTTTAGTTAAGAATGTTAGAAAGAAATTAGAATTTAGCCAAAGTATATGTGTTGTGCCATATGTTAGATTGAATTAACAATGATTAATATGGAAATATAGATTAATGTATAGAATGTAGCCGTAAGAAAGAAGAAAGAAGGGCATGTATAACAATGTTGATGGTCATGTTAAGAGAATGAAAATTTATGGCATTAAGATTTGTATTTAGAAAGTTGTACAAGGCATGTTTGTTACATTAGAAAATATTAGAGAGTAGAATTTGTGAGAGATAATGTAATTGTGTACGTGTACATTTTACATAGTATGATAGAATTGAAGAATTACAGAATTATGTAGAAATTATAGAATCGCGTACATACACATGATCCATCGAATTCAGAAATAAAGAATAAAATAGAAAATGTTTAATTTAAGCGTGTTACTAGAATAGAACTTTGGGCTTTCTAGAAAAGTATAGAAATAAAAGCCTTAGAATTAATAAAATACATGCCAGAGTTAGACACGTATTTTGGGATCATACATAGACAACATATAAATCCATGACATAGCATAGCATATACTTCAGAAATTTTAAAATTATTGGAAAATATCTAGCTAGTTATTTTGCATATTTATAGAGCATGTTTTCAGAGGGCTATTGCGATGGGGAACCTACGAGCATTCGCTACGTTAGCTAGTGGTGACAAAGATTCAGAAGTTTCCCACATGCACACCGCCTTCAGTGAGCGGCCTCAGAATAGAAAACAGAATTGTACAGTCTGCTAGAAGTGCATGTGGATGAGGATTGTACCCATAAAGAATTTCAAAATGCACTCACACGGCTAGGGTTCCAAATCCATGCCTCAGCTTAGTCGATCGGCAAACCAGAACATAAAACAGAAAGAGTTTCAGAAAGAAAGAAAAATAGAATAAGAAATAGAAAACATAAAGAATTTCATAAAGAAAGGAAAAGAATTAGAAAAGAATTTTCAGAAAGAACACAAACATGATCATTTGCATATGCATTAGATATTTTATGTGCATTGCATCTTATGCGTTTATGCATAGATTAAAGACTTTATTTTATTATTGTGTGTCAGACTAGCCAAGAAAAGAAAATAGAAGCCCATGAGAATAGAGAAGAAAAGCAAATAGAAGCCCATGAGAAATTGAGAATAGCCAAGAAAAGAAAATAGAAGCCCATGAGAATAGAGAAGAAAAGAAAATAGAAACCCGTGAGAATAGATAAGAAAAGAAAATAGAAACCCATGAGAATAGAGAAGAAAATAAAATAGAAACCCATGAGAATAGAGAAGAAAATAAAATAGAAACCCATGAGAATAGAGAATAAAATAAAATAGAAACCCATGATAATAGAGAAGAGAAGAGAAGAAAATAGAAATCCATGAGAATAGAGAAGAAAAGAAAATAGAAGCCTACGAGAATAGAAAAGAAATTAGAGATATACAAGAAAAGAACATAAATTAGTTACATGCTAGAAAAGAACAGAAATTAGAAACATGACAAATAGCAAGGAAACTTAGCGATTTGTTGAGTAGAGAAAGAAACAGAAAGTTATAATCTAGTAAAGAAGAGAAATAAAATGATAAAGAATAGCACAGCACTAGAAGGATTTAGAAAGAATTGAGAAAAATAAAAGACTGCTAAGTAGTACGCTTGAGAATAAAGAGAGAAAGCAAGCAGAAATTTAGAAGCAATACAACGAAAATGGGGACAACGCAGTAAGAGCATAGTTAGATTTGGTTTACTTACTGACCATTTATAGCTCAACCCGTTGCTTTCTTTATTTTACAGGTATTAGATTGTAGTAGTCGGGAGACGTTAAACTGGCAAGAGGATTGCACACACTGTCTCAGTGAAGGAACTAATGTGGATTTATATATGTGAAGAATAGTCATTGTGTAATAGTATGTTATAACTAGATTAAGGATAATAATTTTAGATGAACACCCTTTTTTTAAGCTAGCAATTCTTTAGATTCTCTCTATAAGATACTCAGTGAATACTTGCCTAGTGAGATATTACAGATTAATTTGGGCAATGTTCCAAATATGCCTTATCATAGCTGCCTTTTTCCATTCCTTAGTTCTCATAATGCCTAGACCCCCTTCCTCCTCCGGAACACATACATCTTCCCAAGCAATCTTTGCTTTAGTTTTCTTCAAATCCGACTTGGACCATAAGAAAGCCCTAGGGGAGGCCTCAATTTCCTTGTGCACTCTCGATGGAAGGATGAAAATTGAGGACCAAAAAACTTAGATGCTCCACAAAATAGCTTTAATGAGAATGACTCGTCCTGCATAAGACAAAAACTTACTTCTCCGAGAATTAATCCTTGCAAGTATTTTGTCAATAAGAACTTTGTAATCAACATACTTCAATTTACTTGTAATAAGAGGGATGCCCAAATACTGGATTGGGAAATTTCCCTCTCTAAAGTTGATAACCCGCAAAAAAATTCTCTTTTTCCTCCTTTGAGACACCGGAACAAAACAAGTTGCTCTTACTAGAGTTAGCCTCCAACCCCAACCATTCCTTGAAAGTTCCCAAAGCTTGCTTAATTAACCCAATAGATAACACGTCCCCATTACAAAATATTTCATGAGATCATCCGCAAAGCAAAGATGAGTAATGTTTTCTGCACTACACCTAGGGTGGAATTTGAAACTAAGGTCCTTAGCCACTTTCCCAAGGATCTAAGAGAGAACTTCCATAACCATCACACAAAAAAAAAAAAAAAAATGTTGAGATTGGGTCCCCTTGCCTCAACCCTCTAGAGCTACCAAAAAAACCTCTCAACTCCCCATTAATGGCAATAGAAACATAGGTGTTTTAATGCAAATCTCAATCCAGTGGACAACTTTGGGAGGGAAACCATACCTCTTAAGGATTTCAATGATGAAGTCCCAATTCATCGAGTCGTAAGCTTTCATCAGATCAACTTTCAAGGCACATTTCTTACTCTTGGCCAATTTCCTCCTACAGTGGCGCACTAACTCTTGACAAAGCAGAATGTTATCCCCAATCTTCCTACCTTTAACAAAAGTAGCTTGGGCACGATCAACAAAGCTTGGGAGGGCATCCTTGATTCCATTTGCTATAATCTTAGAGATGCATTTATAAATTGTGTTGCAACAAGAGATTGGTCTAAAGTCATGACAAGTGGATAGGTTCTCACATTTCGGCACGAGGGCTATAATTGTATAATTAATTTCCTTTAGGATCTTCCCAGATCAACAAATCTTGGATAGCCTCCATAACATCCTCTCCCACTGTGCTCTAAGCTCGTTTAAAAAAATAGGCACCATATCCATCGAGATCGAGTGCTTTATCATTACCAAGCTCAAAAAAATTTTTCTTAATCTCTTCCCTAGTCACTTCGGCTTCCATAAACATCTTCTCTTCATCCTTTATACAAGGAGCCATAACCTTGTCAAGGCCTTCAAAATTTCTTTTAGGCTCCTTCTCTCGAAAGAGATTTTGGTAGACCACCACAAACTTCTCCTTGATTTTAGCATTGTCCCTAGCCACATAACCATTCTCAAGAACCAAAGAGGAAATCTTATTCCTATTTCTTTTCCCATTGATGGTTTTGAAGAAGAATGTCGTGTTTTGGTCTCCTTCCTTAAGCTAATTAACCCTCGCCTTTTGTTTAGCAAGGCTTTCCTCCGCCAAGCTCAACCTTTTAAAACAAAGAGCTTTACCATTCTCCTCCATAATAAGGTTTTTGTTGAAAGGATCAATGGCCAATTTGTTTTGAACTTCCAAGAGTGATTCCCTAGCCTCTATAACTCTCTCCGAGATACACCAATATTCCTTATGATTAAGTATCCTAAGTTCTCCTTTAAGTTTCTTGAGTTTTGTCACTAGCTGATACATGGGGTTTCCATCCACATTTTCTCTCCAAACTGATTCTACAATTTCCAAGAATCTAATGTCATGGGCCCAAAAATTGAAGAACTTAAAAGGGCCTTTCCTAACCTCTCTTGGAGTACCACAATCAACCATGGCTGGAGTATGGTCGAAAACACTCGGGGGGTGGAAAAAAGCGCCCGAATTAGGAAAAGAAAAGGTCCATTGATCATTAATAAGAACTCTATCAAGCTTGCACACAATTCTTCTACTTTCTTCACTCTGATTACTCCAAGTAAAAAAACACCCCATATTCCTCAAGTCATCAAGATTAGCATCTAAACACATCTTATCCATAAACAAGCACTCTGACTTCCATTGGTTAGCTCCACCACTCTTCTCACTAGGCTTCCTAATGGCATTAAAGTCACCTAGTACAACCCACGAGCATTGACAAAGTCTCCCACTCCAAAGAACTAACTCCTTCCAAAGACTCCTCCTTTCTATGAAAGTATGTAACTCATACATCATGGAGCACACAAACTTAGAGTCTTCCCCCACCCTTTGGACTTCATAGCTTGACAAGAAACCCCAATTACGAATATACCCGCCATATTTGGATCCCATCCCACCCATATTCGGCCACCATTCGAACTACAATAGTTGTCAATAACCCTCTAATCACCAAACACTATCTTAACCAGAGCTTCACGATTACTCTCTTTAACTCTCGTCTCAAGAACACCAAACAAAGAAATATTATTAGAAATGATGAATTTACATACCCCTTTATGTTTTATAGGGGAATTTAGACCCCTAAAATTCCAAACTCCAAAATTTATCATTAAGGGGAGGGGGATTTACCAAGCACTCTAGCCTTCTTAGTTAATTTCTTCTTAAAGGTTTTGCTCATACTTCGGGCTTTATCTGTCCCCTCTTTCTCGTCAACCCTTTTAAGCATCCCAAAAGAAACCAAGCCCAATGAGATTGATCTCATCTCCACTTCCTCTAACCGAGAACCCAATCTATGCCTCAAAGGAGTAATGTTATCCCCCCGGCTATCCATCAAATCCACCCCTCGGCTCTCCTTCAAAAGCTCAACCTATGACATATTCTTAAAACTATGTCAAAAAGGACGTGTTCTGATTTATAAACTTTGTTGCCTATTTGTTCGTGCTTAGGTTTATTTCATTTAACATAAAACTGTTGTTATTGAAAAGTATTCATTATTTTTTCATAAAGCTTTATTTTCATAATTTTTTTTTTTTTTTTTTTGTAACCGGGTCAGTTTGCGTACACCTCAACTAATCACTCCCAAAGAATCAAGTATATCATAATGTGATAGGTGGCCTCGAGGTTCGAACCTAAAAACTCAATAGAATGAGCAAACTTGCTTGACCGCCAGGCCAACCTTTTGCGATTTATTTTCAAAACTTTTTAGAAGGGTTTTTATATTTTTTAGAAAAATTATTCGATAATTATAAAGATATAGTATAACATTTTTTTTTTTAATAAAAAATGTCTTCAAATTAAACAATGTGATATGAGTAAAGGAAATGAAGCCGCTATTAATGAGGTTGATTATCATGGTGCATAGGACAAAAGATAAGATAAAGTTTATGTAAGTATGAGACAGACACCTTTAAATGATATAAATAAACATATGACATATTTAATTACTTTTCCAAAAACATCTGTCCATTGTCCACTGTCAATAGGGATCAAATATTTAATTAGAAACTAATCATTCGGTCATCAAATTTTGATTAAGATAGCACAAGAAGAACTCCATTAAAATTATTCTATTTCATTAAGTAATAATTAATATAAAATATGGACCACATAGGTCTTTGTACTATCTGTTCCTTAACTAGGTAAATACCATTTTTATAATCTATCAATTAAATACATTTGTAAGTTGAACTTAAAAAATAAAAAGTCTATGTATATTTTTTTTTTTTTTTTTTTAGTAAGCTTTCTATTAAAAAAGAGGAAAAGAATGTACAAAAGGCGATCAACCTACCTCAGGACAATTCCCTGGATTAGGACCCAAAAAAATAGTCTATACAAGACTATGTATATACACAAAACACTCTTCCTACCTCAAGACATGCCCCGAGTTAGGAACAAAACTAAAGAAAGCCAAAAGACAATGCCCAAATAGGCGACAAAAAAATGTCTATTTACTCTTCTGAAACACATACTCTAATATTTAAAAGATAAATCAAATCTCACAGTCATGTTTGAGACTTTGAGTTCTATTCGATGAAATATGAATGTCATGATTGTGGTTAATCATTAAGATTATGTTAATAATCCAAAATCACTCAATCAATCAATTCTCTAATTAAGGATAATTACATTATTGTGATCAGCAATCACTTAATCAATCAATTCCCTATTGAGTGTAATTATAAAATTTTGTTTCCTTATTGTATAGTTAAACTTTTGTATAAATAGGTGATGTATTCATAATTCAAAATAATTCAATACAATACACTTGAACATTTAAAGATATCTCTCGGGCATACTCCAACCTTTCAGTTATCTCTCGGGCATACTCCAACCTTTCAGTTATCTCTCTTGCCCTCTCAAAAATATATCTCGGGCATACTCCGGCTTTCTTCAAATTGTCTCTCTTGCCCTCATAATTCTAATATGGTATCAAAACTCCTCTCTCAATTCTAACATGGTATCATAGCATATCTCTTAGGCATACTCCGATTTTCTTTCAGTTGTCTCTCTTGCCCTCTCAAAAATATCTTTCGGACATACTCCGACGGCTTTCTTCAAACTGTCTCTCTTGTCCTTTAATTCTGATACTATTTATATTTTTAAAGCCTTTTGGTATTCTTTTCTTAATTTTACTTACTTTTCAATGCTTTTCTCTTGTCCTTTAATTCTGATACTTTATTTAAAAAAATTTTTAAAGCCTTTGGTAATTTTCTCTTTATAAAAAAATTTTAAAAAAAAAGTTTTATTCAATAATTGAGAATGAGTCATTCTTCAATAGTCGAAGATAGATGGATTAATGTAACTTGAAAATTCCTGGGCATATCGAAGGGTCAAACAATTAAGAATCATATAATATATATGTACAATTATTTTGTATTACTTTTGTAAATGTGAAAAACTTTTTCGGTGTTCATTTCATTTAGCATTTAGAAAATAAAAAATATTGTTTAAAATATTCTTTGTTAACAAAGAAAAATAGGGATTGTAACCGATAACATATTTATATTGTTCCCATTGTTTTCATCTCACAAAACACTTTTCATCCCTCATTAATATTATTAGTTTTTTGTATTTAAAATATTTAATCTGATTTTTAATATTCATAATAAGATTAATAGGATTTTTCTTTAGTAATCATTTACTAAAATATTATTTTCCATCATTTTAATAAAACTTTACCTAACATATTTCACTATTTTCATTTTCAGAAAATGATATCAACCACACATTAAAAAAAAAAAAAAAAAAAAAGGCTCATCAATCAAAGTATGCTATCAGTGAACAATACATGATGCTTAGAATGACTGTGAAGATCATATTTTACGCGATATTCTTGAAGATTTAAACAACGTTATTTAATTTATTAATCTAGACTCGTCTTCTTTTTTTCCAAAAAGTTTTATTAATTAAAATCCTACAATTATTAATTTATGATTGATAGGATGATTTTAATTATTATAGTCTCACATGGTCAACTAATTAAAAAAAAAAAAAAACTATTTCGTACACTGTTAAAATCGTAGATCGAAATCGACAAATGACTATATAAAATTATTCAAATTGTAAGGTTGAAGGAATATTTTGAAATGAAGTTAGTAAATTAAGAAAAATACAAAAGAAAATTCTATTAATCACACTTTAAAGGAAACAAAATTGAAGAACGCTAGGGTCACTAACTATCATTGGGCTGTCCGCCCATTGTCCATAATTAAGCCACATGGAGGTTTGAAATAGACATTGAACTACTGCATGACCACCTGAATTTGCGTACACACGTTATATCTCGAAAATATGATATTACAACAAATTTTGACTAAATTACCCAACAAAGAAAAGAATATTCATGTGAACTAAAATATATGAAAGCAAATCTATAGCTTCGGCATATCATCCTCTTAGTGCAAAGTTGACAAAAAATTTTATATAAAAAAATTAAGGGTTGTTTGTTATAACACTTAGAAAAAATGAACTTTTATATTAAGATATTTACAGGTTGTTTGGTTTGATCACTTAAGACTAAAAATCAGTTTTATTCCTCTTAATGCAAAAAGCTACAAATAAATAAATTAACATGGGCAAGGATATTACAATTTAAATTAAGCTTTTGTCTCATACCAGACTTACATTCTGCGGCAAAATTAGAGTTGGTGATTGTACCACACTCATCAACTCAGTTACGCAATGTTTAATTTCTCAATGTCTTATGTTCAGTCTTCGCAAAAGCTTAGTAAAGTCTCCACGCCTCTTTCAAAGGGATATTAATCATCTCACCAAATTTTCAAATTAAGAGGTAAAACCAGTGGTGTGTCCACGTGGTGGTCACTTTCTAATTTAGCTTCGAAATGCGGTAACTTCATCTCTCTCTTTCAATACGCATACACCTGCTCTGAAGCATGCTATGGATTTCTGCAATTTATTCACCAACCCCAAAATAGTCCAGGAACTGAAGGCGAAATGAAAGCCGGTCAATTAGTTACGACTTTCAAATCAATACCTACATTGTGTAGCCAGACTCTTGAATAAGGATAACAACTTTTACAGAGGATCCAATTGTACTCTTCATATAATTCATACCTCAAAATTTGAGTTGTCCAGAAAATTAGAAACAGAGGATCCATGCATAATCAAAATTTTAACAAAGAAATATTTATATAAAAGAAACAATGGTTACAGACCTAATGCTACAGAAATACATAAACAACCAAATGCCAGCCATTGAATTTTTTACACCGAAGGCAACACTCATTATACACATCCAATGCCTGATGTTACATTACTAACCGCCAAGCAATAACACATCATCGCTACGTGGTTATCATCTACAACCTAAGACAAATGAAGATTTTATTTCTGTATATTCTTACACTCAGTTCCAAGCAGATGCCGAGATCAAGGCCCTGTCTTTCCACGCCAACAACATAGCCCCATCAGTCTCCACCAGTTTATAATGCTCTGAGTAACACCTCAGCAAGCTTTTAATCACAGAGTTGACATATGGGCTTAATGGGCATTGCCGGAATCCTGCCATTGTGAACCTAGACTTCCATTTGCCAAAGAGTTCGTGTCGCTCCACCCTCTCCATCCCCTCGCAAGCAATAACATTCACGATATCCCTGGCCAAACAATGTTGTTCTACATTGATTCGCTGCTTTTGGTCCCTTGGCATGGTCACGTCAATTGACTCGAACATTGCCAAGTAGTAGTTCAGCACTTCAATGAACCTAGGGAGGAAAGCAGCAGTGTTTGTGTTTGATTCTTGCTCCACCAAGGTTACCACCTTCGGATTAAGGGACTTTATCTTCCTCAAAAGCCCATCCCTTGGGTTGTTCACATCAACGCTTTCATCTGGGGTGTGGTGGAGCTGCAGAGGGAAGTTCACAGCAAGAGCCTCACCAGGCCTGACATCAAGCATTTCCAGGGTCACTTTGGGAGCAAAAACTGGTACAGGGTGAAACTCAACAGGAATATTGAATTTCTGAGAGATTGCTGCCAAACGTTTGCCAACTGCCTCCAATCCATAACCACGGGCATATTTTGAAACAGGATCATCAATTCCTGTGATCCGCACATGAGGGGGCCCAGAAGGTTTAGCTGCAAGCGCCTGCAAGAGAGTCATCCATTGTGTTCCCTGAGCTATCTGGAAATCGACAATATGGATGCGATCCTCGTTTTTGCATGCTTCAGCTATGGCCCCGTTGGCTGCCATGTAACCAAACTTCAAGTAGGGGCAAATTTCATACAGGATATGCATATAAGAAAGTAAGTCCTTGCTATTGGGCTCCTTACAACGAAGAGCATGGTATATGTTAGAGCCCGATTTTTCCTTCCTTGCTATCAACCCTTCTACCATGTAAGCACCAAGACGCTGAATTGGTTCTCCACTGATAGATACAGCACCTCTAGCCTTTGCAATCAACCTATCAAAATCATTTATGTTGTTTTCAGAGAGAGCTTTAGCACATGCAATTAATAACTGCTTCAGATTGCCTGAAGGAAAACACTGCAACGATGATTCTACTGGAGCCACTTCGCCCGACTGCCTATACCTAGAAATAGCGGATGGCTTCGGCTGGATCACATGTGAACTCTGACGGTCCTGGCTCCAAGCATCTCTAGATCTATGATGGCCAGATGCATGCACACTACTACTCTCCCCATAAGAAGTATTCGGTGTGGTTACTTCTTTGTCTCTATCAGGTGCCATCAGTTCAGTCTCTAATTCCTGCAAAAAGTATTCTATCTTCTGGCTACAATTTGCATTCTCTACATATGAAGTCCCACCAGGATAGAGGGCTCGGCTGTCTACAGAAGGGCTTAACCGATGATAATAACTGCTGGATTCCAGTGAAGAATTACAAGAAGGGCTGAGCCCAGAAAGATTCTCTGGAGAGCTGTGGTGCTCCTGGCTGTCACTCAAAGTAGTAACTGCATCACACTCAAACTGACTTGAAAAAGGCGAGTTAGGTGAGTTTCTGATGTCAAATTTTAGAGACTCAATCAACCTATTAGCTACAGAAGGGACAGTGGGATGAGAAGATGAGTACGATAATCCTCCACTAGAAACACCAGGTCCGAAAAGCTGGTGTGAGTCCATGCTATGCTTTTAACATCAGCTCTCCTCCACAATATGTAATCCGAAAAGAAATATTATTCCCAGTGCAGAAACTGATCAACCACACCCTTCGTAGTCAACAACTATATGCAGCTTTATAATTCCTAGAATAGAACCTAAACTCGAGCACCTTCAAAATCAACCTGCAACAACAATCAAGCCAATATTTAACTTCCTGATATTCATGTTCCAAAGAGGTGCAACAGCAACTACAGTTTTCAACATAACCAACAACTCTAATCACCCGCTACACAGCATATTTAGATCCAATAACAACACAAAAGGAGCCATCACCCACTACTCTAATCTATAGCAAAGATTAAACAACATAAAAGTATCCCCTCGGTTCCTCTAAAAAAATAATTTATCATTTCTTGGCAGACACGACAATCCGTACCAACGAAGTGAAAGGTAAATTCACCAAATTCAAGCAACCTCTTATTTTCTATCACAGAGTCAATTTACATTTTCTTGGTAAACAATAAAAAGTTCCTGAATTAGAATTAATTAATAATTATTAGGTATAATAAGAACCTAGTCACTCTCAACGTAACAGTGAAAATTTCATAGTCCATTTTCAAGAAAGTAAAGTTCCAGCTACAATAGCAACAGAGCTTTCAAAACTAACAAAAACAATAACAAATTAAAAAATACATATGTAGAATAACAGTTCTTCAATTCAAAACATTTCCAGTAACATGTTTAATTAACTTCTCATATGCAGAAATTCTTCAAGCAGCTTCAAAACAGCAATAGCGGCATAAATGATAATAAGCAGAGTAATATTTAAATATTTAAAAATGAAAATAAAGATTATTATTTAAATTTAGTTTTGTAATTACCTGAGAAGCTTGGTGAAGAAGAAACGTTGATTCGAAATTTTCAATGTCTGGCTTGGGCTTGAAATTGCAGGGGGTTTGAATCCGAAGACCAGGTGAGAACTAGAGCGGGGTATTTATAGAGAGAGGGGGAGTTGACGGAAGTTTTACAAAGATAACGGTGACAGGAGCCGTTGGAGCGTTAGAAGCTGGTTGGATAATAGATAAGCGATGGTCTTTATTTTACTGCGGAGATTGGTCACGGCGTCATAACGAATGTCCACACGCCGACCATTTGGTCTACGTTTTAGTAGAACATTCCTTGCTATTTCCCTTCCGTTATTGGGACCTGCCTACTCCCACGCGCCTCTAGGGGCATTCCTCTTCACGCAAGCTCTGAAATCGATGACTTTTGTTGTCTTTCTTTTTGTTTGAATGTCTGTCTTATTTTTAAAGAAAAAATTAATTAAAGTTGATAAAGGCCTTTCCACTTGATAAATATGAATATAATAATTATTATATATAATTTTATTAAATATTCTTATATATTATTTCATAATCAAGTTTCAAATGTGTTAACTTATGTTTTCTTCAGACTTTTTCAATTTCAAGAAAATTTCACTGTTGTAGAGTTATTTTCGATGGAACTCACGCGCTGTGCGAGACGTCGGATGCGCATAGTAACTAAACCCTGCTTGACCGATGATACTCACGTGGTTGCCAGCTCATAGGCTTTTAGACGTGTTGAGTGATGAAAGAAAACCAGCAAAATGCCACTAATCAAGTTTTCGTACTGACACGTAGACAGCAGACCACTGTTCCTTTTGACTGGTTTGACCTGACGTGGCACGCGTTCACATACATTTCAAAGTTCAAACACGACCAAGTAAATTAATTAATTAAAGACTTTCTCAACTAATTCACCATCCACCTCTTTCTAAGTCTAATTGAAAGTCTACTTTTTTCTTTGAAAATTGAAATCACTCTCGCAGTCTTTCACTAGTCTAATTTGGTTTGCCAATTTTTAAAATATTGCCTTATATTTATTTTTAAATAGTTTTTTTAATATACTCTATTTACATCACATTATGCTTATATACATGATATGTAATCAAACATTATCAGAATCTATTAGTCAAAAGCACTGGTTCATAATATAAAAGTGTTTGTTGAATACCATATACATTATCAATATTAGATATTTAATTTTATTTTAATGATAACAGTTTGACATATAAGATTAATCATATAATGTAACACGTATTTTAATGTGAATCCAACTCGATCAACTTTATAAAAAGATTTTTAAAAAAATGAGAAAATCATGATATCATCCATTATGTAACATATTTTTTTTGTATAATTGGATAAACTCCAAGCTAATATTTAATTGAATTTAAAAAAGTCTTCATCCAAACACACGTGTGACGATATAAAAATTTGAAAAAATGAGAATGCTATTCATTGCTACAAATCATGATAGTTTTGTTAGGAATACGTCGGTCCTCTCTTTAAATCAACATCTTAATAAGAAAAAAATTCTAACCCAACATAAATAATGTGATTTGTCACGCTTTCCTTACTTTGTTTGATGATTTAACATGATTTAGCGTGAAAAAATGAATTTAGAGGAGATGCATTAGGATGATTTGACTCCATCATACTAATTACAACAGGCAAAAAGCACTTTATACTTTAAAAGTGATTCTTCATTTAGAAAAATAAAAATTTAATCACAATTAGATGGTCTGATGGTAAAAGAACAAAAAAAGATTATATGAGTTCATAAGTTCGAGTTCTTCCAAATACTAATAGGGGTGGTTACTAAGACCCTTATTCGATCGGTAGTTTCAAGATCTTAAGAGATTAATTGAGATGCGTACAAGCTGAATCAGACACCGTCGATGATTAAAAAAAAAAATATTAATTTGTTTTTACTGACAATAATTTTCTAAAAATACCCATCAACTATATATAAACTAATAATGTTTAATTGTTAAGTAGGAGTCAAATCAAGGGAATGGAATCAAATTGATATGGTCGATTGTGCTTTCGGCATATGATGAAATAATTAAAATAAGATATGGGGCATGCATGTGGAGGGGAAATGGGATTAAATTTGGCTTTAGGAATCATTTACGTCTAGAAAAAGGTTATTTGTTTAAAGAGTTGTCCTATTAGGCTATTCCTATCTAGAAGCGCTTTTTGTTTGGATTTGTAAGTACAAAGGAAGCGCTTTGTCGCTTTTGCTTTTATAGTTCTGTAATAAGAGGTGGATGCTGATGCAGTCTTATCATAAAACTTTCAACATTCTTTGAACCTTCTGCATTCACGCGTGTATGCTTTTTTCTAGAAAAGAAATATGAATAAGGGAGTAATATCTTGAGAAAAAGTGATTATTGTATGGTCTTATTGGTGAATAAAGATTTAATTATAAAGTATATGATTTTTTTTTAATTGAACTCTAAAAGAATATTTATATTCAGGGTCGGATCCAAGAATTTCATTCTATGAGGCAAAAAATAAACAAAAAAAAAAAATTAAAACCAATCATAATTATATTTTTTTTTTCAGCATCAACAAAAAGTTACAAAATACAAATAAATATCTAAAAAAACACAATTTTTGTAAAAATAAAATAATTTTTCTATAATTATCATCGACGAGTTTTCATATTCTGAAAACGTTAGATAATCATCTCATCGTCAATTGTATCAAATACATCTTTCTCAATATAGGTGACCGAGCAATTATTCATCCATTGATCTCCCATTTGATTGCGTAACCGACTTTACACAAGATTTATTGTAGAAAAAGCCATTTCAA
Source organism: Pistacia integerrima (assembly GCA_026225825.1). Taxonomy (NCBI): domain Eukaryota; kingdom Viridiplantae; phylum Streptophyta; class Magnoliopsida; order Sapindales; family Anacardiaceae; genus Pistacia; species Pistacia integerrima. The sequence goes on along the minus strand of CM047738.1, from coordinate 8,196,103 downwards.
TGATCGCAGTCGCAATTGGTAAAATCAATGCAAGTTTAACAAGCTTACACACCAACGGATACAAAATGTCTTTTTTAAACAGAACTAAATTCTTAGCTAAATCATTAATTCCTTGTAACTTAACAAATTTATCACAAGAACGCATGTCAATAATATAAGTCTCAACCTAGTTCTCAAGTACCATCAACTCAAATGCAAAAAAATCAGATGGATAAAATTGGCCAAACCCATTCTTCCCTCTCTTCTCTTTTTCCTTTTCCTTTGCTTATTCTTTATGGGTTTTTTTCTCTTCTTCATTTTGAGGAAGCAATTTGGGAATTTATATATAAAAGCAAGGCTTGGCTTTGAATTATGAAAGCGTCGCTAAAATTCTTTTATTCTCACCATAACCCCACCATATCAGCTTTCTGTTGTAAAAATGCCCAGATTTCTCCCTTTAATTACATGCAAACCCAACAACTCTTATTCCTTTCATTTTCTCTTTTAATAAAACTTTTAAAAACTAACAGATCATCTTACATAAAAATAAAAATCACAAAAAATATATAATATATATATATTAGGATTAAAAATGGGGTTTTACAAAAGTAAAATCCAAACTTACCATGGGGTCATTCCATTCCCAAAATTTCAAATTCTATAAAGGCAAAATTTAAATAAATCTAAATTTTTTCAAAAATTGAGTAGGGACTGTGGTCCCCATTCGTCATTCATTGGATCTACCACTGCTTATATTTATAGATAAAATCACACTACATTCACTTGCAAAAATTTCTCATGTACACATAAATTATGATATAATAAAATCAATCTTTCTAATTGAGTTACACGTTCTTATTTATTTGAGTTTCTTAATTGTTACCAAAAGCACATAATTTTTTTTAAATGTTTTAAATTTAATATATCCATACAAAAAAAATATTCAACTCAACATTATTATTTAGTATACGTGCTTGCTCACTTTAGCTTAAAGTATTATTTACTTCAACATAAACTTTATATCATTATATTTTTTGAAAGAAGAATTTATAATTTTTTATTAATTTATGTTTATTAAAATGTATAATTCATTAAGTAATACCTAACAAAACTTCTTTTTAATTAGTATTTTTCTTTTATATATTTATATTTCATGTTGTTTTCTTAATATATAACGTAGTATTTTTGTTTACCTTATTAAATGTGACAAAAGCTTTTGTTATATTTATGGAAGCAAAATCCAAAGGCACTTTCAACTTTATTCTTATAAATAGCTCCACACAAGAATCCACTAATAAAGTTTGAAAAGGAAAGTTCTAAATTTCGAAGGCATCGTCTTTGTTCAGTCATATTTCACTAATTAAATCCTTAATTTTATAGTTTATCACATAATCAAAATCACTTGCACGTGTTTATCTAGACGGCAGCTTGACTGTTGAGTCGGTAAATGAAATTAGAAAACTTAATCAAATTAATTGTAAATATCTATATCATAGTTAAATCAAATACCACAGATTGATAGTTATAATTCGTCACGTGCGTTTTTTATAGCCGTAATCCAAACTCCGAAGGTGTGTTCTCATTTCTCACTTCGTTTATACAAAAACAAATGTGCCATATACACGTGTGGACGAAAATTTCTTACATGGATGCCAAGTCATTTTATGGGACCCATATGGAGGGGCCCGGAATTAAAAAGCGGGTCCTGTGTACAAAATGGAGGCGATTTGACAAAGTCAAACATGATTGTGGTTCTGACACGTAGAATTATTGTTTGAGGATGCGTTGGGCGATGTTGAGTCGAGTCAGTTGACCGACCAATGAGTTGGATTGTGAGCCTAATTAATACCAAAATATTCACTCTCTCGCAAGAAACAACGGAGCTCTAGGAAAATCTATACAGTATATTTTTTATTTAATGGATATAAGTAATATTTAGTAATTTATTAAATTGATTTAAATTAAAAAAATAAGAGTTCATGTGAATATTCGTGATACAAGAATGATAAGCGGGTCCTCGTGTAAAAAATGGAGCTCTACAGAGGTGATTCGATAAAGTCAAAAGTGAAACATGGTTGTGATTCTGACACGTGGACATCAGAGTTTGACAATGCCATTGGCTGATGTTGTTCTGTTGATCAACGATTAGGATTGTCAACCTAATTAATAGCAAATCAATCACCTTTGCGCAAAAAACAACGGGCTGAAACAGGGGCGGAGCTAGAAAATAATTTGTGGGGCCGGTGTGGTATGTAGCTCCGCCCGTACTGCAAGAAAATCTTTACCGTATAGGTTGAATGGCAAAATTCTTGTGCTGCTATGACTTATGAGTTATGGCCAAGAAAATATAAAGGTTAAATAACGTTTTTATGTTGCATCTTGGATCTTACGAAAGTCATTTTAATAATACCTTTATGGCGTGTTTTGATAAGATTAATGTGAAACCACAAGTTAGGTTAAGGTAAAGGTCATTAATTGGGATAAGTCAAACTTGTTTAACTAAGCAAGACACTGTTATAACATGAGTAACATAAAAATGCATGAAAGAATATTAAGAATGACGAAGAAAGGAAAGCAATCTGGGTCAAACTTAGAAGATTTGGATGATTTTGTTCTTCAAATCATATTACTCAACTACTTCTGTATTCGACTAATGAAACATTGATCACAATCTTTTGTCATCTAGAACCTAGATTGTCACTATATGAGTAAAGCAAAAAATTGCCTAAACCACTTTTGCAATACCCAATGTATTTTTCCAATAAACTTTGGAGCCACTTCATAAATTCCATGTCAATCCTGCCAAGCCCATTTTCGTTAAAGCCCAATATAACCAAGCCCATCATTATTTCTTCGCTAGTTTTTAGTTCAAGGCCTTGGGCTACCAGGTGTGGGCAGGCAACTGCCCATAAAAAATGATTCTTCAATCTTTACTTGTTTGCCGGGATATTTACGTACGCATGTATGTTCATCCTAGGCATGGCAATGTTCCCCCGAATTTTGGGGACTCATCCCGTCCCGTCCCATATGGGATGGGAAAGCCCTAATTTTTTTGGAGATAGGGGCGAAAGTGGGGGGCGTTTTAATTCCCGTCCTCGGGGATGGGGTGGGGGTGGGTGATGCCTTTCCCTTGCCCCGCGCTGTATATAATATATAAAATTAAAAATTTTATATATATGCTTTTCACTAATTCTTTTATATTTCACATAATTACACAATTATCCTACCTATATAAACTTATATTTTCTCAATTTTCCTCACCCTAAACAATTGAACAAGAACAACCTCTAACCTATATTTATGTAAAATTAACTATGTTTAAACAATTAATTTAGTGTTTATCATGTGGACGAGAATTAACTATTATGTTTGGTAATGTTCAAATTACTTTATATTTATGTAAAATTAACAGGACGAGGATGGGCCTCCAACATTCTCCTTTGGGCCAGGGAATGAGAACTCCTATCATTATTGTAACAGAACAGGGATGGGGCGGGGGTGGGGAGTGAGGATGGGTAGGGTGACTGAGATCCCCGCCCCGCCGCCCCATTGTCATGCCTAGTTCATCTTGCCTCAGTACTATGCGATATAAACACTTTAGTCCTATTAAATGACTGACATCAATTTTGTTGACCCACTTCCTTGACACTTTTGAGGTAAATTTGACATATTGACCAAACTTACACTTCAAAGACCTTTTACGGTGTGGGCTCATTGTTTTAAAACTCAACTTCTTGTGAGACCTGGCAAGGTGACCAGGTCATGAGTTGATTAGTGACCTAAGCAACGAAAATAGTCTTAAAAATTTGTTAATTAGTCCCTTCAATTTTAGCATATTAAAATATCCCGAATAAATTTCAAATTAGTCCCTGAAATTTTAACCTAACACTTGGAAATATTGCAAAAACCCCTAAAAATTTAATGAGTCCCTACAAATTTGAAAAAACCCCTAGAACCTGAATCGAACTAAAAAGACTATCAGATCTCAGTCAAACCGGTCCAACTGACCAGTTTGGTCCGGGTTTTAAAAGAGAGTGTGGGCTAACAACTTAATGTTAATCATTTGAAAAGACTAAAGTGCATTCCTATGATATATGATATTGAGGCAAACTGCAACAGGCTCCAAACCTGAGGGATGAAAGGGTATATATCCCTTGTCTATATATAAGCTTTGTTTGTGTTGTTAACTTTACTTATATGTGATCATATGTGTAAGTCATGTACATGATACATCACCAAAGCTAAGTGTTTATGTATTTTATGATGCCGGTCGGCGGCCAGATTCTTGCCCTTGGTAGGGTGTGAGGATGATTTGGCTGGGGTCAAGTGTTGAGTGTGGGGTGGAGAGAACAAATGCACATGGTGAGACATGAGGTAGTCACATGGACCCTGTAATACAAATCACAAGTGGGAAAGGTTGGGTTTGCTTGAAGCTGATGCGACCATAAATACCATAACATAAATTTTATAGTAGCTTTACCTCCAAGCTAGCATGAGCACAATCAATCAATAGTGGAAATAATAAATATGGGCATTATCTGTTTTCATGTGGAGGAGTGGTGCTTTTCTCCACCTTGTGAAAAAGTCATAATAAGAGAAACACACACACACACACACACACACACACACACACACACATATATATATATATATATATATATATATATATATATGATTACTACAGGGATGGCAACAATTTTAAATACCGTATTTCAAACGGTGGATTATTGACTATTATATTTTAGGGACCCCACTGTATTATGATTCATGCATTTTCATTCATTATATGGGAAAGTAATGTTATCATAAATGCTTTGATAAGTTTTAAAAAAGAAAAAGAAAATATTTATTTCAATAAAAAAATGACAAAATATACTCAAAAATACCCTAAAAATAATTTGATTTACTTTTCATGAAATGCATGTTTGAACTAAAAGTTTGCATTCATGAAATTAACACTAAACGAGAGATAAAACACCATTGTCAATGCATTTAACCCACAAATTGTAACTTTAATATTCAGTAATATAAATTAAAAAAAAAAAAACTAGCCAAAACTTTCCTGAGAATAGACCATTTAACTACTTTCAACGTGAAGAAAAATAATCTTCTATGGAAAAAAGAGATAAAAAAAAAAAAATCTATTCCACCAAATAATTTGAAGTCAATACATTGAAATGTAAAGCAAAAACATTTCTATTTTATGAAATCAATTTAAGCTTTTGAGACTTTCCAGTTGTAGGCTGGGGCCAAACGCTACCGTTTTCCACATAAATAAAGCAACTTTTTGAGCCTTGAGCCATGTTTTGATCTCATTTGACCGTTTGTTGTAATGATAAATCAATATGAAGCTCTCCTAACGGAGTTGGTGATCCCAATATTTTGATAATTTCAAAAAGTAATTTCACCAAACCCCATAAACTTAAACATTTCATCAAGTCTTACTTTTAATCTCTTAATTAACTTTTGTCTTATCTTCATTTTGTTGGTTTAATTAAAGGATAATTACGGTCATAGCTTTCCATATACTATCTAAAAGTCACCAAGTGATAATTCATTTAATTAATTAAAAACGTTTTTTCTTTTATTATGTAATTTACCAGATTGACTCATATATTAAATATCAAAATTTCAGTTTAGTCTAAAAGACTTATTTAACCCTTGACATTATAAAGTCGTGGCAAGCATTTCTATAAATACAGTTTCCAATTAATATTATTATATTTTCTTCAACTATATATGTGTTCTTGTCATGAGTAAATAAAAAAATTAGTTTCAATATTGAAAGGTCAAATGAGATGATGAAGTAGTTTTGACTTTTAGATATTGATGACATAAATGGGGTGGTGGGATTTTATATGTGTCAATTTGAAGTGGGGTAAGATTATTACTATTGATTTAATGGTTTATATAAATTTCTCAAATAAATTAGGTGTGTTGGGTTGATAGTTCCACACTACCAATCCCAAAATTTCCTACCTATTAACTTCCAACATCAACCACCCCTTCACTTCACTTTACTTCAATTTTTCTTTTCTTTATTATTTATTAAATATATAATTCAATATGATATGGATTCATGTCAATTTTGATTAATAGATGTGTTGAATTAACACCAAATGATATTTGAAATTTAATCATGTTGCTATCATGCCAAGTCATATTGTAATGTGATACATCATACATGGTATGATTTCTATGTAATATAATTTTTTATTATTTGGGTTAACTTTATTTATTCTTTATAATGCCAAAATCCTTGTCCAATTAAAATTAAAAGACTTCAATTTCTAGCTAGCTCTACAGGCCCCACGTGTCCAGTTGGCTCATCCAATTTTTGTACCATCAAACATCCAAGCAAAACCAGAAAAATCTTCCAACATAAATTCTTCAAGGAAATATTCGTCACTTCCAAATATCCCGAGGCTATTTTGGGAAACTTAAAATACGCTTTTCTCCAAAGCCCAACGTATGAGAGGCGCGATTTTATTTTAAGCAAACAAACGGCCATTCATGGAATTTAAATAAATTGCTGCAAAAAACAGAAAAACAAAAACAACTGTTTTCATTTCTCTTCCATTTGTACTACCACTAGAACAAACAAAACAATACCTTTCGTTTATTTATTTCTTTTCTCTGTTTCCTTGAAGCAGATCGTATCTCTTTTTCTCTCTTTTATCTTCAGATTCCAGTTTTTCAGTTTCTGTTTCATCTTTCGAATCTCGCAGAAGCATTTTGCAACAGGTTTTGTGTGTTTTTGCTTCCAAAATACATGTAACTGTTTCAACCGTTGACAGGTACTTGACTTGAGAGTTAATGTGTTGGTTTCATCAATACGTTGCGGTTTTCTTGTTGCTTCAAATAGTTCCTCTTGCTTTCATGCTTTGATCTGAGAACTCGAGTTCGTTTAGTTTCCGCTTTGTTTCTTCTTTCACACTCTGTTTGGTTGCTAAGACAGCTTAGAAAGAGAAAAGAATAGAATAGCAAGTGAAAACTTTTTATCAACTCAATGAAAAGTTATTCCTGTTTTAATTTGTGTAAATCTTTTTATTTTTTCATTCAAATCCTTTTAAGATTCATAACTTTAATTTTCTTCCTCTTGTTTTTGTTTTCGTAGAACAGATCCATTTTTTTCTTTATGTTGTAAAAATGATTTAACGTATTTCATTTTTTATTTATTTATTTTTTATATGAAGATAGAGGATTTTTATTATATGATAATTTTAGTTTGTAGATAAATCTGATTTTAGTCAGCTTTTTATTAACGGAAATCAGATCAAGTGATTGTAGGTTACAAGGTTGAGTTAAGTTTATATTGTAATCATGAATGATTGGGCTTTTATTGAAGTCTAAATGTGAATTTGATAAGTATATCTCAAGTTTGACTTAATTCATGGCCTTGAATTTCTTCGAAAGGTTCCAAATTTGACTTTGTTTTATCAATTTCATAACGGAGCTTGATTTAAAGTTCTAAATTTGACCTTCTAGTATCAGCTCTAAAATAAGATTCAATAAGCAGAATTTGACCGGTGTGTATGTTGCAGCTGTGTAAATGGATTGGAGGCTTGAATAGAAAAAATCAAAAGCACAGAAATGAAAGGAGAGTCATCCGGGTTGATAGTTGGGATCTCTATAGGAGTGGTGATTGGAGTGGTTTTGGCTATTTCTGCACTGTTTTGCATTAGGTACCATAGGAAACGATCCCAGATAGGGAATAGTAGTTCCCGAAGGGCGGCTAATATTCCTATTCGTGCAAATGGTGCTGATTCTTGTAGTGTATTATCAGACTCGACCATTGGTCCGGAGTCACCAGTGAAATCTGGACGGAATGGCAAGTCCATGTGGCTTGAAGGGTTTAAGAGGAGCAATGTGGTGTCAGCGTCTGGAATACCCGAGTATTCTTATAAGTATGATTTCCTTATAAGCTGTTGCATTGTTTTGTTGTTAACTTACATGTGAAGATAGTAAAGTTAAGGAATTAATGAGATATAGTGAATTTTTCTTCTTTGAAATGTGAGACAGTCTGGTCAGACTGGAAATTGCTTTAAATCTTATAATATCTTTCAATCTATTTGCAGGTTTTGTTAATTTGAAAGTCTCCATCTTCTTACCCTTTCTATCAATTAACTCTGTCCTTGTTATATGAATGCAGGGATTTGCAGAAGGCAACATACAATTTTACAACATTAATAGGGCAAGGTGCATTTGGTCCTGTCTACAAAGCTCAGATGTCAACTGGTGAGACTGTTGCTGTTAAAGTGCTTGCAACTGATTCTAAGCAAGGAGAGAAGGAATTCCAGACAGAGGTAGTGATGTTGAGTGGTTAATAGCTTATATTGATTAATAAATCCACTGACAAATATAGCTTCGTAATATTGTATCAACATTGTTTTGTGTCATAGAATATATATTTTATAATTCTCATTTGCTCTCTCTGTTTATCTTAATGTTTTGCCATTATAACCATTTTCAGGTCATGTTATTAGGAAGGCTGCATCATAGAAACCTGGTGAATTTAGTTGGATATTGCGCAGAAAAGGGCCAGCACATGCTTATATATGTCTACATGAGTAAAGGCAGCTTGGCTTCTCATTTGTACAGTAAGCTGGCAATCAACTCTATCAGCTTAAGTTTGGTAGGATGATTAATTTATTTTCTGAGACCAGTTGTTGACTAGATATCTTATGCAATCCTATGGAATTCAAAAAGTTCTATGTTGATTGGTACTGTCAAGTGTCAACTATGGGCATAATGTTCTTTTCAAATGCATCAATTGTAGACCTCTGGCACAATTGAGGATTCAGTAACTAAAGCATCTGTCTATAGTTATAGTTATTTTCTCTTCTATCTATATCTATAATTCCCCTGTTTGATAGGCTATTGTCATTCATCCAAACCATATTATTGCTGCTTTTATTCTCTCATAGTAACCTCTGATCTCTGAACAATTATCCCAGTTCATATGCATTAACATTATGAAAATGACTTGGTTTTCTTCTCCATGCAGGTGAAAATCATGAACCATTAAGCTGGGATTTGAGGGTTTATATTGCTTTAGATGTAGCAAGGGGATTGGAGTATCTACATGATGGGGTAAGCTTTTTCTCATTTGGACAACCTATACAACTGTATGTGTGTTTGTGCACACACTTACTGTGTTTTATGCTGAGTGTCTCTCTCCTTTAACTGAATTCATATATTTATTTCAGGCTGTTCCTCCGGTTATACACAGGGACATTAAATCTTCCAATATTCTGTTGGATCATTCCATGAGAGCCAGGGTATGCTACATATGTTGTTGTTAATTATTTATGTTTTGAGAGGAATACACAAACTAAAGATCTAACTGACCTTATCGCTTTGTGGTTTGAATTGTTTCATTTGATTTCTTTATCTAGAAGATTCAAATGAATAATATAGTTATATGAAAAAGGCTTTGAATCATTTCCTTGAATATCTGTTTTTGGATTGTATAGTGAAATCTTATAATGGTTAGCTTTTAATCCATTGCACCTTATTATTCTGCTTTAACCAGGTAGCGGATTTCGGGCTTTCAAGAGAAGAGATGGTAGACAAACATGCGGCCAATATACGGGGAACATTTGGATATCTTGACCCTGAGTATGTATCTACAAGGAATTTCACCAAGAAAAGTGATGTTTATAGCTTTGGAGTGTTGCTCTTTGAACTTATAGCTGGCAGAAACCCTTCACAGGGTCTCATGGAATATGTTGAGCTTGTAAGATATCTTTCTCTATATCTCTCAGGTAGAATTTTAACAAACTGATAGTAAAGGCAACTGAAGAGAAATGCTGCTATTTATGCAAAAAATAGATTCTTCAAAACCAAAATTATTCTTAGTTTCTACATGTCACTCTGATAATAGAGTGAAAGAAAATGTGGTGATGGTTATAATGAATAGTCTTCATCATTTCTGAAAATATGAAGGGAAACTGAAATTAAATCCTTATATTTAGTGCCTTGTCTTGATTAAGTGCATGATTTTCCCAGTCATATGTTTGGTATTTCTTTTTCAAGTTAATATCATCTGTCATGTGATGAGCAGGCTGCAATGGACACCGAGGGGAAAACTGGATGGGAGGAAATTGGAGATTCTCGTTTGGATGGGAACTTTGATGTGCAAGAGCTCAATGAAGTGGCAGCGCTTGCATATAGATGTGTCAACCGTAACCCTAGAAAACGACCTTCTATGAGAGACATTGTACAAGTGCTGTCAAAAATCCTTAAAATGAGGCACAGTAGGAGGCATCACAGGAAGTCTCATTCTGCCACTGCAGATGACGTTTCTGTTGATCTGGAACAAGGAACAAAGACGCCAATCCCTGAACACCGGCGGGAGGAGTCCATTGATAGTGCAGCTGACACATATGAAGTTTAGACTACGTAGTTTCCATTTTTTTGTTCATTAAATTCCTTGATTTTGGTTTTGCTTTGTGATATAATTGCAGCTTACAGGAGCTAGGACACCCAAGTAGTTTTGATTTCTGATGGTGTTAGGAGAGACGAGAGAGGATTGCTGTTTGTAATATATATAGGTCCCATCTGTTTTTTTTTCCCCCTTGAAATGGCGTCATCCTAAATTTGTATATTGCATCGTCCTAATTCTGTATATTAACACTTTCAACAATGAAATGGATGAAAAAATTTACTGAATTTTTTCTGCAACTCCGTGATTGGCCTTAAAACTTCATTGTATTTATCATTTAATATCAAGAATAAACCAATCAAAAATCAAATGTGCCTTTAAAAACCTTATTAATAAAACGTGTGAACGATTTCCTGATTATCTGTTGATTTGGACAGATTTCCGCTGTTGAAGACAGCGGAGGTGAGATAACATGCAGCGGTCGAGCTGGTGGTGATGCCGACAACGTGAGTCAGGCAACAGTGGCAGTAGCGTGGCTGTGTTGGCAATAGTGGTGGAGGGTAGAATAGTAAATTAATTTTTTAAATTTAATTATTATTAATTATAAAATAAATCAAATTTAAATAAATTGTTTTAAGGGTAAATGGCAAAAAAAAATTGAACAGAGGCAAGGACGAAAATTCATATCGTCCCCCCACTCCGCGAATGCGAACTCCTCCAAAGTTTGGAAGGGAATGGGATACCCCTTCCCTTCCAAGGGAATGGGCTGATTACACCTCAGACCATATTCACTTAGCTGATTACACAAGGGAATGGGCCTTGTTTAATTCCAAAACTTTGGGTTGGTCAGGTCCATTTTTTTGAGGCCCAAATTGAATCCATTGGACCCTATTTGACTCCATCATTCAGCCACGTCGTCCATGACATTCTATGACTTTAACCAATTTCATTTCTTTAACGAACAGTCCCTCCTACAATTGGTTAAGCTGGTTTCATTCCCTGAAAAAATTATTGTTTGGAAAAGACGCATCTTCTTTGAGTTATTAGATTGGTCTCACAGTCAAAGAGATTTGCTTCATTTTTTGAGTTTTTGAGTTTAAACGTTGAGGTTACCTACCACAATAATATTGTGACTTACATAATCTTTTGGACTTGTAGAATGTTAAATGAACTTTGAGGATTAGTTGAGATACATGTGAGTTGGTCCGGATACCCCAGTTACCCAAAAAAAAAAAAAAAAAAACTCACCTTCAAGAAAGAGAAATGTTAAACCTATACCAAGGATTTGTCTCTTATGTGCAGAATGCACGAGGGTGATCAGGTCTAGAGGTTGTTAAACCATCCAATAAATAGCTTGACATTGGAAACTTGGCTGGTCTTTTTGGGTGCTTTCCAGTTCTAGAATCCCTTCACATAGAATTTTATAATACAATGTGGATGCTAGAAAAAGATCTAAAGTCAGAAGAGTCCCTCATTGTTTCAGCTGCAAGTACTTCAAAATGGATTAAAATAGGTTATTTTCGGGGCAATAAGAACTATTGTAACCTCGGATTAAAATAGGATTTTTTTTTTTTTTTTAAAATATGACATTTTTTTTTTTGGATGTTCAAGCTGACGTTAACACGATGTTATGATGACGTTTGCATGTTGGCGTCAATATGATGACATCATTGGTTTGATCGACCGGTCCAATCGTTCAAATCGGAAACCGGGTTCTTGTCCGATTTAGGATCCGGTTTGGTTTTCAGAATATTGCCCTCAGCTATATAAATGCACAAACTTTTTGGTGCTGCCCAAGTCTAGTCACCGTGAAAAGCCATGGAAACGCAAAAGAAGAGACAAAAAACTCGGTAAGATCTTCTATGCTTATATAATATATACATATATTTTAATGATTTCCCGCAAAAGTATTCAAGGAGTGTTGATTGCCTTAATATGTTTGGAATATTGTGATTTTGAGTGAATTTCAATTAGGGGTTTGAAGATATAATAACTTGAACTTGTGTCATAAAGCAACTCAAATTTAATCGATTTTAACTTTTTCATCTTTGGAATGAGATTTATGTGAAGGGTTTGAAGTTCTATAGCATTGAGTTTTATTTGCGGGGATTTTTATATCTTAGAATATACGAATATTGTCTTTATAAACAGGTTTCAGCAGACAACCAATTTATGTGTTTTTGAATATTAAATATATAGTCTTAATTTTTGAAAATTGTTTAGAGATCACAATATTGAAAGGCATCTAAAATCAGAGTGGTTAATCTCAAATTATCTAGTTAGTTTAACAAACTCTGGTCTGACGTTTCAGATCAACACAGTGGCTGAAGCTAAATAAGAATAGCGGTGAAGGAATGGAAGGATCTTGGTCAGGGGAATTTAGAAAATAGGAGGATTTACATTTTGATATTCTCGTGAAGATATTCAGTAGTGTACCGTTATCTGATTTATCTCGCCATGTCACCTTAGTATGCAGATTATGGCAATTAATCTGTTGGCACTTCTTGTTCCAGGTAAACAATTTGTGCTTGATTTGAGTGTTATCAAGGATGTTGTTGAGCAATTAAGCAATACTTAATTGGAAAAAACATTACGTCTATGCATCTTGGAAATGTTGAATATAAACATTTTCATCAATTTGTGGAAGAAATTGGCAGAAACTGCTACACTCTTGACATGCCTGGTTTTCATTTATCATATACTGACACAGGTTTAATAATCGAAAATCTTGTTCGAGTAAAGGACATAAGTTTTAGTTGCTATTTATAAGCATGCCTGTTATACATTTTGAGGGCACTAGAAAGATTTTCCGTCGACTCTTTCATAAGGTACAACTTTGTAGTTGCATTTTAAGTTTTAGTTGCTATTTAGAAGATGAATATTTTAGAAGAGATTGGTGGAATTGTTCTCCATTGATAAGCAGATCGTGATTGCTAGAGCTCATGAAGGCACAAATCCATCTGTTTGGTGGATGAAGATGAAGAGCAATGGGACGCCAATTTACATGTAATTGCAGATTTGTTATCATTGTTAGTATTTTCTTCTCTTTATTCTCTCTATCGATTTGATGATTCTTTGACATTAATATCCATTCTTTTATCGATACTATCTTGAACTACATTTTGTGCTTTATGTAATTTAAGTTTCTGTTTAGTTAATTAATTGTTGTTGAGTTAGTTTTATTGCTGCTGTTTAGTTAGTTAACTCATAAGTTGACTATTGTATATAAAGAAACAGTAATGCATTAGTAAAGTGAGACTTCATTTTCCCAAAATACAATTCGTCTTCTTCTTCTTTCTTGCTTTATTAACATGGTATCAGAGCATTCTTAATCTGGGAAATGGGTCAAATCGAATCAACTCTCTATACTTCAGCTAAGCTTCTCTTTAGCTTCTCTTTACTTCAGCCAAGCTCACTCAAGCTTAAAATCTGATTTTCTTCTTTCATTTCTTTCATTTCTAGTTCAAAATCTTGGATTTTAGGTTTGATTCAACCTGAATTCTTTGCTCATTTCTACTTGAATTTGATTTTGGAACAATCAATTTTGGTATTGGTTAACTGATATGGCAACATCGACAGAAGAAGTAACGATTCAGACGATTGATTCCAATTCGCCCTTGTATGTTCATCCATCGGATACACCAGCTCTGTCTTGGTCTCGAGCAACTCGTCGGCCGAGTAATTACAACATTTGGAGTCGAGCCATGACAGTCTCTCTTTGTGCCAAAAACAAACTCGGATTTGTTAATGATACTTGCACAAAATCGTCTGTACATTCTAGCTTGGTTCCACAATGGGAGAGATGCAACTCATTAGTACTTGCATGGATTTTTAATTCAGTCTCAAAAGAGATCTTTAATGGTATAGTTTACTCCACGAGTGCTGCACAAGTCTGGCAAGATTTGAAGGAGCAGTACAACAAAGTAAATGGGACTAGAGTTTTTGGATTACATCGGGAAATTTCTAATCTGACTCAAGGAACTAATACAGTAGCTAGCTACTACAGCAAGCTCAAGTCATTGTGGGATGAACTGGATTCTTTGGTTAGTCTCCCTGCACCTGATAGTGTCTCAACGAAGGCATATTTGGAGCACTTAAATCAGCATAAGCTATTGCAATTTTTAATGGGGTTAAATGAGTCTTATTCAATGGTTCGAAGCCAAATCTTGCTGATGAACCCTTTATCGAGTGTCAAACAGGCTTATTCAGTAGTCAATCAAGATGAAAGCCAGAAAATATTGGCAGGAATGAGTTTGAATCCAGAGATAAGTACTGCACTTTATGCCAATCATACTGGAAATGGAAAAAATCAGAGTCAGGGCCAAAAATATAAGGGAAAAAAACCTTATATTGAATGTGAATTTTGCCATATTCCTGGACACAAACCGTGACAATTGTTACAAGCTACATGGTTATCCACCTGACTATCAATTTACTAAAGGAAAAGGAAACTCTAAGTCAAAAGCCACTGCTAATCAAGTGCACACTTCGGAACCATGGGATACTGGAAATTTGGGATCAAACACTGGGAATTCAGAGTCAATGGTTGGTCCTGTTTTGACTACTGAGTAATACAACCATATCCTTCAATTGCTAGGAAAGGAGAATGTTTCTCCACCAGCTGCAAACCTGGCAGGTAATTCTGTTGCCCTGATGTCTTATCTTGATAAAAGTTGCTGGATAATTGATACTGGAGCATCTGATCATATGACATTTGACCATTCTATCTTACAATCATCCACTACTATAGAACCTTCTACAAAATACCTTGTAGGGTTACCTAATGGAACAAAGACTTATGTTAAACATGTAGGATCTGTAGTTCTGGACAGTACTTTACACTTGTCAAATGTCCTGCATGTTCCTGATTTCCATCACAATTTACTTTCGGTCTCTAAACTTGCTGTCTCTAACAATTGTTTTGTTACTTTTTATCCTGATTTTTGCCTCATTTAGGATCTTTGCAATGGCAAATTGAAGGGGATTGGTAAACATAGGCAAGGTCTTTACTTTTTTTATTCAAAGTCAAAAATTTCTTCTTTTGTATCAGATTTAGGACAGTTAAATAAGGTTGTTTGCCTACTGTAGAGTCATCACAGATTGTACCTCTTGAAATGAATTTGAATAAAATGCCTGTTTCTTTACTTTCATTATCATCATCTAATCATTTTGAGTTATGGCATAAAAGGTTAGGGCATGCTTCTTATTCTGTTTTGCCCCTTATTCATCCTAGTCTGTCAAAGTCTAAAACAGATATACATTGTCCTATCTGCCCTCTAGCTAAACAAACTAGAATACCTTTTCCAAATAGTACATCTCAAACACATAAAATTTTTGATTTACTACACATGGATGTATGGGGTCCCTACTAAACACCTACACATGGCAACGCAAGATATTTTCTCACTATAGTAGATGATTTCTCTAGGGTTACTTGGTTGTTTCTTATGCAATTCAAGTCAGACACTTATTCTACTATTAAACATTTCCTTCGAATGGTCCATACACAACATAGTTTGACCCCAAAGTGTATTAGAACCGATAATGGTTTAGAGTTCTTTAACAAAACCTGTCATGATCTCCTAAGTAGTCAAGGCATCCTTCATCAAAGTTCATGTGCTTATTCTCCTCAACAAAATGGCATTGTTAAGAGAAAGCACAGACACATCTTAGAGGTTGCTAGGGCTTTAAAATTTCAGTCCAGCATTCCTACTCATTTTTGGGGATACTGTGTCCAAACTGCTGTATACATTATTAACAGACTGCCCACTGCATTCCTTAAAGGCCAGTCACCATTTGACAAGTTTTTTGCCAAACCACCATCTTTGGATCATTTTAAGGTTTTTGGATGTTTAGCCTATGCTACAATCTTATCTTTTAAAGACAAATTGCATCCTAGAGCTGCACCTTCAGTATTCTTGGGGTATTCTCTTACACAAAAAGGGTATATTTTATACAATTTATCCACTCACATTGTCTTTGTCACCCGGGATGTTTCTTTCCATGAGAATGTGTTCCCTTTCACTTTGCCAACACCTTCCTCAAATCTTTTTCCCATAGATTCAGATTTTCTTGTTCTAGAATCAGTTCAGTCTTCTTCTACAGATTCCACTCAAATTAATTCTTCTCCCTGTCTTGGTTCTCCATCTGTCCAGACTATAGACACTACTGTTTCACCTGGTTCTGTTCTAGTTTATTCAACTCCTCATGTGCCCAATAATCCTCAAATTTCAACACCTCCTATTAGAAGATCTAGTAGACTTACCAATCCTCCCATTTGGACACAAGATTTTGTTTGCCCTACAATCCATAATAATCCTACAGCCAATGTTTCTCATTATCCCATTACCAATTTTGTGTCCTATGCTAATGTGTCCCCTTCCTACAAAGCCTTCTTGTCCAATCTTTCTTTAGTAGAACCTACCACTTTCACACAGGCCTCTAAGGATCAAAATTGGGTCAATGCTATGCAAAAAGAAATTCAAGCATTAGAAACTAACCACACCTGGTCTTTAGTATCATTGTCCCCTGGAAAGGTTCCCATTGGTTGCAAATGGGTGTACAAACTTAAATACAAGGCTGATGGCACTCTAGATAGATACAAGGCACGTTTGGTTGCTAAGGGGTATACACAGCAGGCTGGGATTGATTATGCGGAGACTTTCTCTCCGGTGGTCAAAATGGTTCTTGTTACTCGGCGCTTTTGGCTTTGGCTTCTATCAATAGTTGGCCACTTTATCAACTTGATGTGGACAATGCTTTCTTGCAAGGGGACTTGCAAGAAGATATTTACATGACTTTACCCCAAGGTTTTCCAAAACAAGAGGGGCAGAAACTTGTATGCAAGCTTCATAAATCTTTATGTGGGTTGAAACAGCTTCTAGGGCCTGGAATTTTAAGTTGACTACAACCCTTTTGGATGGTGGTTTCGAGCACTCCAAGTCAGATTACTCCCTGTTTATCAAGAGAAATCAATCTCACATTGTCATGCTCCTTGTGTATGTAGATGACATTGTAATAACAGGTAATGATCCAGCTTTGATCAATCAAACTAAGCAACTGCTGCATAACAATTTCAAGCTGAAAGATTTAGGTGTATTGAGATATTTCCTAGGATTTGAAGTAGCTCAATCATCTAAAGGAATCAGCATCTATCAACGTAAATGTGCATTGGAACTTATCTCAGAATCAGGTTTATCAGGTTTCAAACCATCCTTGGTTCCCATGGAGTCCAATATTAAGCTTACCTCAGTAGCTTATGACCATCAGTTTCCTTATGACAGTGCACAACATGATCATCTCCTTGAGGATCCAAGTGTTTATCAAAGATTGGTAGGTAAACTATTGTACCTCTGTATGACCAAGCCAGATCTTAGCTACTCAATTGGCCTATTAAGTCAGTTTATGCATCAACCCAAGCAATCCCATATGGCAGCAACTCTAAAGGTGGTCAGATATGTGAAATCAGCTCCTGGCCTTGGTTTATTTTTTCCTGCCCATACTACTCTATGTTTATCAGCATATAGTGACTCTGATTGGGGTTCTTACTTAATGACACGGAAATCCGTTACTAGTTTTTGCCTCTTTCTTGGCTCTTCTCTCATTTCCTAGAAGTCTAAGTGCCAAGCCACTATTTCAAAGTCTTCCTCTGAGGCCGAATATAGAGCTATGGCCTCTACTGTTTGTGAAATCATCTGGTTGGTCCAATTACTCAAAGAACTTGGCTTCTCAAATTTGCTTCCAGTCACCCTTCATTGTGACAATCAAGCTGCCCATCACATTGCCTCCAATCCTATGTTTCATGAGCGGACCAAACACATTGACATTGATTGTCATATTGTCCGTGAGCAGCTCAAGAATGGCCTTATCTCGAGTACTCATATTTCCTCCTACGAGCGGGCCCGGCCTAATATTCTTACTAAGGCCCTTGGAAAGACTCCTCATTATCACCTATTACACAAGTTGGGTGTGCTAGACCTCTATCACCCTCCAACTTGAGGGGGGGTATTAGCTATACAGGACATTTATATAATTTAAGTTTCTGTTTAGTTAATTAACTGTTGTTGAGTTAGTTTTATTGCTGCTGTTTAGTTAGTTAACTCATAAGTTGACTATTGTATATAAAGAAACAGTAATGCATTAGTAAAGTGAGACTTCATTTTCCCAAAATACAATTCGTCTTCTTCTTCTTTCTTGCTTTATTAACATTGTGCTATAATTTTAAGATATTAATTGATTTTATTCCTTCTCTAGTATTGGATAGATAATGTTATTGGTTCTTGAACACCTGTTAAATGAGTACTTGAAAACGTTTAAATTTAATTAGCTTTCTTCTATTAACAAAATTTTAGTGTTAAAGCAACCCTCTTTTACATGTAATTTAAGTTGGCCATTAATCTTCAATTGGGTTCGTGATATACAGGATAGGAAATATCAGATTTGGTGAAGTATAGACTTAACTAACACGCTTAATAACTTGCACTAATATAATTATTTTATTTTTAATATTAATTCCGGTAAAACCATCTTAATGATGCTTATTTTGGCAAGTTTATCAGCCAATTTTCAATTAATTTCAGTAAAACATTTTTTTTTTTTCATTTGGAGTTTCTTGCTAGATTTATATTCGAATTTGATCAACACAGTAACAATTGATTAGCAATTCGGCATTTGAAGATGCATTTTTATTTTATTTTATTTTATTTATTTATTTTTATGATCAGGGGTTTCTAGATCAGTTTACGCATACCTTAACTAATTCTCTAGAACCTGAAACTATTGGTCAGATAAGAGCTCTAATGGTTACCCCTATTAGCAAACTAATGAGGGATCGAACTTAGGACTTCTTGAGTAATACACCCAAGAGTTTCTATCGAACCACTCGGTCACCCACAGGTAGTTATTTGAAGATCACGCCTTTGTTGTTAATATTTTTCTTCTTAACATTTCGAGTGTCTATTAAGATTTTTGGTTAATTATAAATTAATTAACATTTTGAATGTATTTTGTTTGATTAAAAAAAAAAAAAAACGTTTCAACTCAAATGGATAAAAGTGTAATTTTGTTATTCTAGGATAACATTATATAAGTAAGGGTAAATCTATTTGTATAAACTCTCTTATAAAGAGAGTTTGTACAAATTAACATGACACATCACGTGAGTACCATGTGATATGATGGTCCATATGATATTGATGTGACATTAAGTTATATGGCTTTTAATGTCACATGGCATGTTATGTAACGTGCAATGTATGTTTGTATAAACTCTCTTTGTATGAGAGTTTGTACAAATAACTTTACTCATATAAGTAATCCTTTTGTGTTTTCAAGAGTATTTGCCTTTAAAACACAAAAGAATTCCTATACAACACAAATGATTAACTTTTTAGATTCTCGTTCAACCAGCTACTTCTTTCTTAACAAAGTACAAACATTGGTGAACATTTTATTGTTTAAATTTCTCAACTTTTCGTATATGAATTTGGAAATTTGAGTTTGCATCGACTAATATTAAAAGACCCTGTCATCTTCTTGTTTATTGTAGGGTAAGCTTTATTTCCAATGGAAGAGCTAGAAATGTAGTACCCTTGTACTACAGTTGTTTGGTACAAGATTATTGATACATCTCTTAAATCCATATAAGCATTTCCAAACCAAAGAATGAGCAAGATTGAATAACAATGGATGATAAAGGAAGGAATTTAATTATATCTATTGCACTGTTTATCTCCTTTTAAGGCTAATCACAAGAAGAGATTAGCTCATTAATGCTTAAAACATTTACAATAAATACAAGCAATGTAAAATTTATGCTACAGCGTTTTGGCTTCATCAAGTTTCACGGCACAGGGGCCTTCTAAGCGAATGTAGTCATACAATATCCCTTGGAAGGGGCTTTTGCTTCTTGACTGAGTTAGATAGATTGTGTTGTTTCCTCTGTAGAGTTTATTGCTTGGAACTTTAATACTGTAAAACCTGTACAACCCATGAATTCCATGTCTGGCTATGGCATTGTCCCTTCCGATTAGCCCTGTTGAGAAATGAGGTTTAATGGCATTTTGCGTCGTTGATTCGAACCTATAACACCATTGTAGAAGTTCATTAGAAGAAGAATTAACATTGAGATGAATTGGTTTTATTAGTGACAGAAAAAGATGTGTTATACCTGAAATTCAGAGTCGGAGGCTGATGCCAAGGCCACTTGAAGTGTGTAATTTCCTGGATTATCAACATATGGAAGCTCAAACATAATCTGCCGTGTGGTTGCTTGAAATGTCCTATTTCCTATATCCCTGCAATGCAGATACTAGAAATTTAGAACCATGCCCTGAAAAATTAAGTATTCCAGACCCCGTAAAAGGTAATAGATGGAATAAATACCTGGTAACATGAGCAAAAAACCAGTCTCGAGTATATTCACTAACGCCGACGGTGTACTTGAGATCACCATTACGATATATATCTGCATATCTTGTCCATAATCCGTATTGCCTAAACCTGCAGGTCATACGAATTTATTCGGAATCATGCTCAATATAGAGGAAGACTTAATATGTAGCACCTAAGTTTTAGTATGGTATTGGAGAGCTACTTGTCAGTGGTGTGGTTAATGTACAGTCGGTTCATGAGCGTCGGATAGGGGTCTGGCACGAAAAATTCAGCAGCGGAGCGATCCGGAACACCAATCTCCCACAATGTAGGACCACATCTGGGAGGCCTATACACAATGGCTCCCAACTTGAACTCCGATCCTGTGTTAAGCATGTTAAAGAAGCTATTATTCACATGAAAGAAGGACAACAGTGATAGGCCAACTTCTCATTTTAATTACTAACTATACAGCCTGTTTAGTTTTTGATTTGCCAATAATTTAGTCCGGCTCATAAAGGTTCATTGTTCAATTTTTCTCTTCTTCCTTCCAATTTTAAAATCGAAATTATATTTACCTGCTTTGACAGTAATATTAATGTTATGCTTGTAATCTCCAACAAATCCAGGGACCCATGCATATAAATTATAGTTCCCTTCTCGAACATTTTTTATGAAGAAATTCCCTTTCCCGTCGGTCTGTGTCCAGAACTGATAACACTGGTAAATAATTTCATACAAAATCATCAGTTCCTCATTTCACTTTTAAGAACAAAAAGAAAATATAGAATAATAAATAATAATAAAAAAAAAAAAAAGCATCAAATTAACCTTCGTTTCAGTTTGCCATGATCCCACTTCTCCAGGTGCTGCCAACCCCACATATCCAAATTTTGCCCCTATTATACTCGAATTGATATATCTAAAAAAAAAAAAAAAGTAAAATATTTATGCATAATTTTAAGAAAAATAAAAGAAACCCTTATTGCAATAATTTTTGTAACATAAGTACCGGTCATCGACTTGTAATTGACCGGAAACGTTTCCCCTTTGATGGGATTTAGGAAAATCTTTTGACTGAGGGAAATCATATGGCCAGCTTTTAACTTCTTTCCGCATCTAGTCAGAAGAACCAAAGAGTGAGTTGATAAAATTTTACTAGTAAAACTATAATAATTAATAAGAATGAATGCTTGAGCTTCCTAATATATACCTGTTTTTTAGCATCTTTCCAAAGATCTGCATAGGTATCTTTATCAGATGAAACTGAGTTTAGATAGACAAGAACAGGACCCATTACTTTTTTCCAGGGCTCTCCATTCCGATACTCTGTATCTATCTCCTTCCCACCATAATGTATACTAGTAAACATCTGCCAATCAACATTACCAACTTTCAGAAACACTATATGTTGTGGTATTAGTTTTCTGCATATAAACTAGGAAAAAACATTAGATGTGGTGAGACTTACAGAGAGAACCGTAGGGCCAACATGGGAGGTGAGATCTTGCTTGATCGGGCCAGATGATCGGAACTCGCCACTGGGTGTGATCATCCAGAAACCCACAGGCGGATCAGATGATATCCACCCGTGTAATTCAGTATCTTTGCTTTCCATCGAGTACTGGTACTTGTCATCCACCTGACCCACAATAAAGAAAAGTATTCAGGGGACTTCAACATCCAACTTCCTATTTCTTTAAAAGCACTAAAGCTCTAATCAACCCTTTTCCTAAATTTATTAATTGAAGCTTCAAGAAACCATTGAAGGTATACCTCTCCTCTTAGTTCTGGATTTGTTGGTTTGGTCAAGAGAACAGCCTCAGGGTAGGCAAGAGGCTGACCCGTTGCACGGTCTTCCGGCATTGGCATTACTCTTTGCCTCTCCTCCGATATTGCCATGTAATGGAACCTAATGGATATTAATTTTCGTTAAAATAAAATTAGTCTCTTTGATAATTAAATTCCTAAAAATTTAACAAATTTTGTTTATCTACTTGTCTTTTTGGAGCTTGAAAACAGCTCTAATTTGATCCATGTCGACATCGGGCCAGCCTGGTTCTCGTTCCATTATGGCATACGCATATAATCCAGAGACACCACGCCGCATTATATACCTGTGGACTTCAATTAAACTGATGTAAATCAACCAGAATTCTTTGTTTCCTTTGATCTTCATTTTTAAGAAAGTGAAGTCTTACACTTCACCTTTTGTCTACATTTAAGGGAACGTTAGATCCATGTCGGGAACTATTCCATTTTTTTGAGAATGAAACCTCTACTTGGTCTTCATCTGCCATAATCACCTTAAAGTTTGTTCCTTCTAATCTGCATATATAGACGATTTCGATATAATCAACGACACATTATATAGTTTTTGTAAATACAAATTCAAGAGAGAGAATTTATTTACTTGTCAATGGTTTCTTCATCTCCTGGCTTATACCAAACCACGTCCCAGTACCTATAATTTGTAATTTTGTCAATCACAGAGAATTTAGTGTAGCATTCGGAGAAGGTAAGCTAATTAATTTAATTAAGTGTATTCATACCCTCGATTATCTTGATCATTATCTGTTTCTAACACATTATCAATTCCATTGTACTTTATTCCTATGACTTCACCATCTGGGTTCGACAGAGTCACTTGGACTAACCCATTACTCATTACCACCTGAAACAATAGATTTAGTATATTTTTTATCATTAAATTGAAGCTGTCAAATGAAGATTGGGAAAGCGTGGGTTTTACTTGTCTACGCTTTTCGGTATTCAATTTGACATCAAGAGACGCCTTCAGTTCTCTCTCATTGATACTCCCCAGAACTTTTCTGCAAACGAAAAAAAAAAAAAAAAAAGTTCGGCAAAACCGAACGTTACCGAACAACCAAACCCAAAAAAAAGAAAATAATAAAATTTATCTCAAGGCGAAGTGAATGTTTTCCATATTTAAAAGATGAAATATGCCAAAAATTTATGGCATATTTCATTGATTCTCTTTCAAACACAAAAGGAGAAGAAAAGATGAAAGGAAAGAGCAAGAAGGAGACAAGGAAGAACCTAAACAGGGTGTTCTCGCTCTTAGAACAGACTCCAGTGAAGAAACGCAACTGAATAAGTAATGCTAGCAACGCAAAAACCCAACTCCATTTGACATTCCACCTTGTCATCTCCGTTCTCTTGATGGGCAAAACCTGCACTAAAAATATAGATAAAATAGAAAGACTCTTTCAGGAAAGATGAACTCAACTTATGATAAAAGTGGCCGGACAGGAAGTAGAAACAAATTAAAGAAGCCGATAAAAGGAAAACTCAAATAGGAAAGTATATAAATTAAATATGGCAATTAATATAGAATCTCATAAAAGAAAATCCAGTAAAGATTCTAAGGAAATAGTAACATATACCTTGATAAATCTTGTTGCCTTTTTAAAACTCAAAGTATTCTGTGAAAGATTTTATGTTTGCAAAATTAATTATAAAAATCTTGATGAATGATTAGAATGATAAATGTCAAGTACTTATAGAAGTGAATTCTTTGGTGTGTAACCACCGAATTTTCTTGAGTTAAATTGTTCATCTAATGTTGGGGGGGTTTCCCTTCTGTCCTAATCCATAAATCGATAATAGGTAGTTAATTCAGGTTTGCTTTTCTGTTTTACTCGATAATTGATGATAAACAGTAATTTATTGTGAACTGAAGTTGACAATGGATTCTAAAGTTGTGGACAGCCCACAGGAGGTAGTTTTTGTTACACCAAATTTTAGTTGGGTAAGGTTAAAACTTTTTGGAATACATGGAAAATTGTCCAAAACATTATGTACCAAAGAAGTTAGTAACATATTACTCAATTTTTTGTTCCTTGAACCCAGGGATGACACGTAGACCCGTTAGATTTACGTACTAGATTTGATTAATGTCAGATTTGCATTCTATCAACATGTCGCCAATCCCCAAGCAAAGGTTGGGTATGTGATTCTCTAACCAAAATAAGATTACCTTTACCCTTATCAAAACTAAACTCATGCTTTGGCTTTTTCAAATGTTTATTATAAATCACTGAATGCCACAAAGAGGTAAAGTACTTTGCAAAGAATGATCAATATACTTATAAGAAACGTAAGATCGTGCAAAATTTAATTAAAAACTTCCATCTATCAAACTTTCCAACCGAACCCTCGTCGAAATCTTCAGTAGAGGAAATTTCAAATTTCAAGTTTTCCATTTTGGCCTTAAAACCAGCCATTGGTTCTTTTCCCTTACTAGAGTTGGCAGTATTTGTCGTCAAGATTGCCATCACTCATTCATTTATTTTGTTAGAGGGCTATAGTGGTCGAGGAGGGCTCTGTTCTCAAGGTTTGTTGCAAAACAAGTTAGGTTTGTTCCCTGACTCAACTTAGTCATGCTGCATTTCTTTAAAACCATCGGAGACAAGGGGATGGGGCGTAGGGAGAGAAGCAAGTGAAGATTCTCTTTCTTCACCGGTAGACATTGTTTGACAAAATTTGATTTCATGGCTGAGGGTTTGTGTGTGATTTCTTGGACAAGAAAAAAAAAGAGGGAATCTTTGTTTTTGTTGGTTGAGATGGTGGCTTTGTACTTGCAATGTGATTTTTTAAAAGGCAGAGACACTTTTAGTTATCAAGTAGCCAATCAAATATAAGGTGGCCAACCAAGTCATGCATAATTGAATTGAGTAATGTTTTAAAACCCAGTCGGTTGAATCGGGACCCGGGCCTTCACTGGACTGAGTTACCAATTTTCCTATTCACCGAAAACCCTAAAAATTGGTCTTTAACCGAAATGAAATTACACTTACCCTCATCAAAATTGAACTCATGCTTCAGCTTTTTAAATGTTTATTCTAAATAAAATCACCATTATCAAAATTTAACTCGTATAGTCCTAGTTCTCTAAATATTTAATCAAAATCAAATTAGTCCTATCAAAATTTAACTTAGCCTACTTAGGGCAATATGATCAACTATGGCGATGAACAAAAACACCGAAATTAATTTGAAACGCTAACAAATAATGAAAGATGACGTAAATAGACAAGAGGCAAAATTTTAAATCAACATAGCAAAAGGTTGACACGCAACCTGATTTGTAAAAAGATTATAAAGAGGACTTGGAATATAAATAAAATGAATTAGTTACAATAATTAATATAAAATTAGTGCTAATTTGTAATTGTAATTAATTACCTTGGAGTCACTCACTACAGTAAAATTCTCTAACTCTCTTTCTAAATTAAATTTCAAATATATTACATTTGAGTTATAAGGTTAATTTAATTTAATTACAAGAATAAATAATATTAAATACTACCTCTTGCAATTGCAAAGAACTAAAGTATATATCCCACATTGCCTTTGCGATTACAAAGAAGGTCTGATGGGTATACGTAGAAGTATATCTCTCACGTTGTCTTTGCGATTACAAAGAAGGTTTGATGGGTATACGTATATTTATCCAAAATCCATAATTCAACAAAAAGAACTAAGTATAGTTTTTTCAAACACGACATGAAAAGCAAACCGGAAGAGTTAAACCAAAATAATCGAAAGACAATATAAGATTGAGATAGTGAGTTTAATTAATTAAGTAAATATTAATGGTGATTAATTAGAATAATTAAGTAACTTTTCATACAATTGTGTTGGTTCATAATAGAGATGTCAAATCATTTTATCTCATTTTTTTTATAAATAAAACAATTAAATTATGGCGTGCACATCCTGTGCATACATTGTGCACATTTTATGTCGTTATTAGAAAAATAAATTATCTAATATAAAACATATTCAGACATAAAACTTCATAGTGGTTTGCTAGACCCATTTGAAATCTCTAAAAGCTTTTTTTTTTTTTTTGATAAGATAATAATTAAATAATGAGATAAAATCAATGTACAAATATACGAGAGGCATACCCCAAGGCGAAGACAAAAAGTCTCAATCAGAATACGGAAACATCCATAAAGCCACAAATGGCACAAAAAGAGCATGCAGGCTCCTCACAAAAAAAAAAAAAAAAATCATTTTTTAATCAATTCAGCTCCTGCAAAATAGAAAAACAAATGAATACAAAAACTGAAAAAACCTTAATTTCAACTTAAATTAAAAGCACAATTTTGTCTACCTATATGATTTCTTAGAATTTTCGCCCTTTCTTTCTACAAGCCCATCGATCAATTCGGCTTTTCTTCTCATATGGAAGACTGAAATCGTTGAATGCTACAATGAGTTAAATAATTTGCAAAGAATGATCAAAATACATTGCAAGAAACGCTAAGATCATACAAAATTTAATTAAAAACTTACATCTATCAAACTTTCCAACTGAACCCTCGTCGAAATCTTCAACAGACGAAATTTTAGATTTCAAGTTTTCCATTTCGGCCTCAAAACCAACCATTGGTTCTTTTCCCTAGATTACCATCATCGGTTCATTTCTTTTGTTAGAGGGCTATAGTGGTCGAGGAGGGCTCTATTCGCAAGGTTTGTTGCAAAACAAGTCAGGTTTATTCCTTAACTCAACTAAGTCACGCTGCATTTCTTTAGAACCTTTGGAAACGAAGGGATGGGGTTAGGAAGAGAAGCTGGTGAGGATTCTCTTTCTTCTCCGTTAGACATTGTTTGACAAAATTTGATTTCGTGGATGAGGGTGTGTGTGATTTCTTGGAGAGAAAAAAGAAGAAGGGAAACTCGGTTTTTGTTGGTTGAGATGGTGGCTTTGTACTTGCAATGTGATTTTTTATAAGGTAGAAACACTTTTAGCTATCAAGTAGCCAATCAAATATTAAGGTGGGCAACCAAGTCATGCATAATTAAATTAAGCAATGTTTTAAAACTCAGCCTAACCAAATTGGTTGAATCAGTTCAATCGAGACTCGGGGCCTTCACTAGGTCGGGTTACCAATTTCCCTATTTACCAAAAACTCTAGAAATTGGGATGATGATCGGCAAAAACTTGAAGGTCAAGATGTTGAGGGTTTTGAATAGGAAGGGTTGGTGAGTGCAATGGTGGCGACATAGGTGATTTCCAGTGAGTGAATCAACCGGAAATCAAAAACAACCAGCAACAGCAACAACCAATGATTGGCGAGGCGAACAAGGGTGGGGTGGGATAGGTTTTGGTCAAAAGGCTAAGGGGAGTATTTACGTGGTGATGGGGAGGGTTGTCAACGTCGATGGTGGTGAGATCTGGCCAAAATCGAATCGATCTTGGCCGAATCTTAGGTAGATTTTATGGGAAATAGCTCAAAGAATAATTGAAATTGCATTTGATGTGTCACCATCGCCAACCAGTCGACCGCCGATTTGTATTTGGGTGTGTTTACTAAATTTCAAACTGTAGGAACGTAACTATAATTTTTAGGAGTGTATTTACTAAATTTTAAACTTTTAGACACCCAGTTTAACCCTAGGTTGCTTATTAAAACATTGGAATTAAGTCTAAACCATGATTTTTTACTTCATGATTGTTCTATAAATTTGTGTAATTTAGAATTTTTTTTTTTTAATTTTCTAAATTGTATTACAACTAATATAACATTAAGTCAATGATTTCCCATATTATTTGTCATATCAGTTTATTATTATCGTGATAATTTAAAATTTATATTATAGCATTATAATCAAGTGTTAATTATTGGTTTAATAGATTGTAGAGTTTTTAGCATGGAGAAGAATCTCAAAAAAAGAAGAGAGGCTAGTCTTTCTTGTCTGTTTAACGAATTTATCTCTTGATAATAGAACGGTGGCGCGGATGGCCATTTTAGTATTTGACCCATTTTTCTTACTTGGTAAGTTGGTATCTAAAAAGATTAGTTCATGTAGTGTGCAAGTATCATTGATTCATACATTGATGTTAAAAAAATTCAACTGTTTTAGGACGTATAAATACACACACTATCCCATCCTGACTTCCCAATTAGTAAAACTGCACTTGGTTAGAAACAGTCACAATAATCCATCTATCCAGTAAATTTTGGAATCAGGATCGCCCAAATATTTAATAACAGATCTGCAAACAAGGAGTTGGGCGCCTCAGATACGCATTTAATAGTAAAAAGGGAAGAACCAAAAAACAAAAAAAACAGAAGAAGTTGAATTTGAATCCAGCATTCATATAACCAAAATCAAACACCGAGAAACAAAATAAGATTTGAGAACTCAATTCTTCTATTGAGCAACTAGCAGAAGATGATCATATACACAAATACTATTTTGACAACTCTAACCACTACAAAGGGCTACTACAAACACAGATGGCTCAGAACCCTAATTTTGAAACTCAAAAAAACAATAAAACTACACTAATTGAAGACACTAAATTGCATTAGAAGATAACATTAACATAAAAGGGTTCACATTTTCAATTTCATTTATCTCCACTCAATAAATGAATCAACTGTCGTCATCAGCACCAGCCTTAGAGCCTGAAGTTCCAGCCTTCTTGGGGAGGAGGAGATTGTGGATGTTAGGCATGACACCACCGTTGGCAATTGTGACATCTCCGAGAAGCTTGCTGAGCTCCTCATCATTTCTGACTGCCAATTGAATGTGTCGTGGGACAATGCGAGTTTTCTTGTTGTCTCGTGCAGCATTTCCAGCTAATTCAAGAACCTGAGTGAGAACACACAATCACATAACCTCAGTCAAATGCAATTTCCACTAAGAAACGTTAAAAGCCCCAATTTTTCTTCTCTACTTGAGATAAATAAAGCACACAGATCCATAATATCCCTAATTCGGCATCAATACACACACACACACACACAAAAAAAAAAATAAAGCAATAAAAAAATCATACCCAGATCCATAAAATCACAAAATTTCAAATAAAATAAAAAACCAGATCCAAAAAAACTAGGTTTTCATTAGTTTCAGCTTTCAAAATATAAAATTTTAGACTATAGCGTAACAGGATCGTAACCCTAGATCCAGAAAAACAGAAATAGCAAGTTTCTCAACTCGATACATCATTATTCTCATCAGAACAGATTAAATTGTAAATTGAAATTAAAAAAAATAAAGACAGACCGGAAAGAAAAAATTACCTCGGCAGCGAGGTATTCAAGGACGGCGGCGAGGTAAACAGGGGCACCGGCGCCGACACGCTCGGCGTACTTGCCAGCCTTGAGGAACCGAGCAATACGACCGACGGGGAACTGGAGACCGGCCTTGCTACTCCTTGACGTGGCCTTCTTGGACGCCCCGGATCCGAGAGTTTTGCCCCGACCCGCCATCTCAACAGAAGAAACTCTTTTAACGAACGAAAAGAATTTTTAAAATAGAAAGAG
Source organism: Pistacia integerrima (assembly GCA_026225825.1). Classification (NCBI taxonomy): domain Eukaryota; kingdom Viridiplantae; phylum Streptophyta; class Magnoliopsida; order Sapindales; family Anacardiaceae; genus Pistacia; species Pistacia integerrima. The sequence goes on along the minus strand of CM047738.1, from coordinate 8,166,055 downwards.
AGAGAGGTATGAAGTGTTAACGTGTGTTTTAATGTGCAAACGAACTGGGGCTAAGGGTATATATAGAGAGATGGAGGGGTTGAGAGCTGACAAATGAGAGAGAAGTACGCGGATCGAGATGGTGAACCGTTAGATTGGGAATTGAAGAAGGGTCAGGATTTGTTTTTATTTTCGCTTACCGCTTAGTTGACGGCTTGACGCTAGTGTTTGGGTTCAAATTGGATTGTGTATACGTGACGATCGATGCAAGTTTAACGATTTTACAGAATTGCCCTCATATTCGGATTTTTTTTTTTTTTTTTTTTTGGTAATTAGGACAAGTGTGGAATAATATTCGAAATTTTTATAAGAGCTTCTGATTAATTGTTGTGATTGAATTTGCTTGTTAGTTTCACCATACAAAAGTAAATTTTTTTTTTTTTTAACATGAATTTTTGTTTTCATTTTCTATAATTACACAAATAATGTAATTATAACAAATGTTTAACATTAGAGTAAAAATATATATTTTTATGTAATGTTGATATATTAATTTTTTTTTATGATTAGGGACATTTATGTCAGTTTACGTATATTTCAATTAATCTCCTAAGATCTTGAAATTACCAATCAAATAAGAATCCCAATGATTACTTTTATTAGCAATCATAGGGACTCGAACTTAAGAGATTATGTTAGAACTTTCACCTGCTCTTTTAGCAACAAGTGGACTCGAACTATAAATCAATTTTTTATTTTCATTATTTGGAATAAAAAATTATGAGATTTCACTTGTTGTTCTTACTTAATTGCATTAAACTGTAAACTTTTTTTTCCCTAAATTATCTATGGTTGTAAATAATTATACAAAATCTAATATACTTAATGTTACAAAAAGCTAATATCAAATTGAAACGGTAATGACTATGGAACTTGCAAATTTTTATTTTCCTTCAAGATTTTGGACTTACTCATGGCTGAAATTCCAACCCAATTCTACAAAACTAACGGTGATGATTGTGTTGAAGACTGAAATTGCAACATCTTTGGAAGATATCAAGGATGAATATTACTGCTTTCATGTCCAAAGCTGACAGCTGCAGAAACATAGAGTGCAATGCAGAAGAATCCATGAACAAAGCATAATAACCCACCAATCAACAAAAAATGGCTATGGATTATCCCACACGATCCTTCTGATTTTGAGTTCTCTAACATCCCTATGATCAACATAGGGAATCCGATTGCTACCACAATCCTGAAATATTAAGATAACACATTTCTTAACATGATTTTATTAAATCTGATACTACACATATCAATCCACCAAATTTCCAGAGCTGATAACTTTATTCCATCAATATCATAATTATACAATAATGGTTTATTGGTGATTGCATTAGAAGATGAACTATGGGCTAAACAAATTAACATGTTTCATATACATTATGGAAATTAGACATATTGGGTCATTTCGGGTCAGTCTTCAGCCCAAATCTATTGGACCTTATTTGACTTTTTCAATTATCCACATCGAAACGATCCATGGACTCAAACCAATTTAACAGGCTCGAAGCCCAGTCCAGTCCAACAAGATTATAATTAAATTAATGGTAGACTTTTATCTCGCAATCTTAAGTACAAGATTTGGTAATGATGAACCCCTTTTCTCAATTTATGCAACATTCAAAAAAGTTGATTGACAAAGCGTCAAGCCCAAGTCTTCTAATTTTGACCTTTTTTTTGTTTGTCAATTTCTTGAAACAAGTCATCACTTAACTAAATGTGTTCAACGCAATTCAATTAATACAAAGTATGTTAAATTAAAGTGAACTTGTATTATTAATTAATAGAGTAAAAGTTTATCTAAATTTGACTATAATGCACAACACACCTACCACGAGAGGATGAGACAAGCGAACCATAATTGCCTGTTGGAAGCCGATCTTTCAAGCTCCTCCGTGCAGCAAATGCACATGCATCCGCCCAGCAAATTAGCAGCAATGTGAGAGATAGCTTGCAGCGTTGCCGCAACTAATCCCAGTTTAAACGCTTCATGGCTCCGCTCTTTACACCCATAATTTGAAGAACTCCTCAGCCTCATATGTGTTACCTGTTCATTAAATTAAACCAGAATGGTTAATGAAGAACTTAAAACCGCGTGTGATTATATTAAGTTCATGTTCTCGACATACTAATCATACTTAAAGAATGTGTACCTTGTTTGAATTTATTTCCGCTTTGATCCCAAAAGTACCAGCAACAACATCAACTGCAACTATTATCAGACAAATAAGAGCTCCAGCTCTTCCCATCTCTGCAATTTTTAGAGCAACAAAATGGGAGAAGAAGAAGAAGAAGAAAACACAGATACGAGCTGCTTAATTTAAGAGAAATATTGTTTTTTTCACTTCAGAGTTCAGAAAGCTTAACTGGGTATGCGTGTACTTATTTGACACCAGTAATGGGGAATTTCTTTTTATGTATAAAGCGAATTGATATGTGAAAAAGAACTGTCACCTTATTTTGTCATCACAATCTTCTTAAAGTAAATTTATAACAAGCTCACCGACTATTGTTTTTGTTATTGCATTTGCATTTCAAGTTCTATTGATATTCGGTGTTTGTTTTTGCTTTGATTTGAATGAGATTTCTGTTCAGTAAATAGATTCTTCTTACGTTGGATACACATGGAGACAGATAATATTTGTAAATTTATGCAAGTCATGTGATTTTATTCATAGCTTCTGCAATAAGAAAAATGTTAGGGTGATAATTCAATCTTACAACCTTCTCTCACAACTCTCACGTAACGGCTCATAATTGGTCAGTTCACAAATAGGTCTCGTCTACTTGTTATGGGTCTGTCTATCTGACCAATTGCGAATTACCACATTGGAGGTTGTGAGAGAAGGTTATAAGATTGGATTGTGGACTTAACATTATTATTGCAACAAGATATTTTGCAACATCCATGAAGTCCATCCATGATTTTATGTTAAGTCATCCATGATTTTATGTTTCATCATCCAACCCCTTATATTAAGTCCAAAATCAATATATATTTTTTGTCCATTGGTGAAAATTTGTCTTCTTCTTGGGAATTCGTTTGGTATCATTTTCATATTACATTTTGAGAAATAAGTTTTGAAGAGAAAAAATAGTTTGTTCTATAAAATTAATATAAAGTTATAAGTGAATAACTCAACTAATATTATGTGGTTTTTAAAACCAAAGAAAAGTGTAACAACAAGTTTACTATTGTGTTGCAATAGAAAAAGGTCAAAACAATTATTGTACTAAAATCAGGTAAAGGATGACAAGTAAACAACCACCACAAAAATTCCAGAAAAGACAAAAAGAAATTTAATTAAAAAAAATTAAACTTTACTTTTAAAACAGAAAAAAGAAAGAGAAAGAAATGATACCCTTCCTCTTACGGCTCAGGCAAGGTACCTAAGGCTAAAATCAGTATTCTTTTGAAACTTGCCTCAAGCAATGCAAGGTACCTAAGGCTAAAATCAGTATGCTTTTGAAACTTGCCTCGAGCAATGGGGCATAGGGCCTAGAAATGAAATGATGCCCTTCCTCTTACAGCTCAGGCAAGGTAACTTCAGAAATTTGTGTTATTGTAACGCCCTGCTTGAGGTACGTTGTTATTGTTTCCTCTTTCGCCCTTAATCGAGTTGGTTTTTGTTATATTTGTTTGTTTGAGTGTTGTGTTGAATGTTGCCCTGAAATTGGTTGAAAACGAAGAATTTCGTCTGCGTTCTTGGCGGGAGGGCGAAGAAGAATCTTCGCCGCGGCGAAGAGAGGTTGAAGCCACAGGGGAAGCTGCTGGACAGTTTCGCCGCGGCGACAGAAGTTTCTTCGCCGCGGCGACAACCCGAATAAAAGGTTGATTGAGTTTTAGATATTTTCTTCCCCAAGGGCAATTTGACCTTTCTACCCCTAATTAGCGGGGAAAAGTGGGGAGTTAATTGTAAGGATTTTTCATGGAGAATAGGTTGAGATAGGGGTGAGTTTGTAAAGAATCAAAGGATATGGATGGAATTTCCAAAGAAGAGTAAGGGCAAAATGGGAATGAGTGTGTTTATATTTCATTAAAAGGAATAAAGAGTTAGCAAACCCTCATTCTTCTTCTCCAAAAACGCAACCCTTCATTCTTCTCCTCTCAACTTCTCTTTTCTTTTGTTCAAGGATTTTCAAGGGTTTTTGAAGTGATTTGGGGTATAGAAAACAACCTAAGGCTTCCTTAAGGTAAGGATTTCTCCTTAAGTTGTGTGATTTGGGAGTTTTAACCCATATTGAAATTTGAGGGTTTTCCTTCTTTTGGTTAAGATTAGAGGAAAAGTCAAGCTAACCAAGTGGAAAGAGGATTTGGTGAAGTCTCTCCATAACAAGTAAGTAAAACCCAACCCAAGTTGAGATTTATGAAATTTCTTGATTAGGGTTTTAATAGACTTGATGCATGTATGTGATATACATGTAATATAGTATGTATGAAGGATTAAATAGAGATTTCTATGCTTTGTGATTGTTTATACCTTGCAAATTTGAGAAATGGGTTGTTGGTTTGGCAAGGTAGTTGAGATGGAATTTAAGGGGTATTATGGAAACCCTTTTTGGAAGTGTTTTGTTTGACAGGTTATTATGGCTTTGTGAAGGGGTTTTTCCCCATTTTGGATGGTTAAGAAAAGTTTTAGATTCATGGCTATGATAGAGTTTTATAATGCACATGAGTTGTTTGATGAAATGCCTAATAGAGGTTTGAGTGTGAGTAATGAACCTTAATTCTTGCAACATTGCATGTTGGCATTTCACAAGTGCATTAGTAGAGATGAATCATCCATGTGCATTGTTATATGCATTGGCAAGTGACCTAAGAAAGAGTAGAAAACTTTGTGTTTAGAAATACCCTATGAGTAGAGAGCTTAGTGGGTAAAATTACTCTAGGGTAGAGAGCATTGAAAAAATGCTACAATAGAATGAGTTAGAAGAGTAGTATAGTTGGGATGATGCTTTGTGATCATCACCCGAACCGTTATGGGAATCGGATTGATGCTTTGTGATCATCATCGAATGGCCTAAGAGATGGGTCGATGCTTAGTGATCGTCACCCAATGAGTAATAGAAATGGGTAGATGCTTTGTGACCACTACCCGATTAATTAAGAGATATGTAGGTTGATGCTTTGTGATCATCATCCAATGGCTAGTAGAAGCGGGTTGATGCTTTGTGATCATCACCCGATAGTGACTAGAGATGGGTAAATGCTTGGTGATCGTTACCCAAATTTCATGAGGAACGGGTAGGTGCTAGGTGATCTCCACCCGATAGTTAGAAAGAACCGAGTTAGTGCTTTGTGATCCTCACTCGGTAGTCACTAAGAACGGGTTGTTACTTGTGTGAATTCCTACCCAATAGCCATAGAGAGTGAGATGGTCTTTGTGTGAAGCGCCATCCGTAGTACCTCCCGTAAGATGAGGCCATGATGTTATTGGAAACAGAAATAGAAAGCATTAGAAAAGGAAAGAATTAAGAGTCACACACGGGGACAGACAGTTAGAGAGTTTTACTTACTAAGCATTATTTGTGCTCACCCCGTTATTTTTCCTTTGTGGATGCAGGTTCTAGGTGATGATGCGGTTGGAGGGGCGTCGGCGCGCGAGGAGCAATAGCTACACTGTTCCCCTATTTTGTCTTTTGAAATGCACTTTTGTAAACAGTAACCTTTGTGTATAAAAGACATGTGAATTGTAATGAAAAGAAACATTTTGGGCCCAATTTTCCATTGTTAATTGCATGCATTGTACTAGTTTTCAGTAGATGTTACAGTTATAGACAGGGGTGAGCGCTTCTGGGTATCCTGCACTTTTTGAGAAAATCAAAACCGGAATCGTACAGTGCAGGTTCTCAAAAAAAGGAATCAGAATCAGAATTGCATAGTACAGGTTCTTCAATTCAAGGAACCAGAACCTAAAATGCAGGTTCCGGTTCCTTTCCCGGGTACCCTATAAAAAATCAATTACCCCCCTATTAGTTTAAAAAATGACAAAAATACTTTAAAATTTTACAAATACACCCCTAACAAATTTTGATTATTCATTCATTTGTGTCCAATGTAACTCATAACCTGTAATCTCTAGGAAACACTTGAATTCAATCAATTCATCATAATTCACATAAAATTCGTCAATCAAAACTAAAACACAAACAATTATTCATCACAATTCACGTTAAATAACATCACCAAAATCATTCAAACATTACATTATAATTATTAAATTATAATGTAATATTATAATTAATTAAGTGATCATACTATAATGTAATGTGATAAATATTTATAATTATTTAAGTAGTTATTTAACAATAATGTAATGTTATAATCAATTAAATTTCTAATAATTTAATTAATTACTTATGTTTAATGTTTATAATATAATGTCATAATTAATTAAGTAATCATTTAATTGTGTAATGTTATAATTAATTAAGTGATCATACAACAATGTAAATTGTAATGTTATAATTAATTAAGTAATATACTATTTAATTATAATTAATTAAATTGTTAATCATTTAATTAAGTATTGTGATATTGTTTATAATAGAATATTATAATTAATTAAGTAATCATACTATAAATTTATAATGTAATGTTATAATTAATAAAATTCTAATCATTTAATTAAGTATTGTGTAAATTAGTAAATTAGTAATGTTTATAATATAATGTCATAATCAATTAAGTAATCATTTAATATTTTAATTATGTAATGTTATATTAATTATATAATCATACTATAATAGTATAATGTAATGTTAATATGTTATAATGAATTAAGTAATCATACTATAAATCTATAATTTAATATTATAATTAATTAAATTTTTAATCATTTAATTAATATACTAATGTTTATAATGGAATGTTATAATTGATTAAGTAATCATATTATAAATATATAAGGTAATGTTATAATTAATTGAATTTTTAATTGTTTAATTAAGTAATGTAATAATATAGTAAATTACTAATGTTTATAATATAATGTTATAAATTCATAACTAATTATGTAATTATTTAACTATATAATGCTATAATTAAGTAATCATAATATAATGTAATATAATAATGTTATAATTTAATTGAGTAATTATTTAACTATAATGTAATGCTTAATTAATGTTTATAATGTAATGTTTATAAGGTAATGTTATAATTAATTAAATTTCTAATCATTTAATTAAGTATTGTGCTAATGTTTATATAGTAAATTAGTAATTACTAATGTTTATAATATAATATCATAACTCATAATCAATTAAGTAATTATTTAATTATGTAATGTTATAATTAATTATGTGATCATACTATAATGTAATGTTATAGTGAATTAAGTAATCAGATTATAGATCTTTAATGTAATATTATAATTAATTAAATTTTTAATTATTTAATTAAGTAATGTAATAAATAATAATATAGTAAATTACTAATGTTTATAATGTAATATTGTAAATTTATAACTAATTAAGTAATCATTTAACTATATAATACTATAATTAATTAAGTGATCATAATATAATGTAATGTAATAATTTAATAATTTAATTAAGTAATTATTTAACTGTAATGTAATATTTAATTTAATTAAATTTTTAATCATTTAATTAAGTAATCATTTGTTTATAATGTAATGTTATAATTAATGTTTATAATATAATGTCATAATCAATTAAATAATCATCTAATTATGTAATGTTATAATTAATTATGCAATCAACTAATCATATTATAATGAAATATTGAAATGTTATAAAGAATTAAGTAATCATACTATAAATCTTTAATATTATATTATAATTAATTTGTTTATAATAGAATATTATAATTAATTAAGTAATCATTTAATTATAATGTAATGTTACAATTAATTACGTAATCATACTATAAATTTATAATGCAATGTTGTAATTAATTAAATTTATAATAATTTAATTAAGTATTATGCTAAATTGCTAATGTTTATGTAGTAAATTGATAATTACTAATATTTATAATATAATGTCATAACCAATTAAGTAACCATTTAATTATGTAATGCACTAATACAGTAATGTTATAATTAATTATGTAATCATACTATAATGTAATGTTATAGTGAATTAAGTAATCATACTATAAATCTTTAATGTAATATTATAATTAATTAAATTTTTAATCATTTAATTAAGTTTGTACTAATGTTTATAATGAAATGTTATAATTGATTAAGTAATTATATTATAAATCTATAATGTAATGCTATAATTAATTAAATTTCTAATTATTTAATTAAGTAATATACTAAATGTTATAACTTATAAGTCAATTAATTAAGTAGTAATCAATTAATGTAATGTTATAATTAATTATATTATAAATCAATTAAGTAATGTTATAAAATTATAATTAATTAAGTAATCATTTAACTATAATGTAATATTATAAACTTATAATTGATTAAGTATGATATTTAACTAGTAATTAAATTTGTTAATGTTTATCAATCTATCATATATAATTAATTAATTGCTAATTTACAATAGATATAAGTAGAACTTGATAATTGAAGTAAATAACTAAATATATTATTATTCAATCAAATATACTATTTTATTCAAAAATAGTTCTTTTAATAACATTAAAAATTTAAAACACTTTTAATTGGATCATAATTCCAATTATTCACTTAATTAATGAAAACTTTAATATTAATATATTATAATATATTAAAGTTTTTAATATGATATAATTTATATGTAATAAGTATAATTGTATTAGTATATTTATTTAATTAGGTTATTCTAGAAATTTAATTTTTTCTATTTTAAAATTTTTTTATATGTAAAATAATATAAACCCCCCATTATTCACATTTCACAAATATTTCATTGCAGTCCAAGTTCCGAAATAGGTTCCAAAATAGGTTCCAAACAGGTTCCAAAACAGGTTCCAAAATCGGTTCCAAACCGGGTACCCATTACAGGTTCCAAATCGGGTACCCGTTATAAGTTCCAAACCGGGTACCCTTTTTAGGTTCTTTTTCCAGGTTCCGGTTCCGGTTCCTCCCCACACAAGAATCGGAACCGGAACCCCATAGTGTCGGCTCCAAAAAATTGGAACCGGAACCTACCTGCACAGTGTCGGTTCGGGTAGGTTCCGGTTCTACCCGCTACCCGTGCTCACCCCTAGCTTATAGTTGTTGGAAATTAATGTGTAATTTGTGTAGGCACTTCAAGGGGTTGGTCCTCCAATTTGTAACCAAAATTTGTATGAATTGAATAATCTCATTACTGATGAAGTGATTAAAAGTGGAAAAGTAACCCGCCGGCCCGCCCGGCCCGGGTTACATGCTTTGGCGGGCTGGGCTTGAGGCCCGCCAATTTAGGGAGAGTGGCTGCCCAGCCCGGCCCGCAAGCCCTAACCCGCCGGGTTAGGCACGGTCCGGGCCGGGTTAGCCCGATTTTCTTTTTTTTTTTGTGTTTTTTTATTTTTTTTGTTTTTTTAATTTAACTTTTCAAATAAATAATTATAAATATAATTGTTTTTAGTTAACTTTTCAAATATCAATAATTCAATTCAATTCAAATTTTTTTTGTTAACATTTCAAATATTAATTCAATTTTAATACAATAAAATTGTAATATAAGAAAAATTAGACTTATTCATTTATCAAAAAATAAAATAAGAAATTACAACAATTATTGCCTCGTTAAAAACCTCACCAAGAAAAACCCAATGGGAGAAAAACTTGGTAAAGAAAAAAGAGTGCAATAATTGACAATTAATTTACAAATTACATTTTACAAAAACAACTAAATTGGGGGTGGTTCACTAGGACCTCCCTCATCGTATCATCTATATTACAAAATTGAAATGATTCTACTAAAGCATTGTCGATAACCTCGTATTGATCTTGATGGCGCGATCGTTCCCAATCTCGAAGACATGTGAGGACTTCAATCATTTTTGGAGCAAGTTTAGTCCTCCTTTCATTTAAAATCCTTCCACTTGCATTAAATGTTTGTTCGGATGAGACGGTTGAGACAGAAAGTTGAAAAACATCCAAGAAAAGTCTTGATAATACCGGAAAAATACATTTTCTGGCTCTCCAATACTCTAAGAGATCAAAGTGACCTGTTGAAAACATTTCGGGGGTTGCCAAATATTGTTGAAGTTCATTACTCTGCGACTCCATGGAGGACAGCATATTAGTTGTTGTTGTTGGTGGTGGTGGTGCTTCTGAAGAGGAGGTTGTGCTTCAGACTCGGGTCCTCTTCGGCCTATTCTGTGCATTCCAAGAGAATAAGTCTTCATTTGTTTCTTCTCTGACTTCTCGGATATTTCGCCTCTTTGCATGCGGGTTCCCATACCTGTTTTCATATTGGAAATATACTTCGAAAAGACTATTTTTTTACCTCTCCTATTTGATTGACATATGATTCGTTTTGTAAATTTTCACTTAAATTGTCAAGACCATTTTCTAAACGTGCTAATTTAATTCTAGGATCAAATATAGCACCTAAACAATAAAGAAAAGGAACGGGTTTCCAATATTTCAAAAAAAAAATTTCCATTGCCTTTATTGGTGCATGTAAAATTTCATTGTCTTTGTTTTTTGTAAATAACTCGGAAATTTTTATAATTGCATGTATTACCAATGAACTAGTAGGATAATACACACCAGAAAATTGTAAAGTGGCTTGGTAAAAACATTTGAGAAAAGAATGAAATACTTTAGCTATCTTCCAATCATTTTCTACCAAATGATGAGGACCTCTATTATTTGCTACAAAATAACTAATTATATTAGCATAAGGTAAACATGAATCAAGCATTAAATAAGTACTATTCCATCTAACAGGCATATCTAATGCAAAAGTTCTAGGAGACATATTTGATTTTATACAAGCTTCTTGAAATTCAGCATTTCTTTTATTACTACCAGTAATCCAAGCTAAAGATTCCCTAATTCTATCAATATTTTGTTTAATTGTTTTCATACCACTTTTCACAATTAAATTAATAACATGACATGCACAACGTTGGTGAAAAAAACTTCAAATTATTATATAAAAGATAATTATTTTGAAAAAATTCTATAGCTTTACTATTAGAACTTGCATTATCTAAAGTTAAACTTATCACTTTATCAATAATATCATAATCTTCTAAAACTTCAATAATTTTATTATAGATTTCTAAACCACTATGATCCACATCCATTAATCTAAATCCTAATAAAGATTTATTTAATTTAAATTCATTATCAAAATAATGACTAGTCACACAAATATAATCTTGTTTAGCTCTACCACTCCAAATATCAGAAGTTAAAGCCACACTAATATGACAAGTATGAAATTTATTTTTTAATTCTAATTTCATTTTTTTAAACAATTTTATTAAATTATTTCTAGTTGCAGTTTTAGAATAACTCTTAAATCCTGGAAAAAATGAATTTTGAACAAATCTTTCAAAATATTTATCTTCTGCCATATTAATAGGTTGATCAGATGCAGCAATATATAAAGCTAACTGTTCCCTATATACATTAGAATTATAACGCCAAGTAGTACCCATATTAGTTATTTGAGTTTGATTGCTTTCTCTATTTCCATGTTGATTAATATGTTTATTAGCATGCCTTTTTAAAGTACTAGTACCATTACGAATCAGCTTTATAAACATTTGCACAATATTTGCATCTTGCTTTCTTGACTTGAACGCCATTTTCTGCCTCGTAAAACTTGTCGAAATGCGCCCAAACGTCGATGTGTGTACGTTTTTCGCTTTGACGGCGCTTGATGATCCCGCCTCGGCTTGAGATGAAGTTGGACGAGGACGACGATTACGAGGACGACTTCTAGAACCACCGGGCGCTGTTGGAATCGACGACATATTTTGAGGTGTATCGGATTCTGAGACTGGGATTGGGACAGCATGACTATTTGAATCTCCTGCATTCATAGTAAAATCAGTGGGACTAGGACTAGGATAATAGTTTTCTTCCTCATTGAAATTGATGGGAGAGAAATATCTATCCATTGTAGACTTGTAGTTGAAAAAAAAAATGATGTAGAAGAAATAGAAATTAAAGAAAGAGATTTGGAATATGGAAATTGGAAATATGAATTGAAAATTGCAAAACCTAATAAAAATTAAAATAAGAGCAAATTGATAACAAAAATATTAAGAGAATAAATGAATAATTGAGACTTGAGAGTTGAGAGAATAGAGATTAGAATAGAGAATATGAGAAAATGAGAGAATTTGAGTTGTGAGAAAAATATGAGAGTTTAGGGCCAATTTATAGAAAAAAAATAGGGAAAGAAAATGACGAAAAAGACCCCTCCAACGGCTATATTTCAAGGGTAAAAGTGTAATTGAAAAAAATAAAAAAGACTTACATTTTTTTTTTTTTGGGCCTAACCTCGCTGGGTTAGGCTTGGCTAAGGTAACAGCCTTCCTCCCGCCAAAGAACCCTCCACCTGCCTTGGGTTGCGGGCCTCTTGCAAAGAGGACAAATTAGCAACCCGCGGGCCGCCGGGTTACCATTGTGCAACCCGGCCCGCCCGGGTTCTTGGCCGGGAGGTTGAACTTAACCCGGCCCGCCATTAGGGCGGGCCGGTTTGAGCCATCTTTTTTATGGGCCGGGTTAGGGTTGGCCTGCCTAACCCGGCCCATTTTTTCCACCTCTAGAAGTGATGAAATACTTATAGTGACTTATAGATAGACTTGGTCAAATGGTGACCAACAGACTCAACCGTACTACCCCACTAATTAGGAACTAACCCACGTACAAATAAAGTAACCCACTAAGCCATCGTGACCCACTAACACATACCAGACTCTATCACATAAAGATAAATAAGAACATAAAAGCAAATAAAGATAAATAAGGGCCCCATTTTCATTGACCCAGCCCACATGCTCCTAACAAGCCCCCTAAAGACTAGGGTCTCTTTCCAATCCGTAACATATCTCTCCACTTCAGAAAAGCTTGCCCTCAAGCGTAGGAAAGCGCCGTTTGAGCTCATCACGATCCACCCATATGGCATCTTCGCTAGCCATTCTTTTCCACTGTACTAACATCTCTACTCCAGCTCTCTGTCCCTTCTTAATCATCCTTCTTTCAAAATCATCTCGACCTCAGGTTCTAGAGTTCCCTTTGTCGTTACCTTCGGAAGCTCAGTAAGTGGCCTTATGTGTTCTCCCACTGTCCTTTTTTAAACAAGATACATGAAAAATAGGGTAGATTTATGAGTTTTGTGGTAGATCTAGTTTGTATGCAACTTTTCCTATTCTTTGTACTACCGTGTATGACCCATAATATCTCGGCGACAGTTTGAGGTTCCTCCTCATCACGAAGGACATTTGTCGGTATGGACGCAGCCTTAGGTAAACTCTATCTCCTACTTGAAACTCCCTGTCAGTCCGCTTTCGATCTGTATATAACTTCATCTTGGCTTATGCTTCCTTCAAGTTTTCCTAGACTAATTTATTGATAAGCTCTCTATTTTTGAGCTCCTCATCTATAGCGTGAACCCTTGTGGAGCCTGGCTCATACGGCAACATCCTTGGGGGCGGCTGCCCGTAGACCACTTCATATGTGGAAATTCTAGTTGAGGTATGCTCAGATGTGTTATAAACATACTCAACCAGAGTCAACCATCGTGCCCAATCACGTGGTCTGTCTCCTGAAAAACATCGTGAGTAGCCCTCCAGTCCTTTATTCATCACCTTTGTTTGGCCGTCAGTTTAGGGGTGGTATGCTGAACTCAATAGTAGTTCTGTGCCACTGATTCGAAACAGTTCTTCTCCAGAATTGGCTTGTAAAGATTGGATCCTTGTCACTGATAATGGTTAGTGGAAAACGATGCAATTTAAATACATTGTCCAGAAAAACACGTGTTACTGTTACTGCTGTATATGGATGTGAAAGAAACATGAAGTGAGCATATTTGCTCAATCTGTCTATCACCACCATGATCACTGTATGCCCTCCTGAAGGTGGTAACCCTTCAATGAAATCCATGCTTATATCTTACCAATTTATGGTGGAAATCGACAAAGACTGGAGTGGGCCTGTGGGTTGAATTGTTTCCACCTTGTTTCCTTGGCATATATCACAAGCTCGGATGAAGGCTTGAACATCCTTTTCGCATACCAGGGCAGTAAAATTCTTTTTTTATTCGAGCATATGTTTTATATACTCTTGTGTGGCCCCCTAATGGACTGCTATGGAATTGCTGCAGGATCTCTTGCTTTGGAATGGCACCAAGTTTCCCAGATGGAACCTCCCCTTGTAAAAGAGTAGGTTATTGCGAATTTGGTACTGAGTTTGGTCCAAGATTCCCTGATGGTAGTTGCTCATTAGCTCCCGCAACTGGGAATATTAGGGGTAAGTCTTTTTAAGCTCTTCTATCCATTGGGTTTGCATGATGCTTATGGCTTGTACTTGTGGTTGAATGGTCTGGTTGTTGTGGAGGATGGGCTGTTGGTGTTCTATTTGGGTGGAAGGGTTGGATTCTAGTTTGGTGTTTGGGTTAGTTGTTGGTTCTGGTTTGTTTGTGTAAGGTAACCTGGATAGGGCATCTGCCACTTTGTTGGTTTTTCCACTTTATATTCCACCGAGAAATCATAGCCCAGCAACTTAGATACCCATTTTTGTTGGGCAGGAGAACCCATTCTTTGCTCCAAAAGGTATTTCAAGGCCTGTTGATCAGTGCGGACCTTGAAATGCTGCCCCACCAAATAGTGTCTCCATTTTCGTATGGTCATCACTAGGGCCAATAGTTCTTTCTCATAAGTAGAAAGCATAAGACTTCTACCTTTCAAACCTTGACTTATATAGGCAATAGGTCTTCCTTCCTGCATTAACACAACTCCCAGGCCTTAACCTGAGGCATCACATTCCACCACAAAATTCTTAGTGAAATCAGGTAATTTTAAAACTGGAGGACTAACCATGGCTTCTTTCAATCTTTCAAAGGCTACTTGAGCCTTGTCAGACCACACAAAAGAGTTTTTCTTAAGTAGAGCTGTTAGGGGTGATGCTATGGCGCCATAACCCTGCACAAACGTTCTGTAATAACCAGTGAGACCCAAAAATCCCCTTAAGGCCTTCAAATTTTTGGGCAATGGCCAACTCTACATAGCTATAATCTTGTGGGGGTCGGCTTTAACTCCATGCTTAGAAATCAAGTGACCGAGGTAATCCACCTCAGTATAACCAAATACACATTTAGACTGTTTTGCAAACAATTGATGAGACTTTAATGTATTTAGAACAATCTGCAAATGCTGTAAGTGGCTTTCTAATGACTTACTGTAAATTAATATGTCATCAAAGAAAACCAAAACAAACTTTCTCAAATAAGGTTGAAATATCTCATTCATCAATCCTTGGAACGTAGAAGGGGCATTGGTAAGCCCAAAGGGCATTACCAAAAACTCATAGTGACCCTCATAAGGTCCTAAAGATTGTCTTGGGTATATTCGATTCATACATTCTGATTTGATGGTAACCAGAACGCAAATCCAATTTAGAAAATATTTCAACCCCATTAAGTTCATCAAATAATTCATCAATGTTAGGGATATGATGCTTATCTTTCACCGTGTCTTTATTGAGGGCACGATAATCCACACACATTTTCCAACTCCCATCCGCCTTCCTAACAAGCAACACCGGAGATGAATAGGGACTTTGACTTCCTCTTATGATCCCATTTCTCAACATCTCAGCCACCAATCTTTCTATTTCTGTTTTCTGGTAGTATGGATACCTATAAGGTCGAACACAAGCTGGTTTTGAACCCTTCTGCAACATAATTTTATGATCATGACTCCGAGGCGGAGGTAGACCACTAGGTTCTGAAAACACAGCCCCAAAATTCTACACTATTTTTAACATTGCTGGTATGCTAGACCCTTCAACTGTCCTCACTTCTCCTCAATTAAATGTAACCAGACCCCTTTAGCAGACCCCTTGTTTAGCTTTGGAATATGTTCTTCTTCTTCTAAAGACTCTCGGGGTGGCTGCATCCCCTATAATTTAAACTCACTGCCCCTGAAATTAAACTGCATGGTTAAATCAGTGAAATTCCATAGAATGGACCCGAGACTTCTTAGCTAATCTACGCCTAACACCACATCACAACCTCCCAAAGTCAACAGATAAAGATTAGCTTTATCCTTTAAATTTTGTAGTTGATTAGGAACTACCTTACAGTAACCTTGGCAAGGAAGGCTATCTCCATTAGCCACTTTGATTGTCATATGGCTCTCTCTTATTGGCAGCTTAGATCTCTTTGCTACATATGGATCCACAAAGCTATGTGCACTACCTGTGTGAACAAGAATTAAAACCTTGTGATGATTAATAAAACCCTCAACCCTCATGGTCTTAAGTGATAGTGAACCTGCCATGGCATGCAATGATATGCCTAGTAGTTCCCCTAAGTCCCTTTCCTCCTTTTCAGATTCCCCCAATTGGATAATGGCCAGTGTAATGACTTCTTTTTATTAGTATACTTTAGAATATATACAATAAAATCATACATACTTAACATATGAAAATAGTTGGGCCCAAATTTTTCTTTACTTATAAAATATAATTCTTTACATATACTAAAATAACAAGTACAAAAACTTAGTAACGGTGGACAGTAATGCCAATTCTCTCGGCTTGACGACTCCCTTTCGACCGCTGCTCACCTATTTCCTGCAAAAACATGGAAAAACAACGGGGTGAACATAAAAATGCTTAGTAAATATATCCCTTAACTCTTCTCCTTCTTTGGTTCTTTCCTTACTTAATTCTCTTCTTCTTTCTTTCTATTATTTTCATTCTTTCTATTCTTTCTAACCATGATGAAATTCATGGTAATATGCATGAATGAAATGCATATGCAATAATGCATAAAAATGCATTTTCTTTCTTCTTTCTATTTCTTTTTCTATTTTCTTTTCTTTTCTTTCTATTCTTTTCTTTCTTTCTTGTCTTGCTTGCCCAAGCTTCTCTTTTCTTTCTTGTTTTTCTTTTCTTTTCTTTTCTTTGCTTGTTCAAGCCTTCTCATTCTTTCTTATTCTTATTCTTTCTTTTCTCATTCTTTCTTTTCTTATTCTTTGCCAATCGGACTCGGTTGATGCATGGATTTGGAACCTTGGCCGTGTGAGTGAGTACAGTCCTTATCTACATGCACTCTTGCGGACCGTACAAATTCTTCTTTCTTCTTAGGCCACTCAATTAAGGTGGCGTGCATGTAGGAAATTCTTCTTAGTACAACCCTCATCTACATACACTCTTACGGGTCGTACAATTCTTCTTCTTCTTATGGCACTCAATTAAGGTGGTGTGTATGTGGGAATTTCTTCTTAACACTCACGGTTCCCCATCACACCAACCTATTCTTTTCTCTTCTTTACCACTTTTTTCTTTTCTTTAATTCTTTAATGCTTATTCTTTCTTTCTCTTTACTCTTAAAGTGTTTTATTCTAAAAATTCTTCATTCTTTCTTAAATTATTACACATATACAAATATATGCATATGGATGGCTTATGCTTAAAATTCTTACTTAAATGCACTCATGAAATGCAATTATGCAATGTTGCATAAAATTAAGGTTTCTACTCATACTCATGCTTCTCTTAGGCCTTCCATCAAAAAATAAATGTGCATATACAAACCCTAATTTAATTATCATTCTATTTGTTTCTTAAACCATCCAAATTGAGAGAAAAACTCTCTTGTATCATCACCATACTTACACGGCAAAAACACTCCCAAAAGTTTTCTCCAATTCTTCCAATTTCAACCCATCATCATACCATCGCATACACTTCTCATACTCAAATATATCCAACAACAAGCATAAATAATCATCAATCTCATCTCAATTTCTCAATAATCTTAACATATGCATACTTAAAAGAAATCTCTACTCACTTGATTTCTTAAACTTTAATTTAAGTTAGATTTTGAGTGGAATTTACTTACCTTATACTTGAGTAATCTCTACTAAGCTCTCTACTCTTGTTGGATTCAAACATTCTCTTAACCCTAATCATAAACTTCATAAGAGCTAACTTTTACATAAATAAATCATATATATAAAACAAGAATTCTTACCCCTTGTTGCCTAGGATCAAAACCCTATTAAATTCCACTCAAAAGCCCTCAAAATCCTTGGAAAATTGAGTAAAAATTTGAGAGAAAATGGAGAAGGAGAGTGGCGGTGGAAGGAGAGAAATAAGGGTTACAAACCCTTAATATCTTATTTTATAAACATACTTTCCCATTTTGCCCTTACACTTTCTTGGAAATTCAATATATGTCCCTTAGTCAATTACCATAATGCCCTCATTTTTATTGCATTTTACATGAAATTCTCTCTCTTTTCACTCCCCACTTTTTCAACTAATTTTGAGTGAAAAGACCATTTTACCCTTAATGCAAGTGTTAAGGCATTTTCTTCATATTCTCTTAAAATAATTCTAATAAAAATCAACTAAGGGTTATAAAACATAATTTAAATCATGTACCTCCATGTTGGGCGTTACAGCCAGCTTCCTTTCACTTGTTTCAACTTCCCCTTCTTCCTCCTCCTCTAATCCTTCTAATAGAAAAATCCTGGGTCGGCTACACTTATGCCCAAAATGGAACTTCTCATCACAATAGTAACAAAGCCCCCTTTCTCTTCTTTCTTGCATTTGGGTAGAGGTAATTCTTTTTATGGGCAAGGTGGGTTTTCTGTTTGGGTTATGGATAGGGGAATAGTTTATGTTTTCTGGGTTAGGTGGTGGTGGTGGTAACCTCATTAGAGGTGTGGAAAGGTAAGTATTTGAGGGTACAATCTGGTTGTATGCTCTATTCGGTATCCTCTTATTTCTCCTAGTCACCTCCTCCTCCTTTTGCAACTTTGCTAAACCAAACGCAGCTGAAATAGTATTAGGCTTAAGCATAGTTACCATAATTCTCAGGTCATCCCTTAAACCACTAATAACAGTGCGAATATGAAAGTCCTCCGTAAGCCCGTTAATCTTATTGGATAAGGCCTCAAATTAGATTTGGTATTCTTCTACAGTAGCTGTTTGCCTTAACTTAGTAAATGCTCCCACCGGATCCTCATAAGTAGAGGGTCCAAAATGCACCTTAAGTGCTGAAATAAATTCATCCCATCCTCTAATAGGCCCAGAATCCATTAACCAATAATACCAAGATAATGTCTTTCCTTCCATGTGGAAGAAGGCAATCTGCAGTTTTTGGTCCTCGGGTGTATTAAAGTAGGCAAAAAACTGTTGAGCCTTAAGAATCCACTCCATGGGTTCCTCTCCATTAAACTTGGGAAAGTCCAACCGAAGAGTCCTAGCATGAATACCCACATTCCCTTCAAACAAAGGATTATGATTAAACTGACCTTTTGGATTGATAGATGCCTCTCCCATTTGTTGATTATTTGCTTGAACTGCCAACTGTTCATAATTAGCTGCCAAGTTGTTGAGCTGCTGCAACACTTCTTCTAGCATGTGTTTTTGCTTGTCTTGTTCTTCCCGCAGGTGCACGGATTCCCCCTTCAACATGGAAACTGCTTTTGCCAATTGGGCATGGCGTGTACCCTCAGCCATGGTGCAGGAATGCGGCTTTGATACCAATGTTATAGTTGCTGAAATTAATATGTAATTTGTGTAGGCACTTCGAGGGGCCTGGTCCTCCAATTTGTAACCAATATTTGTATGAACTGAATAATCCCATTACTGATGAAATGATGAAATACTTATAGTGACTTATAGGTAGACTTGGTCAAATGGTGACCAATAGACTCAACCATACTGCCCCACTAAATTAGGAACTGACCCACGTACAAATAAACTAACCCACTAAGCCATCGTGACCCACTAACACATGCTAGACTCTATCACATAAAGATAAATAAGAACATAAAAGCAAATAAAGATAAATAAGGGCCCCATTTTCATTGACCCAACCCACGTGCTCCTGACAAGCCCCTTAAAGACTAGGGTCTCTTTCCAATCTGTAACAATTTATTGTTAAGTCTTTTTAAGGATTTGTGTGATGAAAACCATCTTTACTGTGATTGTTGTGCTCATGGATTAATAAATTAGATAGGGATCATCCAACTCCATCGATCCCATGTTTTCGTTTGCAACTATTTCATTAGAGCCCTTTCTCATTCCCAAACCCTTTACATTCCTTATACTATACACACCCTCATGCTCAAAAACTCGATTTGCCTTACAAACGACACATTTCCTTCTGTACTCAAATCTTTGTTTGGCTTTAAGGAGTTTAAAGGACTAATTATGAATACCTACGCTATAAAATTGGGTAAGAGTGGAGAGGAGGCTGTTTGGTGGTTTAATCAAAGGGAGCAAGAAGGATAAAAGGCTGATGAAGAATTTCTCATTGCGAATTTTGAGGTTAAGGATTACGGATATTGGGTCTATTGTTGGATGAATAAGGAGGATGAAGTGAACATGGGTTACAAAAGAGGAGGGATATTGGGTCTATTGTTTGGCGAATAAAGAAAATGAAAATGTTTTTCCTTTTTCAACAACCACTTGAATTTTGTTTTTTAATTCTTTCTCAATTGATTGTAGCATAGGATGATATTACTGTCGACTACTTGCCACCGCTGACGGTAGCATTGACAATGGCCATAATGGTGCACGATCGGCTGGATACGGCCACCCATGCGCCGATATGGCCATTTCTGGCCAGATCCATGATAGCTAGATCTATGGCCAGAATTGGCCATCGTTAATGGCCAGAAGTAGTAGATTTGGCCGAAAATGGCCATATCGGGGCACGACAAGCCGGCTGTGTGCCTTTTCGGCCCCAGATTGGCATCTCTGTGCGTGGTGGTGAGATTTGGCCACCACCCATGGGTAATTTTTTTAAGGTTTAGGGGTATCTGTGTCTTAAAAATTTTGTATATAAGAATAAAATAGTCCATGAATACATTTTGTAAATTGTTTTCAAATTAAGGGCATTATTGTCAAAAAAAATCAAATAGTTAAGGGTAAAATTGTAACAAAAATAAGATTATCAAATAATCTTAAAATACTTAAAAAAATTGAGGTAATCAAATTACCTCCTATATTACTAATAGTAATTACTATTGTTTTTGGAAAATTATCTGAATCTGATATTACTTGACAACCAAACGTGGTAATTAAATAATATAAAATGGCATTACCTTAGTAATCTTCCATTACCACCAACCAAACACACCCTTAAATTAACAAAAAAAAAAAAAACACTAACAACAGTATCTGAGGGGGTTTATTGATTTTTTTTGTCTAAACCTAGAGGTGACAAGACAAGAGGAAATTTAACTCGCTAGACCTCCCAAGTTTGCATTTAAAAAATTAACCCTGAAAAATTTTTGCAATTTTTTTTAAGTTAGAAAAACTGGCACACTTAGGATTCATTAAACATGTAAAACGGGTTAAACTAAAAAGATTTAAACATATGTGGGTAATATTATAATTAACAGAAGTTTGTTTAAATTTTGAAAATTAAAAACGACCCCCTCCCTTCAAAATCTCTTAATCGAGTAGTATACCCAAAAAACGACCGACGAAACACCTTCGATTTATCTACGATTTTTGACGACAAAAGTTTCCTATTTCTAGCCAATATTCGATCCCAAAACTTCATTACATAAAATCATGGCTAATATTCACAAAGAGGAGGAAAACCCAATCCCACTCCAAATCCTAGACTCTGGCGGCAACAGCTGTTCAAAGGTTATCGAAGAAGACGCTATGATGGATCATCCGATGAGGGAAGGTGGTCCAGAGGCAGAGGAGACAACGACGGCACAAGAACAGAGAAAAGAATTAGAAAAAGGTTTTGAAGAGGAGGACGTCGACGAGAATTCAGGCAAGGAAGAGGACGTCGATGAAGAAAGGGTACATTTTTTACTAGTGGTTTTGAATTTGATTGGTTTGTGTGAATTTGGGGGATATGTAGTTGGTTTTATTGTTACGATGGTTGTAGCGTTTTATCGAGTAGTTGGCGGGCATTGGGGGAGTGGCTTTGTTTGGGTTTCAGAGGATGGGGGAAAGCAAGAGAGGTCCTAGGGAGGTTGTTTATGGGATGTTGGAGGGCTAGGGATGGGAGGAGGTGGCGGAATACGGGCCTATATTGGCTTCCTCGGTCCTCTCGAAGCCAAAAACACCCATTCCCTGATGCCCTCAAAGCCCATATCCCCCAAATTGGCGGCCTATTGGTTGTTTTGGTTTTTTTTTTTTGATATTTAGTTTATATCGATTATACAGATTTTCTGAAGCGTAAATTATAAAGAGTATGGGTTAGAGTTTGTAAGCGATAACGTACCGTACTTCCCTATAAGGGTGACAGTTAGGTCGAGTTGGCAAGTTTTTATGAGAATAATGGAGATTTTAGAGGAACAAAAGAAGGGTATGGAAGAGAGTTGTTTCGGTCATTTTGCAAACATTAGAGAAAATTGGAAAAAACAGTTTTGGGGGCAGAGAGTGCATTATATGTTGCTGCACTCAGTTAAAAGCTAAAAAAAAAAATGAAATGTGGTTCGTGGTGGATGGGAAGCCACTATGTTTTGAGATGATAGAATATGCTTTAATGATAGGCTTAAGATGTGGGGCATTTCCAGATTCAGAAAAGCAAGAGAGAATAACGAAGAGTAGGGCAACTGATAACTTAGCTAAAAAGGTTTTGGGGGGGAAGGCGTCTATTATGCGACGTGATTTAGAGAGAGGTTAGGAGAAGGAAGGTATACCTCTTCAGAGAAAGATGTGCCTGGTATGGTTTGTGCATTCAATCCTGATGGCTTCTGACTCAACAAAAGTAGTTAATATGGATTGGGTGAAGTTTGCAAGCAACATGGACTTCTTTAATGCTTATCAGTGGGGACAGGTATCATTTCAGCTTACCATTGACTCCTGCGTGGAAAAGACATGGCGATAAAGCATCGCCAAGTTGTCGAGAAGGATAGACTGAGCACGTACAATTTGTTTGGCTTCCCATGAGCAATGCAGGTAAATATTAATAGCTTTTTGTTATATTTTTTGTATTATATCTGTTTTAATTATGATATGGACTATTTTTTACAATGTAGGCTTGGATGTATGAGGTTGTCCCTGTCCTAGCTAAGGCGGGGGGCGGGCGGGCGGGCGGGCGGGGAAGAAGACTTCGGATGAGTGACCGCAATTTCCTAGGATGTTGCGGTGGCACATCAAGAAGTGTACCCATTGGGATTACAACAAAATAGAAATGGAAATTCAAGCGGCTTGGGTAAGATTAAAGGATTAATCTTTTGAATATGCACTTGCTTTTAAATGTGGCTTAAATTTTATTTTATTTTTTTCTTATTGCAGAGAGTCATCCGTCCCTTCTGTTAGTGCTTTTGTCATCTTATGATCCCTTGTGCACATACTTCTAAAGGTAACCACCTTCACAAGTGTGAGCACCTTTGCCTATGAGTGTTCACATCATTCTGCCAGATATTTTTCTTCAAATCACACCTCACACATTTGTTTGTGTTTTGGACAAAATTATTCCTTGATTGATTCTCTGACTTATTCTTTACACTTGTCTCTTGTTTATTTGTTGAATAAGAAAATGAATATTTTTCTTCTCTGTGGTCCTCACAATGTCTTGTGCAAAAAGAAAGACATAAAAGTTAAAGTTTAACCTTTTTGTCCCCCACCCTTTAACGTGTTGATCCTATATATTCTGCCATATCTTTATTGTTTGACAAGAAACCATATTACATTGTTCTACCTCTCTGAATATTCTATGAGGTTCTTGTTTTTGTTAAGGTCTTTTTTATGCCTTGGTAAGCTTTAAATTAACTTCATCACTTACCCTTTTGTGAGATCATAGCTTGTTGTTTTTTCCTTGTGAGGAGAGCTTGAGTGTAAGCTACTGTCCTATCTTCATTGTTGAACCTTGAGAGGAACTCTTCTTCAACATGACGATGGCTGTGCACGTGAAGCTTATTGTGATGGCTTGAAGTTCAACCAAAGAAGATTGAATCGCTATGTAGCAAACAAGGAGTGTTTTACTACTGTGGTTATCTTGCTTTGTATTTGAACTCATAAGTATTTCATAGTGAATTGCTTCTTCTGGACATGGTCCCATAGATGTAAGCTTTATGTCGAACCATGTAAAAATGAGCATGTTCTTTACTTATTTTTATGTATGTTTTAATTCAATTATTCCGAACTCATTTGCATTAAATTGAACAAGTAACCCATTCAGCACAAGTTTTAATCACTTGGTAACCCCTTTAAAACTTACACCTTCCTCACCCCTACTAGGGGTGAAGCAGGAGAGGAGTATGTTACATCATTCAGAGCACTGGACGATGTAGCAAATGAAGGGATAGACCACCTAATGCGAAACCTAGAAGGGGTCACGCATGTGAGTGTAGTCGCAAGGCTACTACTTGAGAATGTTGTTGAGGCCGAGAATGATAAAGCCCCAATTGGCGGGAGGGAGGAGAAGGAGGATGAAGAGGTTCGTACGCCTTTACCCAATTGGCAAACCGGTACAACAAGTACCGCTTTGTCGAGGCATCGAGGTCGGGAGAATGAGGTGGTTGACCTCATAAACGGTCTGTTTGATAGTTTTACAAACGCCGTTTATGAGAGGTTTTAGAAGATGGAAGAGCGAATCAAAAAGGTGGGGGAGAAAATTATCGGGTGGAGGAGAAAGTTGGTAGGGTGGAGGAGGAAGTTGGTGGGGTATTGAAAGTGGTTAAAGTGCTACTTGAGCATAAAAGAGAGAGCCAAAAGAGTAAGTATGTAAAATCTCCTTGCACGGTAGTAACGTATGGAAAGAAGAGGAAAATGAAGAAAAAAAATGAGGAAGTCCGTGAAAGTGGAGAAGAAAAAATGGAGGGTAAGGAGGAAGTATGGAAGTGAAAATGGAGGAGGGTGAGGCGGGACGTGAAGGAAGTGGGGAAGTGAAAATGGAAGGAGCGTGAGAAGGAAGGCAGAGGAAGTGGGCAAGTGAAAATGGAGGAGTTAAATGTCGATTTGTATAGGCCAATAGATGAGGAAAAGAAAAAACTCTTTTATGCCTATTATAATGATTCTGGAAGTGATGGGCGTGTGAAGTGCATTTGAAAAGATGTTGACAATGGGTAGGTGGCTCGACGACTTGGTGAGTTATTTTCCCTTATTTTTGCTTATGTTTTCCATGAGGTATTGTATACTTATCATGTTGTTTTTATTTGATGCAGCACATTGATGAGGTATTGACACTTATAAGGCTACGACAGAGCAGTAATTGTGATATTTTGTATCCGCACTGTGCCATCACTGATGTAGTCTTTGGCCAAAGGCTAGTAACTACATATGACACTTTAATGAAAAAGGCCAATGGTGGAGGTGCAACAAGGGGTAACAAGAAAAAGATTGGCCACAGATGACTTCGACGATGTCCTTGATGATTTTCAGTTTGATGAGAGGATAATGCAGTATGTACGGAGGGAAAGACCCAAATATGACAACAGTTAGGCAAACGTTAAAAGAGTATACTACATCATAAACATCAAGGATATGCATTGGATAACCGTCGTTTGGCTACTAAAGGAGGGCTTGCCGCAGATCCTTGATTGTAACCCGAGTATTTGTCGAGAAAGACAGTTGGAGATGGAGTTGTAGCCATTGTGTATATTGTTCCTGTAGCTGTTGTGCGACAACGGGATGTTTCAGCACTTGGGTGATGAACTACTGACGGGAAAGTGGCCACTCAAGTGCCTTCTCGTCCCGATAAACGACTCAAGGTAAATTTTGTATAAAACTTACATAATACAATTGTTCTATAAGCTGATTCTAATGCTAATGTCTTGCTCCTATTGTAGTGCTGATTGTGGGGCATATGCACTAAAATTTAGAGTTCGACATGACCAACACCCTAATGGATAGGTTGAATGACGAAACAATGAACATTTTTTTGGAGCAGTTGGTTGTTGAGTGCTTCCATGAGCATATGGATCCCTTTTGACTGACTAGAACCCAATCCAAGTCATTGTTGATTCTGTCATCAAAAGGTCTGGAAGTTGGACTTAGAGTTTTGTAGTTTATGTGGAATGCATTTCTTATTCGGTTGTCTTGAATAATTGGATTGTCTTGAATTGGATCAATTGGTGTTGTTAGGCGTCGGGCTGTTGATACTTGGGTTGTGGTGTTATGTATGCTTTGTGGCCAAGGCCAAGGCTGGATAATGTTGGAAGGGGTGCTGTAGAAGAAGACGAAGAGGCTACTGAGGTGTGTTGGATAATTGTGGAGGATGGAGAAGTGGCTGGAGATAATGATGAAGAGGGAGGATGGAAGCTGTCGATGCTGCTTTATTTTTTGTGTATATAGGACATTTATTTGTTGTATATAATGTTGTAATTTAATGTAATTGACACATTTCATATTTGTACAAAAGCAATTCAATATTTCTTTCCCTCTTTTGAGTTTGAGTTTATTTAGTATTTTTGTTAAATGTCATTAATGTGTTGATGCAATTAGGTTGTCAAATTCAGGAGAAAAGGTGGAATTAATATGTGTTGGTGATTTTAGTTTGTCAAAACTCAGGAGAAAAGCTGGAAAAAATATGTGTTGCCCATGATCACTTAAGCAACTATATATATATCGTTTAAGCGATCAAGGGCTTTCTATACAGGATCGCTTAAGTGAGACCTTAAATCGCTTAAGCAATCATGCACTTTGAGTGATCCTCATTCTGTCTTAAACTTGATCGCTTAAGCGATCTAACATTGCTTAAGTGACCAAGGGTAAAAGTGAAGAATTGCTTAAGTAAGACGCTAAATCGCTTAAGCGATCATGCACCTAGGATGATCTTCATTCTACCTTGGACTTGATCACTTAAGTGATCCTAAATCGCTTATACAAGAAAGGCTAAAAGTGAAGAATTCCTTAAGCGATACTTAAATTGCTTAAGCGATCGTGCATCTAAGATGATCTTGATTCTGCCTTACACTTGATCACTTAAACGATCCTAAATCGCTTAAGCGACCAAGGCTAAAAGTGAAGAATCACTTAAGCAATTCATAAATCGCTTAAGTAATCATGCATCTGGGATGATCTTGATTCTGCCTTGGACTTGATCGCTTAAGTGATTAAGGCTAAACATGAAGAATCACTTAAGTGATACATAAATTGCTTAAGCGATCATGCATCTGTCATGATCTTGATTCTGCCTTGCAATTGATCGCTTAAGCGATCATGAATCACTTAAGCAACCAAGGCTAAAAGTGAAGAATCGCTTAAGTGATCTTGATTTTGCCTTGGACTTGATCGCTTAAGCAATCTAAGATCGCTTAAGCGACCAAGTGTAAAAGTAAAGAATCGCTTAAGAGAGACTTAAATCGCTTAAGCAATCGTGCATCTGGGATGATCTTGATTCTGTCTTGCACTTGGTCGCTTAAGCGAATCGCTTAAGTGATCTTGATTCTGCCTTGGACTTGATCGCTTAAGGGATCTTAGATCGCTTAAGGGATCTTAGATCACTTAAGCGATCAAGTGTAAAAGTGAAGAATCGCTTAAGAGATACCTTAAATCGTTTAAGCGATCGTGCATCTGGGATGATCTTGATTCTGCCTTGCACTTGTAAAAGTGAAGAATTGCTCAAGTGATCTTGATTCTGGCTTGTACGTGATCGCTTAAGGCATCACTTAAGTGACTAAGGCTAAATATACTGGATTGCTTAAGCGAGACCTGAAATCGCTTAAGCGATCCAGTATATTCGGATGATCTTTATTATGTCTTTCACAAGATCGCTTAAACGACGAAGGCTTATAAACACAAGATCGCTTAAGCGATCCCTTTTTTTTTTTTTTTTTTGTTGGGAATAGGTTGTCAACCCCATATTAAGTGACGTTAATGTGAACTTCGGACATTCACAACATCACATGATTATTAACGTTAATGTTAAGCGACATCGGTTATTAACACATATTAAGGCCAATTAAGAAGGATTATTTGCAACCTAATTCCATCAACACATATTAAGGTTACAACCGTATGATATATGGATGAATGTCATAGCGTACTAGAGTAACACATTAGTATAAACGTATCTCATTTCAAAAATATGGATGGTGTATTTGAGAATGATTATTGTGCTTTTTTTATTGACCAAAATGCAGTCAAATCTTGTTCGATGTGGGGGGAATAGATTGAAATAAGCTTGAATTTTGACTATACGATTAGTTCAGTGGACCATTATCTGTCCTGTGTCAATTGATTTGATTATTTATATCACTTAATTGATTTTTTTAAATTATATTTTAATTAAACTAATATTTTTTACGTGTGTAGATAAACATGGAAAAGAAATATTAAAGTATAGAATGATTCTATATAATACAAATTTTAATGTTTTTAAAGTACCAAAGTAAATTAGCCTTGATCGCTTAAGCGATGTATGATTCCGCTTAAGCGATCCTGTATATTTAGCCTTGGTCGCTTAAACGATATATGTTATCACTTAAGTGAACTTGTCAAAGGCAGTACAAAAATTATCCAAATATACTAGATTGCTTAAGCAATTTCAGGTATCGCTTAAGCGATCCAATATATTTAGCTGTAATCGCTTAAGCGATGCACAATTAGAGGTAGAACAAATGGGCCGGGTTAGACGGGTCAACCCTAACCCAGCCCTCCAAGAAACTCGTAAGAACCCTTCCCTGGACGGGCCGGGTTGCAAAATGGCAACCCGTAACTCGGCGGGTTGCTGTTTTGTCTCTTTTAAAAGAGACCCGCCAACCCGCCGGGTTGGCTGTTGTCAACTCGGCGGGTTGGCCGTTACGGGTTGGCCCGAAAAAAATAAAAATAAAAATAAAAAATTTAATTTGTTTTTTCAAATTACCCCTTTACCCTCGAAATATAGCCGTTTTATAGCAGTTGGAAGGGTCTTTTTCGTCATTTTTCTTTCCCATTTTTTTCTATAAATTGGCCCTAAACTCTCACATTTTTCTCACAACTCAAATTCTCTCATTCTCTCATATTCTTTAATCTCTAATCTCTAATCTCTCAATTATTCATTTATTCTCTTAATCTCTTTGTTATCAATTTGCTCGTATTTTAATTTTTATTAGTTTTTGCAATTTTTAATTCATATTTCCAATTTTCCAAATTCCAAATTCCAATTCTCTTTCTTTAATTTTTATTTCTTCTACATCAATTTTTTTTTTTTTCAACTACAATGGATAGATATTTCTCTCCCATCAATTACAATGATGAAGGAAACTACTATCCTAGTCCTAGTCCCGCTGATTTTACTAACATAAATGCAGGAGGAGATTCAAATAGTCTCGCTTTCCCATTCTCAGAATCCGATACACCTCAAAATATGCCCCCGATTCCAACAGCCTCCCGGTGGTTCTAGAAGTCGCCCTTGTAATCGCGTGCTCGTCCAACTTCATCTCAAGCTGAGGAGGGATCATCAACTGCCGTCGAAAGCGAAGACAGACACACATCAGACGTTTGGGCTCATTTCGACAAGTTTTATGAGACAGAAAATGGCGTCCAAGTCAAGAAAGCGAGATGCAAATACTGTGGAAATATTTATAAAGCTGATTCAAGTAATGGTACTAGTACTTTAAAAAGGCATGCTAATAAACATATTAATCAACATGGAAATAGAGAAAGCAATCAAACTCAAATAACTAATATGGGTACTAATTGGCGTTATAATTCTGATGTATATAAGGAACAGTTAGCTTTATATATTGTTGCAACTGATCAACCTATTAATATGGCTGAAGATAAATATTTTGAAAGATTTGTTCAAAATTCATTTTTCCCAGGATTTAAAAGTTATTCTAAAACTGCAACTAGAAATGATTTAATAAAATTGTTTAAAAAAATGAAATTAGAATTAAAAAATAAAATACATACTTGTCATGTTAGTGTGGCTCTAACTGCCGATATTTGAAGTGGTAGAGCTAAACAAGATTATATTTGTGTGACTAGTCATTATTTTGATAATGAATGTAAATTAAATAAATCTTTATTAGGATTTAGATTAATGGATGTTGATCATAGTGGTGAACAAATTTATAATAAAATTGTTGAAGTTTTAGAAGATTATGAATATTGTTAGTAAAGTGATAAGTTTAACTTTAAATAATGCAAGTTCTAATAGTAAAGCTATAGATTATTTTCAAAGTAATTATCCTTTATATAACAATTTGAAGTTTTTTCACCAATGTTGTGCATGCCATGTTATTAATTTAATTGTGAAAAGCGGTGTGAAAACAATTAAAGAAAATATTAATAGAATTAGAGATTGTTTAGCTTAGATTACTAGTAGTAATAAAAGAAATGCTGAATTTCAAGAAGCTTGTATAAAATCAAATATGTCTCCTAGAACTTTTGCATTAGACATGCCTGTTAGATGGAATAGTACTTATTTAATGCTTGATTCATGTTTACCTTATGCTAATATAATTAGTTATTTTGTAGCAAATAATAGAGGTCCTCATTATTTGGTAGAAAATGATTGGCAAATAGCTAAATTATTTCATTCTTTTCTTAAAACTTTTTACCAATCCACTTTACAACTTTCTGGTGTGTATTATCCTACTAGTCCATTGGTAATACATACAATTATAAAAATTTCCGAGTTATTTATAAATAAAAAAAAGACAATGTAATTTTAAATGCACCAATAAAGGCAATGGAAATTTTTTTTAAAATATTGGGAACCCATTCCTTTTCTTTATTGTTTAGGTGCTATATTTGATCCTAGAATTAAATTAGCAGGTTTAGAAAATGGTTTTGACAATTTATGTGAAAATTTACAAACCGAAGTATATGCCAATCAAATTGAAGAGGTAAAAAGTACACTTTTCGAAGTATATTTCCAGTATGAAAACAGGTATGGGAACTCGCAAAGAGGCAAAACATCCAGGGAAGCTGCATCAGAAGAAACAAATGAAGACTTCTACTCTTAGGGTACGCTGAATAGGCCGAAGAGGACCCGAATCCGAAGCATAGCCTCCTCTTCAGAAGCTCCACCAACAACAACAACTAATGTACTGTCTTCCATGCAGTCGCAGAATAATGAGCTTCAACAATATTTGGCAACCCTTGAAATATTACCAGTAGATCCACAACAGAGAGCCAACATTGATCTCTTAGACTATTGGAGAGCCAGAAAATGTATTTTTTCAGTATTATCAAGACTTGCCTTGGATGTTTTCGCTGTTCCTGTCTCAATCGTCTCATCCAAACAAACATTTAGTGCAAGTGGAAGAATTTTAAATGAAAGGAGGACTAAACTTTCACCAAAAATTATTGAAGTCCTCACATGTCTTCGAGATTAGGAACGGTCACGCCATCAAGGTCAATACAAGGTTGTCGACCATACTTTAATAGAATTATTTTAATTTTGTAATATAGATAATACGGATGAGGGAGGTCCTAGTGAACTCTAAAATTAGTTGTTTTGTAAATTGTAACTTGTAAATTAATTGTCAATTATTGCATTTTTTTTTCCTTACCAAGTTTTTGTCCTATTGGGTTTTTCTTGGTAAGGTTTTTAACGAGGCAATAATTATTGTAATTTCTTATTTTATTTTTTAATAAATGAATAAATTTAATTATTCTTATATTACAATTTTAATGTATTAAAATTGAATTAATATTTGGAATGTTAACAAAAAAAATTTTAATTTAATTATTGATATTTGAAAAGAAATTAACAATTAACTAAAAACAATTACATTTATAAATTGTTAATTATTCATTTGAAAAGTTAATTAAACATTTAAACTTAAACAAAATAAAACAAAACAAAATTAAAAAAAAAAAATCAAAAAGAGGGTTAACCCGGCCCAACCCGCGGCCTAACCCCGCGGGTTGGGTTAGGGTTGGCGGTCCGGGTTGGGCCAGCCAATTCCCTAACATTGGCGGGCCTAACCTGGCCTGCCAATGTTACCGGGTGGGTCAGGATTGACCCGCCATTAAAAGCAACCCGTCGCAGGTCAGGTCGGGTCGAGTCGAGTCGGGTCGGGCGGGTTGCTTTTCCACCTTTATGCACAATCGCTTAAGCGATCACGTACAAGCCAGAATCAAAATCAATTAAGCAATTCCTTACTTTTACCCTTGGTCGTTTAAGCGATGAATGATCGTTTAAGCGATCAAGTTCAAGGCAGAATCAAGTCACCTCAGGTGCACGATCGCTTAAGCGATTTATGGTCTCACTTAAGCGATTTTTCACTTTTACACTTGGTCACTTAATCAATCAAGTCCAAGGCAGAATCAAGATCACTTAAGCGATTCTTCACGTTTAGCCTTGGTTGCTTAAGCGATTAAGGATTTCTTAAGCGATCAAGTCCAAGGCACAATCAAGATCATCCCATATGCACGATCGCTTAAGCGATTCTTCACTTTTAGCCTTCATCGCTTAAGTGATTTAGGATCGTTTAAACGATCAAGTCCAAGGCAAAATCAAGATCATCCCAGTGCACGATCGCTTAAGCGATTCTTCACTTTTACCCTTGGTCGCTTAAGCGATGTTGGATTTCTTAAGCGATCAAGTTTAAGGTAGAATGAGGATCACCCCAAATGCACGATCGCTGAAGCGATTTAAGGTCTCGCTTAAGAGATCTTGTATAGTATGTAGTCGCTTAAGCGATCATGGGAAACACATATATTTTTCCAGCTTTTCTCCTGAGTTTTGACAAGCTAAAATCACTAACACATATTAATTCCATATTTTCTCCTGAATTTGACAACCTAATTGCATCAACACATTAATGTCATTTAACAAGAATACTAAATAAACTCAAACTCAAAAGAGGGAAAGAAATACTAAATTGTTTTTGTACAAATCTAAAATGTGTCAATTACATTAATTTACAACATTATATACAATAAATAAATGTCCTATATACACCCAAAATAAAAGCAGTGCCGGCAGCCTCCATCCTCCCTCTTTATCATTCTCTTTAGCCACTTCCGCATCCTCTACAATTATCCAGCACACCTTCAGCATCAGCAGTAACAATAACAACCTCTTCATCTTCTTCCACAGTACCCCTTCCAACATTATCCAGCCTTGGCCTTGGTCACAAAGCATACATAACACCACAACTCATGTATTAATAGCTTGACACCTAATAACACCAGTTGATCCAATTCAAGACAATCCAATTATTCCAGACCACCCAATAAGAAATGCATTTCACATAAACTACAAAAGTCTAAGTCCAACTTCCATACCTGATCTTATCTGTAGTTCTCATGGCAGGTTGCCTGCTTTCTTGCATTTAATCGATTCAAACCTAATTTTTTGGATTTGCAAGTGATCGATTCTGGCAACTACTTCTCTTATGGCCAGGTTGCTTGCAAATTAAGCACTTATTCATCCTCCGGGCAATCTCACAGGCTGATGGAATACGCTTAATCTTTTTCCTCCCCTTTTTTGTCTTCTTGAATGGCGGATGGATGATAATGTCAACCAACTCTGGCAAGACTATGTAACGCCCCGCTTGAGGTACGTTGTTACTGTTTCCTCTTTCGCTCTTATTTTGAGTTGATTTTGGTGTTATTGTTTGATTTAGTGTTGTGTTGAACGTTTGCCCTGAAATTGGTTGAAAATAGAAGAATTTCAATGATCTGCCGTTCTTCGCCGGGGCGAAGAAGAATCTTCGCCGCGAAGAGAGGTTGAAGCCACGGGGGAAGCTGCTGGACATTTTCGCCGCGGCGACAGAGGTTTCTTCGCCGCGGCGACAGGCCGAATAAAATGTTGATGAAGTTTTAGATATTTTCTTCCTTAAGGACAATTTGACCTTTCTACCCCTAATTAGCAGGAAAAGTGGGGAGTTAATTGTAAGGAATTTTCATGGAGAATATGTTGTTATGGGGGTGAGTTTGTAATGAATTAAAGGATATGGATGGAATTCCCAAAGAAGAATAAGGGCAAAATGGGAATGAGTGTGTTTATATTTCATTAAAAGGAATTAGAATCAAAGAAACCCCTCATTTCTTCTTCTCAAACGTGACTCTTCATTCTTCTCCTCTCAACTTCTCTTCTCTTTTGATCAAGGTTTTTCAAGGGGATTTTTGAAGTGATTTGGGGTGGAAAAGTAACCTAAGGCTTCCTAAGGTAAGGATTTCTACTTAAGTTGTGTGATTTGGGAGTTTTAACCCATATTGAAATTTGAGGGTTTTCATTCTTTTGGTTAAGATAAGAGGAAAAGTCAAGCTAAGCAAGTGAAAGGAAGGATTTGTGAAGTCTCTACATAACAAGTAAGTAAAACCCAACCCAAGTTGAGATTTACGAAATTTCTTGATTAGGGTTTTGTTAGACTTGATGTATGTATGTGATGTACATGTAATATGGCATGTATGAAGGATTAAATAGAGATTTCTATGCTTTGTGATTGTTTATACCTTGCAAATTTGAGAAATGGGTTGTTGGTTTGGCAAGGTAGTTGAGATGGATTTGAAGGGGTGTTATGAAACCCTTTTTGGAAGTGTTTTGTTTGACAGGTTGTTATGGCTTTGTGAAGGGGTTTTTCCCCATTTTGGATGGTTAAGAAAAGTTTTAGAATCATGGCTATGATAGAGTTTCATAGTGCACATGAGTTGTTTGACGAAATGCCTAATAGAGGTTTGAGTATAAGAAATGAACCTTAATTCTTGCAACATTGCATGTTGGCATTTCATAAGTGCATTAGTAGTGATGAACCATCCATAGGCACTAATTGTGCATTGAAAAGTGACCTAAGAAAGTGTAGGAAAATGGTTTATGCAATTACCCCATGAGTAGAGAACTTAGTGGGTAAAATTACTCTAAGGGTAGAGAGCATTGAAAAATGCTACAATAGAATGAATTAGAAAAGTAGTATAGTTGGGATGATGCTTTGTGATCATCACCCGACTGTTATGGGAAACGGATTGATGCTTGGTGATCATCATCCGAATAGCCCTTAGAGAGATGGGTCGATGCTTTGTGATCGTCACCCGATGAGTAGTAGCGATGGGTAGATGCTTTGTGACCACTACCCGGTTAGTTAAGAGATATGCAGGTTGATGCTTTGTGATCATCATCCAACGGCTAGTAGAAGCGGGTTGATGCTTTGTGACCATCACCCGATAGTGACTAGAGACGGGTAAATGCTTGGTGATCGTTACCCAAAATCCATGAGGAACGGGTAGGTGCTAGGTGACCTCCACCCGATAGTTAGAAAGAACCGAGTTGGTGCTTTGTGATCCTCACTCGGTAGTCACTAAGAACGGGTTGGTGCGTGTGAATTCCACCCGATAGCCATAGAGAGTGTGATGGTCTTTGTGTGAACGCCATCCTGGCCGTACCTCCCGGTAAGATGAGGCCATGATGTTATTAGAAATAGAAACAGAATCAGAAATAGCATAAGGAAAGAATTAAGAGTTATTCATACGGGGACAGACAAAGAGAGAGTTTTACTTACTGAGCATTATTTTGTGCTCACCCCGTTATTTCCTTTGTGGATGCAGGTTCTAGGTGATGTTGCGGTCGGAGGGGCGTCGGCAAGCAATGAGGAATAGCTACACTATTTCCCCTGTTTTGTCTTTTAAAAAATACATTTTTGTAAACAGTACTCTTTATGTATAAAAGACACATGAATAGTAATGAAAAGAAAACTTTGGGCCCAACTTTTCTATTGTTATTATGCATGCATTGTACAGTTCTCAGTAGATGTTACAGACTACCCACTGCTCTTCTGGAGGAACTAGATATATCATTTCTGAATAAGCCAGCATGTAGTGGTTTGCCATATAGAGAAGGAAGCAAAGTTCCATGTAAATTCTTGAACCAAAATTCGGCTTCCGTTGGTGTTTTAGTGCTACTAGTGCATGAGGACAAGGTAAACGTTGAATGTCAATCACTTTACAGTTGTAATTTTTACTAAGAAGGTTAACTAAGGCATCCGAACCATTGTCGTGCACGGTGAACTCCTGAGCATTGAGAGGATAGGCAAACAATGCATTTGACAGTTCCAATAATTTTTCAGCTGATAGAACAAAGGTTGTGGTAAAATTATCTGACTCCGTACGACGCTAATGGAACCACCGTGACAATGTCCTCTGGATTGCATCAAAAGGGCAACAATTGGAAACTCTCTTTCTATTAACAATTTCAAATTTATGGACTCGGCTATATTCATGGTCATGACATCGAACCTTCTTCTAGGAAAGTAAGCTCTACTCCATCGCTCGAAACCAACATCATGCTTAAGATACTTAGCAATTCTATCATCCTTGATTCGGATTTGCTGGAAGTGCTCCTCAAACTCATCAATTTGATAAGTTTTTGCTACCATATAATATGTTTGAAGGAGGTCAGCACACTTAAACTTTGGTTTTATGTTCTCGCCAAGGTGCCTCATATAGAATCTGTGATGTGCTTGAGAGTAAATAGTGGTAATCTCCTTCTTTATAGAGTTGTGTCTATAAGATATTATGCAAAACTCGTCATTGTCAAACACTATTGTAAGTAATTGTTAGAAAAACCAAGTCCATAACTTGTCGTTCTCATAGTCAACTACACACCATGCAACGGAATATGTGTGATTCTCGTTGTCCTGTGTAGTGGCCACCAATAATGTACCACCATACTTTCCTGTCAAAAAGTAACCATCAATAGCCAACACATTTCTCATGTTTACAAAACCTCTTATAGCAGCACCGTAAGCAACAAAAAAATATTTAAACCTCATATTCTTGTCTCAATTCAAAGCCGTCTTGCTATCTTGGTTTGTCAACTCAAGCATATAACGGTACGCTTCTAATACTGCGTACTCGTGCTTTGGCATACCCCTCGCAAAATCTTTTGCATGTTGTCTCCCTTTCCAGCATTTCTAGTAACTAACATCGCATCCTAACTCTATGCGCACAAGTCTCTGAATGTCCTTAGGAGATGGACCTTTCCCTTCAACAAACTGACTTTTGACAAATTGTCCAATAACATCAGCGAAGGCTTATCGATGCTCACCTGAAATATGTCCTAACTCACATGTGTGCTCACGAGTATATGTGCTAACAATAAATTTTTTGGACTCCGCTAACCTTCTACAATGAACCTACCACTTGCACTTTCGATCACGACATGCAACCGTTACTACCGATGAATTAGACTTTTTGGTGATGAACTCAAAATTACCTCTCACGGCAACAAGTTTTAGCTTCCTCACCACTTCCTCCTTGCTGTCAAATAAATAACCTATGCGCAAGTCTGATCCATCAGTAAAAACGTGAGCTGATTCATTACTACCCGCAATTGTTGCCTCTGAACCTGTATAAATTACCATAGTGTTCTCTTCCTCACAAACTACACCTTCTGCATAATTTGTATTTATAGGAATCTCTACATCTACAGGAACATGTACGGGGTCCTCCTCGTCCACATTTTAATTTTGCCCCACATGAGTAACCTCTTCTACAGTGTCCTCCTCACCACCCAAATCACCGCCTAATCTTGATTTTTCATCAAAGAAAT
Source organism: Pistacia integerrima (assembly GCA_026225825.1). Taxonomy (NCBI): domain Eukaryota; kingdom Viridiplantae; phylum Streptophyta; class Magnoliopsida; order Sapindales; family Anacardiaceae; genus Pistacia; species Pistacia integerrima. The sequence continues at coordinate 8,128,501 of CM047738.1, read as the reverse complement.
CAATGTCGTCGTAGTTAAAATTAAAACTAGCAGACTCTTGAAGCAACTTCCAAAGCTTTATCCACAATCGAAGCCGTTAAAATCGGCCTCGAACCATCATCGTCCACATCAAGCATAAATAACTTCACATCTTCATCAAACATTAATACAACAGGGGGTATCTTAAAATTTGCAAGAGCTCTACTTAAAACATACTTCAAAACTATATCACTACGTGAGCAACTCAACCCACCTCTTCTAATGATTTCATCAATCAACTCATCAAAACTAACTTTTGTACTCACAACAATTGCTTTAACTTGTTTGCTCTTCCCAATCCTCTTCCAACAACTTTCTTCCTCCACCCAGTCACCAAATATTCAACACCCAAAACCACTTGTCCCATGTCTAATAATAGCCAAGTACCTATAATGCAAGAAAACAAAAATTATTAACTAATACATTAAGGGTTGACAGATTTTAAAAAGCATCTCTAGAGTTGCTTAAGCGATGTGGTGTATCACTTAAGCGATCTGGTATATCGCCTACTGGATCGCTTAAGCAATCTAGTATAAATAAGCTTGATTGCTTAAGCGATTTTATGCCATACACCTAATTGCTTAAGTGATCTACTGCCATATACCAGACTTATAAGAGATCAGTTAAGCGATCTTCTGCCATAAACCTGATCGCTTAAGTGAGCTGCCATCTGCTGTATTAAACCAGTCATACCAGATCGCCTAAGCGATCCATCAGATACATAACACATTTTCAGTCATCTCCACCTATAATTGGTGATACCACCTTCAGCTACCCATAATGCAAGAAAATATTCAACAAATTTCACTCTTTTGAACTTGCATTACATCAAACACAACCCAACAACCTAAACAACTAAATCAAAATCATAACCTAAACATAATCCATCATTAAATCTTTGTAAATCAAAATTTAAAATACAAAGAGGAGATACACATACTTGGATGAAATATCAGAAGAAGGAGGAGGGGGGTCTTTGGCGGAGAAGATGTTAATGGTAAAGGAAGAAGAAAGTGTTATTGGCAGAGGAAGATGAAGATGTAGAGGAAGGAGGAAGAAGAAGATATAGAGGAAGGAGGAAGAAGGAGGAAGAAGAAGATATAGACGAGGCTTAGAAGAAACAACAACTAGGGGAGTTGCGTTAATGGCGAGAGGAAGAAGAAGAAGGTGTTTGGGTTTGTTTGCAAGAATTTCGGCTTTTTGGGGACATAGTTACACAATACTTCATTAATCTTAATTAACCATCAATCATGTTTAATTAACCTTAATCAATAATAAAGCTATTTACTTAACACTTTAAAACTACATGGCCTTTTAATTAAATTTGAGCTTGATTTGGTCTTTTAATAAAATGCCCCATAAGAAAATAGTCCATTATACGTGAGGGCAAGATGGTTAATTAAAAAAATGACACCTGATTCCAGCGACATCGGTAGGCACAATTGGTGAGTCATCGGCGGTAGGAGAAACGACCAGAAAACAATCAATCAACGCAAAACAACACTTCAAACCAATCAACCACTCCAAAAAGATAATTAATTTGCCCAAACAACTCCAAAAAAACCTCCAATTGAAACCCAAACACACAAATTGCACAAGAAACCCTAAGAGAGGTTGTCGGCGATCAGAGAGCTATCACGATTCATATTGTTGGGACTATTGAAGAGAGATGGTTAGTGATTCATTTAGTGGTGGAATGTCGGATTGTGGTGGTCGGAGTCAATCGGAATCATGCAAGAGAGAGTGGCGGCGCTTCCACAAAAAACTTGCAGATGTTGACGATTCGATAAGGACGGTGGAAGATGGTTTTGATGAGGGAGGCATGGGGAACAAGATTGTGGTGACAAAGAGTCGCAATAAAGCCTGAATCAATCGGCGGCACAAAAACTGCAATCTTGATTGGAGGAGGGGAGATGAAAAAGAAGAAGATGGGAGTGATTATGGGTGGGCGTGAGAGAGGTTTTGGTGGGGGGATGTTGGTAATTTGAATGGTGGTGATAAGGTCGATTTTCGATGCCGAAATCGACTGAAATTTGGGTTGAGGCACGCGAAACTTTGATTTGCGATTGCTAGCAATTGGGGTTGATCTTTGGTAGAGGTATTTTTGTCTTCACAATGAATATCATTGTATTTAATGAAAATTATTAATAAAACATATTATTTGGGTAGTAAAGTTGTATTTTGAAATGTTTGTATAAGCTGATTCTAGGAAGAAGAGTTTGAAGTCTCAAAGCTAAGACCTTTGTTTTGCCCTATAGATTAGACAAGGGACACTTTTCTTTCGTTCCTATGTTCTTCGGATTTTTTGAAAAAGCAAAAGCGAGCTTCTCAGTCAGCAAGCTTTAAGTCCGTTTAGAGGGATTTCCAAGCAAGAGAGCAAGCTTTGTAGTAGCTACTATAGCCATATCTATATCTAGGGATCCAAGGATCCAGATCTAAGATTGCGACGTGAGGAGCAAGACTGAATCCTTATCTATAGCTCTAGACAGAGCGAGAAAAAAACCGTATTGGATTCAATAAAAAACACACTCTTTTGTGCCTGTGGGAAAGTGTCTTTGAATGTTCAATCGTCCACCTCGTCTTCATTAAACGGTGGCAGTGGCATTGTGAAATTCACCACCACTTGCATCAATTTTGTTGCATCTTTCTTGTTCCAACAATGTCATCATCTCTGTTCGCAATCGATGTCATAAAAAAATTTTCAATAACGACATCAATGGTTTTTTATATAATTACTACCGTAGTTTTCATAAACCAATAAATATATTATATCTATTAACGAAATAATAAATTATGAATTATTTGCTATATAATGATAAAAAATAAATTATAAACTTTAACAATAACAAAATACAACCTTTAGCTACCCTTTTACTTGATATTTTAGAGTATAATATAGCATTGACAGGTTGTACATTGTATGAATTAATACAGTATTAATTTCAAAATCAAACATAGCATTGTATTAATTTAACACTATGTAATGCTCTTATACAATATAACGTGGTGTACCAAACATAGTATGTATTATTTTGAAAGGATATTTTAGTATTTTGAATATATATTATGGAGTTTTAATAGAAAAATAGATTATTGACAAATAAGTTATAAAAGAATACCTTTATAAATTATGTGATTATATGAACAGTAGTTGGATTTTGTTCAATATTTGGGCTTAGTAATATGAGCTCGGCCCAATTGTAAGGTGTAATATAGCAGGTCGACTGGAAAGAGGAAGCTCAAAGCAAAGCCCAAAGTTGAAGAGAGGCCCAGCAATGATATAAAAGTCCAAAACTATTTTAAGATGTTGCATTCAAGTTCATACTTTGAGTGGGGGTGGCCCAAATAGGATAGAGTCAACTGGGCCGAAAGTAGATTGTCATTGTAGATTATTTGGGCCAAATATAATCCCTTGATTATTTTATTTCAAGATAAAAAAAAAAAAAAAAATTCAGTTTGAATTATGTTAATAGGCCAGCTCATACTAGATAGACACAACCCAAGTTAATGAAATGCCGAGCAATTGGTGTTCAATAAATGTGCAAAATTGAAAGGTTATAACTTACAAGCCATCATGTGCTTGCATTTAATGGGTGCATCAACACATGTCCCACCCTTAAATCTGCCTTCATCCCAACACTCTTCTTATTATAAGCTTCATTTGTTAATCAATTTCTTATGTGTAACAACAAAACAAAACCAAATATTATATCCTTATTTTAGATTCATAAATTGTCATATTTTACATTCATAGTTTCTTTTTAATTTAAGTTTACTAATTTGTGGGCACACGTTAATGTAAGGGATTGAATTCATAACTACTTCTGAGTAGTTTCGTGGTTCGATATGACTCTTGGGTGTATTATTCAAGAGGTTTTAAGTTTGAGTTTCCCTTCAATTGTTAATAGGGAATAATCCATTAGAGTTCTTACCTGATAAGTAGTTTTAAGGTTCTGAAAGATTAATTGAATTACGTGTAAACTGGTTCAAATTACAATTGAATTTATAATTTAAGGATGATTGTATGGAAATAATAATGTTTGATTTATGAGTTTAATCAGTTAAATAAAATGAAATTAACAAGTGCCTCTTTTTCACCACTTGTGTTCTCAAAGTTGAATACAAAAGTTGCATGGAGATCAGTGTTCAAAGCTCATAATGAGCTCTTCTTTTTTCAATTATCCCACTTGTGTTTTTTTTTTTTTTTTTTTAAGTTCCGGATTTCATATTAAAAATGATGGTAACAAGAGATGAATAGAATAGTACATATTAAAAATTAAATTCATCATATTCACTCTTTCGTTCATCTCTTATCACACTATTTTGTATCAAAAATCTTTGTAAATTTAACCTTTAATTTTAACAGTGGAGTTAGTGAGACTGAACTCACTTCTTTTCTTCCAAGCGGTGGTTAATTAAATCAATGGCTATTCACGAGATAAAATGGTAAATGACTGAATGTGAACTCAGGTCTCCTGGTAATTGAATTGAAGAGGGAGTGATCATTTGGGCACCCATTTCTTGCTAACATAGACTGCTTTTAATTATATTAATTTTTTCAAATTAATTGTTTAATATTGCCTTGGTTAAGACTAAGAAACATCTTAATATGGCCACATTCATTAATTAATCTCTGTTAATTAAGGCCATTAACAATTTGTTCTTCCATATTATAACCATGTACGCATATATTTGGGGTACTATTTTACTTTAACTTAACTGTAACCAACTTTCAAATTTCAACACGTATTCTAAATAATAATTTAATAAAGAAATTACCCCAATCTTCTTAATTTGATTTTTAATCGAAATATATATATATATATATATATATATATATATATATATATATATATATATATATATATATATATATTTTTTTTTTTTGGTTTTAAAGTTAATCAAAAACTTCTTCTGTTTTTAGTTTGGGGAACATGGTATGGATTTTTTTTTTTTTTTTAAATAAATAGTTTCAGGCAATACTTCAATATAAAATCTTCAAAACCAGTATCAGAAGTAAAGTTGAATGGAAATTTCGGGGAAAGTTATTAAAAAGACATTTGAAGTTTACATTTAATTAAAAGGCTATCAAGTTTTGAAATGTTAACTAAATAGCCATATTATTGATTAAGGGTAATTAGTGCTTAATTAGGATTAATGTAATCTTTTCAAAATTATCTATATTTCCACAAATCCGAAATTGTTGCAAATAAACCCAAAAACCTTCTTCTTCCTCCCGCCATTAACGCATCTCTACCTGCATCTTCTTCTCTTCTTCTTGGCGTTCTTCAACATCTTCTTCTTCCTCTGCATCTTCTTCTTCTTCCTCCTTCCTGTACATCTTCTTCTTCCTCATTCCTCTACATCTTCTTCTTCCGCATCTCTACCGCCATTAACACTTTCTTCTTCCTCCACCATTAACATCTTCTCCAGCAAAGATCCCCCTCCTCCTCCTCCCGACATTTCGCCTAAGTATGTGTATCTCCTTTTTACATTTTATATTTAGATTTACAAAGATTTAATAATGGATGGGGAGGTTTGGGTTATGATTTTGATTTAGTTGTTTAGGTTGTTGGGTTGTGTTTGATGTAATGTAGGTTGAAAGGAGTGAAATTTGTTGAAAATTAGTTATGGGTATTTATTTTCTGGGTATGATGGATCGATTGTAGGTGGAGATGACTGAAAATGTGTTCTGGGCACGATGGATCGCAAGCGATTCGGTGTATCGCAAGCGATCCGGTAGGTGCAGGTAATCGAGATAGATCGCTTAAGCGATCGGGTATGTGGCATAAGATCGCTTAAGCGATCGGTTAAAGATCATTGTATGGGAGACGCTTACGCGATCAGAAATGGCATAAGATCGCTTAAGCGATCAAGGTTATTTATACTTAATCGCTTGCGATCGGGTGTATCGCTTAAGCGATCCAAGATAAATAACCATGATCATTCAAGCGATACATCAGACCAAATATGCGAATGTGCAGATTCTTTTTAAACTATTTGAACCCTTAGTACAGCATTTAAGAATATTGTTTTTCTTGCATTACAGGTAGTTGGCTATTATTATACATGGGAAAAATTGTTTTGGGTGTTGAATATTTTGGTGAGTGGGTGGAGGAAGAAAGTAGGTGGAAGTGGATTGGGAAGAGCAAAGAAGTTACACCAATTGCTGTGAGCACGAGGTTAGTTTTGATGAGTTGATTGATGAAATAATTAGAAGAGGTAATTTGAGTTGCTCGCGTAGTGATATAGTTGTGAGGTATGTTTTAAGCAGAGCTCCTGAAAATTATAAGGTACCTCCTGTTGTATTAAAGTCGGATGAAAGTGTGAACTTATTTATGATTGATATGGCCGATAGTGGTTCGAGGCCGATTTTAAGGGTTTCTTATGTAGAAAAACCGTTGGAAGTTGGTTCCAAGGAAGGGGATAACGAGGATGTAGGCGGAGATTTGCCTGGTTGTAATTTGAACTACAAGGCCATTGATTTGTTAGCTGAAAAATCAAGAGTAGACGGTCAATTGGGTGGTGAGGAGGACACTATAGAAGAGGTTGGTGATGGGGGGCAGAATGAAAATGTTGAGGAGGAGGACCCCGTAGATGTTCCCACGATGTAGAGATTCCTTTAAATACGATTATGCGAGGCGTAGATTGTGAGGAAGAGAACACTATGGTCGTTTATGCAAGTTCAAAGGGGGCAATTGGAGGTAGTAGTGGATCAGCTCATGTCTTTACGGATGGATCGGACTTGCGCATAGGGTATTTATTTGACAACAAAGAGGAAGTGGTGAGGAAGCTAAAACTTGTTCTTTGTGAAAGGTAATTTTGAGTTCATCACCAAAAAGTCAAATTCATTGCATGTCGGTTGCATGTCGTGACCGAAAGCGCAAGTGGCGGGTTTATTGTAGAAGGTTGGCGGAGTCGGAAAAGTTTATTCTTAGCACATATACCCGTGAGCACACATGTGGTTTGGGACATATTTCGGTGAGCATCGACAAGCGTCCGCCGATGTTATTGGACAATTTGTCAAAAGTCGGTTCGTCGAAGGAAAGGTCCATCTCCTAAAGACATTCGAGACTTGTGCGCACGAGTTGGGATGTGTTGTTAGTTCTGGAAATCTTGGAAAGGTAGACAACATGCACAAGATTTTGTGAGGGCACGCCTAGAGCACGGTACGCAGTATTAGAAGCGTGCGTTATATGCTTGAGTTGACAAACCAAGGTAGCAAGACGGCTTTGAAGTGGGGACGGGGAATATGATGTTTAAATATTTTTTTGTTGCTTATGGTGTGCTTATAAGGGGTTTTGTAAACATGAGAAAGGTGTTGGTGTTGATGGTTGCTTTCTAACGGGAAAGTATGGAGGTACATTGTTGGTGGCCACCTTTGCAGACACGAGAATCACACATATCCTGTTGCATGGTGTGTGGTTGACTCGAGAATGACGAGTCGTGGACTTGGTTTTTTCGCGATTACGTGCGATAGTGCTGCAGTGCGAGTTGTGCATAATATCCGATAGGCACAACTCTATAAAGAAGGGGATTGCCACTATTTACCGTCAAGCACATCACGGATTCTGTATGAGGCACCTTGGTGAGAACATAAAACAAAAGTTTAAGTGTGCTGGCCTCCTTGACATACTACATGGCGGGCAAAAGCTTACCGGGTTGATGAGTTCGAGGAACACTTCCAAGAAATCCGAATCAAGGATGTTAGAGTTGCTAAGTATCTTGAGCATGATGTTGGTTTCGAGAGATGGAGTAGAGCTTACTTTCCCGAAAGAAGGTTTGATGTCATGACCACGAACATATTGAGTCCATAAATTCGAAGTTGTTAATAGAAAGAGAGTTTCCAATAGTTACACTTTTTGATTCAATCCAAAGGACACTGTCGCGGTGGTTCCATGAGCGTCGTATGGAGTCAGATAATTTTACTACAACCCTTGTTCCGTCAACTGAAAAAATATTGCGAGAACATATGGGAATGTCAAATGCTGCTTGTTTGCCTATCCTCTTAATGCTCAAGAGTTTATTCGTGCGCTGTATGGTCCGGATGCCCTAGTTAACCTTGTTACAAAAACTTGCAGTGTAAAGTGCTTGACATTCAACATTTACCTTGTCCTCATGCACTAGCAAAGATCAAACACCAACGGAAGCCGGATTTTGGTTCAAGAATTTACATGGAACTTTGCTCCCCTTTCTATATGACAGATCACTACATGCTAGCATATTCAAACGATATATCCGGTGCCTCCGTAAGAGCAGGGTAGTGCCGCGAGGTGGTTGACATTATCCTCCATCCGCCATTAAAGAAGACGCCAAAGGGGAGAAAAAGGGTTAAGCGTATTCCATCGCCTTTGAGGTTCCCCCGGAAGATGAATAAGTGCTCAATTTGCAAGCAACCCTGGTCACAAGAGAAGCGGTTGCGAAGTAATTAGGGTCGATTCGAAGAAGGATGAAATTATTGATGTTTTAAATTTTATTGTTACCTTTAATAAAATATCCTTTATATTGTGTATTCTTATTACATGGTCTAAATATTTGTTGGTGATTTTAGTTTGGAATTAGGTCACAAATTGAGGAAAAAGTATGGAATTAATACGTGTTGGTAATTTTAGTTTGTCAAAATTCGGGAGAAAAGATGCAAATGTATATATTGCCCACGATCGCTTAAGCGACTAAGTGTATCGCTTGCGACAAAGTGGGGGCTTTTCGCAGATGGATCGCTTAAGCGAGCAAATGATCGCGGGATTTGCGATCCTTCACCTCGACGATTGATTCTGCCAGGTGCATGATATCGCGATAAAGAAAGGATCGCTTCAAAGCGATCCTTCTGAGTGATTAGTTGCGTACGCATGCTCCGCGATAAAGGATGCTTAAAGCGATCCTTCACCTGTAGTTGTTCTGCCAGGTGCATGATCATAAGAGATCCCAGGATACGCTTAATCGACCCGGGGGAAAAAAGGCAATATTCGCGCGATATCGCGTCGCAAGCGATCGCGCATGGGTGATCATACGCCAATCACATGATCGGGTAAGCGATCCATTGTATCGCTTAACCGATTCTTCGCAAATGGTTTTAAAATTTAACAGATACACCCCCACCTACCCACGGCCACCGAGCCGGAATCGACCGGGAAGGGCTGCTTTGATGCACAAGGTGGCTGACGGCCGATAGGGTGGGCCTCTATATGGCCTTTTCCGGCCGGATGACGACCACGGATGTGGCGGAAAAGGGCCCACGATCCGCCGTAATCGGCGTAGAGGAACGAAAAAATCCAGAGGTTGCCGTCTGACAGACCAAATATATGGCCGTCGTTGCGGTCAACGACGGCCAAATGTTGGCCGCCGTTGATCGTCAAAGTCGGACATTTCATTGAAAGTCCATGACGGGAAGATGTGGCCTTTTCCGCCACATCGGACGGTGGATATGGCCGGAAAAAGGTCACAAGCCGCCATTACCGGCCATTTCCGGTCGTTCGCTTGTGCTGGCAGAGAATAACTGGGAAGTTGGGTGGGTAGGGGGTGTTTTTGTTAATTTTTGAACCTTTTCTTGGTATTAATGAAATTAATTCACTTAATGGGTCGAAAATTAATTAAAAAATATACTGATATTTCCTAAATAATTAAGCAAACAAATATAAAAATATACTGAACTGACGTGTAAAGGAACTATATGTTTGATATAAATGTAATAACGGAACAAGTGCTCTGAACGAATCGTAAACCCTTAAGCGATCTTTTTGACGTGTAAAGGAACTATATGTTTGATATAAATGTAATAACGGAACAAGTGCTCTGAACGAATCGTAAACCCTTAAGCGATCTTTCGCGTGTGGAACTATATGTTTGATATAAATGTAATAACGGAACAAGTGCTGCGCAGAATCGTAAAGGGCCCTTAAGCGATCTTTCGGCGTGTAAAGGAACTATATGTTTGATATAAATGTAATAACGGAACAAGTGCTGCGCAGGCGAATCGTAAACCCTATCCCTTAAGCGATCTTTCGCGTGTAAAGGAACTATATGTTTGATATAAATGTAATAACGGAACAAGTGCTCAACGAATCGTAAACCCTTAAGCGATCTTTCGCGTGTAAAGGAACTATATGTTTGATATAAATGTAATAACGGAACAAGTGCTCAAACGAATCGTAAACCCTTGCGATCTTTCGCGTGTAAATGAACTATATGTTTGATATAAATGTAATAACGGAACAAGTGCTCTGAACGAATCGTAAACCCGTAAGCGATCTTTTTGACGTGTAAAGGAACTATATGTTTGATATAAATGTAATAACGAAACAATATGCGAGCGAATCGTAAACCCGTTAGCGATTTTCGGCGTGTAAAGGAACTATATGTTTGATATAAATGTAATAACGCATGATCGCTTAAGCGATTTATGATCGCTTAAGCGATCCTTTCCGAGGCAGAATGACATCTGCTATGATCGCCTAAGCGACCACCTATATCGCTTAAGCGATTATTACTAAAAGACGCATGATCGCTTAAGCGATTTATGCTCGCCTAAGCGATCCTTTCCGAGGCAGAATGACATCTGCTATGATCGCTTAAGCGACCACCTATATCGCTTAAGCGATTATTACTAAAAGACGCATGATCGCTTAAGCGATTTCTGATCGCTTAAGCGATCCTTTCCGAGGCAGAATGCCATCTGCCCAAACTATGATCGCTTAAGCGACCACCTGTATCGCTTAAGCGATTATTACTAAAAGACTGCATGATAGCATCGACCACCTTTATCGCATGATCAGCTTAAGCGATTTATGATCGCTTAAGCGATCCTTTCGGAGCGTAATGCCATCGCCGACTATGATCAGCGACCACCTTTATCGCTTAAGCGATTATTACTAAAAGACGCATGATCGCAAGCGATTTACATCGCAAGCGATCCTTTCCGAGCGTAATGCCATCTCGCGACTATGATCGATTAGCGACCACCGTATCGCTTAAGCGATTATTACTAAAAGACGGATGATCGCGAGCGATTTACGATCGCTTAAGCGATCTTTCCGAGCGTAATGCCATACGCCGGACTATGATCGCTAAGCGACCACTCGCTTAAGCGATAATTTCTAAAAGACTCATGATCGCTTAAGCGATCTTTTCCGAGTGCATGCCTGCCCAGACTATGATAAGCGACCACCTGTATCGCTTAAGCGATAATTGCTAAAAGACTCATGATCGCTTAAGCGATTTATGATCGCTTAAGCGATCTTTTCCGAGGCAGATATGACATCTGCCCAGGCTATGATCGCTTAAGCGACCTCTCGATCGCTTAAGCGATTATTACTAAAATACGAATGATCGCTTAAGCGACCTCTCGTGTCGCTTAAGCGATTATCACTAAGAGACACATGATCTTTTATGGACAAACCATACATAGTAAATTGAAACTGCTGATGAATTATCTTATATGGACAAACAAAAATATATCCCAAATATCAGATCCAATTCTTTACAATGATATCTACAACAAATTCAAGATGATATCTACAAGGGCGGCTAATATGGTGCCTCGGTTGACTTTCTGTGGAGATTGACCATTCCATCTTAGTGACCTGCAGTGTAAAACACCATAATATGAGAAAGGCATGAATTAGAAAATAGCCAAGCCAATGAGAACAAATTAAATAAGCAGTTCTGAAGTACACATCAAAACACCATTGAAAATGAACATGTATATACACCCTTATTGATAATTATAACAGGTATCACATAAACTCAACTCAAAAAACCCAAGTATGAACATCAACATCACATAAACTACACAATTCAGCGTCCAACTTTCATACCCTTTGATTGGGTTCTGGTCACTCAAAACGGATCCATCTGCCCATGGAAGCGGTCGACAGCCCAGCGCTCCCGACATTCTATCATTGTTTCGTCATTCAAGGCATCCATCGGGAGATTGGTCATGTCAGGCGAATAAATTTCAGGGCATATGCCCCACATTCAGCGCTACAATAGGAAGAAGACATTACCATTATAATAAACTTATAGAACAATTGTATTATGTAAGTTAGTTTTAAACAAAATTTACCTTGACTCATTTATTGGGCAGGTGGGTAGCTACCTCGCCACTTTCCTAGGTTAGTACTGATCACCCAAGCCCGCCCAAACATCCCATCCCACTGCACGCAATGCACCTGCGGGAATAACTCGGACAGGCTCCAACTCGACCTCCAACTGCTTGTCTCGACAAATGGTTGGGTTGCAGTCAAGGATCTTCAGACACCCCTCCTCTAGATGCGCAGCTCGCATCATCAAAGCATCTGTTTGACGAGGATGATGCAGTACACTCTTTTAACAAAGGCCCAACCGTGGCCATATTTGGGCCGATCCCCTTACGTACTGCATAATCCTATCATCAAACCGAAATCATCGAGGGGATGCAATCCGACTGGTGCGCCAATCGTTTTAACCGGTCCTTTTGCTACACCACTAGCAACGGCATTTTTAATTAAAGACCGATATGCCGAAACAAGCGTTTGCCCAAACGCCACATCGGTGATAGCACAGTCAGGATACAACAGATCACCATCACTAGTCTGTCGTAGCCTCATCAGCGCCAATATCTCATCGATGTGCTACATCACATAAAAACAACAAGATAAGTATGGAAAACACAGGAAAAAATAAGGAAAATTAAGTGAACATAACTCACCGAGTCCTCAAGCCACGTCCCCATCAACAACTTCTTAAACCATTCCCGGGGATAATCCCCTGTCTTACACTTTATATGGCCATCAATTCCCGATCCATTGTAATAGGCATAAAAGAGTTTTTTCCTTTCCTCTATTGGCCTATACAAATCGACATTTGAGTCCAATTTCCCTTCCCCCCTTCCTCCCCCTTCCTCCAATTTTACATCCCCGCTTCCTTCGCCTCCCAACTCCCCCTCCTCCATTATCACCGCCCCACTTCCACCACCAACCTCCTCAACCTCCATTATCACCGCCCCACTTCCACCACCAACCTCCTCAACCTCCTCCCTTTCTGGTTGTTCCTCCATTTGTTTCTTCATTTTCTTCTTCTTTACCTGTGTCACTACCATGTAAGGCGATTTCACAAACTTGCTCTTTCGGCTCTCTTTTCAAGCCAGTTTGCACTTCAACCGCCTTTAATTCTCCACCAACTTCCTCCTCCATTGTACCAACTTCGCCCTCCATTCTAGCTACTTTCCCTCCCACCTTATCCACTTTCTTCTCCACCCTTTTCATTGTTTCTTCCATCTTCTCAAGCTTTGCATAAACGGCTGTTGTAAAACTCTCAAACAGCCGTTGATGAGGTCAACAACCTCATTCTCCCTACGCCGATGTCTCGGCAAAGCGGTACTTGTTGTACCGGTTTGCTTTGAGGCATACGAACCTCTTCCTCCCTCTTCTCCTCCTCATCCTCGGCCCCCCGAGCTTCATTATCCTCAGCATCAACGACATTGTCAAGCAATGGCCCTGCAACTGCCATCACATGCGTGACCCTTTTAGGTCCCGCATCAAGCGGTCTATCTGTTCATCCCTTTCATCCTCCATTGCTTTGAAAGATGTGACATAGTCCTCTTCCGCTTCATCCCCAATAGGGGTCAAAAAGGGACGGACGACTCCCGCAATAAGAAAAAAAATCAATCAGATTGAAGCAAAATAAAAAAAGCAAGCGCATATTCAAAAGCTTAATCCTTCAATCTTACCCCAGCTGCTTGAATCTCAATCTCTAATTGGCCATAATCCCAATGGTTACTCTCGACATGCCACCGCAACATCCTAGGAAATCGCTGTTACACATTCACATTCTTGCTCCTCCCCCCCGCCTTGGCGAAGACAGGGGATGGCCTCGTACATCCAAGCCTACATTGTAAAAAAACAGTCCATGTCATTATTCAAACACACATATTATAAAAAAATATAACATAGAGCTATTAATATTTACTGCATTGCCCATGGGAAGCCAAACAAATTATACGTGCTTGGTTTAGCCTTCCCGCCCCATTCGGCATGCTTTAACGCCATGTCTGGTTTTTCGGGCTCTTGATGGTTCGCTCAAATGATATCCGTCCCCACGGATAAGAATTAAAGAACTCCAAGTCGCTTACAAACAAGAACCAATCTTTCTCAATAACTTTTGTTGAGTCACCACCAATAAGATAGAATGCAAAAAACAATATCAAGCACACTTTTATCTTCTCTGCATCACTAAACCGAAGTAGATAGCCTCTTCTCTAAAACTTTTCTGTAATAGACTTTGCCCCTTTCAAAACCTTTTTACAAAAGTTTATGGCTCCCGCACTTCTTCTTCTCGCGTCCGCCTCCGCCTTAGTTGGCACTTTCCCGCATCCTAAGCCCGTCACCAACGCATACTCCATCATACCAAACCGTAGTGGCTTTCCCTCCACCACGAACCACATTTCATTTTTTTTCTTGCTTTTTCTTGAGTGCATCAACATGTAATGCACTCCCGCCCTTTAAAATGACTTTTTCCACTTTTTTCCAATTCTTAAAAGCGAGAAACAAGTGTCACCAAAATCTCTTTCACCATGCCTCATTCTAGCTAAAATGGCCCTTATTCTCAAAAACCTCCCAACCTCGACCTCACCGTCACCCTTGCAGGGGAAGTAGGGTACCTTCTCACTTATAGGCTCCAACTCGTACTCTACAGACTTACGGTCCGCACAATGCACAATCGATATAAATAAAATGTCATCAACAAAAATAAACCAAAACCACCGTAGTCTCTTAGCGATCATGGATCGCTTAAGAGATCTTTCTTGTCTCATGCAAGATCGCTTAAGCGATTTTAAATCGCTTAAGCGATCAAAAGTTAACTGAGAATCTCTTAATCTGTGATTACGCCGGACCTAAGATCGCTTAAGCCACCAAGAGTAAACACTCATGATCTCTTAAGCGATCATTGCCGCGATCACGAGTAAAACGAATAATCGCTTAAGCGATACTAATGATCGCTTAAGCGAAATTACAAGCAACATCCCAAACTACGTACCCTATCTTCGCCGGCCTTCTCCTCGTCGCCTGGATCCTCCGGCGACTCCTCCTGCCCCGAATTATCGCCGGAATCCACCTCCTGGCCTGCATTCTCTCCGGAATCCTCCTTCTGGCCTGAAGTCTCGCCTGACTCCTCGTCTTCAGACCCCTGTGCTGGTTCTTCACTCTCTTCTTGTGCCGCCGGCGTCTCCTCTACGTGTGGACCACCTTCAATGGTCGATGATCGGACCGGAGCGACCATTGAAGCGCTTGAGCCACCGGAATCTAGGATTCAAGTGGCGTTGGGTTGTCGTCGTCATTGTGAGTGTCAGCCATGGTTTTGGATTGAATTTGGTGTGAAAATTTGTAGTTTGGATTGGAAATATGGGTTGTATCGCCGGAAATCGCGCAGATTCCGTTTATAGTTGAAGAAATCGTTCTTAGGGTTCAACAAATCGATCGAAAATCGCGACTATATCGCCGAAAATCGCGACTGTATTCGGTTTAGGGTTCAAGAAATTGATTTAGGGTGCAAATCAATTGGTGTTGGATCGGAAAAAATCGCGTCTCCCTTTCGTTCAAGAAATCGCGTTTTTAACTGATGAATTTCGATTAAGCGACGTGAATAGAGTGTGGGGCTTGTTTTGCGAAATTTCAAATTTTGAAAACTTTCATTATTTCTAATTCGGCCCACATATGTTTTAATCTTTTTATTTTAACCCATTTTACGTGTTTAATTAATCTTAATTATGCCACGTCATCTTCTTTAAATTATAAAATATTTTATGAACAATATCAAGGCCATTTTTTTAAATGCAGACTTGGGGGTACCGGGCAGCTAAATTTTCTCGGAAATTTCAATATGAAATGATATAGAAAAATTAGAAAGGTCTCTTTCTTAATGTCTTTCTCAGTGTGTTTTCTTGCTCAGTAACTAACATTTATTAGAGCCAGTGAACATGGTTCTTTCAGATTTTTTGTCATGTTCCCTGAGAGCCAAAGGTTCTCCATTTCATATTTAATCATTTTTTGCTTTTTTTTCTTTTCTTTATAATGGTCTCTCTTCTCGATTTTTGGCTTTGAGTTAATTTGTCTCTTTCTCTTTTTCTCCTTTTCTCATCCATGTACACACATTTTTTTAGTAGAAGTCCTAAAAGTTTCATGTGATGATGGTTTGATAACTCTTATTTTGGATTGCTTACAAGAGCATAGTACTTGTAAGTGGAGGTTTGTTTCAGAAAATGAGAAGCAAGTTGCAGGGAAAGTATATTCAGTCTCAACTTTTTAGCTTTCATGGTGAAAAAAAGTGAAGAAGATGGAAATGGGAAGTGGGTTGCTTTTGAGAAATGAAAATGAAAGAGAGTTACTGTGAAGAGTTGTGAAGTTTTTTGAAGTTGAAGAAGCAAATATGCCAACAGTGTGGTTCTCTTTGAAGAAATCTTTGCATTGCAAATCAGAGCCATCAGAAGTTCATGACCCAAAATCTAGGAAGCATTTGAGTACAATCTTGATAAGAAAAGCAGGGAGGTCAGGTTGTTCAAGGTCTATAGCAAATCTAAAAGATGTTATTCATGGAAGCAAGAGACACTTAGAGAAGCCACCAAGTTGCAGCCCAAGATCCATAGGAAGCAGTGAGTTTCTTAACCCAATAACTCACGAAGTTATACTGAGTAACTCAAGGTGTGAGCTGAAGATTACTGGGTTTGGTGGGTTCCATGAAGGGGTTGGAGGTGGCGGTGGCGGTGGCGGCAATGGTGGTGGTTACGGTGGTGGTAATGGTGGTGGTGGTGGTGGGTCAACTTTTGTGGGTACTTTAAGGCCTGGGACACCAGGACCTGGAGGCCACTCAACTATGCATTATTTTAATCCTTCTTTTGTGACTACATCAACTCCTCCAAGAAAGACTCCTTTTCTTTCGTCAGATAAAGAAGGGTCTGGATTTGGTGTTTCGAATGTTCATCATGGTGCTGTTCATTCAAGCAATAGAGTTTCTCTTGACATTGATTCCAATGGATGTTCTACAGTGACTTGCCATAAATGTGGAGAGCAGTTTACCAAATGGGAAGCCGCTGAAGCACATCATCTTTCCAAGCATGCTGGTGAGAAACTTTTGCTTGTATTTTCAAGTTTTTTGGTTTGTCTTGTTCGTGGTTGCTGTCTTCATTTTTAGTTATTCCAAATAATTTTGGTTTTCTTTTCATTAGTAGCTTTGGCAAAAGCATCTCTTGAGTTTGTTTTGCATCCGTTGTTCTGTTATCCTGATTTTGTTAAAATCACCCACGTCTCTGACCACAAAATCCAGGGAGAACTTTCAATAAACACAGATTCCTGTTTGTACACTTTTACTTTTAGGCTAAAAGATCACTTCTTTCTCCTAGAATGAAGATTCTCCTGCAAATTCTTTTCAGAAAATGAAAAGCTTTCAGGTTCTTTTTCTTTGACAATATGTTAATCACATAAACCCAGAAGTAAAGTAAAACTTATCAAAAGAATAAAATTCTAACTTTTTGCTACTTTTAATATGCAATCTCCTGCATATTGGATTCAGTAATTTCCTAAATGTCTGGATTTGCTTTATCTTTAGGGTTTTTTTCTTTAATCTGGGTTGGAAAATTTTAGTAACTTTTCTTCAGCAGCTAATTTTTCTCTCTTTTGACAGTTACTGAACTTGTCGAAGGCGATTCATCAAGGAAAATTGTTGAAATCATATGCCGGACAAGCTGGTTAAAGTCTGAGAACCATTGTGGTAGGATAGAGAGAGTCTTGAAAGTTCATAACATGCAAAAAACTCTTGCTCGATTTGAAGAGTATAGAGAAATGGTAAAGATTAAAGCCAGCAAACTCCCCAAGAAACACCCTCGGTGCATTGCCGATGGGAATGAGCTCTTGAGGTTTTATGGTACAACTGTGGCATGCTCTCTTGGCCTAAATGGTTGCTCAAGTTTATGCATATCAGAAAAATGTTGTGTCTGTCGAATTATTAGACATGGTTTCTCAGCCAAGAAGGAACTCAAAGGTGGAATAGGTGTATTTACGACATCTACAAGTGGAAGAGCTTATGAATCTATTGAAATTATCGACAATGATCCATCTATAAGGAAAGCTCTGATGGTATGCAGAGTCATTGCTGGGAGGGTTCATAGACCATTGGAGAATATACAAGAAATGGCTGGCCAAACTGGGTTTGATTCATTGGCTGGGAAAGTTGGCCTCTACGCAAATATTGAGGAGCTCTATCTGCTCAATCCTAGAGCTCTCCTTCCTTGCTTTGTGGTAATCTGCAAAACCTGATGAAAGAAAGAAAGAAAAATAACTGCTTACATTATAGTTATCAAGTGATGTGAATGCTTTCTGCTCTTTTTTGCTTCTCTCTGGAAGGATTTTGATTTTTCTTTCTAGCGTCTAATTAATTGCCAAAATATCTGATTTGTGCATCTCAGTTTTAATTGTATTTGCCTAACACTAGCCCAACTAATACTATTTGTATTTGTTCCTCTTCATTTAAGGCTTGTGTTTTTGTTGATGCAAACAGAGTTATGTATAGTCCCTTTATTTGCTTTAATTTTCCATTCTACATATTTAAAACTTCTGATAATGACAAATTCAGGATTTGGGAACAGATTTCTTCACATGAAGTGCATATTGTAATTGCCATGCTGATGTGATCAAATGTGCAAAATGTGAAGGCGTCACTGTGAATGGGGGCCAGAACAAAAACCTGTTAAACCTGTTGATAGATGCTACTTTATGCTTCATAGATCTTACAGATAGGGTAAGAGAACAATTAAATTAATTAACTAAATCATGATTAGTTTCCAATTGCCTTTCACAAAACTAAACAATCAACAGTATAAGACTCTTCTAATAATTTTGGTGTTTTTTAGTGAATATAATTAACATAATTAATGTCCAATGGCCATATTCAGCATGAAAAAGGCAGGTGGTCCTGGTTTGAGGGTGCTGAATCAAACAAAGAGTAGTCCAAACAAGAGGACAAAAATCAAGTATGTTCAACATCTTGAAATTAAATAACTTTTATTGGTCACTTTAGAAAGAGTCTTTTACATCATCTATCTGGCTCTGGAACTCTAGGTTAATCATTTCATTTTCTAACTGCAATGTCTGTACTGTACAGCTAGCTCTTAATGCTCTTCTGGCACATGTGCCCCATAAATGTGTACTAACCCTCATTACTTTTCTGAATTATGAATTCAAAAATTGAATGGAGAATTCAGTATTTCAATTTTTTGTCTTAAATGTTCGGATGGGGGTTGTTTGGAGGCAGATGAAGATATTTACTGCAGTTGGCCATGGCCCCTTGATTTAGACTCTTCAGTCTGGTGGGCTGCCACTTGCTCTGCTAAACTTCTGATTATGTTTACCTTCTGAGTCATTAGGGAAACCATTACACACTAATTTTCTAAAATATTTTCTGCAGAATTAACTTATAAGAAGTTGGAGAAACCAAACTATTGCAGAAAAGAAGGTAAAAACTGAATTTAGAGAATAAAGAGAGTATAAACATAATTTTATTACCCAGTTTGTAGCTTGTTTTCTTGAATAGATCAACTGGATAAGCTAGAATATCTTAGTTACCCTTCTGTGTAGAGCACTTGTAAATAAACCAATTAGCACTAAGCTTTTGGTGCACTTTTAATTAATATCATCAACTGGAAAGGAATGTTGAGAAATTTATGGAACTAAAGTATAGGCTCTAGCATACTAATATTGGACAAAAAGATGCCATTAAAGCTCATTCAGTTAGTTGAGAAAGTATATATCAATTGCATACAAGCTGTATGCATAGATTGATTATACCCTTTGCAATGACCTCATTCCCCCAAATTCTTTCATAGTTCTTGCTAGATTCTGTAGTTCTACAGAATAAAGTAAATATTTAGCTTATTTAGGCTCCGTAGTCCACCCAGGTTAATTAGCATCTACCAATTGTACCATATCTCGCTACCATTTAATTGTTGAACGTGTAGATTTGAACAAGGTCTAACATTACAAATTAATGTGTTTTGAAGATAAACAACTACAGTAGACTTGTTGATTCATATTGGCATGAAATCTAGATAATTTGGCGCCGCTACTGACGCCTTAAATCAGATCAAAACTGAAGGTCAAGTTTCCATTCTGTCTTTGATTAGATCTCTTCTTCATAATATTAATGACATCTATGAATGGTGAGAAAACATGTACCAAACATGAAGAATGGTTTAAATCGTTTGAATTTTCTCTCATTTATTTCTGCTTGCATTTATTCTCCTAGCTTAGTCCATTGAATTTTAG
The DNA here is from genome assembly GCA_026225825.1 of Pistacia integerrima. Taxonomy (NCBI): domain Eukaryota; kingdom Viridiplantae; phylum Streptophyta; class Magnoliopsida; order Sapindales; family Anacardiaceae; genus Pistacia; species Pistacia integerrima. The sequence continues at coordinate 8,108,195 of CM047738.1, read as the reverse complement.
TTTATCTTAATCAACAGTAGCACCTAACATCACTTTATAATGGGAGAAAGAAAGCCGCAATCCATGCAACAGGCTATTGTTTGACAAATGATATCTTCTATGCCATGCTTGTAAGCAAAACCCAAATCTTTTATCTTCTTTGATGAAATCTCAGAAGGTACTAAACTGTGATTCCCCCCATTAAACCTGGGAACATAGAGAAAAATCAATGTCGCGGATCACATAATTCCTGTATGATTGTTTGTTTATGCATTTAATAAAATAAGAGAAACTTACTTGTGCAAATTTGAGGAAGGGTACACCCGGTTGAGATGCTCGACCAAATCAGACATTAGACAACTCTTGGCACAGCACATGTATCGACCTTCTGCTCTGGCGTTGTCCATCAGAAATATGTGTGCATTGCATATATCTTCAATGTGAACCAAAGCAACTGATCTCATTCTGGTATTGACAGCAGACAGTATTGAAAAAAACTTGGAGTCACCTATAGAAGTAGCCAGAGTTTACTAGTTATTATGTTTTCATCTCATGTGTATGCATACTTGCATTTCCTAACAGGGAATATGCAGCATCTAGCTAGTCTGATGCATTATAAGCAGAATCATTTCGGTCACATCTTTTATTTTGTGAACAATTCAACAATTTTTTTGATTGAAGAGTTACTGGATGTACAAAATGAACCTGTTATTGGTGATAAGAGGACGCGAATGCTAGATGGAACACTTGAAGTTAGAAATGGTCCAGCAACGGTAGTTGTAATTACTGAAACAAGATCAATGTTATTTTCCTTTGCAAATTCGAATGCTGCTCCCTCAGTCAAAAGCTTGGAGAGTACATACACCTGAGACAGTGAACTGTGCTTTAATTATTCAGAAGATTGAAGAGTTAAATATGGACCGACCTTTAGGAGACAGGCAAAAATTTTACCCATCCACTTGCTTTTGTACTCCAGACATTGTCAATGGGACTCTGGCAAGATTCATCAACCACTGACCTCCATTTTCCATCACTGTCTTTGGCGGTAATTGTACTAATGGAGGATGTTAAAACAACCCTTTTCACTGATTCAGATTTCAAGCAAGCTTTGAGGAGGTTTAATGTACCTCTGATTGCAGGGTCGATAATATTTGATTGAACATAAGTCTCTTCAAGCTCAAGAAAGAAGAAAATAGGCGTCAATTACTCTTAATTTCTACACTGAATTAATGAACCAATTTAACCAGGATACATAGGTATTACCAATGTTCTGTTTTTCAGGGATGTCAAATTCCATTGAAGCTGCTACATGAAATACATAATCACAGCCTTTAACAGCATCGTCAAAGCTCCCTTCTACATGAAGATCAGCTTGGAACAATCTTAATCGATCACAACCGGTCCACAGTGACAGAAAGCGCAATACTTTTGCTGTAAAATTAAGTATTATTTCAGTCAACTTAAATTGATCACAGAAATGAAAGATGTTTTTAATATGCAATGTGTGGCTTTAATGCCCCAAATATTATTAATTGAGTAGTTTAGTTGAATTCAGTAGAGCAAATAAACTACATTCTGCCAAAAGATTTGTCTAAGGAAACTGAATTAAAATATTTTGTGCTGAATTTAGCCGAATGGTCAAGGGTGAGCCTCGGGATTAGATGAGGTGTGCACCCAACAACCCCATTATTAAAAAATTAAAAAAAACATGAAACATGTTTGGTGGTTCAAATAGTGGGGTTTCTATAACTAGTCTGGCTGGCCCATGAATGTCAGTGAATTTTCTTGAAGATTCCTATTCTTGAAAATTCTCAAACGAAGTATTATTGTATTACTATTATGAAAATTGTTTTTTTTAATAATTAAAAACGTTTTTATATCTATTTGTTACAATGTTTTCTTGAAAGGGCGAAATAAAATACTTCGGTGTATTTTACAGAAAAGGAGCCTTTTTAGATCTTAGATTCTCTTATAAAAAGCATCTTTTCTAAAAACAATAATATTAACCAAAATACTGAATTGAAGTGAGGATTTTAAAAGAAACCTTTTATTTCAGTAAATAATCGACTTTTCAAAATTTTAGTCTCTAAAGTCACCAAATTAAGAGTTTGTTAAATGATATCTCTTCCCTTTAGTTTATTATCCTTAACTGGCTAGTCAACTATTGAAGAAAAAACTCCCACTTTTTCTTTTACTCTAAATCCCCTCCAAAATATAAATATGTAAACTCGTATATATTCAGAAACTAAAGTAAAGAATTAACCTGGATCTCGGACTGTGGCATGAACTATGTACCCTTTTTCAAGAAGTGATTTGACCAACCAGGACCCAATATAGCCAGTGGCTCCGGTGACACAATAAGTCTTATCTCCCTCTTTTTTGCACTCCACCATGCTAACTAAATCCTCCCTCTTCTGCAACTGGTCTTTTCTGCAGCTTAACAAAAACGCACTTCTTACTGTACTCAATCAATATATAATTTATAGAATATATGAAACTGTGCAACATCACGAGAATTTTCTTTCCAACGGCTATAAATAATTCAACATCACGAGAATTTTCTTTCCAACGGCTATAAATAATTCAACATCACGAGGTCTTTCTTTCCAACGGGATATAATTGTTTTTTCATTCTTTATTGTATGTATTACAACTGTTATCTGTTAACAATGCATGATGAGACAGCATTTCTTTTATGCATAAAATATTGGCAGCGTGATGTATATTATATTTGGCCTTTCGACCTTTTCAGAATAAGGAATGCATGTATGAAGAAGAGGAGATAAAAAAGCTATTTGTTGTAGCGAATGCATGGTTGACAGATGTTTGATTCTCTATCTGATTAGTGGAACGCAGATGACACACTAATCCAATTGTAATTTGACTTCTTTGAAAGACAACCATAAATTTCGGCTAAGAATATTACACACTGAGTATGCACCAACTACAAGTCGTCTCATTCCTACAACAGCTACAAGTCGTTCTAGAAAAGGATAAACATTTTGTCTTATTTGTTTTACATGTATTTTATTTTATTCTCAGAAAGTATTACTTTAAATAGCTGGCATCTATTTTTGGTATAGGATTCTGTTAGTTTGTTAGAGCAGAGTGTGTATATGAGGACCTGCTTGTATCGTGCATTTAATCAATCAATAGACAGTGGAAACTTTCCAGCCCCTTCGTCCATGATGCTCTCTGCAACTCAGCCTTTTTCCCTTTCTTCTATGCTTTGTTACATGGTATACAGAGCCTGAGAGCAACCTCTCATGGAGGACCATCTGGAAAGTTCTGCCGATTCCTCCTCTACTCACACAGATAATTCCTCAAACACCTCCCGTACCACAGACAATTTCTCAAACACCCCTCGTGCCGTCAATATGGCTCGCTACTTGAACTTGAGTGACCCCGATAATCCTTTTCGACTAGACAACGGCAACAATCCCGCCGTGGTTCTAGTTACTGATTTACTCACCACCGATAACTACGCCACATGGTCGCATGCTATGCAACGAGCACTCCAGGCTAAGAACAAATTGGGTTTCATCACGGGTATAATCCCATAACCATCTGACCCAACAGATCCTCTCCTTGAGCTCTGGGAGCGTTGCAACGACATGATCGTGTCATGGATCCAAAATTCGATCAATCCCTCCATCATGTCCAGCGTTGTATTCGTTGACGATGCGCGCGAAATCTAGCTAGACCTTCAGGATCGATTCTCCCAACAAAATGGCCCACGCATCTTCCAGCTTAAGAAAACCCTAGCCAGCCTTCTCCAAGATCATGACTCTGTAAGTGTCTATTATGGTAAGCTAAAAACTCTATGGGATGAGCTTTCGATATACGACCCAATCCTTGCTTGTAATTGTGGCACCATGAAAACACTATTAGATAGACATCAACGTGACTGTGTGTTCCAATTTCTTATGGGTGTACATGATAAATACTCTAATGTTCGTGACCAAATAATGCTCCTAGATCTTTTACCCTCTGTCACCAAAGTTTTTTCACTCATCCAGCAACAGGAACACCAACACCAGCTTATTTCCCATTCCCCATCCCTTGACTCTATGGCCTTAGCCATCAAAAAACCTTTTGTCCCATATACAAAATACTCAACTCAGTCACGACCCTCTCTAAAGAAAGAACGTGCCTATTGCACCCATTGTAAAATTCCAGGCCATAGTCTTGAAACCTGTTTCAAAGCTGGAAATGCAGAGGCCCCTGTGTGCTCCCACTGCCATCTATCTGGACACACAATGGAGAAATGTTATAAATTGCATAGCTACTAGAGGTGGGCAAGGGACCGGCCCTGCCCTGTAGCCCTGTGGGCCCTCGGGTCTTGGGACTCCCGGTCCCTTTGCCCAAATGGGACCTGATACTCACGGGCCTAAGACCGGCCCGTGCCCATGAGAAAAAATTAGGACTGGACCTGTGCCTTAGGCTCGTAGGGGACGGTCCTATGGGCCTAGGACCAGTCCCATGGGGCTTGGATAATTAATTTTTCCCCCTTCAATTTTTTTTATATTTTGGGGGCAAAATAAAATTTTATGGGGGGTTTTTAGTATTTTTTAGGGGTAAAATTATAAATTTTTTAGGCCTGGAAGATTTTTTTTTTTTTATAAATTTTGTGAAATTTTATTTTAGCCCTCTTAATTTATATTTATTTTCAAATTAACATGGGGTTTTATGTAAATTGGCAGGGGACTATATTGAAAAAATATAAACTTTTTTGGGCCCAGGCCCGGGCCTTGGAGGAGGGCCCGAGCCCTCCTCCTTAGGCCTGGTCCCGTTTTGGGACCAGGCCTCCTAGGTCTGGTCCTCTCGAGGACCTCCTAGGACTGGGTTTTCAAGCTGGGTTTTGGGCCCGATCCCAAATGCCCAGCTCTAATGGCTACCCACCAGGCCATAAACTTTTCAACAAATCCCATAACCCTGCTGTTTTTCCTACTCACTCCATAATATCACTTGCTTCTAACCTTGAGGAAGTTAGTCATGAAAGAGTGGGTCTAACAAGGTTCCAGTATCAATAATTAATAGCTCTACTCCAGCCAAGGGAGCCCTCTATTGCTGCTCAGCCATCTGCTAATCAGATTTAGTCTAATGTTACTTCTGCCAATCAGCCTTCCGCACATTCTCATCTCTCTAGTACCTCTTTTTGTCTCTCTACCTGCACACATAACACACTTTCAGTCAATTGATAGTTCTTGGATTATAGACACAGGTGCAACATACCGTATGGTCTGCTGCACCTCATTGTTCACCAAAATCACTGCACATGTTTCATAGTCTGTTAAATTGTCAAATGGCACTGAAGCCCTGTCACCCACATTGGCACTGTACAACTAACACCTTCAATCTGTCTGCATGAAGTTTTATGCATTCCATCATTCCATTTTAATTTAATTTCAGCCAAGAAACTGGCTAAATCTCTCACCTGTTGTCTAGTTTTTTTGTCTGATTGCTGCCTTATTCAGGACCTTTTCTCTTGGACAACGATTGGGAAGGGTGAAGTAAGAAATGGCCCGTACCACTTGTTAAGAACTTTAGTCTCTCCTTCAACTCTTGTCAACACTTTTTTCCAATTTTCAAATGCTAAATTTACTGTTTCAGCCTCTGTTCAGCACAATGTTTATGTCACTGACCTTTGGCACTGTCACCTAGGTCATCTTTCATTTCCATGTTTAAGTTTAATTACAGATCCCATTGTATGGACAAATATTTTATCTATCAATAGCAAACCTTGCTACATTTGTCCATTGGCTAAACTCCCCTTTTCCCGTAGTCAACATAAGACTTCTAGACCTTTTGAAATAATACACTACGACCTTTGGGGACCTTGCTCAGTTGTTGCCTATGATGGTTCCAAATATTTTCTTACAATTGTTGATGACTTCACTAAAAGCACTTGGCTATATCTACTTCCACAACAAAACAGAAACCAGAAAATGTATTACCTCTTTTTCTAATCTAGTTGAGACCCAATTTGACCTTAAAATCAAAATTTTAAGAAGTGACAATGGAATTGAATTCCAAATAACAGATTTCTTTAACACAAAAGACATTGTACATAAAAAAAGTTGTGTTGTGGAAAGAAAACACCAACACTTGCTTGATGTGGCTTGACCACTAAAATTTCAAGCTGGTCTACCACTTAATACTGGAATGACTATGTCTTAACTGCCATATACTTGATTAATAGGACCCCTAGCCCTTTCCTTCACAACAAAACTCCATATGAGCTTTTATTTAACTCAAAACCCACTTATGCTCACATGAGAATCTTTGGCTCTCTTTGTTTTGCCACTACCATTTCCCATGGTAGGAAAAAGTTTGATCCCCGAGGTCGCATGTGCATTTTTCTTGGATATCCTTTGGTATTAAAGGATATAAACTCCTTGACCTTGACACAAAAACCACCTTTGTTTCTAAGGGATGTTCTATTTCATGAATCAGTTTTTCCCTTCCAATCCTTGCCCTTACCCACTTCTACTACATCTCACACCCCTAATTTTGTTTTTACTCAACCCTTACCTGACTCTCTTGATTTTCCAACCCATACTCTCAACTCCAATCTCCCCTCTTCAATAGATTCTACAAACACTCCTTCACCCTCTAAAATTCCAGATTTTCCACCAACAGATTGCTCTAACTCACTCCTCTTTCCCATTGCTACAACTTCCATGCCTACCACCTTTACTTCCCCTTCACATATTGTTTCTAATCCCCCCCTTCGCAGGTCCACAAGAATGAGGAGAGCTCCTCACTACTTACAAGAATTTCACTACCAACATGCCTCATTTCCTGCTTCCCCACCATTGATGTCCAAGTCTCCTCATGCAGCAATTGGTAATCCTTATCCTTTAACAAATTTTCTAACATACCAGAAATTTTCTCCCTCATTTACTGCCTTTTCCTCTGTTTCTGAACCATAAACATATAAGCAAGCTGTGAAGGACCCTGGTAGGTGTCAAGCTATGAACAATGAACTGCAAGCCTTAGAATAGAATTTTACTTGGATCATCACTGATTTGCCCCTTGGAAAAGAAGCCATCGATTGTAAATATGTATACAAGACCAAATTCAATTCTGATGGGATTGTTGAAAGGTTGAAAGCAAGACTTGTTGCCAAGGGTTTTACACAGCAAGAAGGGATTGACTACACAGAGACTTTTTCTCTAGTGCAAAAATGGTCACAATCAAAGTTTTACTTTCTGTAGCAGAAGTACAAGGTTGGTCTTTCCATCAATTTGAAATCAACAACGCATTTCTCCATGGTGACTTAGAAGAGGAGATTTATATGCGAAAACCACTTGGCTACAACAAAGGAGGACCTCATCAAGTTTGCAAATTGCTTAAGAGCCTTTATGGCCTTAAGCAAGCCTCAAGACAATGGTACTCCAAGTTCTCTTCTTCACTTATTGCCTTTGGTTTTGAGCAATCTAAGGCTGATTATAGCCTCTTTACTAAACTAGATGGCACTTCATTTACTGCCTTACTAGTTTATGTTGACGATATTATTATTGCTTCCCTCAAAAATTTCCTTAATACTCATTTTAAGATTAAGGATCTTGGCTCTTTGCGTTATTTTCTTGGGTTGGAGGTTGCTCAATCTTCAAAAGGGATCCATCTATGTCAAAGAAAATATGCCTTAGATATTTTAGCTGACTCGGGCACACTTGGCAGCAAGCCCCTCAAACTGCCCCTCCACTAGAATTTTAAGATCAATAAAACTTCTGGTGATCTTTTTCAATATCCAAGCTCTTATCATAGGCTCATTGGACGTTTGTTATACTTAACAATTACTAGGCCCGACATATGCTATACTATCCAGTTCTTGAGTCAGTACATGGATCACCCTACAACTACACACTTAGCCACTGCTCACAATGTACTTAGATATATTAAGGCAGCCCCTGGACAAGGAATTTTGCTGTCCTCTACATCTCAGCTCTAGCTCAAAGCATATTGTGATTCTGACTGGGCTTCATGCCCTGACACCTGTCGCTCTGTCACGGGCTATTGCATCCTCCTTAGCAACTCACTTGTTTCATGGAAAACAAAGAAACAATCTGTGGTTTCCCGTTCCTCAGTAGAAGCAGAATACCGTTCCATGGGCTCCACCTGTTCTGAGCTCACTTGGTTGAGATACTTACTCACTGACTTAAGAGTTTCACATCCACAAGCTGCCTCTCTCTACTGTGACAACCAAGCAACCCTACACATCGCTACAAATCCAGTTTTTCATGAATGAACGAAGCACATTGAATTGGATTGTCATCTAATTAGAGACAAAATCTGAATTGGATTGTCATCTAATTAGAGACAAGATCTAAGAGGGCAATATCACCACAGCCCATGTTCCTTCTCACTGTCAACTAGCAGATATTTTCACAAAAGCATTACCCTCTTTCCTTCTTCAATCACATTTATCCAAGATGGGAATTAGTGAATCTCTATTCTCCATCTTGTGGGGGGCTATTACACACTAAGTATGCACCAACTACAAGTCGTCTCATTCCTACAACAGCTACAAGTCGTTCTAGAAAAGGATAAACATTTTGTTTTATTTGTTTTACTTGTATTTTACGTTATTCTCAGAAAGTATTACTTTAATTAGCTGGCATCTATTTTTGGTATAGGATTCTGTTAGTTTGTTAGAGCAGAGTGTGTATATGAGGACCTGCTTGTATCGTGCATTTAATCAATGTAATAGACAGTGGAAACTTTCCAGCCCCTTCGTGCATGATGCTCTCTGCAACTCAGCCTTTTTCCCTTTCTTCTATGCTTTGTTACAAAGATAGTAATGGGAAAGGCCGCATAGTGCATTGCGGTGTAACTCTATATCATTTGACAGGACATCTCTTTTCACTATTCAATTGAGGGGGAAAAAAAAGAGAGAAAAAAGAAAAAAGAAGAGAATAACTAGAAAGTTCAAGACTAGTATTAGATAGTGGATCAGCATGATGAGTAGAAATGTTGTAGAAGATGATGGCAGAAAAATGGTGATAATACAACCTTAAGTTGTTGTATATACAAACAAAATAAAAAAGAGGCTATGGATGCGCAGATTTTGTGACAAACTGTACTTTAGCATCAAGAACAAAACTGTTCATATTTTGATTCTCGTGATATTGTTAATGTTTTATTTTTTTCCTTCTGATTACGGGGACAAAGTTCACGTGTAAATTTTATTTCTTCTTTGTAAGTTAAACTCATCATCAGAAAAAAAGTTGACATGTAATAGTGTTGTTTCCTTTTCTTAACCTAATTCTGGATATTTCTATGCCACTGGATTCTTCTCCTTCCTTTGTACAGTTGAAGTCCATTCATCATTGAAGTTTAGGAAAACATTTCACATACATGTGGTGCTGTTACTTTTCCTTCTGTTACTGCTGATTCTTCCATATTATTACCTCACTGGAGTTTCCGGGCAGTTTTTTTTTTTAATCTTTTACATATTTATTTTTTGAATATCAAAACCTTCGATTTCAAATAAAAAAATTTATTTGTGACCAATATGTAAACAAACTCACAAAACCTGACAATCCGTGGAAGCTCAATTTCAGTGCAAGAAAACTGAAAACCGTAAGTTTTGGAAAATGGCACAACTCTTACTTCTTATCTCACAGGTGCTTGCATTGAAGTACAATATAAAACAACTTTGGCTACAAATCATGTTTTGCTATCAGAGGAACTAAAAAATTACTTAGCTCTGGTGAAGTAAGAATCAACAAGGACACTGTATCTGAAACGAAAGGACCAATAACAAAAATATATTCAGATTTTCAAAGATACATTATGGGGAGTTGGGGACTCTTATGAAGCAGCAGCAACTTCAGTTTTCTCTTTGCTTTTGGCTTCCTTCAGTTTCTTCCAGTTTTCTGTACTGTCAATAATCTCTCCAGTTTTTATAAGATAGCGGACTCGTGTTCCATCATTGAGGACTTTATGACCCACCCGGCTTGCTACATCCTGTTCTTTTGAATATAGCATCACATTCGAGCTGTGAATAGGTGCTTCAATCTGTAAAACCATACTTTTTGTCCGTTACCAAACACTACTAGCACAAGAAACTGCATATATGTACACAATCAATAACAATTACAAATAAATGCTAACAGCATAATTCAAAATAAACTATTATATAGTGATCACTTGCTCCAATAGTGTGCCAAATGAAGCATAAGAAAATTTTAAATAGGATTAAAGGTTCCAGCATAGAAAAAGTTAATCAGTTAAACAACCTTAATAATCTGCCCTTGTTCGTCCTCTTCTTTTTTCTTCACGTGCTTTGTCTTGAGGTTTATATCTTTGACTATCACTGTGCTGTTATGCTTAAACACCTTAGTAATCTCTCCTGTTTTACCTTTATCATTTCCAGCTATGACTTTAACCATATCTCCTACCTTAACATGCATTTTGCGAAGAAGCGGAAGGCTGTTTGGTTTACAATCCTTTCGTTCCCAGTGCTTAAGCTGCATGAGGAAGCAAAAATATGGAAATTAAACAAAATATAGAACAACCCCATGAGCGACATGAGGTAATAACTATATCATGTCCAACAAAATTGCCTATTAGAATGGTAAGATAACTTTCACGGCGATGAGCCCCAAGTTGTAGACCCTTATGTTGCTCACCAGAAGCTCATGTTTTGAGAACCCAATCTAATCACCATTAGTGAGAGACCACAAACCCATTGGGGAAAATCAGATGCACTTACTATGGCAGCTACTGCCTACTGCATCACATGGTTTGAGTGGCAGGTATACTGACAATTAATAGAATGAATTTAAAGGCATATAAAAATTATAGTGACTTCTACAACATCTTGATTTGTGATAAAATGGCTACAGTTTCAGTTCCACTCTATTGCTGTGTCACAGTTCACTGCACTTCCTGTTTCATTTCTTCTCACGAACTTCATTTTTTTTTTCCAATCCATAAGAAACGAAAATACAACTGACAAGAGGATAAAGGACACATAATACCAACCTTTGCTACAATGAGACATGGCTTGTCTGTTGGCTTGACCTGCATATGATACAAGCAAAGAGCTCTTATCAAATACTCACAGTTTCCATCTAATTAATAAGATCAATGACCTGAACACAAAGCCCAATCATCACAGTATAAAACCATACAAATACCTAGAATCTAGATTGCAAGCAAGCACATAGTAACTCACATAATTTATTTAGTGAATGAAGCATTAACTGGTAGATAACATGTTGTTTTCCCTCCGTACATATATACAAATTAAGTAGTTAAAGAATTTAAAACTCCTTTCAATTGGTTTGATCTTTAAAATTAAAAAATAAGAAATCCTGATACCAAAAATGTATAAGAGGTTAGCAAAGGATTGTTTGCTAACCAGACAGTTAGTGCAGAGTATCTTTGAGCAAGCACTTCATATGGCTAAATTATCAAATGAGATGAAAGAACATAAAAGTCAGAATCGTAGACGTTAAATTGAACCGTTACACTAACTTTCAGTACCTAACTTGCCATCTTAAAAAGCAATCCAATTATCAAGCCCAGAGCTCGGGAATGCAAGCAAAAGACCAAAAACAACATCATAAAACAAGTAATACCATTATCAAACCCTAGAGGCAAAAATTGTTCGATGCATAAATGTTCTCACTCGGGGCAAAAATGAAAATCAAGATAGCAGAAATTGAGCATCTATTTTAACAGAGTTTCTACTTCCAAACTACAATAGCCGACCAAAACAATCTGGAAAAGGGCAAGAGCCACTTCACATGTCCCATAAATAACCAAAATAGGGAAACAAAATAAAATCTTTACTTCAAATGCAACTCTAAAACATAACCAACAAGGAACTAGAATACAAGAACACAACCAATTTGGAGCCCCAAATGAAACATTAAACAAGTTTGCAAATTCCAACTTGATATATAATTAAAACAAATACAGAATAGTTACACCATATTATGCAACAAATATATGTAAAGTGTAACTACTGTATGATAACAAACCAAATCATAATGTTCATCGAACACTAAGATGTGTATTCTTTTAATTCCTTTTTCAAGTACAAAAATGTGCTTCAATCAGAACACATAGTTACTCCAGTTTGTAACAGACCCAGTTCAATAAACCAGACACAGAATCAAGATAGAAGAGAAAGATCAAAATTTTAGTTGATTCAATGAAAAAATTATTATTTTGTTTTGTTAATTACACGATGAAATTCAGAGAAGATAACTTACAGTGATAGGAGAGAGAGATGGAAAATAGAGGCGTTGACCAAAGAAGGAGTTGGAGGAGATTGAAAGAGACGTCATTGAGCTTTGAAGTGCAGCCATTGCTGCCATTTTCACTTCCTCTTCTTCTTCCACAACGTGAGTTTCACTCTGAGCAATGTCTTGCGAGAAGATGATTATCTGGATAACGTAGCAAGCAGATATAAAGGATGCGGCTTAAACGGTGTCGTGTCTAAGTAAACGAGGGATTGGCTCAAGTTTCAGTTCTGTGAGTGTTAAAGTAAATGGAATACTATTCTCATTGAAGGATACGTACTAAACGACGTAATAAAATCTTAATCGTCGATTAATATTGAATTAAGATTAATAAATGGTTAAAATTACATCATGTCATTCAATGCATCAATTATTATGCATTCTTCAATAACTATATTATTTTCCGTTAAGTAAACTCGAAATTAAACAATGAACTAAGTTAATTAAAAATGATTTTGTCATTCTCAAATGGGATATTATCAATTTAGGTACAACTTTTTCATGAAACACTAAAAAGGGCACAAATTTCAATTTGTTTAATAGTAAAATAGTGACTTTGCCCAATTTATGGACAAAATGAATACAAGTTTCAATTTGTTCAATTTAAGGACAGTAAGTAGTAATTTTGCTCAACCTAGGCACATTTGATATTAATTTTAACAAAAAAACAATAAAAAGACTTAAATACCCCTAATTACTTGATTGGTTTTAGTCTTTCAATTTAAAATTTAAAAACTAAAAAAATATGTTAAAAATTTGTTTGATTTCAAATTTTTAATATTTAAATAATAATATATGAAAAAACATAATAATAAAGAAGAGAAAAACCGGTTTTAAAATTTAAAAAAAAAATGACATTTTTTTCTTCATAAAATAAAGGACAACCATAATTTGAAAACTTAAAAAACAAATTAAAAACATAGAATCAAAATAAATAAAAAAGGAAAAGCCATTGGCTTGTCCTCATGCCAAAATCGCTGGCCAGCATCTGGCCCGACTTGGCCAAATCCAGGCCATGTCAGGCAACCAATCATTCTAACGTGGCCTCGAGCTAGCTATGGTAGGATTAACGCCATTCTAGAGCGACGGCTTGGATCGAGCCACATCGGGCTAGATCTTGTCTAACAACGTTAGCTCCTACTGATTATACTGTTGGCTTGAGAGGAAAGCCAACAACTTTTCCTTATTTTTTTTTTAATTTTTGGAAACGAGTCAATATTTTATTGAATAAAATTACTGTAGTAGACTTTATTTTGCTTTTTTTTTTTTATCATTTCATGAAAAAAAAATGTCCCTAAATTGATAATATCCCTCCTTAGATATATCAGAATCTAAACCTAACTTTATATTTTATTAATTTCATTAATAACAAACAATGATATTTGAAATAATTAGAATCATGGGCTGATAAATTTACGTTTATATTAAATTATTAAAAATAATATATGGGCTGGATCAGATGCTATAAAGAACTTGGGCTGATAAATGAACCGATAAATCCTATTTGCAATGGGCTTCACTCGCGCTATGGGTTGAGAATCGAACGGTTGTTAAATACACACACGTACTTGACCTAAGATCCTCCCAACTAAATTTGAGTAACAGAATTTCAAGATTCCAAATGTCACTGAAGCTCCAAGAATTCTCAGAAAATTAAATCCTCTCATTCTTTCATTCTCCAAAAAAATGCCTAATAGGAATTCGATTTCACATAATTCCCAAGAACTTGAAGCATTGTTTTGTTTGGCTGATTTAGTATTGGACTTTGATGATGAAGAAGAACAAGAGATGAATGATCTTGACCAGAAGCCGATCACGAGATTGGTTTTATCTGGGAACAGCACTAATGATATGATGGTAGACCACGTACAAGTTGAAGAACAGGCACACAACAAGCAAGATGTTGACAAGAAACGGAAGCGACCACTACTCGAGGCCTCAACTGAGGAAGAAAAAATCAAGCCACGGAAAAACGTTAAAGAGATAATTCTTGGGGAAATGCACTTTGATAACGTTAGAAGCAACGATTATCTTAATAACTTGGTGACTGATAGTGGCACTCAGAGGCTATTTCTTGAGGCAATTCTTGGATTCTTCGAGGAAATTGGAGAACATCCATTGAAGAGGGGGAACAGGATAGATTTTCTAATGGACACTCTTGGAGTGGTCGGTGTTCAGATAGAGGACTTCAACAAAGCAATAAGGATGGTGTGGCCCAATGTGAAAGACTTACAAATAAGTTCCATTGAAAAAGCGTTGAGCGATAATACAAGATTTGCATGTACTAAAAAGTGAATTAGAAAGATCGATGCAGTGCAGATACTGTTCGTAGATATGATGGTCTTCTGGTTAGTGTTTGATAATTCTTTTATTGTTTTTTTCAAGATCTTTCTTTACATTAATTCCTACAGTACATATAATAAGTTTCTTTTGGGATTACAGACTTACAGTTCAAGTGTTTGTTGTGCTTTATCTGGAACTCATCACGTTGTGAACTTGCCTGTTGCCTGTTTCTTTCTTTCTTTCATACCAGGAATGTTTTTGTTAGTTTCTTGTTAACTATATTTTTTTAGTTTAGTTCAATTAAATACAAAACTATCCAAATTATTATAAACGTATCCTTCTTCAATTGCAATTCACTTTTCTGCGTGATATATTCTATTATATTTATGAAATTTTCTCACAATGTATTCCACTTGGAAAAAAAAGAGTGGTTTTAGATACATTCATTTAGAAAATTTCTTTTAAATTTGTCCATGTATTAATTGAAATACCATGACTAGCCTTAGCGTTAATGAACGTGTCTCCGAGTTTATATAAGTATAGAGTATGTTATTAGGTCCTAATCAAACTCTTTTTAACTTATAAATAAATCCCGTTATTACAAGGAAACGGATCCTTCTCCAATTTCATTCCTCCTTTTCTACTAGAAAACCATTTTTTTTTTCACGTTAGACCCTGAAACTGAACAAATTGAAGTAGTAATCGAAGCCGTCCTCGAATTCTCCAGCTACCGGGTGATGGAAACTGAACATTTCAGGGTTAAAATAATTTTGAAGATCAGAATACTGATCCCATAACCTCAAAGCCATTACGTAAATTAACTACACGAACAAAGACAAAAAAAACTTGAATGAAGTCAAACAAATGATGAAGACACAAGAAAGAGAGACATTTAGAAAATACTTGAAACTGTAGAAGATAAATTTGCAGATATTGTCTTTTTGTTTGTTGAATTGAAGGAGAACTTAATATCAAGATATATATTTATAAAATTAACTAACGAATTAGAGAAGAAACCGTTTTGGATTATGGCGACTACCTACGAACTTAAATTTTTAATTATTACATTTTCTACATTGCTTATAATATTTCATAAAATCTTTAAATTTTGCCATAATAGATTAGCATAATTTGGACATGGAATCATTTCCATTGATTCAAAATTTCTATATATGAATTATTAGTACACTACTCTATTAACATTATCTGTCCAAATATATATTATATATTAGGAATTTATTTAAAATTTTAATTCATTAATTTATATTTAACTACCAATAAAATAATTACAAAACTAAACCCATAAAATTAGGAAACATATTCATCTTGTTTACAACTTAATCTTGGAGTGGCCACCAAGAAATTAATTATCTAATCTCCTTGTCATTAAATAATTACATATTAATGTCTAAAGTACGGCAATAATCAAACTAAAATTGACAAAAAACAAAAACACTAATATTCCATTTCCTGGAAAAGAAAATTTTACAAGAAAATGGTTCGTTTAATGCCTACAAATACAATACAAATCAAGGGTTAATTAACTACTATCTAGGTCAATATCTACAACAGGAAAAAAATTACATAAAAATAAAATTAACATGGTCATTAATAATAATCAGCCATTATTTGTTTCCAGCAACTCGTCAATCCTCTAAAAAATGGATGATTTTGATTAAATTTCAGGATCATTTTTCAGGGTTTGAAGAATTTCTCTGGGAACCAAACACTTCTCTTCTGAGTACAATTTTTCTTGAATTATTGGAGATTCAAGAAGAGTTTGAAGCTCTTGAGATGGAAGCAATTCTTCTCTTTCCTGCGTGCATAAATAATGAAACATAGATCATAATTTTGTTTTTAGTGTTTTCAAAAATATAGAAAACGTTTTTGGAAAACAATTTTTTTTTTCACCTGCATTAGTGGCTCCATGAGTTGAAGAACTTTGACTTGAGCCTGCAAAAACTTGACATATTTTGAAGCAGCTTGGAACATTTGAGCCGTGTTCATTCTGTGGCCGCCCGGAATCAGCTTTCCGAGCTCTTGAGTCTTCTCCGTAATCTTCCTTCTTCTCTGTCCCGCCGCGACGCTTTGCGTCGACAAGCTCACCCCAGTTGGTTTCTTTGTGCTACTCTCGTGATCAGTACTACTACTCTTCTCAAAACTGAAAACTGCCAGCGGAGGAGTTGGAATCTCTGGCAGGAATTCAGGAAGAGGTGGTGGCGCTGGAGGATTAATCACGTTTGAGACACACCCGGAATAGAATTCAGGCGAAAAAGTAACCGAATGATGATCAACGTCAACTCCATCTCCATAATAGCTCTTCTGGCGCTTCGGATAGGTATGATAACACTCAAAATCTTCAAAAGGGAAGATGAAATTATCTGAATTATCCGAGAGAGAAGAAGAAGAGAAGTATTGATGATCAGAGGTGTTAAAGAATTGATTATCATCGTTTGACAAAGATGAAAACTGGTTGTAATTGTGATCAGATAAAGTATCCGAAACGTAATCGTAATCGAAACCAAAACCATTGTTGCTGAAACTGAACAAGTTGAAGTAGTAATCGAAGTCGTCCTCAAATTCTCCAACTGGCGGGTGCTGGAAGCTGAACATTTCCGGGTTGAAGTAATGCTGAAGATCAGAATACTGATCCCATAAACTCAAAGCCATTACGTAAATTTACTGCACGAATAGAGACAAAGAAAACTTGAATGAAGTCAAACGAATGAAGAAGACACAAGAAAGAGGAAGAGAGAGATATTGTAGAAGATTAATTTGAAGATATTGTCTTTTTGCTTATCGAATTGAATATCAAAATATATATTTATAAAATTAACTAACGAATTAGAAAAGAAAGTGGGGGAATGAGTCTTAGGGTTTTCGCGGAGAGAAAAAAGGTGATTAAGGAGTAACCACCTGCTGATTAGTAGGGTTAATCAGGGACACGTTGAGATTTCTTATTGGTTGTTTGTGGGTTAATTAAGAAACCGTTTTGGATTATGGCGACTACTATCTGCTGATTGCTTGTGTTTAACCTTCCTTAAAATTAACCAACCGTTACTGTTAATTAATAATTTACTTTTGCTCAAATGCTGTTAATTAATTACAATAATTGTATTTAAAGATGATTAATTAACCAAAGGAGTTATTTTTTCAATCGAGGATTGAATCCCTCTCTTCCAGTGTCGCTTTCTTCGGCCGCTGCCGGCAGCACTGTAGTCGTCGTCCGACGAGTACCCATCTCATTTCATCTTCACTTCGTCTGCTTTCGAATCTGAATCTGCAAAACCCTTCGTCTTTGGACGATTCTTGAATCGTAATTTACTATACGTTCCTTTCAATTCTTGATCAATCTTCGAAATCCTTAGTCTCTGCTTGATATTGGCAACCTATTGTGACGTTTGTCGGCTCCACGAGTTGGTTTAACCAGGTATTCTTTTGTTTTCAATAAAATTTGTAATAATGTATGTCGTTAACTGGTGGAATTGCGATGATGTTGAGTATGATTCCATAATGTTGCTGAATGATGATATTAATTTTTTCTTTCTAGAATCTTTTAGAATTATAGCAGACAGAAAAGTAATCGAGTCCAAGTTTAAAGAAAAACGAGTTTAGGATCAATCCAATCGGACATTATTTGGATGGTTTGCCTCTTGATGTGAAAGTTTTGTAATTCAATTATATTAAATAATGTCACTGCCTTATTCAATAAAGTTCAACAAGGGGTTCAATACAGTTTTGATGTGAAAGTTTTGTAATTCAATTTCATTAAAAGTTTTGGGGATGTTTAAAATTTTAGCTTATAATAATGTCATCCCTCGTTACAGATGTATCATAAGCTTACAGGTTTGTCAACTGAAACTAAAAGAAGAAAAATAAATACGTTAATCACAAAAATAACTCTATTTTTTTTAATCTATTTTTGAAATGATATTTTCTTATTCTTAGTCAATCTCGTTATTTTATAATACATTGTATTTAACAAATGAGTGAATAATGTTTTATTGATTCATACTTTCTGTTTTAATTAATAAATGATTAATTTAAACTCATTTAATTACATATTTCAATCTTTCTTAGTTACATAGTTGCCCTAATTATTTTTGCAATTTTTCATGGTAAATAATCAATCAGAATTGTAAATCAAACAGTGATAATTAGCTTAAGTGAAAAATAATCTTCATAGAAGCAAACCAAAGAGCACTTTTTTCACTAATCCTTTGACTCCACGTACTTATGTTGCAGAGGAAAGCAGCAGAATGCAACTGCGTTTTGAAAATAGATTTTCCTCAAAAGTATAAAAAACAAAAAACTTATAACATTTTTAAATAACTCTTTATATGATACAAACTACTTTTTATTATAAAGAGTTTATCCATAAAAATAAGAGTTCAATAGACTCTTTATTTTTTAAATATAAATTAAAAAATGAGTTTGACTCTCCATATTTAGAGCATCTCTAATGATGCTCTTTATTTTAAAGAGTATCTTTTATATAAATAAAAAACATCTTTATTGATTTTTAAATATAAAGAACAAAATTTTTATTCAAATCTAATATACTCTTTAAATTTTGTGAAAGAGAATATGTTTTTTCAAGAAAGAAACTTAATAAGAGAAATAAATCATAAATAAAATGTATAGAAACTTGCAATTTATTATTTAAAATTAGGATAGAGAGTAAAATTTGACTCTCTAAATGTGGAGAGCCAAACTTACTCTTTAATTTATATTTAAAGAATAAAGAGTCTAATGAACTCTTATTTTTATGGATAAACTCTTTATAATAAAGAGTTTGGGTCATATAAAGAGTCATTTGGAGATGTTCTAAATGACTCTTTATATGACTAAAACTCTTTATTATAAAGAGTTTATCCATAAAATAAGAGTCCAACAGACTCTTTATTCTTTAAATATAAATTAAAGAGCGGGTTTGACTCTCCACATCTAGAAAGTTAAATTTCACTATCTATTCTAATTTTAAATAATAAATTACAAATTTCTATACATTTTATTTACAATTTATCTTTCTTATTAAGTTAATTTATTGAAAAAACATATTCTCTTTCCTAAAATTTAAAGAGTCTATTGGATTTAAATAAAATTTTTGTTCTTTATATTTAAAAATTAATGAAAATGCTTTTTATTTATATAAAAGATACTCTTTAGTTTAAAGAGTTCTATCGGAGATGCTCTTAGAAAGCGTTTTAAGGTTGTGTTTTGAGGCAATCTAGATTCGATGAAATAAAATAAAAACCCTAAAATTTTACTAGTATATAAATTTGTTTTAATTATATATATTATAATTAAATTATTGGGATGATTTATGAATTTGTAGTAGATTTATGGTTGAAGGGATTATTGTATACCGGCCGAATCAAAAATAGGAAAAGAAAAAATAGAATTCTTCTGGAATTGAAATTCAAAGTTCAAGATAAATATGGTAAAAAGATATCTATTATCCATATTCATAAAAAGATAGACTAATTGGTTTAATTCGTTCCAAATTTATCGATTGAACCCGGTATTAATTCGAAAATATAAAAAAATTTGGTTACTATTATTGCACTAAATTGTTTAATCAATTTTGTAAATGAATGGTTTAGCTACATGAATGTCCACTGAGAATGTAAATGTGATTATTAACAACAATTTAACAAGTGTCGCATGGTTCAGAAGTTTATATTACTGTTATGCTGGAATATATTGGCAACTCCATAAATAATTGAAACTATTAATTGAAAATTATTAATTTATTAATTCAACATAACCTTCTAACGAGATTTCCTTCACCAAGATTTTCATTAGCCAATCCTTGTGTAGTAATTAATGGCAGTACACTAATTAGAAAAGAGAAGTTTTGGCCTACATATGAGGTCTGTTGAATTTTGGACCTTTGATCGGGTAATGGAGGTTGAAATGCCTAGCTATAATGAGCCTTATTCATTGGAGTTTGATTCTCTAACCAGATCAAATTAAATATAAATACTTTCGTTCATCAGTCAAAACCTTCAATAAATATTACCACTATTTCTCTAAGCTTTCCCTTCAATAGATTTCATGGAGATGAATGCAAACAAGCCTTCGAGCAATGAGAATACAGATATCGTTATCTTGGATGGTATTGTCGATTACATCTTCAGTAAAGGGAGGAGCCCTTACGACCATGAATTAGAAGATTTCATCAACAACAGGCTTGAAATGGACCTTCCCGTGACCCAATATTTGGAAATAATCAAAAGATTGAAGAAGACTTACAGGGAGCAGGTGGGAAAGATGGATAATGATTTGGCTCTGGAGGATCCACATAATATGAAGTTGTTTGATTTGGCGGACATTGTTTGGAGTGCTGATGATTTTTGTGAATCAGAAGATGAAATGGAAGAAGAAAGTGAGGATCCTAAAGTTGAACAAGAGCTTTCTTTTTCTGGGATTAATGGATGTGATGATTTGAATGGTTTGTTGCCGATTATGTTCAAGAGCACAGTGGAGGAGGGGCCTGAATCTCTGATGAGATCTTTGATGTTACAGAGTCCAGTTCCGACGTGGGACAGACAGTTTGATGGTTTACATAATACAGTTGAGAGTATTATGAGAGAAGGCCCTGCATCAATCTTAAGATCTGTGATGGTGGAAGATGCAATTCCTCTAGCAATATTGCCGCCATTACGACCATATAAAGAGGATTTCAACACTGCTTTGTCATCCGATAAAGAAAATATACCCAGGGAAAACCTGTGAGTCTTATGTTCTAAGTCAATATTGTAACTTTTTAGAAGTTATAGGATGATGCCGCAGGGTTAGATCTTGTTCAATCTGAAGGTCTAACTTTGCATATTTGTAAATTATGTCTTTTAAGTGACAAGTTTTGGTTGATTCTGAAGAAAATATTATGATTATTTCAACAGGTTTTTGTGTTTCATTTTCTGTACATTAATTTTCTTCTATGATTTTGTTTTACATTAAGTTTTGCATTAGTCCTATGCAAATAAAATTAGGTATGCTAACCAACGTCCTCTTTCAAAGGAAACTTGAGCCTTAAGGCTTAAACCACTCGACCATCCTGAAAAGTTAACAAGTTTTATGTTTAATATTTTTCAATAATTTTTTAATCTTATATTCTACGTTCAATGTCAAAGGAATCCTAGTCTGGCCCAAGT
The DNA here is from genome assembly GCA_026225825.1 of Pistacia integerrima. Lineage (NCBI taxonomy): Eukaryota > Viridiplantae > Streptophyta > Magnoliopsida > Sapindales > Anacardiaceae > Pistacia > Pistacia integerrima. The sequence goes on along the minus strand of CM047738.1, from coordinate 8,086,510 downwards.
ACCCGTAACAATACAGTCCCAGGAGCAATCCCTGGAGTAATACTAAAGGAAGGCCTACAAATTTCATAACTTATGAATTGAGATCGGGCAATAATGAGCTATGAAGTAACATTGTTACAGAGAAGAAATAATAAAAAGTTATTCCTAAATTGAACCACAAAGAAACTAAAACAAAGTTATATTGGTCATAAAACGAGGCAATAATTTCTTAATCTATATTTCAAAAGCAAACCAGAGAGTACCTTTTCACTGCTTCTTGAATGTAGATTTTCCTTAAAGTATATAACACAAGACTTCGAAAGCGTCTTAAGGAATCTGTTTTGAGGCGACTGGACTCGATCAAATTACATATAGTGTATAGTCAATGTACAACTAAAAAAACCCCCAAATTTTTCTATATATAAATTGGTTTTAATTAATATATACTTAATATATTATATATAAATAAACCCTTGGGATGATTATGAATTTGAAATAGATTACTCTTTAACTAAGGAATATGATATAAAGATATCTATATCCACAGTAATGAAAAGATAGACTAATTAGTTGATTCCTTCGTTTAAATTTGTTGATTGAATCAAGTAGTAATATCGAAAATATAAAAAAATGTCTTGGTACGAACATTCACATTTATTTCTTTTTTGAATTTGGACTTCAAGTCTTATATGGATGAGTACACTAAAAAAACAATTTTATTTTGCTGAAACTTATTGTTATCAGATTTTAGGCCAAGAGTTAAAATGCTGTTTAAAAAATAATAATAAGGTTCGCAAGAGAGAAGAACCACTCATCAGGGTTTTTTTTTCTAAAAGAAATTGGTTACTATTATAACATTAGATTTTTATATATGAATCAATTTTATAAATTAATGTTTTGGCCTAAACTTATAATGATTGGATTTCCACTGAGAAAGTAATCAAATATAAAAAAATTTAACAAATAATAAAAAATTTAACCAAAAACAAAAATTTATAATGAATTTATCTAAAGTAAGAAAGAATAAAATTAGTCCTTTATTAAAAACCTCCAAACGAGATTTCCTTCATCAAGATTTTTATTAGCCAACCCTTGTGTAGCAATTAATGGCAGTACACTAATTAGAAAAGAGAAGTTTTGGCCTACATATGAGGTCTGTTGAATTTTGGACCTTTGATCGGGTAATGGAGGTTGAAATGCCTAGCTATAATGAGCCTTATTCATTGGAGTTTGATTCTCTAACCAGATCAAATTAAATATAAATACTTTCGTTCATCATTCAAAACCTTCAATAAATATCACCACTATTTCTCTAAGCTTTCCGTTCAATAGATTTCGTGGAGATGAATGCAAACAAGCCTTCGAGCAATGAGAATACAGATATCGTTATCTTGGATGGCATTGTCGATTACATCTTCAGTAAAGGGAGGAGCCCTTACGACCATGAATTAGAAGATTTCATCAACAACAGGCTTGAAATGGACCTTCCCGTGACCCAATATTTGAAAATAATTAAGAGATTGAAGAAGAGTTACAGGGAGCAGGTGGGAAAGATGGATAATGATTTGGCTCAACAGGAATCCACATAATTTGAAGTTGTTTGATTTGGCGGACATTGTTTGGAGTACTGATGATTTTTGTGAATCAGAAGATGAAATGGAAGAAGAAAGTGAGGATTCTAAAGTTGAACAAGAGCTTTCTTTTTCTGGGATTAATGGATGTGATGATTTGAATGGTTTGTTGCCGATTATGTTCAAGAACACAGTGGAGGAGGGGCCTGAATCTCTGATGAGATCTTTGATGTTACAGAGTCCGGTTCCGATGTGGGATAGACAGTTCGATGATTTACATAATACATTTGATAGTATTATGAGGGAAGGCCCTGCATCAATCTTAAGTTTTGCATTATAGTATAATTATAATGAAGTTATCCAAACTCAAAAAAGAACAAAATTAGTCCTATATGATTTGTTTTACATTAAGTACATTGTATAAAACAAAATTAGTCTTATGCAAATAAAATACTGATATGATTTGTTTTACATCAAGTACATTGTCAAAAGTGGGATTTAAACTCATGCCCTCTTTCAAAGACCAGAACTTGAGTCTCGCGCCCTTAGTCCACTCGACTGTCTTAGAAGCCGTTCATATTAATATTTATAAATTAAGCAATTAAGAAACTTTAAATACAAACATTGTTTTTTAATTAGCTTTCTTCGATAAACACAATTTCAGTGTTAATGCAACCCTCTTTTGCATGTAATTAAAATTGACCATTAACTTCATTTATTTGTTTCTGCTGTTACAGTCGTGTTAATCTTCAATTATTGGATTAGCGATAGACTTATAGATTTCTATGCAATGATAGGTCAATTTAACTAACTCTGAATAACTGAATTTTGAGATTCCTCAAAGCATGCATGATGCAAGACAATCTAACCAAATTGAACCTTTCTTCCTTCAATGAAAAAATTGTCCAAATGGAGGAACCATTCTCTCAAGAACAGTCTAAACAAGATGAAGACCAAAAAGAATGGACACAGATTTTCCATCCTCAGTGAAAGGGAAAACGACCATTGGAGACCTCTGATAAAGAGGATTTTCATTCTCAAGAAAAGAAAGGAAGATAATGGAGATTGGAATTCTTGGAATTGTTAAAATTGTTTATATGGTTCCAAGATTTTATTTTGATCTGGAACAATGCTTCTTTTGATAAACCTTTATGTTAATTTTCTGGGATTAATGGATGTGATAATTTGAATGCTTTATTGCCTATTATGTTCAAGAATTTTAAAGTTGCACAATAACAAATTACTACTGCACTAATAGGTCACTAATATTTATGAAACCACTTCTGTTCTGTAAGAGATGAATTTTATCATTCAAATAAAAAAAAAAAAAAACAATTTATATTCATTCTGGCCAAATACTTGAAAGTAAAAAACAAAGTCAATACAAAATTGACATGTCCACTGAATGATGATGGTCTAAGTAATGAAAACAAATGAATCTACTCAGAAACTTGTAAATAACAATTAGTTGATAGCCACGAAAACTGTGAAGATTCTTCGCAACAATATTTTTGTGCAGCATCCATGAAGTATTTATTCCTAATAAAATAAGAAATCTAATGCCTATTTACAGGCAGGCTTGAAATCATAATCCTTATAACATAAGAAATTGACTATTTTATGCGGATAGAAAACCTAAAATAAAACGAAAATAACATAAAACAAAATACTAAAATAAATGGAAATCCAAAAATTCTTTTGTTTCCCAAAGTTGAAGAGGATGAATCCATCCAGAATAATTTTGCCTTATCACCTTTTCCATCCAATATGCACATGCCCAAATGGCCAAATCTTGAATATCTGCTCTTAGAATATTGTGGAGTTGACATTATAAGTTCTCCCTTGCGTACGTTACAAGATTTAATAGCAGATGACTATATTTTAGCGAAAATTTTCCCCCAATTGAATGATGTGCATATAGACTTATTTTCTGTACGCTACAATGGCAGGATTGGTCACTTTCTTTGTAAATTCACGGGGCGGCTTGTTTGTGCTATGACTTTAAACCTACGTGAAGTCTCCATCATGGTATGCATTATTGTTATTATTTTTTCTCAAAACCTCTTTTTCTAAGTTATATATATTTGCTTTGATTTAACTAGTGTTTTAATACCGAACTCGAGGTGAAACCAGACAAAGTAGCTGGGTCTCGAGTTGATCAGTTGACCGGTTTGACTCGCCAGTCAAACCGATGACATAACATGTCTAGAAGTTTTGAAATCCAACAAACACACCCTTAAAATATCACATAGCAGTCCTATAGATTTGAAATCTAGCAAACACACCCCAAATGCAAATCGGTAGTCGACTAGTTGGTGGTGGCGAAACACTGAATGCAAATCTTATTCATCCTTTGAGCCATTCCCTAACAAATATGCCCAAGATTTGACCAAAATCAAACCATTTTGCAACAAAAAAATCACCGTCGGCATCAACAACCAAGGGCAAATAGGGTCTTTTTCGGGTGTTGACAACACTCCTCATCACCACAAAAACACTCCCCTCAACCTCCTGACCAAAACCCATCTCACCCCCTAGCTCCACCAATCGCCCGCAACAGCCCGTAGTTGTGCTGCATGACTTTTGCATTTTCCAATCGTTTCACTCACCCAAAATCACCTCCGTGGCCACCTTTCAACTCACTGACACTTCCTCTCCAAAACCCCCAACATCTGCTCGCCGATGGCCGCCTTTGATTTTTAGGGTTTTTGTGAATAATTGAATTGGTGACGTGGCCTGGCGAAGGCCCTGGGTCCTAGTTAAACCATTCGGGTCGAGTCGGGTTTTAAAACACAGCTTAAAACAATGACTAATTAACCCATACCTCAATATAAACAATATTAAATCAAAATTTAGGAATTTAATCTTCCAATTTCAAACATATTTATTAAACTCAACAAAAACTCATATCTCATGATTTTTCATTAATTAAGAAAGCTAAAAAAAAAAAAAATTAAGCAAAAAATAAAAATTGGCATCATCTTACCTTGTAACCAATGTCTTAAAAACCAACTCGGGACGAAACCTGGCAAACTGGTCGAGTCTTGGGTTGACCGATTCAACTAGTGACGTCATCTTGTTGACATCAGCATGATGATGTTAGACAAAAAAATTTCAAAATCCAGACTTCCAGATCACAGATTCCTGAAAAAAAATCCTTAACAAAGCATATCAAACATCAATAAAAATCCTCGTTACAACTAATTACAAATCAAAATAACAAAATTCATGTAAAAATCACATAATAATTTATAAACATTTTGGCAAAAAATGATCTTCTTCACTCAATGGTCTTCAATCCATCCTCAATTCAACTTCACACACCATTTGACAAAAGAGAAAACAAAATCAGCCTGAAAAAAAGAAAAGCACCCAGGGAAAACCTTTCAGACCAGAAAAAAACTAAAAAAAAATCCACCAAGAGGAGAGAACAACCCCAGCCAACCCCACAGGAAAGCACCACTGCCCCACAATAAACAAAATGCAGAAAAAAGAAAAAGCATCCCCCACCTAACCTCAAAACTCTCATACAAGACAACCTCAAGGACCCAAAAATTAGCAGAAAAACTCACCAACGACACAACAACCAACATATCAGACAACACCCTACTTCCTACACCATAGGATAAACACAGCCACCCCAATAAAAAACAACCCCGCAACCAAAACTCCCAAGCCAAACAGTGACCACCACCACACCTCCATCCCCGCAGCTCCCCAAAAACAGCGGAAATTCTCATGCTAGAAAAGAGGTAATACAAGAAAAGTGAACCAGCAACCCACTTAAAGAAACACCAAAATACAATTATCAACAGATAAAAAAAAGTATAAAAAACTCAAAATGAAGCTAAACCAGCCTCTCGAACCAAGTAACCCAAAAAGTGGCCAACATACCTCAATTCCATAAAAACAAACCCTTAACATCCAATTAAAAGAAAAATAGTTTCTCAATCAATAAAGAAAGTCGCAAAGGCGCAGATCCAAGAGATTCTAGTTTCTTCAAATAGCTTAAACCACATCAATTAATGACATGCAATTTCTCAAAAGAAAGGAAGAGATCGATGGTACCTGACGAAGATGAGCTGGAGCTGACGACAAGATGAGCTGCTGCCGAAGATGAGAGCAAGCCTCCACCTCTGATGAAAATTGGAAATGAGAGATGAAATGAAGCAGTTAAAGAGAGATGAAAGCATTGAAAGGAAGAGATCGACGGTACCTAATGACGAAGATAAGTTGACGACGAAAAGGAGATGATCGACAGTGAAGAGAGGAAATTGCAAATGGGAGTCACTGGTGGAAGATTTTAGGGCTCGATGTCGAAGGAAATTGAAAAAATGGGTGACAACCGGTGGGAAATTGGGTGTAGGAATATAAAAGGGTGGGTTTTTAATTTTACCCGGGTTTCAAAACGTTGCTTGTAACCTCTAAATGAATAATCTTTTTTGAGTAATTCAATCAAAAGAAGAATGAAGTAGGAGAGAAAATAAAAGGAAATAAAGAGGAGAGAAAAAGTGAAAAATTGTTAATTAATAAAAAAATTTGTGGGGTCAAAATTGTTAATACTATGAAATATAATTTTTTTTTTTTTTTTTCAGTGATCCAACAAACCATTATGAAATTTTATGTTAGAATCTGTTTTAGCACAACACATGCATTTAGAATCTGCTTTAGCACAACACATGCATAGGATGTGCACGCCATAATTTAGTTAGGGGTGGGCAAGGACTGAACCCAACCAAGCTCGGGTCTGGGTCTGGTTGGGACCGATCCAAATGGGACTTAATAAAATTATGTAGGGTGGTTTACGTAATTTTTTAGGGGTAATTTGTAAAATTTTTAATTAGTTAGTAAATAAATAATTAAATATAAATTAATGATTAAATGTTAATGAATAATGACTTAATTCTTAATTGGTTATAAATTTCAGATGTTTTTAATTTAAACTTTAAGGGTGCATTTGGTTTAGGGAATGTTGGATTACTGGGAATGTTATATTAATGAAAAGTTAGATAACCTTGAAAATTATTAGGAATCTTTAAGGAAATGTGTTTGGTTAGTTAGAATAAATTGGTGGGTATATTATATTAATATGTTTGGTTATGAGGAATAAATTGGTGGGTATGTTATTTAAATTACTAAATTGCCCTCATTTGTAAATATTAATATATTATTAGTTTTAATTTTTGAATATTTTCTTTTAACCCCCAACATTTTAGATTTAGCTAAAACACCCCAGCTTATATAAAACTTTAATTTGTAACAAAATTACCCCTACCCTCCCCAAGCCACAACCAGCCACCATTGTCGACCACAGCCTTTCGCCGCTTGGAGTCGCTAGAAATCGCTAGGAGTCGACGATATGGCCGTTCCTGGCCATATTGATGGCCAAAAACAGCCAGATCCATTGATCTAGCCGAAAATGGCTAGATCTCTTGATATGATGGTGGTCATGGCATGCGATTGCGCTTTTTTTAAACATAAGGGCATTATTGTCTAAAAACTTAATTAAACAAGGATAAAATTTTAATGGTAGATTAATGTAAATTGATTTTAAAACAAGGGCATTATTGTCCAAAAATTTTATTAATAAGGGGTAAAATTGTAACAAAAATAAGATTACCAAGTAATCTTACAATACTTAAGAAAATGGAGGTTATGAGATTACCTTCAATATTACTAACAGTAACTATTATTGGTATTGAAAATTACTAGAATCTTATATTATTGACAACCAAAAGTGGTAATCAAGTAATAGAAGATGACATAATCTCAGTAATCATATATAACCCCTAAACAAACGCCCCCTAAAGAGATAATAATAATTTAATTTTAATATAAATATAATATTCACATAATCACACTTCACAAATAAACAATTAAATAAATTTGATTTTATTAAATTATTAACCCATTCACACATTATTATTCACACTTCTTTGATTTTATTAAATTATTAATTTACATCGTCAACAATATTTACATCCTCTAAATCTATGTTTTAAAGAGGTTGATTAGTTCGGGATCTTCAAGGTGTTGCTGATCTCTACTGTCTACATGAATTCAATCTCGTAAACATGTTATGACTTCAACATTCTCATTAGTTAAAGAACATCTTCTCTCTTCAACAATGGTGTCACTAATTGAGAATGTTAACTAGGATGCAATTATCGAAACTGACACAGATAAAATGTCACGTGCCATTTAGGCTACTATATGGAATCGACTTGCATTGTGATTCCACCATTGAAGCACGTCCATCTCACGTTTCTCCTTCATGGTCATGTAGGACATGTCCATCGTAGGTACTGATGCAACTCCTTGGTCCAAGTTGTCTGTACAAGCTACTAATTCCACCACCACCATTGCCGCAATCCACAAGCCTCCAGATGCTCGTTCCTTGGTCTTCATTAGGGTCCTGCTACTCTTCTCTACTGGCGTTGGACACTCCAATGTGCCTAGTCTAATACAAAGAAAAAAAGCTTTCCAATTTTCTTTTAAAGTCTGTCAAATAAAAACTATGGTCATATTGTAAATTATGGCCTATCTCAGCAACCGTACAATTAAATACGCTTAATTTAAATCTAGGATCTACAATAAAACCTAATCCATATAAGAATAAAATATCTAACTAATATTTCTAGTATTTTTTTTCCGTTGGAACAACAATGTCGCACAAATCTTCATTATATATAATGTTACATTAGTAGTTGGATAATAAATACCACTTAATGTAGTAGTGGAATCGTAACAAACTTTAAGAAATGAAAAAAAAAAGTTCTCAAACCGTCCAATCGGATTCATTGACAACTTTCTCTGGATAGTTCTTCCAATTGATGAACTCTGTAATTTGTCTTATGGTTGGTATAGCTTTTTGCAACATTAGGTGCGTGGAGTTCCAATGGACAAGCATGTTCGTACATAACTTCTTTGGTTCAATCGGCAGATCCTCTTGGCGACAATATTTACGAAATTCAATCCATCTTGAATTGTTACCGATGATGAATCCGATAACTGGGAGCACCCTTTCAATCGTCGAATGTATATCTTTTAAACCTGCTTTAACAATCAAATTGATAATATGGCAAGCACATCTCTAGCGAAAAAATTTGTCTTCACCAAACAGATCCAATCTCTTTTCAAAAAAGAAATTGCTAAGGTGTTAACAGTTGCATTATCAAGCATTAGCGCCACAACTCTCTTAAATAATAAATATTTTTGCAAAACTTCGATAATTGTAAAATATCAATTTTTGTTGTAAATGTCAACAATGATCTAGGTAATGCATTGTGACACTAAAAAAATTTGTTTTTAATCTAGCAATCTATATATCTGAAGTAAGTGCAATAGACATATTCCTAAAATTTAAAAAAAAAAAAATTTAAGTTGATCTTTTATTTTATCATAAAGTTTTATTATGTCCCTTCTAATTGTACCTTTACTAAAATGGATAAATGTTGGACAAAAAACATTTTTAATCATTTCAACAAAATAAAGATTTTCAGATAAAGAAATAAGAGAGTCCGTAGCACATATGAATTTTGCTATGCACTCTCGTGCCCTGACTGCATTGTATTGCTATGTTGAGAGAGTTGAGGATTGTGCATTAAAATTAAGTTTAGTTTAAATTTGCCAACTTGGTGCAGTTGAACTTGAACTGGACTGGTGGGACTATTGCATATATTGGGGGTGCTTCTTCTCCAAGTGTTGTCGCATCGTCGAAGTCCCGTTCCCAACACCGATAATGGTTGGACAAAAATTACATTCCCCGTGCATCTCTTCCCCAACCCATTTGGCTTTGGGTGTTTGATTTGGTGAAGAATTGCAATACCATGGACACATCCCTCTTTGACGATCGGACCGTGGAGTTGCAGCTTGTAATTGGTTGGACCTAGTCCTAACCGTTTATGGTTGTGAAATTGGAGTTATTGCCTCTGGAAATGGTGAAAATGGATTGAACCCTTCCATTTCTTCGGTGGATGAAACGTAAAACTCATTTGGGTATGATCCTCCGAATCGAGAATCCATTATGAATTTATAATAAAATAATAATTAATTAAAATGAAAGAAATTGAATAATAATATGAATAATAGATGAATTTGAAAAATGGAAAAAAATTGAATAATATAAATAATAATATGAATAAATGTAAATATAAATTGAATTGACTAGAATTTGATAATTGGAATAGAGAGATTGAGAGTTGAGTTGTGAAGAAAATGGAGGGTTTTTTTTTTTTTTTTTGGGGGGTGGGAACCGCCATTTTTATTGTTTTATATATATATATATTTTCCAAGGGTCATTTTGAAAAAGGAAAAAAAGGCTTGGCCCCAAGCCTTGGAGGAGGGACAGAACCAAGGCCTGGGCCCTCCTCCACAATCCTAGTCCAGTTTTAAGACCGAACCTTATATGATCGATCCTAAACCCGGGTTTTTGGGTGGGTATTTTGGGTCCCGTCCCAAATTCCCACCTCTACATTTAGTTGTTTTATTTATTAAAACCCTAAACTCGGGGGTTGGGGGGGGCCCCCATTTTTATTGTTTTTTTTTATATATATATATATTTTCCAATGTTCATTTTGAAAAAGGAAAAAAGGGTTTGGCCCCAAGCCTTGGAGGAAGGACAGAACCAAGACTTGGGCCCTACTCCACAATCCTAGTCCAGTTTTAGGACCGAACCTTGTAGGATCGATCCTAAACTCGGGTTTTTGGGTGGGTTTTTTGGGTCCCTTCCCAAATTCCCACCTCTATATTTAGTTGTTTTATTTATTAAAACAAAAAAGTGATAAAATGACCCATTTGACATTTCTATGTTGGACAAGACACAATTGTATGAGAAGGTAATAAACACATACATTTTCTTGGCCGTTCCAACATTTTCTTGATACACAAATCAGGTTGGTACACAATAAGGTTTATTATAGTTCAAGAAATTTCTTTAATCATAGTGACAAAACAAAGACTAATCCGCATTCTTTTTATCATTTTCTTTTCAGACTGAACAAGGAATAATTTAAACACATTCTTTCTTGTGTACCAAACAAAAACAAGAAAACAAGAAGTCATGAGCACTTACATTTTCGATGAAATTTATTGCATTCCTTCTCACCACTATTGCTTCTCTATTGTCTGCATAGCCATCCGCAGCCATGTATTCCTTTTCTACTTTGAAGTATTCTTTAGGACCTTTTTCATCAGAATAAGTGGGGGTGAGCACGGGTAGCGGGTAGAACCGGAACCTGTAGGTAGAACCGAAACCGAAATCGAAACCGAAACCGAAACCTACTCGGAACCGAAACTATGAGGGTAGGTTCCAGTTCCCTTTTTTTTGGAACCAACACTGTGCGGTTCCGATTCCGGTTTCTACATGTGGAGGAATCGGAAACCGAAACCGAAACCTAGAAAAAAGAACCTACAGCGGGTACCCAACTTGGAACCTGCAGTGAGTACCTTGTTTTGAAACCTAGACTGAAATAAAATACCTGTGAAGAATGGGAAGTCTATTGTAATTTTACATATAAAAAAATTAAAATGGAAAAAGTTAATTTTTTACAATAACCTAATTAAATAAATATACAATTATACTTATTACATATAAACTATACCATATAAAAACTTTAATATATTATAATATATGAATATTAAAGTTTTGATTAATTAAGTGTATAATTGGAATTAAAACCAATTAAAAGTATTTTAATGTTACTAAAAGAATTATTTTTTAATATCATAGTATATTTGATTGAATAATAATATAATATTTAGTTATTTACTTCAATTATCAAGTTCTAAGTATAGATATAATAAATTAGTAATTAATTAATTATATAAAATAAATTGATAAACATTAATACATTACTAGTTAAATGATTACTTAATTAATTATAGCATTATTAAATGATTAATTAATTATAAGTTTATAACATTACATTAGTAATTTATTACATTACTTAATTAAATAATTAAAAATTTAATTAATTATAGCATTACATTATAGATTTATAGTATAATTACTTTTTAATTATAACATTACATTATACACAAATGATTACTTAATTAATTATAACATTTCATTATAAACATTAGTACAATACTTAATTAAACGATAAAAAATTTAATTAATTATAATATTACATTAAATATTTATAGTATGATTACTTAATTAATTATAACATTACATAATGAAATGATTACTTAACTAATTATGACATTATATTATAAACATTAGTAATTTACTACATTAATACAATACTTAATTAAATGATTAGAAATTTAATTAATTATAACATTACATTATAAATTTATAATATGATTACTTAATTAATTATAACATTACGTTATAAACAAATGATTATTTAATTAATTATAACATTCCATTATAAACATTAGTACAATACTTAATTAAATGATTAGAAATTTAATTAATTATAATATTATATTAAAGATTTATAGTATGATTACTTAATTTATTATACCATTATATTATAATATGATCACATAATTAATTATAACATTACATAATGAAATAATTACTTAATTAATTGTGATATTATGTTATAAACATTAGTAATTTACTACATTAATACAATACCTAATTAAATGATTAGAAATTTAATTAATTATAGCATTACATTATAAATTTATAGTATGATTACTTAATTAATTATAACATTCTATTATAAATATTAATACAATACTTAATTAAATTATTAGAAATTTAATTAATTAAAACATTACATTATAATTAAATAATTACTTAATTAATAATAACATTACATTATATTATATTATAATCACTTAATTAATTGTAACATTACATAGTTAAATGATTACTTAATTAATTATAAATTTATAACATTATATTATAAACATTAGTAATTTACTACATTAATACATTACTTAATTAAATGATTAAAAATTTAATTAATTATAACATTACATTATAGATTTATAGTATGATTACTTAATTAATTATAAAATTTCATTATAAACATTAGTACCATACTTAATTAAATGATTAGAAATTTAATTAATTATAATATTAAATTATAGATTTATAGTATAATTGTTTAATTAATTGTTTGTGTTTTGGTTTTGATTCAGGAATTTTATATGAATTGTGATGAATTGATTGAATTCAAGTGTTGCATAGAGATTAGAAGATTTATGAGTCACATTGGACACAAATGAATGAGTAATCAAAATTTGTTAGGGGTGTATTTGTAAACTTTTAAGGTATTTTTATCATTTTTTAAACTAATAGGGGGTAATAATTTTTTACAAGGTACCCGGGAAAGGTACCTACATTTTAGGTTCCGATTCCTTGAATTTAAGAACCTGCACTGTGCGGTTCCGATTTCGATTTCTTTTTTTGGGAACCTGCACTGTACAGTTCCAGTTCCAATTCTCCCAAAAAATGTAGGATACTCGGAACCGCTCACCCCTAAGGATAACCTAGTGGATTGTACTCATCGTACTCCATCTTGTTTGTTTCTAGGGAAAATCAAAGAATTTGCACAAGTTTTTTCTTTCTACGGTGAAAAGTTTCTTGTTTAAGCATCTTCAGTAGTGCTTTTTATTTTAAAGAACATCTTTCATATAAATAAAGAGCATCTTAATTAATTTCTAAATATAAAGAACAAAATTTTTATTCAAATCCAATGGACTTTTTAAATTTAATGAAGATGTTCTTCATTTTCAAGAAAAATACTTAATAGGAGAGAGAATTATTAAATAAAATACATATAAACTTGTAATTTATTAATTAAAATTAGGATAGAGAGTGAAATTTGACTCTTTAATTTATATTTAAAGGATAAAGAGTCAGTTGGATTCTTGTTTTTATAGATAAACTTTTTGTAATAAAGAGTTTGAGTCATATAAAGAATCATAATGGTGCTCTTTATTTTAAAGAGCATCTTCATTGATTTTTAATTATAAAAAATAAAATTTTTTATTCAAATCCAATAAACTCTTTAAATTTTAGGAGAGAGAATATGTTTTTTCAAGAAAAAAACTTAATAGGAGAGATAAGTCATAAATAAAATGCATAGAAACTTACAATTTATTATTTAAAATTATGATAGAAAGTGAAATTTGACTATCTAAATGTGGAGAGTCAAATTCACTATTTAATTTATATTTAAAGAATAAAGAGTCTGTTGGACTTTTATTTCTATAGATAAACTCTTTATAATAAAAAAATTTTGATCATTTAAAGAGTCATTTAGAGATGTATACCATTCAACTTAGATTTCTTTTAAATAGGAGCTATAACTATTTTTCAGCTCAATGATTGTCAACGGTTGACTTCATTCTCTTCTGTTACAATTAGACGGTTAAAATCAAATTGCATTAAGAAAACTAATCAATACAAACTTTTTGATATTAGAAATTAATATACCGATTTTATTAGAAGAGTGCTTTAAACTGTTTTTGTATGCGATATTTTTTTATCTTAAAGTTTTTAGAGTGTTTCTTGACATTTGGACTACTCTTCAAGATATTAAGAAAATAAAAATAATAGAATATTAATCAACAATTTTTTTTCAAAAGTATGTAAATGAATTAGCAACCCACTTGTTCTTCACTTAAAATTACACCATTGATATAAAATAATTAACTCAAATTTCAAAGTATTCTCATAAAATCCAGGAAACAACTCATCTATGAGAGCTCTAAAATTGAGTAATTATGTATACAACTTTGAAATATAATGAAGAGCAAATAACTGTTCTCACCCAAAGATTAGCGAAATGACAAGTTTTCATTCCCCTGATTTCATAGATTCCATATTCTCACTCTTAAAGTGACATCATTTAACAATTTTTAGTTTTTGGTGTAGATACAAAGAGTGCTATTACCATACTGCCCTTGACAAATAAATTAATAAATTATTTTTAACCCCCAAATTAATAAAATTAGAAAACTAACCATCTTCCTTTTAAATTTATTTCAATAACATCATTTTTTCAACCTTCACACCATCCCCATCTCCAACCACCTAGCCATTGCCATTGCCACCACCACCTAGCCTCTACTGCCAGAAACTCTATCAACTATCACCGATGCCATCTCCAGTGTCAATTCAAAGCTCCTTTGTTCCGGTTCACCTCCCGGCCATCATCCTCGTCATTTATTGATTTCTTCGCGCCACAACCAACCTTCTTCCTCACCCTTGTTGTTGGGTGTTGTGGGTGTGCTATAGGGAGAGTTGGTTTGGGCCTTTTGTCGAGCAAGTAGTGGGCTAGTTACTAAAACTTCAATCACCAAAGACGGGATCAACCCCAAAACCCAGAAAAATCAACACAAACACTTCGAAATCAATCGCAACCAACTTCCAAACCACAAATCTCAATCTCCTTTTAGAAGCCTCTTAAACAAACACCAGTCAAACCCAAAATTCAACAAAATCGTGAAACCTTAAAGGAATAGGTAGCCGGCAAATAACAGGTGACTAGGGTCGAGGTTGTTAGGGGTTTTGGAGAAGGAATGCTGGTGGTGCAAAAGTTGTTTGGGGGGGGGGGCGGGAATTTTCAATGATGGGAGCAACTAAATTTTGCTAGGAAGGCGCGATGATTACACGAAACCCTAAGGGGTTGTTGGTGGCGTCGACATGCAATTGTGGTGAGGGATGTTAGGGGTTTTGGTGGGGGCACTCCACGGACGTCAAGGGTGGGGTTGGGCGCGATTGTCGTCGACAAATTTGACCGAAAAAGCTTGAAACCCGTGAGTCAAGACAATGGGCGGTGGCCAGAGAATGGTGGTGCAATTGGGTGGGGATTAAAGGCGTTTTGGGGAGTGCAAATGATCACTTTACCTTTGACCGTTACATAAAATAATTTTCTGTTAATCTAAAGGTGGGAATCTGGAATATAAATCTTTAGTCAATTCTTTAAGTTTCAAGAATTGATTAAAGATTTATGGCCAGACTTAAAATTTTGACATAAATAGGATAAATATGGAAAGAAAAAATATAACAAACAGAAAATAAGACAAGGGATATCAATAATTCACATTAACTTTTTTTATTTTATTTTTTTCATTTTCTTGGCCTTTTTAGCATTTTCTCTAGGCAAATACTCGGTTGATTATAGTTCAAGAAACAAAACAAAGACAAATCTTTTTATCATTTTGTTTTCATTAAACAACTTTACGCACACGAAGGAAAACACATTTTTTTTTCATGTGTACCAAACAGAACCAAGAAAGCAAGAACTCATCAACACATACATTTTTCCTTTTATCATTTTCTTTTCAGACCTTTCTTGTGCACCAAACAGAAACAAGAGAAGAAGAAGAGGATCACTTACATTTTCCATGAAATGTAATGCATCCCTTCTCAGAACTTTGATTTCTTTGTTGTCTGCATAGCCATCCACTGCCATGTATTCCTCTTCTACGTGAATTGTAGTAATCTTCAAGGCCTTTTTCATCAGAATAACCCAGTGGTTGTACTCATGGTAATTCATGTTGTTTGTTTCTCGGGAAAATCAAAGAATGTGAAAAGTTTCTTATTTTGAAATATAATGAATTGTACACAACTTTTGGAGATTTATTGGGAATTTTTATGTCACATTACATTCAATTAGCTCCCCAAAATTCCGCGTGACTGGAAGTATAAGTTTCAATAAGTTGCCTCTCCAAATTTACCTGCCAAAGTTCTTCCGTACAAATTGTTTATCCATGTCAAAGTCCCAAGAAATATGCACTGCTGGATGACAGTTGATCATTTGCCTAAAATAAATACAATTAACCACCAAAATGTTAAAAAAGTAGTAGTAAATATTTGGTCATTTTAATGTTAAACCACATTAACAAGATAATAAAATAAATTAAATAGTTCAAATAATTAATTTAATTAATTATTATAATATGTGAGATTGATCTTCAGAGCAATAGGAATGTTTAATTAAACTCTTTTTTTCTTCTTCTTTATTTAATTTTTGGTAGCCAGGAGTTCACGTAATCTTTCTTTAAAATAGAAAATGAAGTGGAAAGAGTCTTGCATACACGTTATTCAGAAATGGAAAAAATCTTTTCATCTAAATTTCATTGCAAGGCAAACCTAATTTAAGAACTATCTTCCTAATATTAACATAATTCTTCTACAAAAAGAATTACATGAACAAAAACAAGAATATCACTATATCTAACTACTAATGCACAAGTTAAGACTGTATGAAACCACTATTCAGGGTAAAACCATGACTCTACACTCAATGAATTCTTCTCTCTGGTTTTTGCTGTGCTGACATTTCAACGCAGTGAGAAGTGCAAGAATCTGCCAAAGGCTTGATCCCCTTTCAACTGATCCTATTACATAAATTGTTTCCTACCAAAGCAGATGACATTTCCAGAAGGCCCTGGGGCAACATTTATCACTTGTCGAACTTCATCGTAACAGTGGCCTGGATCATTAGACCAAGAAATACTTTTTAGACTTTGGCAGAAGTAGAAACTATGGGGCAGTATCAGAAGACTTTCCCTGGCCATTGTAGTTGATAATCCAAAATTAGATTTTTGAGGAACAAATTTGCTTGACAATGTGAAAATGGCAATACCTCCCCAAAGAAAATTATTTCTCTTCATCTGAGCTAGAATCATTCATCCGTCGCTCTGCAATAGCTGGGAATAGCAGCTGGCGAAGATCGGGAGAGGGTTGTTGGCCGGGATCAGAGGAAGATGATCCAGTAGATCCCTCTTTTTTTGGTTGTTGGCCGGGATCAGAGGAAGATGATCCAGTAGATCCCTCTTTTTTTGGTGTTTTCGCAGATCTCTTTTGTGCCTCACTCACCTCTTTGCATGCCTTGTCTAAAATGATCAAAAAGTCCCTTACTATGACAAACAAACGTATACCCTCATCCTTCCCTGCTTTCCCATGGAAATAATCAGCAGTGCTCTTCACCAGGTTAATAATTCTCTTTTCTTCCTCCAACAACCACATGACATCGACCTCAGCATTCTGAACAAAGCTTTTTAATGTTTCATGGAATCCACTAATTTCCTCTGAATTCTTCATATCTGAGTTCAGGAAATCTCGGGATTTCAATAGTGAATGGCCAAGTTTAGCTACAGTTCCTGTTAAGTTGTCAGCATCTATAGATGCTGCTTTCTTCACATGTTCAAGTTCACTGCTCAAATTTGAAACCACCTGAAGACCAAGGCTGCGGTAGCGCACTTCATCATCACACGAAATTTCCTGAAGATCATCGGTTTTGATACTGTTGGAGCTCTTGCTCTCTCTTGCTGCACGAGCAGCTTTGATACCTTCAGAACGGATTATCTCCTGAACAACAAAATGCAATAGTGTGGTCTTGCCATCTACTCCTTTTACGTCCGATAATTTCAAAAGTGTATCTAGTTTGAATGCTTGTGCACCACCACGGAAAGTGCCATCATTCATGCGATTGCCAGTTTTAAGAACAGCTTCTAGAAGCTTCAGGAATAGTCGGCTATTTCGGAGTTCCTTACAAGCAACCTATGTATGACGTCAAGATGACATTCAAAATAGATAGTTAGTTGTAAGAGCATAGATGCCAAGAACCATAAGAAGTTATAGACACAGCTGCAAGTAGTAAAACGGAATAATACAAGAGATGCAAGTTAAAAGACTAATGGCTTACCTCCAGAGTTTCAAAGGACTCCTTCGTGGCAGTAACTTCCTCCTGAAGAGAACACATGAAAAGCAGTGCTTCCATTCGTTTAAAAGCATATGGAATGTCAACCAAGGCTTTAAGAAACCGCTCAGCAGGCCCAAGTTGAGAAAGTTCACCATTGAACAACCTAAGCTTCAGCTCTTCATCTGCTGTTGGTGCCATCTTTAACAAAGTTTGAAGAAGTTCCACAGGGAGTTCATTGCCTAATTTAATTAAAATAGGTTAGATTACCATGACCCATAGAAAACCCTGACAGAATAGTAGCAGTAATAGGGGGAAATGAGTGGTTCACTGCTAAAAGCTGCGAAAAATATAAAAATAAAATAATCTTTTAGACATATTGAGCATATTTGAGCCTCGTTATGTTGAATCACTGATCCCAACAATTTGGGCTTAAGGTAAAGGATAAAGAATAAAAATTAAGTTGTAACACACCCCCAGAACATACAAGGTTGAATCTAATTAAGAGATTCCTCATGTGGATACAATGCCGGGTACACTTGGGGGTAATCAGGATTCGAACTCACAATGCCCCAGTAATGGCAATATCTTCATATTTATAAAAATGCTACAATAATTGATTAGGTTTTGAGAGTTAAAATGGAGGCCAGTGGCATATCAATTTAAATATTTTTGTTGAATGTAATGATAATCTTCAGCATCTCAATTACTAGCCATCAGCAAAGTATTAGATGTATGAAGTGTTTTCAGCCAATTCTTTTTCCCAAATAATGTGCAATTTATTAAGAGGAACCAACCCAAATCATTGTTAAGAGTTACAATCGGGCTGTCATTAATATTCACAAAAAGTGCTTCCAGACAGCATCACTAACACAAACCAGCTTAGTATAATATGATACTTTGAAATTCCAAAATAGCAAGCATTTACTAAAAGAACTTATGTATCAGAACCTCCATCGGTTTCACTTGTATTTAATGATGTTGCCTTGTAGTATTCAGTCAATGGAGAAAACAAACCATAGGTTTAACAAATAATCATTTACTACATCTAATTCACTTGTAAGTTTTATATTGGCATTTTATTTTCTTTCTTCCTTTTCATTTCTGCGTAAAACACAAACATCTGCAGCCACGATTTCGGATCTCTCTTGCATTCTCTGACACAAACAACTCGACACAAATTTGCTGAAGAAGAGAGAAAAAAAAAAAAATTGTGGAGAGAAACCAACCTTCAAGAAGTGCATCACGTACTTCTTCCATTGTCACATTTAATGCCCGAAGCATAATTGCTAAGTTTTGTGCCTTTTTGGGATCAATGATCTGAATATACTGGGGCCCCTGATCTAAGAAAGAAGACTCTCTCTTGCCTTCATTTTTCTTTTTATCATTGGGTGCATACCCGAACAAACTTTCTATCATCTCCTCATTGAACCTGTGTAAACAGTATACTACCTTCAGCAGCTAATAATACTCAGACATTTTCTGGGCTGACCCAAAGGCAAAATATATTCAACGGCAGGAGATAGAGAGCAAGAGAGGGAGGGAGGGAGGAGAAGAGAGAGAATTTGCGACTTACTGGAATGATCCTGATTTAATCTGATGCCAAACCATTGAATTGTCTGGATTGGCTAGAACTTTATCCCAGAAAAATGGCTTCAACTTGGTTTTAGGAGCATCACCATCACCCTCTGTGCCAGCTCCTTCACTGGAAGATGGATGTTTTGATCCAAGAGGTGGCCGAGGGGCCTTTAAACCCATTGGCATCGGTGGCGGTGGTCGAGGAGGAGCAGGACCACCCTTTGGAATTGGAGGTGGTGGTGCACCTGGTTTCGTACCAGGAGCCATAGGTGGTGGACCTGGTCTCACACCAGGAGCCATAGGTGGTGGAGGAGGTGGTGCTGGTTTAGGGGCAGGAGGGCCAGTGGACTCAGAAGATTTTATAGGAGGTGGAGGACGGGGAGGAGCAGGAGGCCTCAGAGAAGCAGGTGGTTCAGGAGGGAGAGGTTCTGCCCTGCCAGGAGGCGGCTTTAGGGCAGGCATCCCGAGAGGTGTGGCACCAGGCCTTCCAGGGGGAGGCTTCAAAGGTGGTAACACCAGTCCATTTATATTGCTAGATGTGTCTAGAGAATCAGCAGAGGATTTGGTAGTACCACCAATGGCTTCTAATGCTGCAAATTTTCCATCCAGTGATTGATGACCAAGCTTCTCTCCTTTAATTGAATTTCCTGGACTCAAAAGATCGAAAATTTTAATTAGCAACAGATAGTATTTAAAACTAGTAGATTACACCAAAAAAATGTATCAAAAGTATACAATACATACCCACAGAGTAGTCGCTCATGCTTACACTGAGAAGGGGCCTCTCATCGTTCCGTCTATCTCCACCATTCCTTAACCTACGACAGCAGAAAAAGAGCAATGCTGCAAGAAAAAACGTCACTGCTGCTGTCACGACTACAGCAACAATAATAGTTTTACGGCTATTAATATTTTTATCTGCATTTATGTTGCCTCCAGAACTAGAATTTGTGGATCCATCAACTACCGGTGGTGGACTAGAATCAACTGGGAAAAATGCCTTTGATGAAGATGGAGGAGGAGGTGAAGGTTTAGAAACTAGTGATGGCATGGGGCCAGGGGCAGGGGCAGGGGCAAGGGCAAGGGAAGGGGCAGGGGCAGGGGCAGGGGCAAGGGCAAGGGATGGGCCTGGGGCATCGCCAATGGTTTCAGCAATTCTCCGACGTGATTGAGGGCCCAGTTTCTGCCTAGGAGCACCAGGCCTCGGAAGTAGGAACTCAAGATACCTGGTGTACCAAGAGCCACCTTCTCTACTAACATGAAACAAAAGATTGTCCTTTCTTATACATTGTAAAAGAGTTTGCTTCAAGCAGGGATGCAGCACATTTTTCAATTTCTGAATGTTCCCTTTTGTCAATGGCTGACTCGTTGACTTCATTTCATTGGTGCTGCCAGGCGTTTCTTCTGGAAGGCATAAGTTAAGATCTTCAACAACTTCCTCCAAGCGGATCAAGTGCTCTCTGCAACTGATCCATAGTAGCTCTGCCTGAAATCAGACAATTTTAGAACCATGATAACTAACGTAATAAGATTGTCATTCATTGTAACTTACACTGAGTGTGATTGTATGTAAGCATTCAAACACAGGAAGCACAATTATCCATGATTCTAAAGCATGTTTTCTGCAACTATGTTTCACAGCCATTGCATTAATGCATCATGACAATGTGTCGTATGTAATATGCTAAAAGAAACTTTCATCATGCACTGTTATAAACTGACCCAGTGCCCAGTGATGTATCATAACAGAAACTTGAAATGGCAATCTGCATAACATTGCAAATCATAAATTTCATTAAATAATGAAATTTTCAAGCGCTATGCTCATTGTTTAAGGTTTTACATGCACTACAATCCCATAAATACAGACCTTCGGAATAGTTAGCAAGCTTTTAGGCAGAAGTTGCGGCACAAAGATATTTCTATACATTCACAGATCATATGCCATTGCACCATTACCTCTACTGTTTTCCATGAATTCAAATTATTTACTGGAGATGCCAGTTACACAAGGACTGCAAACT
Source organism: Pistacia integerrima (assembly GCA_026225825.1). Classification (NCBI taxonomy): domain Eukaryota; kingdom Viridiplantae; phylum Streptophyta; class Magnoliopsida; order Sapindales; family Anacardiaceae; genus Pistacia; species Pistacia integerrima. The sequence continues at coordinate 8,064,742 of CM047738.1, read as the reverse complement.
GTGACACCGTACTAATTAACTTTAAATTATTTGGTGTGACAACTATCTAGTACGCAAAAATTATGTTATACGACCAAATGTCAACCTTTGGCCTGTGGGTAATCTTCACAAGTGGAGTTGAGTCCACCATGACAACATATGATCATTGCTACAACATTTGTTATCTACTTTATAAACTTGTACTATCTATTTATCTCCAGAACTCGTAACTTGAAATAAACAAACCTAACTGCGCAAGAATACAAATATGACAAGAAAAAACAAAAACAAAAACAAAATTTAGTCCCTTACCATGACATTGTCCACCTCTCCAGTCTCCGGATTAACTAATCTGCTGAGAAACATTTCCTCACTGGTCGTCATGTATTCTGAGGTGACCATTAATGATCCACACAGTAGAACTACCAAAAAAATGTAACAACCTGCTCTTATCACACCCATTTGTTCTTGAATCATCTTTACAATCATACACAGTCCTTTTCATTTCATCGAGACCTAAACCCCACAAAGCAAGCAAAACCCTCATAAACTTCCTTCATAACACCAAAAACCCATAATAAAAGCTTCAACTTTAGAACATCTGGCACCAACCTAATTCAATTTTCAATCAACAAACCTTTGAAATATACCAACCGACCACAGGTATGTACAATTTTTCAGATATCACCCACAATAAAATCAATGAAAAGTTGAAACTGCAATCAAACTCAACAACCAAACCAAACAAAACCCAGAATTTACTTTGCCCAAATAGGCCAATACAGGGAATAAAATTACTTGTAAAGATAAACCCACAAAAAAACCAAGCAAATAATTATTCAAAAGGAGCTACTCAAATCACCACAACCCCAAATCAAATAATAAATCAAACTTTATTGAAAAAATGTCCTGAGAAACCTAGATGTAAATGTACAAAAAAGGATGAAAAGAAATGCCCTCTCCTCTGTATGCATAAAATAATGAAACGGGTAAATTTTGACCAGATCCAATCAAATTACATTAGCTGTGAATGGATGTAGAGATGTTGACCTGGAAAAGTGACAAAGAATTTTTCTTCACAGAAAAGTTTTGCAGACACGCTCACAATAATAAAGAAAGAAATCAAGGCGTGTTTTGTGTTTCTGTTTTCAATTTGAACTATTTGAAATTTTTGGACTTTTACCATATCAGAATAGAGAGACCAATTTTATCTTAGGTCTTAGGTGGTGATCCATAAATGAAAATATAACATTCTAGTTTATTAATATTTATTAGACTCAAATAATAAAACGTTTTGAAACTTTTTATTAATTACACTGTAATAATGGTGAGATTAATGAGTTAAATATTGGAGCAAAGGGATTGGGGGTTGGTGAGATCGTTTTTAAGAAATTATTATGAAAAAATAAGGGTAATAAATTTTAGGATTTTTTTTTTTTTAGAGAGTTTGAAAATATCCGATCAAAATATTTCAAAAATGGTTTCCTAAAATAAAGTAAAAGATGAGTGTTTAGCTACCTTTGGATAGCTGAGTTGTTCATAAAGATTCTTAAGTATATTACGTCAGAGGTTCTGAGTTTGAGTATTTTTTTGGACGCTAATATGAGTAGTCATTGAAACTCTTATATAAACAATAGTTTCGAGGTCTTAGAGAATTAATTGAAGTATGCATAAACTAGTTTAGACACTCCTGATAATAAAAAAAAAAAAAAAAAAGATTGAGTGTTGTATGTTTTCCAAATTCCAAATATAATTTTGAAGATGCACAACATTTTTAATAGATATTGAGTTGTACAATCATTTTTTCAAGACTTATTTTATATAAAATTTATATTTTTTTAAATTGCAAAATACTTTTGATATTCATTTTTAAATCTTTAAACAAAATATGGGTTTTTGTATTAAAAAAATAATAATAAATGATGAAGAATATGCCTCTATTAACTTCTTCTATGGAAGACTCACTTTAACTTATAAGAAATACTGAAATACAATTGGAGCCCAATGTTTCTTCTCTTATGATGATGAACCACAGACCCTGCCCATAAATCCTTTTTAGTTATTTTGCCAAGAGAAACTTCCCATGCAATACTTCCAGGCTGTTTCCTCGTATGGCTTAATAAATATGATTGATTAATTTCCTTAAAAAGATAATTTTGGATGGTATGGATGCGTCTACATTTATTTAATTATTTGACACGTATAAATCACTTATGTTGATGTGTTAAATATATGTACACATATATCCATCGTGCTAAATAGAATAGACAATGTTACTCCCAACTAAGATTAATGAAGAGACTATTTGTTGGTACTTTTCATGGTGAGGATTGCCTTATTCCTATTTGTTCAGCATTTCAGGTCCGCTTGTTTTAATATTTTATATCTTATTCTCAAAATTACTGTTTATTTTATTATCCTTAAAATACTATTATATTTTTTTCAACTATGTTTTAAATCTCTTAAATTTATTAATTTAACTAAACACCTTCAGAAAAAAAAAGTTTAAAAATTAACAAAATACACTGTAGATCTGACTGGAAAAAGCTAGATCCAAAGCCAAAGATCTGGCCGTTGACGACCAAATCTTTGGTCGTAGCTGGCCGTCAACGACGGCCATATCTTTGGCCATCGGCGATACGTACGATTTGTCGGTGACGGCAGAAACGATCGTAGTTTGGCCTTTTTCGGCCAGATCTGTGGTGGACCTGGTCGGAAAAGGCCATATCGGCACACGAACGGCCAAATCCGACCAGTCGTGCGCTGTAACCCCAGATTCTGGTGGTTGTGGTCGGAATCTGGCAACTGTGGGTGGGGGTATTTTTGTCATTTTACAAAATTTTTATATATTGGGGTGTTTCGTAAATTAGCAAACCTAGATGGGTGTTTTTGTTAATTTTTAAATTTTAACCTCGTTATTCTCACCTAACTCTAAAAATATCAAAAATCCTATCTAAAATACTAAAACAAACTGACCCTCAATTATCAGATATGTGTCTCTAGATAATTAGCCCTGATCTCTCGGCAATCTTATCTTTAAATGGGGAGCACACAATTTAAAGTTGAGCACTAAACTATTACAAAATGGCTCCGGTTTTTGCTATAGCCGAAAATCCACATGGCCATCAGGCTGATACTGCCCATGCTTTTGAAAAAATAGCTCTACAGATGCAATGCACTGCACAAAGTTTCATTTTAGAAGTCAAAAGCTTAGAGCCACTAGACATGGAAAAGTATATATATATATGTAGATATTTTATATTATATGTTAAGATGGAGAAGCTACAACATGCAACAGGAATCCATTCCTTTCACATTGCATGATAAAGTTTCCTTATTCCTTAGATTACAGTTGCGTTAAGAAATGAAAATCATATGGAGAAAGTCCAGGTAAAATGTTTCCTGACTTTACACATAGGAATTCTCATAGAACTTTCATCTGCAAAGCTTATACAATCACATGTAGGGAAAATTCTATGAAACCAAATGGTATAAATATCAAGAAATCTTAAACTATTGGATAAGGATTAACAGTTACAGTATAGAAGCATCATAGAAGGACCCTTGAATTAGATAGATTAATTTAGTGGTAGCCAGATGGCATGGAAATATTGCTAATCTGCATGCCATAATTCATTTTGGCTATGAGAAAGGCCTAGAAGAAAAATATTCTTTTTTTACTTTATAGCCCTCTAAATATTCCGAGAGAATTTGTCTAATGCTTTTAACTAAAGGCTTTTTCTTCAGCACTATAAGAACCAACACAGCCACAGAATTCTTTCCAGGAAAGTCAAGGTGTTTCTCTTTTTTTTTTTTTTTTTTTTTTAGTTTTGTGGTGTGTCTAGCCTGGAATGACTAGTTGCATTAAGCTTGAAGTTCATACAGAAGATCATACTCCACATAAATGGTGTGTTGCATTACGTGAAGGTGTGTTCAAAAATTTCCTGTCACAGGGAAATCCAACTGTGCATAAGGTATTCGGTGATGGCTCTCTGTTCAGTCCATTGTTGTTCGGAAAATTCTTTGACCCTTCTGACGCCTTTCCTCTCTGGGAATTTGAGTCAGATATCTTGCTAGCTCAACTCCGGAGCACCGGCCAGACTACCGTTGATTGGTTTCAGACTGACCAAGCTTATGTACTCAAAGCAGAACTACCAGGTATTTTTTATTTTGTAATCTTTAAATAACTTTCTTACTATGTTTCACATAACAATCTAAGATTAAGGAGTTGAAGCCTTTTTCCCTAACTTGCAAATAGAAAATATACATATATAGCATTGGCAGCATGGTTTCTAAACGCCCTTCATTTGATTGTTTAAGCAGGAGTTGGGAAAAATCATCGAGTGTTTGTGGAAAATGGGAAGATTGTGGAGATAAGTGGGCAATATAAGCAGCAAAGAGAGTCGAAGACGAAGGATTGGAGAAGTGAGAATTGGTGGGAATATGGACATGTGAGGAGGCTTGAGCTGCCAGAAGATGGAGATTGGAGAAAATTAGAAGTATATGTGAATAACGACATACTTCTAGAGATTAGAATCCCCAGGAACCCTTCAGGTTGTGACATTTCCCAAGGAAATACTGGACAAACCAAAAATTCTGAATCCATGTAATTATCAGATGGGTAATACAATACTTCTAATTAAGAAATTTTCAAGTTTTACACAATGGAATCTTTTATTTGATTAGTATACGAAAATTATATGCATCTATATTTACATTACTTCATCTTCTTTGTAAACATCCTGATTATACGAACTTCTATCTGCTCTTGCATATAGTATGGAACTTAGGTTCGACCTGAAAAATTTCTCAATCTTTACATATTTCATACGGAAAATCTAGTTGATCAAACTCTAGCAGCTGGTCATGGAAACTTGATTCTGAAGGGATCATGATGGAAAAGAAAGCATTTATTCGAGGCATGTAATGAAACTGGAAATCCTGAAAGAATTTACATTATTCCAAGTTAGATGGCATCAATTGCCTCCAACTCCAACTTTTCTTTTTTGCTTGTGTAATCAATTGGGTGGAGATTAATTATGTTGAATGAACAGAAATAGAAGAGGATAGATGCTCTTCCACCTTATTGTGGACTACTTTTAATGGATGGCCTTCCAGCCTTAGTAATAACGTGCCTGGAAAGCAAATATTCTGCTACAGTCATCTAAAGATAAATTAAACAACTCCCTTCAAGTTGTAATGATAGTCAAAGAAAATTAGACTGAGTCGCACTGAATTGTAGCCAACTAATATCAAATTACCTGGACCCGCCCAAATTCAAAGGAACTGGAATCGGCCAGTTCCAAGGAACTGAACGTGTGATATAGGTTTCGGTTCCAGTTCCTAGTATTCGGATTAATTTTAATTACCCCCTTATTTAAAAAAAAATTATAAATAAACCCTCAAAACTTATAAATACACCCCCAACCATTTACAAAAATTACAATTCAGTCTCAAACCTGTCTGGGTACCTGTATCTCGGTTCCGATTTTAGTTCTACAAGAATTGGAATTGGAACCGGAATCAACCGGTTCCTGATTTATAAAATTGGAACCTATCTTGTAAGGATCGGTTCTGGGTAGGAACCAAAACCAGAACCCCGAGTATCTATCGGTTCCGATTCCAGCATGTTCTTTTGCACACCCCTAATATCAATCATAGTCAAAGAAAATTAGACAGAGTCACACTGAATTGTACCTAATCAATATGAATTAAGGGTGGGTGGGTCCAAGTACTCGCCCAAATTCAAAGGAATGGGAACCAGTTGGTTCCTTGGATTTAGAACTAGAACCTAAAGCATAGGTACAATTAATTTTAATTACCCCCTTACTTAAAAAAAATGATAAATAAACCCTCAAAAAATTGCAAATACACCCCAAATCATTTACAAAAATTACAATTCAGTCTCAATTCCTACCCAAGTATTTGAATCTCAATTCCAATTTTGGTTCTCGGTTCCTACAAGGGGAATTAGAACTGGAATCGGATCTCGGTTCCGATTCTGATTCCCAGTTCTTGCAAGGGGAACCAAAACCAACCAGTTCCTGATTTCTAAACCTGAAACCTACCTTATAAGGGTTGGTTCCTGGTAAGAACCAGAATCGGAATCGGAACCCTGGGTACCCACGGTTTCGGTTTCGACCAGTTCTTTTGCACATCCCTAATATCAATAATTCAATTTGTTGCTAGCCTCTTAAAATACAGTCAAGAACTGATGAGAAAAAATATACATGAATGCTAATTAAAACTGAAGAGTAATGTTACAGTCACCGAGAGTAGTGCACCGAATGACGTGGCTCAATCCTGATCGTCTATTAATTATAACATAATATTAATCGACGGTAAGGATTGAGCCACGTCATTCGGTGCACATATTCGGTGCACTACTCCCAATATCTCTATTATTTTCCAAAACTGAAATATAGAGTATAGACTTAATCAAACTTTTTATTTTTTAAAAGATCCTATTTTTACCACGTCTCAAATGAATATTACATGTCATCTATTAAATCATGATTCGGCTGACATGAACTCGCCATGTTGTTCATATCTAAAGCTTTGTTAAAATTATTGAATCTGCATGAAAGGGAATTTCTTCCAATTGTATTTGTTGATAACAACATTTGATCATTATGTATAATATCATAAAATCTATGTAAAAACAACATAGTTTATATGACTTCTAACTAATGGACTTAATCTAAATTAAGGATATCTAGTGGAGACATATTTTTCATAAAACTTTACATTTACCCTCTTAGTGTATACTAATAAAGATAATATATAACAAAGAGTAAACATAGCATCACAATGGGGATGTAGCTCAGATGGTAGAGCGCTCGCTTAGCATGCGTGAGGTACGGGGATCGATACCCCGCATCTCCATTTTTGTTCAATTTTTGTAGATTTTGCAATCTATTGCATTAGGCCCATTAAGAGTTTAGGTAAAGCTCATGATTAATAACATAGATCAATCATAAATGTAAACATTGAGTGATGGTAGGATTCTGCCACATAATCTTAATTAGAATTTAATTAATTAAACGCATAATTAGTGGCATCTTAATCATACAAGTAAATCTTGGGTGATTCCATCGCATTATGAGTAGGCCCATTAGCTTAATCATATAATAAAATCTTGGATCCAATGGTTATTCCATTTTCCATCCAACACATACACAATTGTTTTGACAACATTCCATTCTTTTTCAGGCCAACCCAATTGCTCCAAAAACATTGGGGCCCAAAATCTTTGGAAACCACTAGTGCTACTAGTATACATTTGTAATCATACATCAAGGACATTATTAATTAAAGCTCAACCGGCCACCACGCCAAACCACAAGATTCCAAACTTATAAAACTTCGCCATGTGCTTTCTCAGCTTGGGAATTGCCCAAGTGCAGCAGACAAGATTAGGATCTAGGACTTTATTATTAATCTTCCTCATTAACCCAAGGTAATGACACTGACGGAGCTCCTCATTCAAAGCCACTTTATTTGACTGATTATGTGATTCTCAATTGAACATTTTCTCAACTACTCATTTTAATAGCGAGATTAATCATTAATTAAGTAAAAGGATTAAACAATAATTACATTAGTTTACACACTACTTAAGGATAAATCCATCACTCCTTTTACGTTCAACTTTATTTCATTACTTTACATGCTACATGAATATAGGTGACCAACCACCATTGAATGGTCTGATGATAAAAAAAATTCATAAATTTCTAAATTTCGAGTCCTTTGCTATACTAATAGGGGTGACCACTTGGACTCTTATTGCATTATCCGATTGATAATTCTAGAATCTCGGAAGATTAGTTAAGATACGCACAAACTGGTTCGAACACCCTCGATGATGAAAAAAAAATTTATATGTTTACTGACTTTATGATAGAACAATTGATATGCCATATTAATCCAATTTTATGTTTCCCAAATTGTGGCAAACTGTTTTCACTTTGCATCCAAAATCATCAAAACAGTAGCTTTCATCATCTTTACGCCGAACCAAATGATAGATATATCATGTATGAAGAGCACAAGATTGCTTGAAAAAGAGGCAATTTCTCAATATGCAATGACTGATTTTACACATACATAATCTTTGATTGATCATTCATAACTCTACCGACAAAACGTTTGCTCTCACTAATTGCCAATTACCTAGAAAAGGGCAAGCCATGGACATCAAGAATCCTCTTTCAAAGAAAGATGTCAGGTCTCTGTTCCATTAGGTAAAGCAGAACTATATCTGCATTTAAGCTGGAAAGTGACCACATTCTCTCTTAGCATCTCACTCACTCTAACCCTTTCTTTTTTATAATGGAAGATTTTAGGATTTGTGAAATTAGCGATTGCATGTTAAAACTTTCAAAACTTCTACACTGGAGATTGGCTGTATACATACATATGAGAAGTTTCATGGGTAAATGTATATAGAGGTCAATAAAGAGGAAGGGTGGTGAAAGGGATTTATCATTTAATTGAGAAAAATGACTGAGTACCAGAACCCAAATAGATATGCCAACTACTGACATGGTTACTTTTAACTCTTTCTGTACTTGTTTTACCCTTAGCCATTAAAGAAAGTGTGAAGAAAAAGTTTTCCCGGAAAGTAAAAGGGAAAATTCTTGACACCCATTTGACGCAAGATTAAAATACTTGTTTATTTCTTCACTAGTGGAAGTGATAAAGTTTGTGGTTTGGTATAGTAACAACTAACAACAAAGACAACCAATAAAATAAATAAATTTTCACTTTTTCTTTTGTTTAAGCTCAACAATCTTGTTATTTAAGGCTTTTGCAGACTGAGAATCCAAGTCTCTGAATTGTTATTTACCTAACAATTATATTAATTAATAATTTTTATAAAAAAATATTTATACATTTTTTTTTTCTTTTAGCTTGAAATTGTCAAGTCAATAAGTCATTTTTTTAGATATTTTTTTTTGTTGATTAATTTCTTAATTAGTGGTAAAGATTTATAGTATCCTTTTTTTTTTTTTTTTTTGTTGTGGGTGGCTAACCACAAAAAATGTTAAGCGGTGTTGTGTTCGTTGAAGTTAGGTTTGTGGTTGATACTTGATACAAATTGGAGCCGGCCAATGTCCAATTAAATTTTAATTTATTTTAAAATTAGGTTATCCAAATTCTAAGCATGTAAGTTGTAACCCTAATAAAATTAAAATTTTATTTTTAGGCGTAACTTAGTTTGTGAATGAGACACTTGGGGACTTCTAGTGAAAGGGCAGCCATGACCAAATCTTCTCTTTCTTTTACATTTTTTAATGTTTCTAAATATATGAAAATACTTTTATTTCAATTAAATTATATTAGCAAGAGTTGAATGGCGATGGGGGTGGATATTAAATTCTTAACTTGTCTCATAAGACAAGATCTCTTCTTATTTTAAATCAAAGTTCCCACATTAATATTTATGTTTTTTTTTTCCCTATTTGGGAGAAAATATCATCACAATATTAGAAAACCATACTTACAAAAGTCCACACATCTTGGATACCCTAATGGATTTGTTTAGAGCCACATGCCTTCATGTGAAATTTATTTATTATTGTAAGGTAAATCTAGTTGTATTATCATTTTGAGCCTTTAATATAGTTAAATAATAATATATTCCGTTATTCAATCTAAACCCAACTTAATTTTTATAATTCAATAAAATTTCATCGATTTTATATAATTTAAATGAATCAGGTAAATATACGTATTAATCTTTTTAAGAGTTATTTTTACCTCCATTAAAATTGTTAGATCAAGATCTAAAGATTACTTGAATTGTATGATCTCAGTATTTTAATTTAGCAATAATTACTGTTTTGATAACGTTATTGCTATAATTAACATACGTGATTGAATTTGTTTACTATAGTAACTTATGAACCACACTTATCAAACAAAAATAATCTTTTATTAAATAAAGTTACAATAGAACTAATCAATTGTGACACGAGTATATAACATATTACAAGAAATATATTCTCGGATTTACATTCCTTATAATTCATTATAAAGAGTTTTTCTTCCTTAAGTATGATCCTAAACACATCAAACAAGAAACGATATAAACAGTGTAAGGGCAATATAGTCATTACAATCAATAAACAGATTTTTCCAATATAGTACTCCGCCTGCTCTCATTTCAAAAACAGAATTTAAAATTCAAAATCAACGGTAATAAATTAATATTATTTTACCAAACTGACCCTACGACCTTTGAGTCAATTTAATATCTAAAAGATTATTATTTCACTGTCTGTCTCAGTAGCAGTAGAGAGAAGGGGGGGCGCTTGATCACTTCATCCATCATTCATTCATCTTCCTGATCGTAAAGGTAACGGCTGTGATTTGCTTCGGTAGCTTTGAGTGCAATCTATGGCCCCACTTCTCTGAGGAACTAAATTCTTCATATCTCTCTTTCTTCAAAATGGCTTCTAATAACCAGAACAGGCCTCCATTATACAATAACATAACAAAACCCAGCGCTTCCTCCAATGTAAGCTTTCTTGTCCTTTTCTTTTTTAATTAATTTTATCCACTGGGTTTGCTTCTTTATGGTCTCATAGTTAGTGGGTTCTCTTTGTTTGTTTTTAGATTGGGGTCAAAGATCAGTTCTTTCTCTTGTGCATTCTTAGGTTTTTTTTTTTTTTTTTGAAAAAAAATTGTATTTTTGTTCAAGACTGATTGGTTGTTTCTGAAGTGTTCTTTTTCTTCCCTCTAAATCTTTGTTTTTGTTGTGAATGTGTTAAGAAGAAGTGCAATGGTGATGAGGTGAGTAACTTGAGTTGGGATAAAGAAGAGAATTTTGGAGAAAAAATGGTTGGGACGGCAAATAACGGGAGGCTCCGGCAAGCGTTTTCAGTGGTAAATGGGGTCCAAGATCTTGGTCCGAATAGCAACCCGGCTAGCATTGCGGGTTCTGAATGTGGTGCTATTGAGTTTACAAGAGAGGATGTTCAAGCTTTGTTGAATGAGAAAATGAAATACAAGAACAAGTATAATTACAAGGTGAGTAGCTGATACTTGAAATGATCGCTTTTGCTGTTTATGATTGGATTTTTTATTTATCATTTTTTTTTCACTTGGATTGCTTGGTTTGGGAATTTCAGGAGAGATGTGAGAATATGATGGAGTATATTAAGAGGCTTAGGCTTTGCATTAGATGGTTTCAAGAGCTGGAGGGAGACTATGCATTTGAGCTTGAGAGGTTAAGGAATGAATTGGAATTGAATGAACAAAAATGCGCAGAGTTGGGTATGATTGATTGATTTTTTTTGTTTTTTTTTTTCATTCTTTGTACATTTTTGTTTATGCTGTTTGTAAAGCAAGTTGATGTGCTTGATTGTAGAGCTGGCAAAGACAAACAAAGAGGAGGAATTGAATTTGATAATTGTGGAGTTGAGAAAGAATTTTGCTTCTTTAGAAGAGAAACTTGCAAAAGAAGAATCAGATAAGTTGGTAAGACTGCTAGTATTAAATCTATTATGAGTTGTGAAATTTTGTCTTGCTGATTTCTGTTAAAAAAAGCGATTCATTTTTTTTTTTTGGGATATTAACAAATAGGCTGCAGTGGATTCCCTTGCAAGAGAGAAAGAGACTAGAGCTAATATCGAGAGATCACATGCCTCTCTCTCAGAAGACCTCGGGAAAGTTCAAGAGGAGCTTCAGAGTGCTAATCAGAGGGTACTGCAACGAATCTAATTTGTACTCTTTGACGTTCTCATGTCCAATATTTTCCCTTTCCTCTTGATTTTGGTACAAATTTGTTCCGGTTAATGTGTTAATTTGGATTTGTTGAACACTGCAGATATTGTCAGTTAGTGATATGTACAAGCTATTACAGGAGTATAACTCAAGCTTGCAGCATTACAATACTAAACTCCAAAAAGATATTGATGCAGCTCATGAAAATCTTAAGCGTGGAGAGAAAGAGAAAGCTGCTATAGTGGAGAACCTCAGCACCTTAAGGGGTCAATATAAATCATTGCAAGAGCAACTTTCTTCATGTAAAGTGAGTTTCTATTCCTGGATGAACCATATTCTGCTGCTTAGTTTAGGCATGGTGATATATAGAATTGTTTTTACCATATATTGTGAAGTGTATATACATCTAGGTTATTTCTGCCTTTACCTTTGAGCTGAAAATTGGATTGTTTTATCTTCATTTTCTTTTAGTACTCATATTCCATCTTGACATCTTTTAAAATCTTTTAGGTTTCTCAAGATGAGGCTATGAAACAAAAAGATGCTCTGGTGCATGAGGTTGCTTGTCTTAAGGTGGAGCTCCAACAGGTTAGAGATGATCGTGATCGCCAACTTTCGCAAGTGCAAGCTTTAACAGCTGAAGTAGATAAATATAAGGAGTTGGCAACAAATTCAAGCGAATTAGAGGTTTGTTGTACCTTGCCATTTGATTTGCACTCCGTTGGGAGCGTCTTACGCATTTCCCTTTAATAATGCTTTGAGATGTTGGACTTCTTTTACAGACAAGATGTCTGTCACAAAGTAACCAGATAAGGATATTGTCGGATCAACTAGCTGCTGCAGAGAATAAATTGCAGGTTTTTTCATCAAGCCTTTGGACTATTTTCCATGTAGTTAATATAATATGTCATGTCTTATTCTATTGGTTGAAACTATTATCTAATTACATTTATTGCCCTCTAGATGTCTGACTTATCTGCATTGGAGACGAAAACTGAATTTGAAGGGCAACGAAAGCTCATAAGTGAGTTACAAAATCGGTTGGAAGATGCCGAATGTAAACTTATTGAAGGAGAGAAGCTACGCAAAAAATTACATAATACCATCTTGGTAACGATCGTTTGCAATATTTTCCTTTGTCAATGCGAAGCATTTACTGAAAAGGATTCTCTTATGTTACAGGAACTTAAAGGGAACATCCGTGTATTTTGTAGAGTGCGACCTTTTTTGCCTGATGATAGTTGCAGCATTGAGGGCAGAGTAATATCATATCCTACATCTACTGAAGTCCTTGGAAGGGGCATTGATATTATGCAAAATGGTACGTCTCTAATGGAATAACCACTGAGTTTTTTCTTGGTATACTGCTCTTTTAATTATTCAAACTGGATTTTTAAAAATGAACCTCATCTCATTGTTATATTTTTATCAGGACAAAAACATGCTTTCACCTTTGATAGAGTGTTTATGCCTGATGCACCTCAAGAGGATGTCTTTGTCGAGATTTCTCAACTTGTTCAAAGTGCTCTTGATGGTTATAAGGTGATTTATATCTGGCTCCAAGATTTACTCTTACCCTTTAGTCAATCTATAAATATGTTTGTGCAAAGCAATTTCGTCATTCGTACCTCTGTGTTACATTGGATATCAAGTTTTGTTTTCAAAGTCATTTCTTGCAATCTTTATAGGAAACTTTTGATGTTATTCCCCTATTTTCTCCCAAGGCTTGATATGTTCCCTGTGTTCTGTATACATGTTACATCTTGTTTATGAACTGTAATTTCTGTTAAACTTGACTCTATAGTGAGCAATATTTGATTACTTGATGCATGTTAAACTTGACTCTATACTGAGCAATCTTTGATTAGTTGATGCAGTCTCTTTATTAGAAGGGAAATTCATAAATATTCATGTTGCATAAACTTCACTTTGTTATGCTTTTTTACCCTGCATACGGCTGTATCCCACAGATTTAAGAGATGTTAGTTTTTCTTTTCAGGTTTGCATTTTTGCATATGGCCAAACAGGTTCAGGTAAAACCTACACCATGATGGGCAAACCTGGACAAAAAGGTCTAATACCACGCTCACTTGAACAAATATTTCAAACTAGGCAATCTCTTCAACCTCAAGGCTGGAAATATGAGATGCAAGTAAGCAGCAATATCTGACTGTTGTTGGTGGTTTTGCTCTTTTGTTTGAGTGGTTGACCAAAACATTTTCACTTTTTGCAAACATCAATAGGTTTCAATGTTAGAAATATACAATGAAACAATCCGTGACCTGTTAAATCGAGATGTAACACGGACAGAAAATGGTGCTGCTGGAAAACAATATGCCATTAAGCATGACGCAAACGGAAACACACATGTTTCTGACCTTACCATTGTGGATGTCTGCAGTGCTAAGGAGGTTTCATATCTTTTAGATCGGGCTGCACATAGCAGGTAACTAGTTTAGAATATGTAGTATGATTAGTGATATCCATATATTAAGAGAAAAGTCTCAAAGCGTACTAGGATGGCTGTTTCCTATTGCCTTTTATTGAGTTCTATGTTTTGCTTTTTTTTATGTGTGCTTCTAATTGTTTTTTTAATAACTAATCTTCTTAATGTCACTGATGTTTGTTACACATGATGAAACATTTGGCATGATTTATGTTGTTGGATGAGAAAAAATATAATGATTTTTATAATAAGGGAAATAGCTTACAATGTGAATTTTTTTTTTTTTTAAGTTGCATCATCCTAGTTTTCTTAACTCATTTACTTCAATTTAAAAACATTGTATTTGTTTTATCAGGTCTGTAGGCAAGACCCAGATGAATGAGCAATCTTCAAGAAGCCATTTTGTTTTCACATTGCGGATATCTGGTGTTAATGAGGTATAACACCCTTATGCTAGTTACATCCACTAATATGTATAGATGCTGATTTGCTCTCTCTCATGTGCTGCTGTCATCATAACTTTTAATATGTCCTATTAATTAGCTGTTTATTTATTGTCCACTAGAGTACTGAACAACAAGTACAAGGTGTGTTGAATCTAATCGATCTTGCTGGGAGTGAACGTCTTTCTAAGAGTGGATCGACTGGGGATCGACTGAAAGAAACTCAAGTAATTGAACATATTGCTATAAATTCACTTTTTCTATTTTTGTTAATAGTTATCCGTTTTTAGGCTAATGAATTTTTCTTTTAAATCTTTGACAATTGTATTCAGGCAATTAATAGAAGCTTGTCATCATTAAGCGATGTGATATTTTCCTTGGCAAAAAAGGAGGATCATGTACCATTTAGGAACTCAAAACTCACTTATCTGCTTCAGGTAATTGTTTTAAAGGTTTACCGAAGGATAAATGATGGTTGTGTTAGAATTTTCGTTCTATAACAGTGTCTGATTTCTTATCTTTCCCAACAAGAATTTTCATGTCATAGTGATATCCTTAGTAAACCTTCGAGGATAATTTAGTTAAAAACTTCACTTTCTGAGGCATGCAATCACCATTACCAAAGGAAGACTGGAAAAAAGAACAAAGCTCTACTTTCAATAACTCTTTATCACCTTACTATTAAACAAGTAAAAATATATATAAAAGAACCTTGTAAAATTTGTAATTTGATCTTTCAACTACCAGTGCTTATAACTTGGCTGTGCATGAAAGATTCAATAGACTATGGCCTGAAACAATGAAGATCCTTTCTCTTTTCTAATTTTTCTCCTTTGTATTAGTAAATGAATTTCAACTTTGACTAGCAAAAATATGCAGAATAAAATATATGCCTACTTATTGAATTACTTATATCTTTTAGTTGGCTCTGGTTCATTCTTAATTATAAATGATTTTTCTAACTTTCTTTGAATTGATAGCCCTGTCTGGGAGGGGACTCGAAGACATTGATGTTTGTAAATATCTCTCCCGAGCCTTCCTCAGTGGGTGAGTCACTATGTTCACTCCGGTTTGCTTCCAGGGTTAATGCTTGTGAGATTGGAACTCCTCGACGCCAAACTAACACGCGATCTTCAGAGTCTCGCTTGAGCTACGGCTAATCTCTGATATAACACAATCCTGAAGGATTAATCTTCTTTCTATTTGTGGCTATATGTATATCTATATCTCTAGTAACAATGAACCAAGAGTTTATTGTGATTCTAACATGAGCTGCTTGTAATTTGTATAGAAAAGAAATCTTTTATTTTATATCATTAAAGAGACTATCCTCTCAGTGTATTACTACTGATATTGATCCATTCTAACATTTCGTTCACAAAATTCATTGTATCATTGAACAATACTTTCTATGTTAATTTATAGGATTGTTTCTTCTATCTTGCCTTATCAAAATGGTTCATAACTTCATATCTTTAACTGTAAATTGTAATCAAAATCACAGCACAAATTAAGAAGCACAGCAAACAAAGAAAAAATATTTGGGAACAAAATCTAAGTTGATCCTGCAATGATCAGATTCATTGCTATCACCTAAACCAGACTGATTTTTGTCCACATACGAACAGTAGATTCTGCAGATTTATCCCATACGATCCATAACCTCTTGAAGAATAGCAGTTGTGGATGCATAATAAGATTCTGTCTGCGGGAAGTTCTTCGTCCTCGCAGCATCTTCAAGCTGTTAACACATTGAGAATTTAACAATTACAAACGCTACTTAAAGTTTCAATCTTTAAAAGGGTACTGAAGTTTTACATACATGAGTTCATTTACCTTCTCAAAATTGTCAAACAATCTGTTGGCCAAATCAGTAAGAGGCTGCTTATCACTCACTGCCGCTGCCGAGATAACTTTGTCAAAATCATAGTACATGAAAGTGGATTTGAGTCTCAAATACTTCCTCACATAGTTAAGTGTATCAGGTGTAACCAAATCCGCCATTGCCAGGAGATCAAATGCATATTTCTTTAGCCTATACATGCTACCTTTGACTCCAATATTTGCCATATAGATTCCTTTCTTTAGAAAAGAACGTGTGCCAGTTTTCTCATTAGCAATATCTGTATTTAAAGCACACAATTATAAGCAATTTCTAATCAATCAACAATGTGAGAAAAATTGCTTACTGTTGTATATTGGAGGAATAGGTAAAGGGCCAGTGATCCAGAAACCATTGTCTTCAGCAAGAGAGACTCCACTGCTAGTAGTAGTTGCAGTAAGTGCTATAGAAGCAAGGCCTAATGCCACTCTTCTTGTAGTTTGTACTGGTTGTTCTTGCAAGTTTTCTGTTTTGTTGCCTGAAAAACTAATTATTTTAGCTCCCTTTTGGGGTTTTTGAAATCTGGGAAGCTTTGGAATGGCTGGTAGGGTCTCAGAAATACCATTTAAGTTTGCTAAATGAGCCATTGCAGAAACCTTCTGAGTGAGAGTGAGAGTGTTGAGCTTTTGATAGAGTGAGAATTTGCTTAGTTTCAGTGATATCCATTTGGAAAGTGTTGGTTACTACTGACCACCAGAAGTATATCCCTATTGAGGATAGTCTTGTCATTTGGTCAGAAACTCAGAGCCAACTCGAGTTCCAAAACTTCTCTAATATGCCCCTTTGTTTCCTTATATTTCTTTCAAAGTATGATTTTTCTTAGTTTTGCTTTGCAAGCCCAAGCTACAGCTCGAGTTCGACGTTGGAGCCCCGATTGAAAGCTACAATATTTAGGAAATGAGAAACAATGATTTGATCATTAAAGTGCTCACGAGAGGGCTCAAACCCCAAACTTTGTTGGAGCGAACGACAAGCCTAATCATTTTGGCTAAACTCTAATGAGCTCCCACTTACAATTGGTACTCATTATGCTTTTCTTCCAACCGCATATTCAGTTATAATGTTTAATGAAAAAGGAAAACAACCTGCTAATAAGTTCAAAGACATATCACAGAGTCATACATTTTCGCCTCAATATGCTGATCACAAGCTGCAAACAGGATGGTGATAAGGATTATTTATGCTTAATCATTGATGTCGACCTAGTTACAGACAAAAGGAATGAGTCTACAGAAGCACAATTTCATTGACATTTGTGCCAATGAAAAAGGATCCTTTGTTGTGCTAGACTAAACTTCTAATGGATATGGTTGGCTCAATCCCCAAGTCAGCAGTTTCCTTAAAAACTCTACCCTCTAAAGCCTGGATTTTGACACATTTTAGCTCATAATCCACGGAAAAAATATGCCATATATTTATTAGAGAAAGAAAATCTGCAGAAGACGAATACAAATACATGTTTGGTAGAAACAAATAACAGTAGATATTTATTAAGATATCAAATATGAACCAAATCAGTTCATGATCATGGTGACCACAGAATTGGATAATGCATAACATCTTTTACTCATAATAGATTAGTAGGTACCGCAAGTGGGTCCTTTGCTACTTAATTTCGTCAATTTATTCCATCTTATCTACTAAAAAAATAATAAAACAAGCAAACGTTTCCTGTATCCTTAGCAGAAAAAATCTCTAAAAATATCTCCTTCTTCCTCAGAAAAAGAAGTGCTAGAAGAAGAAACAAAAAAAAGGAAAGAACGAAAATGGAAGAGAATGGACAGTTAAAGAAGTCCAGAGTTGTGAAAGTAGACTCAAAGGAATCATGGGATTTCTTTATCAGTCAAGCTACTAATCAAGGCTGCCCTGTGAGTGATTTTAATTTGTTGCTCTATGTTTATGCACTAAGTGCAAATAATCTGATAAAGTTTCTCATTATATCATGCATAAGCTGCATATTTATATATCAGTTTCAATATATTTTCTCCTTTCGCAAATTGCAGGTTTTAATACATTTTACTGCTGCATGGTGCATGCCTTCAGTGGCCATGAACCCTTTCTTTGAACAACTTGCCTTATCATTCCAAAATATCCTCTTTCTTGTAGTGGATGTTGATGAGGTGAAGGTTAGTACATGTACAATCCCATTATTCATTTAGAATCTTAAATTACAAGCTTCATATTTGATAATTTGATTTCTTCTTCAATTTTCCCAGTAAACTAACAGGTTTTTCCTTATGGTTTTAACAGTTTCAGTAGCTTATTTTACTTAAAAATAAAAAAGAAGGCAATTGAATTGATCTCTGTTGATTGAAGAGGACAACAATTTAATAAAAAAACTGCATAAAAAACTTTTATTCATAACATGTCAAACATTATTACTGCATGTGATTTTATTCTTTTCATATATATTTTACAATATTTTCATTGAAGCCAAGGCCAAAACTTATCTATAGATCGTGTGTCAATTAAAAAATACAATAACCTTAAATTAAAAAAAAAACAAAGAAAAGTCACTTCACCACCTAACCTTTTATAAAATAAAATAAATTATATTATTCCCGCTTTATTTGATTAAAAAAGCTAAATAATGGAGGCTAAATAATTAATGGGTCAACATAAAATTTTATATACTGATGCTTCCCATGAATTAAATTTAGTCCAATAAAACAAACCCCACGTTGAACATGTTTAAGTTAATTTTTACGATTAGATTTTGATATTTGACTACAACAAACATATTTTTGCTTAATTAATCTTATTTTAATTATTAGGAGGTGGCAACCAAGATGGAGATCAAGGCCATGCCCACCTTTTTGTTGATGAAGGGAGGAGCTCAAATTGACAAGCTTGTGGGAGCTAATCCAGAAGAAATTAAGAAAAGAATCAATGGTTTCATCAACTCCATGAGTTAAAATGTGGATAAATATTGTGTTCAATATTTGTTAGATTTCTTAAAATAGGATATGGGGTGTTTTTTTTTTTATTTTTGTGCGTTAATTGTTCTAATGGGTATTGTATAAATAAGATTTTAATTTCTTAATTACTTCAACCTGTTTGCCTAGTCTTTGATTTCTTTTTTGATGATCGAGGGTATTTAGGTCAGTTTACATACATCGCAATGTACCTTAAAACTATCAGTCGAGTAAGAGCTCTAATGACCACCTTTATTAGCAATTGAGGAATGATTCGAACTCAAGACTTCTAGTATTAAGTAATGCACACAAAAATCTCTATCAAACCACTCAACCATCCAGAGATTGGTTAGTCTTTGTAATTTTGAGTTCTTTGATGAGAAGGAATGGAAGAATATCATTTTAAGCTATAAATTGATAACTAAACATCACCTAAAATGCCACAATCAAATAGATGACATGTTATGTGGGGGCTGCAACTGTAACTGACTAAAATTAATATTTATATTAACATTTTAAAGGCAAAAGGAGCAAATGATTCAACATTTTATCTACCAATGAATAGCATTGTTGGATATGAGCATTAAGCAATTAGCCACTTCCTAAAGCCAAACTTCATTAAATAAGATGCCCACAATGACCACTTCATTTACTTGCCCAATCATACTTGTATAAGTTAGGGTTTGTGGATGGAAAAAAATAAAAATAAAAAAAGAATAATTGAGCTACTAAAGGGCTAGACTGTAGAGCTTGGGCCTACAGGCCCATGGGCCCATTACTTTGAATAAGTTTTGACCTATGACCCACCTCACTTGTTTTGAAGCCACTTATCCCATACCATCAGTCTTTAAACGCATCACTTTCGACCAATGTTGTAAAGACACGTCATCCATTGCTTGTACTTGAAATTATCCACAAACTTGAAAAAGCTCCTCAGTTTCCACATGGTGTTGTCATGCTCCACAGTGTTTTCGGAACATTAAAAACGTTTTCAATCTACAAGTTTGAGTTGGGCTTAAGGCCCAGGCCCAATAAGAAGCGCAAGAAGACCAGGCAAAGAAGACCGTTCACTCTCACGCCACCACCTGCCACACCAATACTCTCAAAATTCCACGCGGAGATTCCCCTTTTTTCCTTTTTCTCTCTCTTTCTCTCTGCACACCCCTGTTTGTTTCCCAGGAAAATTTCTTGCAGCCGGAAAATAACCTTGAAATTTCCGGCAAAAGAAAATGGTTTCCCCGGAAAATACGAATTGGCTGTACGATTTTACCATGATCGACGACATGCCTGTTCACGATGCCAATTTCTCTGTCTCTGCTTCGGGCTTTACTTGGCCCGTTCAGCCCATGAATGGGTCCACTAATGTCAGGTACTTCAGATATGTCAAAAAATAATTTTATGTCTATTAATTAGGGTTTTTATTAGATTTTTTTTTCTGTTATGTTTTTGCTTAATTAAGTAAATTAGGGTTTGTAAAAGATCGAAAATTGAGGAAAAAACTTGGAATTCTGATTTGCCTTTTTTTTTTTTTTGGGTATGGGATATGAGTGTTTTAATTGAATTTGAGGCTAAAGTTGCATATAGAAAGCTGATTTCAGAAATATAGTATAGTTTAATTTTGTTGCTTCACTTTCATTATCATGTTTAAATAGATAATATGAAAATCGTGTAACGATTTTGGGGAATTTATTGATAACTTTCATTGTTATACTCTTTAAGTTCACGAACGATTGTGGGGTTAATACATTGGAGATTTAGTGACAAATTTTCCTGAAGAAGAAGACTACCGATTCCATCAAATTATAGATCTATGGATGAAACCCATGTTGAATGCAGCCTAAGTGTCGGATTAGAGTTTAGGTACTGGCCTTTTGGTGGGATTTAAGTTTAACCTGTCATTATCTAATATTTCAGAAGAAGACCTCCATTTTCTTTGTCTCCAAAAACAATGTAACTGTTTGTAGCTAAAGAGTTTTTTCAGTTCACGGTTTTTAAGGCAGAAGATAGTACTGTGAGAATGATTGTCATGTGTGATTACTACCAATATGAACCTGATTCAGAATTTTGATTCCCATTTTCTTGCAAAATGTAGTAAATGCTGAGTATTATAGAATTCGAGTAATAAAAAATTCAATATGTTTAGAACTGGTGAGAATGAAAAATCTTTTTGCAATTTTTCATTGTCCAGTAAGATCTCATTGTGTGATTTATTGCACTTTTTTTTTAGTCTTTACTGGTTTTGTGTTTGATGTGATCTTTTCCTAGTGTGGATTCTATCGCTGATGCCTCATTTGGGGATTCAGATGGCCTAAAGGAAAGTGGCTCAAAAAAGAGGTAATCAATTCTCCTCATCTTCTTTTTCCTGCTTATCACCTACATCATACATATCTGTGTGCTGTTCATGAATTTTGAGCAGTGACTTCCATGAAAATGATGCCAAAATGATACTATATGAGCCAGTACTGGAGAAATTGAGTTTTTTTATTTGAGAATTTCAATACTCTGCTTTCTTAGAAGCACTCCTTACTTAAGGATTTAAATAACATGTTGACCCACCTGAGTTATCATTTCCTTAAGAGCTTGTGCACGTTGAATGTATGCTGCTTCTTGTCAGCTGCCTCACTATAAAAATACTGGGGGTTGTTGTGCCACATGAGCCAATATATGTATCACTGGAAAATATCTTCTCATCTCATTTTTCGTAATGCAGGGGTAGATCTGAATCTTGCACTGCTGCATCTAGCTCCAAGGCTTGTAGGGAGAAGTTGCGTAGGGATAGGCTGAATGACAAGTACTCATTTTTTCTCTTCCCTTCTTGCTCAATCTTCTATTTTCTGTCTTCGTTCATTCTGAAGCATGAATGGCCAATGCTTTTGGCATAATTTATAGGTTTGTGGAGTTAGGCTCTATCTTGGAGCCTGGGAGGCCTCCCAAAACAGATAAGGCAGCTATTTTGATTGATGCTGTTCGGTTGGTTACCCAACTACGTGGTGAAGCCCAGAAATTGAAGGACTCAAATTCAAGTCTCCAAGAGAAGATTAAAGAGTTGAAGGCAAGTCTGGTTTCCTTTGCGTTAGAACTGTGAGGATGAGATGTTTTCTTAAAGTTTTATCTGTTAATGTTTTCTTCCATTTGTATGTCCTCTTATGTAGGCTGAGAAGAATGAGCTTCGTGATGAGAAGCAAAGGCTAAAGGCGGAGAAAGAGAAGTTGGAGCAGCAACTCAAGGCTATGAACACACAACCCAGTTTCTTGCCTCCCCCTGCAATTCCTGCTGCATTTGCGGCGCAAGGCCAAGCTCCTGGCAACAAGTTGGTGCCTTTCATTAGTTACCCTGGAGTTGCAATGTGGCAATTCATGCCACCAGCTGCAGTGGATACCTCACAGGATCATGTGCTCCGCCCTCCAGTTGCTTAATTCCGCAACGTACACTGTTTTGGATTGGCGGTTTGCACCTAACACAGATGTATCCGTTCTGTCATTGCTCTCGACTGTATTAGTTCTGCTGAAGTCTTTTAATTGGATTTGGTGGATGACTGTACTTGAATTTCTGTACTTCTATGAATCCTTGCTTGAATTACATGTAAATTTTAATAAGTTACCTGGCAGCCCATATTTTCAATTTGGATAAGGGCCTTGACTATTTTACAATTTTCACGATTGTCCTAGGGCCATTACGGAGAGGGCTGCTTTACTTGCAGTCTTAGATAAGTCAAGGAGACAACGATAGGTTTTGATTAATTTAACTAATCAAGTAATACAAATTTCTACATACGACTAATTTTCCTGTTGGCTTATATCTCCTGTCAGGAATTTGTGGTAATTTTGTCGATATAAAAATTAATAACCTTTTGGGTGAAAGTTGGAGAATGAAATCTTGTCAACCCATTTGGGTAAAATCTGAGTCAAAAGAATAGTGTCAAGCTGAAGGGCTACCAATCTGCCAACATATCTTATCTTGTTAGAATTTTGCCTGTATTTATCTTCTACTCTTCTGCTTAGTGTTTACTCGAAGTCTCGAATGGCTTCTAATATTCTCAAACTTCATATACAAACCTTCAAAACTTCAAGTCCTTCATCCCCAGTTCGACAAACCAAAACCCACTTGCCATCTCTACCATTTGCATTAAATCACCATTACCATTCCCATATCTCTTCTCTCCCATCAACTCTCTCTTGCAAACTTCAAGTCCCTGCTCTTTCTCTGCAGTCCTCCTTATCTCTCTCCACCCCACCAACCACCAAAGAAGAAGCCATCCTTCAAGCCAAAACCTGCCTCTCAACTACCCTAGAAAAGCCTCTCAACAACCCCAAGCTTGCCGGCAAACTCAAGAAACTGAAACAACCCAGATACCGTATTGAAATTCCAATCATTGATGACTCACCATTTTCCCTCTCTCAACTTGCTTTGGATGTGTTTAAGGACCTTCCCGTTAGAAGAAAAGGTTCATCAGTCAAAATCTTAATTCTTTGGCCTAATGTTGCCTTAACAGAAGCTGCTGCAAAACTCTTTGAGTCACATTCTTTAAAACAAGTTGAACATGTTGACTTATCTTCAATTTCTAATGAGAATATCAGAGTCTTGAGTTCTGCTGATGTGGCAATATTTTTGGCGGCAGAGGAGTCACAACTGGCTGTTATAAGGACAGTTTCTGACAGTTTTTATCCAAAGCCAGTGGTGATTTTCAATCCCAGATGGGCATTTGAAGAGGAGGATGATTTTGGTGATTTGACTGGTTTTGTGGGTTCTTTTGATGTGATATATTCATTTATGGGATTGGAAGTTAAGGGTATTTTGAGTAAAAGAAAAGGAGTTATTTTTAAATGTGTAAGAGATGGGGTTTTGAGTGGTGAAAGGTGGAATGTTCTTGTTGAAGAGGAAGGAGAATTGAAGGTGGTTTCCAAGTTTAAAGTGCGCCCATCGATTGGTGAAGTTGAGACTGTTTTGTATAATTTGATGGCTATCAACTCCCCCATCACAAAATCTGCCAAGTTTTTGAAAGATTTGGTGTCAAATGTAACCGGGAAAAAGTAAGTTTAGTTGTATACTTTTGGTCAAATTTTTCGCTTAAAAAATGAGGACTTTGTGATTCTATTTCTTGAGTTGCGTCAATGAATGTGATTGAATGCTAATCTCTTGCTTAGTTAGTAAGTTTAACTTGTGCTGCATTGAAACTTTTAGAAGTTAGGTAAGATCTGAAATTTAGACTGTTCCTATTATCTTCTATGCTGCACTATTTTTGTTGGTGACATTAGTGATGGAGCTCAATAGGGTGAATTCTGCATTTTTTTTTTGGTATACAGGATGAATGTAAATTTTATTCGGTTTTAGACTTCTTGAGTTGCTGAAATTGTGAGAGAAATCTGGTTTCAGTTTTCATATTTGTTGATGGGAAATAATGTAAGTTAGATTCGAAATAACGAGGAAATTAGGATTTTTCAAGAGAATAATCCTTGCTTAATAGACAGAAAAGGTGATTCCAAGAAGATGCCTAACGAAACGTTTGATTTTGTCAAGCAATTTTAGTAGTCAAAATTAGATGTAAACCAAGAAGATGATGTGAGGCTGTAATCAGAGAGAGGGAGAAGAAACCACTTTTTTGACATGGACTGCTGAATTGGATTATTAACTAAAATGAGTTGATGAAAGTACTGAGAAATTTAACAAGGTTATATAATTTTCTATTTTCTGGTTGAAGTGTTAGTTAATTTAAAAATATCAAGTGGTTGAGCTTGCACGTCAGCTTAAATTGTGAGCAATGCATTGTTCTTCATTGGTGAAAAGATGCATAAAGATAAGGATGTTGGTGTTGACCATAGAATCTGATGTTATATATGACCAATATGACCTACTTATCACTTTCTTCGAATTGTGATCTTTGCTTGTTATCTGGACTAAAGAAATGAATGTTTACAAAATACTCTCCCAAAATGTCCACATCTAAATAGGTTGCTTATGGAAAGTTCTGCCTTCAAACTCTGAATTCCTGTTTGGTTCGGCTTTCTTCATTTCATTATTTGATAGAATGCAACATTATTATTATTTTTATTATTTCCCTTTGAAAAAACAACAGGTAATCCAAATTTCATTGACCCATTACAAGTTTTGAGTTGAAGCCGAAGTCTTGATTCTGGAACTGTGAACAAAACTGATGTGCAGTGCACTGGTTCTGTATTTGAGCAAACTTGTAGTAAAGATATCTGATTTGGGCTTGGTATTCTAGTCAAGCTCTTAAGAATCAGTCACATGTTTATGTATGATAGAAATCTACAACATATAAGATAAATACTAATGGTATAAAATCTTTCAAATGCTATTTTGTGTGGAATATTTAACAAAAGGAAGAAGAGATCCAGAAAACAAAAAGCCTGGTGCTGTTTTGATTTTACATTCTGTATTGGCGGCCTCGATTGGGGAAGAATTCTCTCCTTTTATCTCTTTTCCCTTTTATCTCATATACAAATACATTTTTCTTCATTAATATGGTCAACAAATTCTCTCAAAATTCAACTTAATATGCCCTGATATGACAGCTTTTTATGAACTTATCAGAAAAGTTTATATACTTAGACCACAAAGGCCGAAGTTGAGGGAAGGCTATGTCTAGCCAGGGCTTTGCTCTGCCATTGAAATGGATGACACCAGCGCTCTCTGCATCGGCAAAACTAGTATTTTCCTGGTAACCCAGCCCCAGCATGTGCCAGAAAGGATCAATAACGTGGACATGACCATGAAATGCTATTAAACCTGGGGGTAATGTCCCCAGCTGCCACAAACTCAGGTCTGATTTCAGGTTCTGCATCGCGAGAAACAGAATGATGTAAGAGTTCAACATTTTGAACGAATGAATTGAATGCTATTAACTGTAATGAGATGATTCAAACATGTTTGGGTGCTTACCTCTTCTAGCCAGTGATGGTATGTCTGGCTTATGTTGGTTTTCCTCCAAGCCTCTAGATCAAATATGTTCATGCCATAAGCCCATGCACATTCATTAGGGTCAAAATTGCTTGATATTAAAGGATGGGAGAAATTCAGATAGCTTTTTAACTTCTTTGACATAACAAACTTATCTTCCCCTCTACATGTCTCTACTGCACCATTAACTTTTCCATTCATATCAATGTCCCAGAGAGGAGAAAGATCAGTTTGAACCACAATGTCATCGTCAAGGAACACTACCTTGTTGAGGCTTGGAAACAACTGTAAACAAAATGCATTCAGCGCAAAATTAGTAAGATCGTTGTCGGCTTCTGGAGGGAAAGAAATGAGCATATGTTTCTTACCTCTGGTAGATGAATACGAATGTGATTCATCAAAGAGTTGTATTTAGGACTAAGTGCTTGTAGCTTTGAAGCGATGACAACAGGCTTCTCAGTATTATTTGCCACAATTGCTGATGATCCCCCTCTAAACTGTGACCGCACCCGTTGATCTTTTTCCATTGCTTCTAAAACCGGCACCTTACCCTTTGAAAACCAGTCAAAATGGTTCAATGCCTTAACCTCAATTACAGCCGGCGACAATGAGTGCAATGAGAACCAAGCCTGCATTGGATAGTAAGTTTTCCTGTCTGTTATTATGTGCAGCACAATTTTCTGGGGGCGTAACGAGTTCTTCACAAGTGATGTTGCAACGACAGATGTAGCAAGCACATTGTCAGAGGCGAGGACATAGTGAAAGTAGGAGTTGTCGACGAGGGCTGGGACAAGTTCTGCCGAGGGGAGCTGGAGGCGAGCAGCTGCATTGGTGGAGTGTTCATTGGCTAACCTTAGAGCTAGGCAATGGAGCTGCTTTGGTATGCTGCTTGAGGCTACATGGCGGTATAAATATTCTTGGATTTTGGCTGTTCTAGTCCTTTGTTCCATAAGTGTAACCTGGAACAAAGCCAATATTGATTAGTCTAAATTGTGTATTTGCCTTGCTTTAACATAAATTGGAATTGCAAAATGCTGGATTTTTAACATACCATATCTCTAAGTTTGACAGCAAAGGTCTTTGCATCTGATTTGCTTTCCTTAATTTCGGCCATGAATTCTTCTAATGTCTGAGGAATATCAGATCTTTCTTGTAATGCATCTTTGCTAATGGGTTCTTCTAGTATTTGGTATATCACTTCTTGGACCTACAAACCACAAAAAGTTCTAATTAAGTCATATAAAATTAGCACCAATTTCCAACATTTAAATTTGAATATAAGAATTTTTTTTTTTCCTGTTAAAACTAGGGGCTAGGAGGTTACATTATTAGAATCAGTCCTTCTTCCAAGGATCCTTGGTCCTAGTTTCTTTCCCAGGCAACCTAAATCACAAGAAAAAAGAAAAAATATTAGTTTGCAGAATAATCACACTTGTTATGCAGTCTCTTTCTTCTTGCTGTCTGTTAGGTGGCACCAATGAATGTAGCTTATGAACCGACCATACCCAATATAATATTTAATTGTTTTATGTTTCCCATGAAATCACATGATATTCGCAGTGAACTTCTTTTAGAAAAAAATTACTCACATAGATACATAAATGCACCTACAATTTTCCTACATGTGTACAACTACAACTATGACTGGTTTCTTCACAATAATCTAAGAGGCTATGGAGGATTTTCATTCTTCATTGAATCTCTTATCAAAAAACCAAAATAAAATAAATTCCTAGTATCTAACTCAATCACAAATGATGAACATTGAAGTTTAACGAAAGGTTGATAATATTATTATGCGAACACATTCTTCTTGTTCTTGAACTCCAATATCTATATATCAATGATGATTATATGTACTAATGTTTTTCTGAAAATGGAAGGACTTGGGATAAAGCAAAATGGCTTAAAAAATTAAAGCATGTTACGTTACCTATAGTAGAGCATTTGGCGTCTCCATCAATGGTATCTACAGTGGTCAATACAAACACAAACCGGAGAAGAAATGTGAAGAACAAAAGAGAATAGAAAAGCATTCGATATGACACCCTTCTGGACCCAACCTTCACTTTCATAAACTCTCTAACACCTTTGCCTTGAAGCACTGTTACATGCCTCAAACTCGGCGATATATGAAGCTGCATTTTCTCTCAGAAACCAAAACAAGCACCAATAAAACCAAACCCACCCGGCTAGCTAGAGTTCTTCTTCTTTCTGGTTTATTTAGTTCTTTTGCCAAAGAAGAGCGAGCTGCGCAAGTTTGGAGGAATCCCAGTTTGAGAAATGCTGTAAAAGGAAGGATATTGATGGTGCATGTTTAAGGTAGCTGTCAGTTACCTAACCTTGCTTAGCAAATGGGCTAGAAATAAAAGACACACCAAGTCTATATTATGAACACATGCAGCTTATAAAATTCGAGAAACAAAGAGGGTTGTTAAAGAGAAAGAGACTGGGGACTTAGAAGAGGATGTGTTTGTTTTCAAGTCTTGGGTATTTGGCTTAGTTTAGAAGGAGGGAAGTTGAGAGTTGAGAGAGAGTAGAAAACAAAACAAAAATAAATAAGTAAATTAAACATAAAAAGATGAAATGGCATTGTTTGGTATTACTTAGCTTTGCCTGCAGATGAAGTCTTAGAATTGTAGCATACAATTTAGAAAATTGGAAGAGAGTTATATAATAAGTTTGACAATACAGAGTTTCTAAATGGAAAATGACTTTCTTTCTTTCAAAAGAAGTGGGGTTTGGCCTTTTGGTTGTTGGAGTGAAAACACAGGAACATCTACTATCATTTTAATAACAAATAAATTGATAGAACGTGAAGCAGGCTCAGGCTTAGCTTTAGTGGCGAAATTTATATTTACTTATTTTATTTCATTTGCCATTTTTTTAATTTTTGTCAGGATTTAGATTTGGTATTTCAATTTGCACATGAAAAGTATATAAAAAAAAGAAAAGGAAGATGACGGTTAGTGAGATTGAGAATTCAAGTTTGACAATCTTTAAAAGGAAAAAAAAATCAACTGATGTTCATTTTCTTCAATGTTCTGGTCAAGTATTCTACATCAATGGCTTATTATTTGAATAACATCTTAGTGATTATCAAGCTCAGGGTATATTAAATTAAAGAAGTTTAATTTATAATTTTAATGACTGTTTATTGAAAGTTATTTAATTAAACTCTAACTGAACATAACTTTAATAATTTTTTTTTTTTTTTTTTTTTTTTTTTTTGTAAAAAAATTCATTTAGTAAGAAAATCATGAGATCAAAAAAAATTAAGCCCATTACCTGGACCAAGAACCGATTATCCAAATTTGTTGTTGGACTAGATTGCATATCAACAAATGGGCCTTATTAAATGTGTCCACTTTTGAAACAGATAACCCAGAATGATTTTGAGTAATTATTCAAACTTATAATATTATTTATAACCATTCATAAAGTTAAAATATCGTGAATTTAATGAGTTTGATTTTTTGTTTCACCATTTCATTCATTTTTTATCATCTCACTTTGTATG